>CM053581.1:384817589-384860371 GCA_028627135.1 Pseudochirops cupreus | reverse complement strand
GAAAGTCATTTACATAACTGAACCAGGCACTGTGCTAAGTGCTTTTTGCAAATATGATCGCATTTGATTCTTACCACAACCCTTCGAGGTAGGTGCTATTATTACCCCATTTTACAATTGAGGAAACAGAGGCGAAATGACTTGCCCAGGGTCATACAGCTAGTTAAGTATAGAAGAGCAGATTTGAACTCGGATCTTACTGACTTCAGGTCCAGCACTCTAATCCACTAAACCACCTAGCTGCCTGTGGTTAAAGGAGAGGAGAATTGTTCTATTTCTCCAGAAAGTGGAGAGAAGATTAAAATTGCAGCTTGAAGGGTTTAAGTTAGACTTGGGTGGGTGGGGATTTTTTTTTTGCTTTTACTTTTTGGAGGGGGGAAGGCAGGGCAATTGGGGTTAAGTGACTTGCCCAAGGTCACACAGCTATTGAACCCAGGTCCTCCTGACTCCAGGGCCAGTGCTCTATTCACTGTGCCACCTAGCCACCCCGGGGACTTTCAAATGATCAGCATGACATGACCAACTCCCTTACCCCAGGACTTCTGTCTTTCCCATCTCTGTCTTCTGTCTCATTTTGTAGGGGGGATCGATATCTTTTTTTGCAGACGGCTTTTGCTTGTAGGACTGGATCAGTGCCTGGCAAGGGGAAGGGCCCCTGTCTCTACTTCATTGGGCACTTGGATGAATGCCACCATGCCATATAGCCTACCTAATCCTCCCTCATTTCTAAATCTGTTTTGATTTTTTCCTCCATCTGCCATTTTTCCCTAACAGATACCTTTGGCTTCGCCTCTACTTCTTCCCCTCCCCTCACCAAGCATGGGCATCTAGAACTCTGTCTGTTCCGAGTTCTGTTCTTATCTCTCCCTGTATTTTGGGTGTGTGTTCTGCCTCTCCTATCATATTGAGAACTCCTGGAAGGTAAGAGCCATATTCGAGTGGCCCTTAGGGGCACCATTCTTCAAAGTTGTACCAGGTTATGGGAATGCAGGAGGCAGAGAATGAACTAGTTATTGGTAGCAGCCTAGTTTAGAGTATTCCTGATGACCAAGCCCCTCTTTCCTCCTTCCCCCTTAGTTAAACTCCCATTCAGTCATTCAGAACCTCTGTCTGCTCATTCTTGCTGCAACCTGTGCTCTGGCATCCATGTTCCCCCACGCAACAGCTGATGACATCGCTTGGCCTCTCCTGGTCCATTCAGCAACACCTCCCCCCACCCCCATGCCAACCACCACCACCTCCTCCTCTTGCCGTCCCAGCCTGTAGCCCTGATCTCATTTCCTCCTACTTCTCAACCCTTCTGAAGACCTCTTGCCTCACCCCAGGTTCCTCCTCTGGAGCCCCTCTCACTCTTCTCTAGGGTCTCCCCCCCATCCCAGGGTAGGTGGGAAGAAAGGTCAATTCTCTCTCTGGGTCTCTTCCAAACACGAGTGCCTTCCCTCACCCAAAACCCTCCAGGGGCTATTGCCCAAAGACGAAGATCCCTGCAATCCCTGAGGTTGCCCCCAGCTCCTTGCTGGAGCAGATTTCACGCCTGGCTTGTGTTGTTTGTCTGCCTCAGAGTTGGGAGCCCCCGGGCGATGGCTCTGTCTTTGCAGGCTCAGGAAGGCCCTGGCATCCAGCAAATAATAAATAACACCCTGGAAACACCACCTGCGAGCTGCTAATGAGCGTCTTCTCTCTGCCTTCCCCCAACCTCAGGGCTCACTCCTCATGGCAGTCTGAAGTTTCTCTCCCCTTGGCCAGGATGCTTGAGAAGGGGGGTCTTGTTCAGAGACAGTGCTCCCTTAAATGACCTTGAAAAAGCTGCCACATACAGAGAGGAGCTTTGGAACTGTGGGCTTTTGGAGGGTGATGGCAGTATTCTTTGGGGAGGGAGAAGTCATGATGCTCATAACTAGAATTTACACACCGATTTAAGGTTTACAAAACACTTTGATAAATTTTCTCTGCAGATCCTCCCAAGAACCTTGTGAAGTAGGTGCTATCACTATTATAACTTTTTTATTTTTTGGTGGATGCTATTATTATCTCCATCTTACAGATGAAGAAAATGGGACTGGGGGAAGTCTGGCCCTAGGTCACATGGCTAGTGTCTGAGGCAGGATTTGAACTCAGATCCTTTTGACACCCCCTCCCTCTCCATCAACTCTGCCGCCTAGCTGTCTAAACTAGGAGCCCCAAAGTTAATTTAGAAGGGCTTTTGGATCTGTCAAGGCCTCCAGGATTCCAGTCCACCCAGTCTTGGGTCACAGACAATCGTTGTCTTAAAGGGACATTCCCAAAGATTTTTCCTGGTCTGTGGGTTGGGTCAAAATGCAAATGTAACCTTTGCCATCCCTGTAGAGGATGAGATTTATGAGGCTTCCTAGTGCTTCAGAGATGGTTTATTTCCTCCCCAGTCACTGTGCCTGAAATTCAGGTAGCTGCCACAACCGGATGAGTGCCAGTGGTGTCCTGGGTTATGGCTAGCAGCCCAGCTGACTCGGCTCCCCTGCCAGGGAGCAGAAATGGCACTGGGGCTTTTTCTGAAGCACACTGAAATGCTGTTTGTTTTAAAGTGGATTAGTACAAGTCATGTTTGAATGTACATTCAAAAGCACAAAAACAAATTTAAAAAATCCAACACAGTCTTACTCAAGGTCGTTAGGGGATGAGGGACATTTTATTCTTCTGCAGTTTATAATCTTAGCAAGCTGTTTAGAATATTGAGAATCTGAGTACTTTACTCATGGTCGCTAAGGGTCAGAGGCAAAACTTGAACTCCCGTCTCCCTGGCTCCAAAGGCTAGATCTCTATTCATAATGTGAGTTGCCTCCCAGTAAGAGGTGGGAGATAAGAGAAAATCAACAAGGCTTCTTTTTTTTTTTTAATCTTGGAGGCAAATAGGAATGAGTGAATTAGATGATGCCTCTGGGCCTTTTGTCTTATCAGATTTGTCTGTGGCCTGACAAATCTGACATTAACTGCCCAGAGCTGGCTACAGAGAAGAGCTCAAAGACTCTAACTGGTACCATTGAAAGTGGTTTTGAATCCGATTTGGTATAGCTGCCTCTATGACACTGAAGGGTTGAGGAAGGTGACAGAGGAAGATTGGCTTCCCGATGTCTCAGCCTTGGCCTACAGCAGAATCAGTGTTAGCCGTATATACTACAAGCTCTGACTTAGAGGCACCTATGGTGAATCCCACAATACAGTCTGAGTCAGGGGTTCCAGACCCTTTCCTACCTCTTGAAAGGGGGAAAATATCTTTATTTTACCAAGGAAAAAGAAGGCATTTGGGGTGAAGCGACTTCCAGTGTCTATTAGTGCCCCCTAACTTGTATTCTGTACCCCCAATTCTTGTGATTTCCCTTTGGCCTGTCATCTCCAGGGTCCCCTTTTTCTTTATCTCCCTGGTGCCCCCTCAATCCTGCCCTCTTTTTCTCAGTGCCCTTCCAAGCCTTGCTCCTCTTCTCCCAGTTTCTAGGGAGTAAACTGTCCTGTCTGGCCTATGGGGTAAATGAGCTCCTTGTTGGGCCTTCCTCTACATGACACTACTTGTTAGCTTCTGGGGGGAGGAGCTATCCTTTACCCTACCCCCCTACGCTGCCCTCCCCCCCAAAGAGTCAGAGCCCTGAGCTCTGGGCCAAAGAGGCTCATTTTCCCACGTGTGGGAGGGTTACGGTGCCCCTCCCTCTCCTTCCCCCCGAGTATTTGGCTCCCCAGGTTTCTGGGCTGAGTCACCCACTGACCCTGGCTCCTTGGTCTGTGGTGAGGGCTCCGACCGGTCGGCCCCGACCTCACTTGGGAGGGCTTAACGAGTACCTGGTAGCTAAGTGCTTTGAGATCTCCTAGATGAAAAGAGCTGTCAGTGGCTTAGGGGTTATTATTGGCATGGTGGCGGCTGCAATTATTCTGCTGGATCAGGGAACCCCTACTCCCTTTACCCTGAGGGGCCCCAGAGCCTCGGTGGATAGGCTGAATGCCTTGTTTGATCTGTCTTGGGCACCCGTTGAGGTATGAGTTGATCCTCCCCCCACAAAACACACACACACACACACACACACACACACACACACACACACGCGCGCGCACACACACACACACACACACATTTGCATATCTTCCCTTGGAGTCAGGAATGGCAAACCAGGGATGATTCTTTGACCTCTGAAAAGTTCTTCACCTTCTTGAAGAGTGGCTTGGTTTTCTGGAGCCTGTCTCTTCTTTTTAAAAAATGATGTGATTTGGAGCTGGAAGGGACACTTCATCCATCTCCTCCCTACCCCCCACCAGCCCCTCCACTTTACAGAAGCCCAGAGATTCGTGGTAACCAGTTCAATGTCATATAGCCTTTGAGGAGTTGAGGTGAAATTTGAACCTGGGTCTTTTTTTTCCCCAGCATCTGTTTCCTTAGGGGAGAAAGTCCTGAGATCATAGAGCTGGGGAGAATCATCTGGTTTCTTCTTTCTGGGACTATGAGTTAGAGGGGTGAGGAAATGAATGCCAGATGGCAAAGTCCTCTTAATTGTCTGGGTGTCATAGTGGATAGAGTGCCAAGCCTGGAGTCAGGAGGACCTGAGTTCCAATCCAGCCTCAGATGCCTACTAACTGGGTGACTCTGGGCAAGTCACTTAATCCTAATTGCCTCAGCCTTCTCATCTGTAACATGTATAGGAGGAGGAAATGGCCAACCACTCCAGGTGTCATGAAGGATCGGATGTGACTGAAATGACTGAACAACAACAGCAAATCTCCCCCACCTCTTGTATGCCCTGTAGCAGGAGGGACTGAGAGTAGACCTAAGAAAGAACTTTCTGATGAGAGGCAGGGAAGGGGAGAGGATGCGAAACATGAAAGAAGGTGCTGGGATGTTAGGACTCATGCATCCCAGGGGCAGAGGGACAGCCAAGGTTCTTTTGAAGAATCGGGAATTTTAGATGGGCCATATTTGGAGGATGAAATCATATCTCCTACTTCTGCCTGAGGGTAGAGGGCAGGTTAATTCTGTCCTTTCATAGAATCAGGGCAGGAAGAGCCATTAAGTTCAATTCCTTGATTTTATAAATGAGGAAACAGAGGCCCTGAGATATGACATAGTATGTATCTGAGGAAGGGTTTAAAGTGAGTTAATGGCTTATAAATATATGGGGTTCTAGTAGTGTCTTCTTTCCCACTCGTTTGGGCTGGGAAGGCAGTGACTCCCACCAAGCAGGATTTCAAAGTAAATAAAATCTGGGAGGCAGCCAACAGATGGGGAATTAGAATATCTGGGTCCTTGGTTCAAGTGTAGCCCGAGGCAATCTGGGTTAAGTGACTTGCCCAGGGTCACCAAGCTAGTAAGTGTCTGAGGCTAGATTTGAACTCAGGTCCTCCTGACTTCAGGGCCCGTACTCTATCCACAGGGCCACCTGGCTGCCCCTTCCCCATTTGTTTTCCATCACTGTCCCAATACTATTTCTTTTCCTGAGTACAGAGAGAGAGAGAAACCAAATGGAAATTCTCCCTGGGATCATGATGTCCGTTCCCTACCTCTTAGTAGGACTGGGTATGGTCTAGACCCTTCCGTGATTAAGAGCTTCCAGTAAGGAGTCCACAATGAACATGATCATTCCTCTTCAGCGTCTTGAAACCATTTCTCTGTTTAACTTCCATTCATTCCATTGGAGGTTCAGCCCATTTCCTCTTGTTCTAAAGCCACAAACTGCTAGCCGTGGCTTCCTCCATGCCCACATCCATAACAGACCAACAATGAATCCTTCCTGAGTGTCCCAAGTTCCTGGATTTGATTCACATATGTGTAGGTAAAACTAGTTGGTTTGTTTTGTTTTGGGTTTTTTGGGCTTTTTTTTTAGCCACAGAGGCCAGGGCTGACTTTGGTCTAAAATATATTCCTCCTTTCTTCTGCCTCCAATATTGGGTGATACTGATTGAATTGTTGGGGTATAGGGAGATGCTGCTTTTATAATATTAGAGGTGCCTTGGCACAGCAGTTGGGACACTGGTCTTGAAGTCAGGAAAATCTGAGTTCAAATCCTATTTTGGACACTTCCTAGCTGTGTGACCCTAGGCAAATTTCTTAACTTATGTGCCTCAGTTTCCCCATCTGTAAAATGAGGAAGATGGGTCTGATGGCCTCTTAAGTCACATCTAGCTCTATATCCAGAAAAGTGTCTTAAATCTTCATTTACCAGGCTCCGGAGAAGTGCCAAGAATTTCCATGGCTTGAAAAAGTGTGTGTGTGTGTGTGTGTGTGTGTGTGTGTGTGTGTGTGTGTGTGTGTGTGTGTGTGTGTGTGTGTGTGTGTGTGTGTGTGTGTGTGTGTGTGTGTGTGTGTGTGTGTGTGATTAATTCAAAGAAGACTGGGAGGGGAAGAGAACAGAGGAGTCAACATTGACTAATGGTCTTCAGTCTTTAAAGGGCTATGAGGAAAAGGTTGCTGATCACTCCCCAGCACAGAATAGGAAAGACTGGGCCTGCAACAGAAAGGTTTCTGGGTTAAACCAAAAAGAAAGGAGTTGCTTGCTGGGAGAGTTAGTGAGCCTGCTTCCCAGGGAGATTGTCTAATTTTTCTCTCTGGAAATCTTGCCTCTGTGGAGCAGTGAGCCAGTGCGGAGGCAGGAGACTTGCAGAGATGACCTTCAGAGGCCACCTGACGACTCTCTGCCCACCCCCTCACCTGTCAGACTCATCCATTCACCCTCCCTGAAACACGCTTGATGACTTGACAATAGCCAATTAGGCGTTAACACATCTATCTCTCTGGGTATCTAGCCATCTTTATGGAGAACAGGATCTTAAATCTCTGTTCACCAGGACAGCCAGAGGCTCGGGCTAAACGGTGGAAAGAGCTGTAGACATTTTTCATAATTATAATGACTTTTTACAGGGAGAGCCATAACTCCTGCTCCTGACAGTGTGAGAGAGATGCAAAGAACATTGGCCTGATGCCTGTCTTCCTCAGTCTGGCTGTCCTCTCCACCACCCTGAGCATATATGCAAAATGCAGAGGGTGAATTTATTTCATCCATTCCACAAACACCGGACATCCCTTATGTGCCAAGTCCTGTCTTGAAGGCCGGGGTGGGGAGATCAGATTCAAAAGGGGAAGACATATGATCCTCTCTTCTCAGGGAGCTCCCCAAGGAGACACATTCAGGAGATACGAAAGGAAAAAAGATAAAAGGGGAAAGATATCCTGGAGGTTATTAGGCGTAGGAGAAGAGTGGGAATATGAAATACAGTTGAGAAGGAAAACGAAGGGGGAGGAGAGAGTCTCTTGATCTGGAGTCTGTAAATGGTTTGCTTTTTTATATTTTGATAACAGTATTTCAGTATATTTGTCTTCCCTTTGTAATCCTATGTATTTTATTTTTATGCATTTAAAGGCATTCTGAGAAGGGGCTCAGGACAAAAATTTTAGCAGTATGTATTATAGTATGTGATGTATCATATATTATGTAATGTATTTATGTTAACATGTAAAATATCTTTAACGGAAGTGGTTATTAGCAAGGAAAGGGGCCTCTTCAGAGGTCAGAGAGGATGAGAGATGGATGAATTTAGGGCTACACATGTTTATGGGTCCCCTTTCCCCCAGGGATTAATGAGGTTCTATCCCCCTCTCCCACGCCTCTCCTCCTTGATGGGCTTGGTAGCTGAACAGATAGAATGGGGAGCTGTCCCCCTAACCCAGATTGTACCTGGTGGCAGGTGATTCCTGGGCTGTTGCCTGGCAAGTAGATGAGTTGTTATTCTTAACCAACTTGGCAAAATGGTCAGCTAGTATCTTCAAAGAAGAAGAAATATGTTGGGTTTTTTTCTTCCTGTCTTTGCATTTGGGCTCTTTTTCCCTAGATAGGTGCTTTGACAAAGAACACATTCCTTCCTCTTAGTCCCGTTCTTGTGGTTGTTGTCCAGTCATGTCAATCTCTTTGTGACCTCATGGACCATATCACACTGTCTGTGAGGTTTTCTTGACAAAGATACTGGAATGGAGTGGTTTGTCATTTCCTTTCGTAGTGGATTGAGGCAAACAGAGGTTAAGTGACTTGGCCAGGGTCACACAGCTAGTAAGTGTCTGAGGCCAGACTTGAGCTCAGATCTTCTAGCTTCAGAGGGGGAGACTTGAGAGAAGGAGACCCATTAAGGGGTGATGAGCAGGAGTTAAATAGATTGATTATGATGTATGCTTCTCACCTCTTGGAAGAGAGCTGCTGGCTGGACCAACCATGTATTTTCAGACATGGTCAGGGTGCTGATTTGCACTTGAATGGCTTGATTGTACTTATTTGTGACAGGGGAGGGTGTCGATTTTGGTGGGGGAAAGATGGGAGTCAGGGGATAAAGGAGATGAACAAATTTTTTTTTTCTAAAGAAGAAAGTATTAGCAAAACACTAAAACTATACAGAAGAAAGAAAAAAGTTGAGGAGACACAATTGGGGCCATTTTGTGACTCCTTGGTTAAATTTAATAGACTTGAACACTCCAGCGGATGTGCAGTCTCATCCGTTTGTAAAATTCCTCCCATGATAGAGATTGTCACCCATCCTTGTGTGACTCTTCTGGAGGCAAAGAGATCCCTCTTAACCTGCTAGAGGCCTTTGTCACTTCTTACTGACCTTGGGAAGGTACCAGTGGAGCACTCTGGCTGTCTACCCACCATCCCTTGCCATGGGACTGGCCCACCTTCTTCCCCTATCTTATAATGCTTTGGTGACATTTTTTCATCTGTTTTTTCTCACTGGTTAGTATACACCATAGACCTTTACATTGTCTCTGTGTCATATTCCATTTTTAATCCTTTGGAATCCATGGAAGTGGTGAAATGTTAGCACTGAAAAGATAGAGCTTTGTTATCATGTGAAGTTTGGGGTCAGTAAAAGAGCTTTGCAATTTCCCCCAAACAATCCAAATTTTTCTTTTCTTCCTGTTCAACTTGTTATTCATCTGCACTATTTTTCCTATGCATACATATTGATGGATAAGGGCTATAGTTTGCCCATGCAAATACATTAATAGATATTATTCATCCATTTAGTCTTTTCTGTGTGGATGGTTAGGCCATTTTCCATTCACTTGGTCTTTCTTGTGTGGAATGATTATACCTCTCTTCCAGAAAACTCTGAAATATTCTTGGACTTGATACAATCAGCGTAATGTCATCCTGAAACAGGGGTATCTGGAACCCCAAGGAGATTCCTGGACTCTGCTGGATGTCCTCCATTACAATGGCCGAGACCTGTGGTGAGCACACTTCTCCCTGTTTTTCCTTGCCCGATGTTTACTATCAGAGGGTTGCTAAGCAGGGTTATTTCTGTGTTTATAACTTTCAAGGAATCTTGAATAATTTCGATATTATTTATGGGAGGCACCTTGTTGTTAACGAGCTTCTGAGGAGCTGTTTTGTTCTGTGGAATCAAATACTTCTTCATAATCAACTGACAATAGCACAGTGGGATCTTACATTCTCTACATCTTTCAGTTAATTGTGAAATGGCAAAGATATGGCCCATTGTTGTACACTCCTTGTAAAAGCCTATTTGTTCCCTACTAATACCTTAATTGAACCTGTCCTTGATTTGACTCTCATAAAGATTTCATGTACATATATAGGAGAGTGAACATCTAGGTGGGGCAGTTAGTACAGGTGCAATGGACAGAGTGCTGGTCCTGAAGTCAGGAAGATTTGAGTTCAAATTTGGCCTCAGACATTTACTATCCATGTGACCCTGAGTAAGTCACTTAACCCTATTTGCCTCATCTATAAAATGAGCTGGAGATGGAAATGGAAAATCACTACATTACCTCTGACAAGAAAATCCTGGGGCAGCTAGGTAGCATAGTGAATAGAGCACTGGCCCTGGAGTCAGGAAGACCTGAGTTCAAATCCAGCCTTACACACTTGACACTTACTATAACTGTGTGACCTTGGGCAAGTCACTTAACCCCAATTGCCTTACCTTCCCCCCTAAAAAAAAATTCCAAATGGAATCCTGAAGAGTTGGACATGATGGAAATGACTGGAAAACAGCAACAAAACCATCTAGGTTGGTAGTTATGAATCTCTCAGTTGCCTTTTTAATTTGATATTGAAAAGTTCTGATCTCCCCTCCTGCCCCTACTCCTCCTTGGTATCTTCCTTTCCTTTAGATGCCTTGTGTAGTGGTTCTTCAACACCTGATAGTTATACCACCTCCAACACAGATCTCCCCTATGAACACTTTAAAAATAAACTATATGTGGCAGAAGTTGTTGATTTCTTATTCAATACTTTTTAGTCCTTTTATATTCAAATGTGTATGTTTATTGGTGGTTATTAAATTCATAACAATAAAGATAATTTATAAGAAAAAAAGAGGTGATGAGGGCCTGAAGTAGTGTTGTGGTTGTATGAGTAGAGCAGGGGTCAGCAAACTACCTCTGAGGGCCCACTCCCAGGGGTCCAGGAGGGGAGAATGAATTGTACATGCTTAAATTCAACAAGGCTTTTTTTTTAACTTAAAAATCATTCTTAGTCATACAAAAAACGGGCTGACATGTTGGATTTGGCCCCCTTGAAGAGTTTGCCAACCCCTCCCTGCCTTCCCCCCTTCAAAAAGAAAAAAGAGGCTTTGAGGGTGTCCTTGGATGGCATCTTCCGACCTCTGTGTGAGCCCTTGCCTCTTGTGAGTTCTCTGTAAAAGAGTTTTTTAGGCAAATGTACATTTAGCTTTTGAACAACATGGCCAGCCCATCGGAGCTGCACTCTCTGCAGCAGAGTTTGAATACTTGGCCGTTTAGCTAGAGAAAGGACCAGTGTCCCATACCTTACCTTGTCAAGTGATCTAAATTACTACTACAAGCACCAGCACTGCTACTACTACTACTACTACTACTACTACTACTATTACTATTACTACTCTACTACTACTACTACTACTACTACTACTACTACTACTATTACTATTACTACTCTACTACTACTACTACTACTACTACTACTACTACTACTATTACTACTACTACACTACTACTATTACTACTACTCCTACCACTACTACTACTCCTACTACTCCTACTACTATACTACCACTACTACTACTAGTACCACTACTACTACTACCACCACCACCACTCCTCCTCCTCCTATCCTCCTCTGCCTCCTCCTCTTCCTCCTATTCTCTATTACTACTAACTAATATTGAAAAAGCATTTTCTATGTGCCAGGCTGCAATTATTATCTCACTTGATCTTTATGATAGCTCTGAGATGTAGGTGCTATTATGATCCCCATAACACAGTTAAGTGACTTGTCCTGGGTCACACAGCTAGCTAGTAAGTGTCTGAGGCTGGATTCCTGACTCTTGCCTGGCGGTCTATCTGTTGTACCATGTAGCCAATCCTCCCCCATCTGAACCTATCGAATTTCAGTGCATCTCTTAAAGACTCACACAAACGCTGCCTCCTCTGGGATGGCCTCTTTCTGACACTCCAAGTCAAAAGTGACCTTCCCCTTCACATCTCACACGCTATTTGGTTTTGTAACTGTCTAATGCACTTATGAACTATTATAGACTCTACCCTTCTTAGTACCTTAATTCTGACTAGATCTTATTCCTTGAATTGGTCAGCCAATTTGTAAGCATTTGTTAAGTGCCTTTTATGTGCCAGGCATTGTAGGAAAAGTTTCTTCTCTAAATAATGTGTCTCCCCATTAGCCTGTGGGCTCCTTAAGGGCGGGGGCTGTCTTTTGCCTTTCTTTGCGTCCTTAGTCTTTCACACAGTGCCTGGCACATAGTAGGTGATGAGTGCATGCTTTTTGAGTGACTGACTGACTCTAACACCTAACCCAGTATTCTACATATTCTACATATCATAACAAATGATAAGGAAGGTTGTTTCTCTCCTCCCTTGATCAGATGTGGACTAGCAGCATCCCCTCCCCTATTTCCTATGCTACGAATCCCCTAATTTGTCTACAGTAGAAATAATTACTCTTTCTGTCTGTCTGTCTTTGGCCAATGTCTATTATTCAGTTATCTGTCCATCCTTCCCACGTGACCTCACTTATGAGGCTGGGAGGCTCTGAGGTGAGCACCTAGGTGTCTCTGTCTTGGCCTAGAGCCATTTAGGCTGAATGTATGATACTCAGTGAAGATGAGAGAGGAGATAAACTGTTTCCTAAATATCATCTGTGCAGATAACCCTGAACACCTTCTATCATTAGCAGGTTAGAAGGTCAGGATCTTGCAGGTAAATTGCCTTGGCAAATCACTCCTTTGTCTGTGTAGATATAACCCCACAGAGGACCTACGAAGTCAATCAGTCAATAGTCAATAGTCAATAAACATGTCTTATGTTACTGTGTGTTAGGCAGTGCCTGGGCACAGGGGGTACAAAGAAAGGCAAAAGGCAATCCCTGCTCTCAGGGAGCTCACAAGAGTGCTAAAGGGGGAGACCACCTGAAACCAATAATGTACAAACAAACTGTAGGTGGGATAAATAGGAAATAATCAACAGAAGCCAGACGCTAGACTTAAGGTGGATGGGGGAAAGGCTTCCTGTAGAAGGTGGGAGTTTAGTTGGGACATGAAGGAATCCAGGAAGTAGTGATGGAGAGGATGGGGAACAGTCAGCAAAAATAATAGTCTGTACCTCATTTACTCCTTAGATCAGCCTATCCGGGGGGAAAAAAGATTGACATTTGACACTAGAAGAAGAAAGACCAACCCACCACCCTTAAATAGCTTCTTGAGATACCCTGACACCTGAAGAAATAGGGAAAGAATTTCCCCCTTCCCAGAGACTGTCCCATCCCTCCCTCCTTTACTTCAGGAATCCTGAAATCCTGTGATCCTTGGGGGCAGAGGGATGGTGTCAAAGACCTTTCTTCTTATTCTTTTTCCAGTCTCTGAACAGGTTGATTCCAATCCCACCACTCAGCTTATTTACCATCTGGAATCCTAGCAGTTGAGGGATCAGGAATATATCAAACTTCCCACTTCTCTGTCTGGACATTTTTCCTAGTTCAGGAAGCAATTAGTCTGAACGAGACAGAAGTGAGAGTGTAGGAGCAGAATATATATCCTTTTAAAATAATTTAGTAACAACCCTAGGTAAGTGACCAATAATTTATAGAGTCAATTCTTTTTATAGAGATATTTCCTTGCTGTTCAACCAGAGAGCTTGCCGGGTTTAGAGGATTAATCTTTGACGTAGTAAATATGCTCAAGTTGTAATTCAGTTGAAGGGATAAAGGGAACTTAGACTTGTCATGTGGAAGGGGAAAAAAAAATTAAATGGATTTGTTCCAGTACCACCCTAGTAACTCCCATTGCTTCTTGTGTGTCAGAGAATCCTGGGACTCTAGGAGTTAGAAGTGGAGATCTGGTCCGAAGGCATGATATACAAGGCTCTGCAGCTGGCAATGCTCCCAACCTCTGCCAGAACCACACTAAAATGTAATTGGGAAATACTGAATATATCTTAGTTAATGACTAAACTGAACTTATTTAATAAAGAAAAATACAAGAGAACCTAGATAATGTTAATGTGTGATTTTCAAAGTCAATACATGACCCACGGGGACCTTTTGTTGTTGTTGTTGTGTTATTTCAGTCATGGTCAACTCTTCATGAGTGCATTTGGAAGTTTCTTGCCGCTTCCTTCTCCAGCTAATTTTGTAAATGGGGAAACTGAGGCAAACAGGTTTAAGTGACTTGTTTGGGGTCACACTGCTAGTAAGTGTCTGAGGCCAGATTTGGATTCGGGAAGACTCATCTTCCTTATTTCAAGCCCAGTGCTCTATCCACTGGGCAACCCTGTCACCCCATAGGAATCCTTAGGTATTTTTTTTTTAGAGGTCCTGTTTCTATTTAGGTCTGACATCACTGGTCTAGTCCAACACCCTCATTTTACAGAAGATGAAGTCAAGATAACACAGGCAGTAAGAAAATGAGCTGGGATTAGATCCAGATCTCTTGATTCCCAGTTGGTGTGCTCCTATTGCCAAGCACAACATTTTAATCTGGGCCATCAAAACTCTTCTGCCAGTTGCCTCCTCATTTCACTCTCTTGTTTCTTGCCATGGAGATATGTTGGGGGATTCAATGTGTGCATATCCACCTGGGTAATCACCAAGCGACACACAGGACCTTGAGTTATTGCTTTGTTGATTTTCTAGACTTAAGAAAGTGATTGTTGTTGGTGGTCCTTCATTTTCGAAGAGGACCAATGACATCATGGGTGACTTGGGTGTGACTTGGGTCTTAGTGAGGAAGAGTTGCACAAAGTTGTCAGCCTCTCTCTTCCAGAGTCATTGAAGTTCAGAGAAAGAAGTCAAGATGACTGGCAGTGGCCTGGGGTGCAGTGTATGACCTTGTCTGACCAAACTCTAAGCACTTTGGTCACTTTCATGTAAATTGGCACAAATTATTTTCATCTACCCATTCTGCTGGGGAAAAACTTCACATGCTTGGGGTAGATATCCTCCTAACTCACCAACAGATTTGAGGCCAAGAAAGTGATAGATAAAATGCTAATATGCAAATTGTTCTTAAAAGTAGGTCATCATCCATTTTTTTTGGAGAGCTGATTGTTAAATATTTATCAACACAGCCCTTCTTTTGGCCGTCTACTACAGCCATGTTAAACTGCCTCCCCTCACCTCACCTCCTTTACCAGGACTGGTAAAGACCTGGAGAAATCATTACAACCATCCCTTTGCCTTTAAGCAAATGTGCGCTTGCTCCTTGGAAAGAAATCCATGGCAAATCTGGGCAGCATATTAAAAAGCAGAGACATCGCCTTGCTAATAAAGGTCTGTAGAGTCAAAGTTATGGCTTTTTTCTCCTCCCCTCACCTCCTGTCACCACTGGGCTCTCACACAAGCTATTTCCCAGTCTGGGATTCTCTCTGTTTTTCCTCTCACAGGCCTGGTATCCCTGCCCCTTCCTCCAAGGGACTCTTTTCTGACCACAATTCAGTTCTGACTGTAAAGACCCTGTTAAGCTGGATGTCCTTCACACTGTACACATGGGTATTCTTGACAGGTTTCTATTTAAATCTGAACTCGTTTCCCAGTGTCCTTCCCCTTCACTAGGTGAAGAACATCTAGAGATGGATGGCTGCTTCCCCTGCTCACTCTCTTCCCAGCGCCCAGGGTGTTCGAAGGGAAATGAACCAACGTTCTTGTTTGATGAGACTCCAGATATTGGTTTAAATCCTATACTAGACATTCTCTTTGACTGGTTCAGCTGAGAACTGATGTTCCTTGGCAGGAGAAGGAAGGGATTTCTTTTATTCAATAGCAGCAGCAAGAAGGATTGATGTTATACCTGAAGAAAAACATGGTGGCTTTGGAATGGGTGGCCAAAAGAAGACGGAGTCTCTTGTATACTGTATGAGGTGTCCCAGAAGTCTTAGTGCAATTTAAAGGTTTAATAGTGAACGCTTAACCCGGCACTAAGACTTTTGGAATACCTTGATGTAGCAAGAAGGGGAGAGAGAATGATCTGACTGGGAGAGTTTGTGGTGGGATGGGATTTTTGGTGGTTATTCACTTGTGTCCTACTCATCATGACTTGATGGATGACAATGTCAGGCCCTTCTAATTTCCACTATCTCTTGAAATTGGTCCAATTTCATGTTCCTTGTTTCCATGACAATTTCTATCCATCTCATCTCCTTTCAGTGAGTAACTTGAATTAATTTCTCTAAGTATTGACTGATTTGATCTCTTTTTTGTCCGAGGTACTCTGAAAAGTCTTCTCCAACACCGAAATTTGAAAGTGTTGATTCTGTGGCCCTCAACCTTCCTTGTAGTCCAACTCTCACAGCCATATGTTGCTATAGAAAAAAAACCATAACTTTGACTCTACAGACCTTTATTAGCAAGGTGATGGCTCTGTTTTTTAATATGCTGCCCAGATTTGCCATGGATTTCTTTCCAAGGAGCAAGCACACATTTGCTTAAAGGCAAAGGGATGGTTGTAATTTCTCCAGGTCTTTACCAGTCCTGGGATCTCTCACTCACAGGAGTATTTCTTTCACTCATGGTTTTGACCGGATACTGTTTGTTACAATTTTCACAACCTGGGTTTGAGTTAACTCAACCAACTCACCTTTATATGGTACTTTATATGCAGACTAGAATGCTTTCCATATATTATGCTTTTTGATTCTCACAACAACCCTGCATTATAGGTATTACTGTCTTTTGAGATGAGGAAACAGAGCAGCTAATTCATATAGCTTATACATATCAAAGGCAAGATTCACACTCAGGTCCCTCCTGAATGCAAGCATTTATTGTGCACTACTTTCTAGGTTCTGTGCTATGTGCCAGGGATAGAAATACACACAGATATCATGATATCATGGAGCTTATATTCTAATGAGGGGAAGACTGCACATAAAAGGAAGCTGAAGGTGGAATAGGGAGAGGGAAGAGATTATGAAGGTCCCTGGAGTGTGGGCATTGTACAGACTGTCTGGGAGAGTTGAGAATGCAGCTGGAAGGACAGAAATGAAGACATGAGTGGCTTGGGCAACGTCTTTAAAATGAAGGTCTGGGGAGGAATCAGCCAATCTTCAGTTGAAGATGTTGAAGGTCCTTCTAATGTGTGAAGTCCAGGGACAGAAGAATCTTCCAGAGTGAAGAGGTTTCTAGGGGCATTGTTGAGAAAGCCTGAGAGAGGCCAGTCGGAGAGTACAGCCTGGAAAATACTCTTTCCCACTAGACCAAATAAACATATAATAAGAACAATTGCTAGCATTTATAAAATGCTCTAAGGTTTGTAAATTCATCAAGTCATTTAATGAGTGTTCAAGGCACTATGAGGTATCTAGGGGAAAGACACCATTTGGAGAGACTTAGTTGGAAGTTAGAATGATGGGGGCGGGGGGTTGGTCATTGTTTTATTTTTATATCTGTGATCCCCAGAGTGCTCAGATCATAGGTGCTGTATCAAGGGGTGGTAGTGTAGGTGATACATATATAAAAGCCTTCATATGTTATTTCCTTAGATTCTCACAGCAACCCTGTGAGGTAGGCACCATTTTTTATCCCTAGCCTATGGATAAGGGAACTGAAAGTAGGGGATTTTTAGTAACTTGCCCAGGGTCATAGAACTAGTGTCTGAGGCAGGATTTGAACTCCGGTCTCCCTGACTCCAAGTCCAATGCCCCAAGAAGAGGCTGGTGTAGCTCTTCTTTACATCTTAAATAGATAGATTGGGCTGTGCCAGAGAACCTTCTTGTGTAGAAACAGAGGAGAATCGCCTCTGTGGAACTCAGAGCTGGGTGGGGCCTCCAGCTACCCAGTGGGTGACCTCAGCTGCTAGCTAGACTAGGCTTCTAGTTGCCACCTCAGGGGAGGAAGGCCCTGATGACCATTTTGACCTGAGTTCAAATCCCCTAAAGCAAATGAGCTCTTCTTGCTCAAGGCTCCAGCCAAATAGACTCCAATGTGTTTATTGAATCCTTCTCATCCCTGCCTGGGAGAAAAAAACAAACAGACCAGTCCTGACTCATCCCTTCTAGAATTCTCCTTGGCACCTGGGCTGAGATTTGTCCACAGACCCCTTCAGATGTTGTGGAAACAGAAAAGAGCCAAACGTTGCTGAGCCCTGGTCATTTGCTTCTATTCTGTTCCTCCTGAGAGACCTTGTATTCTCTGGGATAGGAAGGAGGTATAATCCTAGGGGGAGATACAGTGTAAGTTCTTGCATGGAGCAAAGGAGGAGATCAGTGTGGAAAACGTTTCTATTTTAATACCAATACTAGCTCAGGACCAATGGCTAGTCAGTCAGCCAGCTAGCATTTATTAAGCACCTACTACATACAGGTAACCATGCTAAGTAAGCTGGGTCCTATCCCTGGGATAAGACATTTGTCCCTCCCTCTGGGAAATGCTGAGATCCCAGTCAATTCTGTCAGCTCAAAAGTCAATTATCACCTCCCATTCCCATGATTTTTTTGTAACTGTCCCTCCCTAACTTAATCCCAAATTGGGAAACTTTGCTCTCCACCCTATGTACATCTTCGAGTATTTGCACTGGGCATTTTCTTCTCCTTGGGACTATCCTTTCCTTACTTCCCATAGAATCTTTTTTTTTTATCTCTTCCTCTTTCAGAATCCTATTCAGTCAGTTAATCAATCAGTATGCATTTATTAAGTTTCTGCCATGTGCCAGGCATTGTGCTAAGTGCCAGGGATACTGAGAGAGGCAAAAGACAGTCCCTGTCTCCAAGGAGCCCGTAATCTAATGGGAAGCGTGGACACTACGTGCCAATGACTACATACAAACAAGATCTATGCAGGATAAACTGGAGACCCTCAACAGAGGGGAGGTCCTAGTTTTGAGCTGGTGATTGGTTCTATTTCCAGGAAGCCTTTTCTGGCTCTGCTTAGCACCAAATTCTCAGTAGCATCACTTCATGCTCTTGTCTCAACCTCTATTCAGTTACTTCTATTTCCATAGTTTTTTGTCTGTTATCCATTTTCTATAGGGCAGAAACTATGGGTCTTTTTATATTGTATGTTCTATGAGGGCAAATTCTATGTCTTATTTATGTATTTATTTTGGTGAAGCAATCTGGGTTAAGTGACTTGCCCAAGGTCACACAGCTAGTAAGTGTCTAAGGTCAAACTTGAACCCAGGTCCTCCCGACTCCAGGGCTGGTGCTGTATCCACTTTGCCATCTAGCTGCCCCCATATGTTATTTAATAATATTCTTCTACTAGCTCTAGGTACTGCACTGGGTGTATAGTAAAGGTTTAAATAAATGGCTATTAAGGTCCTTCCTTCTAGATTAGAAGTACTTGGCCATTGTGCATGTGTGCGTGCGTGTGTGTGTGTGTGTGTGTGTGTGTGTGTGTGTGTGTGTGTGTGTCCATCTCTGTCCTGGTTCCCTTTCTTATTATGGTAAAGCATTCTCAAAACAGTATTTTTAAATGTCTATCAGTCACTCAGTAAGCATTTATTAAGTACCTACTATGTCCCAGGAAGGCCGCCTACTACCCTCTGGGGACACAAAGATAGATTCTGTCCTGGAGAAGCACACAATTAAATGGGGAAGACAGGGCACAAACAATTATGTATAAACAAGCTATGTACAGGGATCAATTATACTGAAATAAAGGTGCCCTTTTTCCTTATCTGTGTTCATAGATCCACCCCTGAAAACTATCCAGGGACCTAGGTTAAGAACCCTTACTCTAGGTCTTCCCATATTACCCAGGCTGGAGCTCTGCACATACACACACAGTAACCCACTCGTTTATGCATTCAATCATTTCATGAGGGTTCAAGGCACTACAAGGCACCAGGAGTGAGGACTCCATTTGGAACAGCTAAGATGGGAATTTAGAATTGGGGGGGGGTGTGTTTTGTTTAGTTTAGTTCCTGTGAGTGAGGGACTAGCACCCCAGGGTGCTCAGATCACACGTGCTGTACTGAGAGGGCTTCCAATCTGGACTTCCAAAGCTCTCCACCTGAATTCAGCCTGATGGTCTGAGCTAGTAGAACAAGTTCATGCCTCTGGGAAGTGTCACTCAGAAGAGATAAGAGATGAACTGAGACTCTTATCTTTATAGGTGTTCAGGTCTGGTTATATATTCTCTTGCGTATGCTTGTCTTTATGTAAGTTTGAGCGTGTGCCTGTGCCTGTGTTCAAGACAACACGTGCATGTATATGAGGTGAATTATTTTTTCCTTCATTCCACAAAAGACTGAACACCCGCTTTGTGGAAAGTGCATGTTGTATATAGGATGTCCCAAAAGTCTTAGTCAAAACTACACTAAGACTTTTGGGACACTCTGCATGTTTAGGATTGAGTTTCACTTTGTACATAAGCACATGTGTAACTGTGAAATGAAATCATGCCTGGTGCATTGTGAGGGTCAAGTCTTCTCCTAAAACTCTACTCAGTGCCTTCTCCATGCATTTTCTTTGCTCCACTTGGGGGACAAGATGAGCCAGAAACACTCAATGGGACGGTTCATCCCAGTGGACCCAACAGACGAGCTACTTGAGATTCCCTCTCTCATTCTCCAGCAGAGTTTGACCAATTCTGCAGGAGAAGGTGGGATAACACTGAGCACCTACTGTGTGCAGAGAGAGGTTCCTGACTATTCTCTTCACCTTCCCCACCCCTTCCCCCATTGGGCTCATCCTCTCAACCCCCCAACCAGTTCTCCCAGTCCCTCGAAAGAGGCACAGGGTTTTCTCCTCCCCGAGAAACTGAAGGAAGAGAGCATTCATTCTAAGGGAATCTGCTCTGGTTTTATGGGCTCTGTCAGTAATGCACCTTCATTAAGATAGGATCTCAGCAGAATGAAAGAGGCCTCAGCTCTTCGTGAAAGGAGAGGGTTGTATTTTTTTTTGAGGGGGGAAGAAGGGGAGGGGCATTAAATAAACCTGTTTTTTAAAAAGTACCTCTGCAGCAAGGAAATGTATTATTATTGTAATTGTCTAATGCTAATTATACTTATTACCATAATAACCATTTTGTTGTTACAAATGATGTAATCCCCTTTATTTTGGTCCTGCCAGAGGCAAGTGATGTGTCTGTGGCAGGAGAGAGAAGACTGGGGAAGGTTCCTTGGCTGGAAGGTGAGATTTGAGCTGGGGGAGGGTGGTGAATTCTCCCCAGGAGTGTCTGCATGGCCCAGAGGGCTGAGGGGTGGGGGCAGGACTGGTTTTCAGGCAAGACAGGCTCAAGAAGATTGCTTCTCTGCATTATGTGAATTTCCCATTATAGGTTTTCTCTGGGATCTGACTTTTGGGGGCTGTTTCTTAGATGTAACCTAATAACCTAACAGCTGGGTGGGTGGCTCTATCCCAAAAGCACATCCCAGTTCAAAATGGAGCCTTGGATCCTGCTCCAGTCCCCCAAGTTTCAGTTGGAAAGAACTCACAGGAATCTCATTTAACAGTGTCCACGGGGTTCAGGAAGAATGTGAAATTTTGGCAGTTCAGATCATAAGATCTTGACTTGAGAGCTGGAAGGTCCTTGGAGATCATCTAATTCAACCTCCTGTTTACAGATAAGGAAACTGAGGGTCAGAAAGATTAAACCACACAGATGAGAGTAACAAAGGAGTCCAGATACTCTGACCCTTAACGTAACACTTTTCCCTCACTATACCAAGTAGCTCTGTAAATTGGCCAAGCTAGATCTCTTAGGTCCCACACTTTGGCTATCTACATAGGTATAAATTATAAGCTTACAGTGTTAGGTGGGGTTTTTTTTTTTTGCATACTCCCTAATTTTTTTTAATTTTATTGATGGCTTCTTCATTTATTTCACATTCATTTCTGAGTATGCCCCTCTTCTCTTCCTCATCCACTGAACATTCCCTTGTAACAAAGATTTTTAAGAGTAACAATTCCACAAAACCAACTTGCCCATTGGCTTTGTCTGATAGCATATGCAAGCTTTTGTCTCCATAGTCCCTTGTGTCTTCAAAAAAATAAGGGAGGCATAATATTTTCTCCTCTCTTGTCTGGGGCCAAGCTCCACTGTTATAATTATTCAATGCTGTTTTGTTTTACTGTCTTTTCTCTCCACACTGTGTATATTGTTCTACTTTATTTTGTATCAGTTCATAGACATTCCCGTGGAAGATTGGTATGAACTGATGCAGAATGAATTGAGCAGAACCAGAGAGATACTTTATACACTAACAATAATATTGTAAAGGTAAACAATTTTGAAAGACTTAAGAACAGCGATCAATGCAATGACCAACCATGACTCTAGAAGACTTGTGATGAAAAATGCCACCCATCTCCTGGTACAGAGATGATGGACTCATGGTGTAGACAGAAACTTATTTTTTTGGGGTAATGCCAACGTGGGAATCTATTTTACTTGTCTGTGCATGTATATAACAGGGTTTTTGTTTTTCTTTCTTTCTCAACTGAAGGTAGGGAAGTAGGAAATTAAATTTTTATTTGAAAAAAAATTAATTAAAAAAATCTTCCTGTGTTTCTCTGAATTCCTCATATTTGCCTTTCCTTATGACACAATAATAATCCATCATGTTTACACAATTTTTTTAAGCCATTTGCCAATCAGTGGTTAGCCACTTTGTTTCCAGTCCTTTGTAACCATAAAAAAAAAAACAAAAACAAACCAAAACCTTTTTTTCTGTAGGTGGTATAGCAGATAGGGTGCTGGGCCTAGAGTCAGCAAGATGTGAATTCAAATCTTGGCCTCAGACACAATAGCTGTGTGGCTCTGGACAAGCTACTTGAGCACTGTTTGCCTCAGTTTTCTCATCTGTAAAATGGAAATAATAATAGAACCTACCTCCCAGGATTGTTGTGAGGATCAAATGAGATAAAGTTTAAGAAAACAGTAAGCGCTATCATGAATTGTTCATTCGTGTCCAACTCTTCATAACCAATTTGGGGTTTTCTTGGCAAAAATACTGGACTCGTTTGCCATTTCCGTCTCCAGCTCATTTGACAGATGTGGAAGCTGAGGCAAACAGGGTTAAGTGACTTGCCCAGGGTCACACAGCTAATAAATGCCTGAGGCCAGATTTGAACTCAGGAAGCATTAGTGCCTGACTCCAGGCCCAGCCTCTGTCCACAGCACGACTGGGCTGCCCCTAGTAAGCACTATATAAATGTTAGTTGTTACTATTATTGTTGCCATTATTATTATTATTCCTGAAGGTATATGCTTAGCAGTGGGATTTCTGGGTCAAAAAATAAGGAACAGGAAAGAACATTAACTCTAGAATAAGATCTGAGTTCCAATCCCCTCTCTGCTTCCTGCTTGTGTGATTTGGGGCAAGCCATTCCACTTCCCCTCAGTTTCCTCATCTGTAAAATGAATGACGTGGTTTAACTGGTCCCTGAGATCCCTTGCAGCTCTCTACATCTGTGCCCCCCCCCCCAACATTTTAATTACTTTTTAAAAATAGTTCCAAGTTGTTTTCCAGAATGGCGGGACCAATCCACAGCTCCACCAACAGTGTATGAGTTCCATTAACATTGATTATTTCCATCTTTTGTTATCTTTGCAAATTTGTTGGGCAAACACACAGAGTTGTTTTGGTTTGCATTTTTCTTTCATCTGGTTGTTAAAAGTTGACCATTCTTTTAAGGATTGTTTGCTCCTGTCCTTTGCCCTCTTCTCTTTGGGATGGTGGCTCTTGGTTTAGGCTTTATGTTTGCAAAGTACCTTCCTCACAGCAACTCTGTGAAGTAGGCATCAACCTCATACCAAAAAAAATCCCCATTTTCCTTAGTGCCTTACAGAAGCAATGGACCCTTTTTGACCCCCTAGATCAGTGGTTCTTGACCTTCCTAGTGCCACGACCCTTTAATACAATTCCTCAAGTTGTGGTGACCACCAACCATAAAATTGTTTTCGTTGCTACTTCATAACTGTAATTTTGCTACTGTTATGAATTGTAATATAAATTTCTGATACGCAGGATGTATTTAAATTGAACATAACCCACAGGTTGAGAACCACTGCCCTAGATTGTGTTTTCACCTGTGAACCTCAAGCTTGTCCCTTAGCTGTCTGAATGTACATTTTTTGATTAGCCAGTAAGAGAAGCATTTTACCTCTTTGCCTTGGCATCAACCATTTAACCTGACCTGGGAAAGTAAGGGAAGGGAAATCAGATAATTTCTAATTCTGTCTTAAGTTGACAGTTATTTCCAGGGTAGACAAGAACCTGGTTTGAAGCACCCCTGACAGCTACAGAAGTCAGAAGAAGAGAAAAGTGGCGTAAATAACCAGCCAGGATAGACATAAATCTATTATTCTTTGAATAATCAAGTGAGTAGATAGCCTGGAAACAGTGAATTTGGACCTTAACTGCTGAGGATGTAGGACTTCCAGTGGGTTTCAATCACTGTGTCTCCTCCATGCAAACTTTAAAGCAATATATGATCCCTTCTGCATCTCAACTTTCCCCATCCAAGTTTTGGTATATCTCAGGTCAGCATAAGAAATTAAATGGGAATTTTGGGGGGAGTTTTGAGAAAGCTTAAGACAACATGCAAAGACCAGAAGGCAACACGGAACCTATGGCCAAATACTTAACCCAAGTTTTACAATAAGGTAAAAGAAAAAATTCAGACTTCTCTGGCAGGAAGGCAGGGTCAAAATATTTTATATGCATTTTTCACATTGCAGGACAATGCACCCCTACCTCCTCCCCCCCCCCCCAGTTGTGGAAGGGATAGCTGTATAAAAGTGTGAAGTTTAAAAAAAAATTTTAATTTTTATACACATCAGATTTATCAAGCATGGATGAAAATCACAAGTGCATGACAAGCAATTGGGATGCTCTCTGTAGGACTTCCTTTGTTACTCCCCAAACTATACTCACAGTGACAGATAGAGTCCTACTCTAGGGCTCCAGGGTTAACCCTTCAAATTAAATGAACATAAATCAAGATACTTACTGATTTTAGTACAAAGATGGGGAAATGTGAGGATGGGGGAAAATATGGAACAGAGATTGTACCCCCTGGAACATCCTCAGAGCTGCTCCAACCTGCAGGCTGCCAGCCAACCATGCTCAGTGCTCAGCCCTCCCTCACTCAAATCCAAGTCAACTGCAAGCCATCTCATCATTTCCCTCATATCATGGTCCTCTTTGAGAACGAAGGACAAACACAATGCTCAGTGCTAATGGACTAGGGCATTTTGGGATGGGAAAACAATCCCCCTGTTAGCCTCTTATGCCCCTGACAATGGCAGCAAAGGGGCTTCAGCTTTTTAAGAAGAGGAGACAGTTTCTGGCTTGCTCTTTTTTCTTTCCATCTGGAATGTATGGCAGGTAGTTCCCTCTTCTTGGGTAGTTCTTCTCTCCTTCCTGTGCCAAGTCCAGCCTTCCACCAACACCAGCAGAAATGTTGAACTGTGAGCACATGGCAGCTGAAGCCAATGTGTTGGCTTAGGTGAGCCTGAATCTGGATCGTAGAACCCTGGCTACCTTTCTCACTTTGCGTTTTCTTCCCTAAGTGTAGGTGACTGGGCAGTGTTTCCAAGATGGTTGCACCAAGTCTTGGAGGCGATCCTGTGACTTCAAGAGGAAGAACCCCAGTCTCTCTGTCAGAGCTGATTGGTAGCAAGGGAAGTTTCTGCATTGGAAAGAATGCCCACCAGCCCCTGAGGTGGCCTTCCTATAGATAGGGACCTGGAAGGAGTTACTTGGATACTGCATAGTCTGGTTTGAGACTCTTATCAATTCACTTGTGTCTTTGCTTTTTTAGCATTTCTTTCATGTGGAGAAAATAAATAGTTGTTCTGTGCTTAATTCTTATTCTGCATGGTATATCTTTCTACTCACCCTTTAGGGAGACCCTAGATATGAACCAAACCTAAGTCTTAAATAATTTTTCCTTAAGCTCCATTGTGGGAATGTAAAAAGATGTGTGAGAAATGAATCTAGTCACTCTCCTTAGGGGCCAGACTCCCCCAGGAGTGAATGTAGTCACTAGATGGAGGGTTCAGTACAGAACTATCCTTTAATGAAGAGGGAGAATGTGCAATATCCTAGCCCTTTGGGCCCTTCAGTGGTTAGAGTTGATAGACATATCTGGGAAAGCATATTTAGGAGGAAGAAAGAAGTTTAGGAAGAAGGAATGAGAGAGGCCAAAGACTTATTGGTAGATTCCACAGAAGCTTTGTGCCTTTATATCATTAACATTTTCTTTGGGAAATGACTTTGTAGGTGCTAGACATGACAAGCACCAAACAGTATCATAAAAAATGAAAAAGATATTTTAACAGGACAGGAAAAGACTTGTTATGGATGTAGGATTTATCCCTGAATTAGCCATATATATGTAGTTAGCACATTGACTTGTCAGAGCTAAGCTCAGATTAGCAAAAAACAAGAAGCAAGAATAATAATGAGATCATGCAATCGAAAAAACTCCATCCTGAACTATTTAAACCAGTAACTGACGATCAAAAATAGGAAACGGACAATAGAAATGACATTGACACTGATTATAATTTTTGTACAGAAGCTTGACCAGTATGAATTAATTGTCTCAGCAAAGAGGCCAAGAGCCTAGAAAGAGACTCGCTCAGCAAACATCTGAATTTCCCATAAACAGAGAGAGATGAGTGCCAAAGGCAACACTAGGTAGAATGTAAACTAATTTCTAAAATCTTATTAAGAAGGTCAATGGAGCAGTATCATCTCTTAAAGCAAAGAAGCAGTAGAAAGTAAAAAGCATTTTTTAAAAAAGCTTAGCAAGACACTGGACTAAGCAAATCATTCCAAGGGTGATTAAGGATGAAAATAGGACATCAAGTCGAAGATTTGTAACAAATTGTCTTCTCCATTGAGGCCAGTGGAGCCACCAAACTTAGACCCTAAAATTGTAGTCTTGAATGAGCTTATGGGGGAGGGAGAAATGGCCCTGGAGAGAACAAGGACAGGAAAAGAAGCCAGGTTGGACCAAATGTACATAGAGGAGACCTGTACTATAGACAACACAATTGTGAGGACACTGTGGGATTTATATACAAGGTATTTAAGGGAGTGGTAGAAGATACCTAGAGCAGACCTAAAAGGGGGATTGATAGACCATCAGTAACTTCTGACCTATATTCTTACATTCCCATCCATTAAAAAATCATGAGAATCGTTTATACACCAATCGAGGGCAGCCACCATGGAGGAATTAGTACAGAATAAGGAGGCTTTCCAAAGCAGAATTCTAAAATGGGACATATCTTTTGTCAGTTGTCAATAATATAAGATCCTGTGGTGCTCATTATTTGTTGATTACGGAAGAAAACACATTTGTTTCCATAGTACAGGATGCCTCCTTATAAATTCTTCAACAAAATGATTCCATGACATAAATACATCAGTATCATTCAGGATTCTTTGAAAGGTATAATGACAAAAATAGCCCTGTTCAACTAACCCTCTACTAGTAAATATTGGGTAAGGAAATATGTGTTCACTAAAGATAATGGAGAAATTTCTGCAGAGTCCCTGTCTATAGATGGTAAGGGCTCTAGATGTCCCTGTTTTAAAATGACATTGTACTGATTACATCAAGCCCAGAACATTGTAAGGGCCTCTTGGAATGGGAGGAGGGAAAACAAATATTTATTAATGCCTACTATGTGCTCACAACAACCCAGGGAGGTAAGTGCTATTCTGATACCCATTTTACAGTTGAGGAAATTGAGGCAGAAAGTGGTTAAGTAACTTGCTCAAGGCTACATAATTTGTAAATATCTGAGGCTGGTATTGAACTCAGGTCTCTCCTGACTCCTGGTGTAGGGCTCTATCCATGTTACCACCCAGCTGCTTCTCCTGGCAGAGATCCATAATCACTCAAAGGAATAAGGCATGATGATCCACACAGGAGAGACCAAGTGGATGAATAATACGTATTGCCCATATTTCAGCATACATTTGGATTGAGAACCTATAGTGCTTATCTATCAGTAGGTGTATCAGGGACAGACAATACACACAGATAGATAAAACAAGAGGAGGAGAGCAGCTGAATCACTTTTGGGAAACTGCAAATCTCCCCAAGCTTCCAATGAAAGCAAAATCCCATCATTTTAATGTCAATATCTTAATTAACAATTTTATTAATTTTATCAGCATTTAAATATTCTTTTGTACGTTGACATCTCCCATTAGACGGTAAGTTCCTTGTGTGTAGGGATTGTCTTTCTTTTTCCTATTTGTATCCCCGGCACTGTGCCTTCCACATAGTAGGTGTTTAATAAATGTTTATTGATTTGGATTGAAAGGACATTCTATCAGTGTTGTTGTGTTGAAGCAAAACGAAGAATGTAGTGGTCTCCAAAGAGGGCAACAGAAAGGTTTAGGAGCATGCTGCTATGTATAACCAACAAGGAACTTTGAAGGGGAACAGATATCTGCAAAAGATCTCATTAAGGCAATGTGTGACAGGATGAAAGAAGATGATCTGGTTACATGTTGACAGTAAAGGATGATGGTCAGAGGGCTCCACTGGTAACTCCTTAATGTTATAAGAAAGCAAGGAAAGCCTCTGGCAGATGAAGTGGACCCTGCCCTCCCCAACACTCCCTTCCTCCACTATTCCCTAGGCAAACTTATGGGAAGACACTTTGTCACCTAGCCACCCCAAAATTTTGAGGATGAACTTCCTTTCATAGTATCCGTTCTTACCTCTCCTGTTCTTCACAGAGTCACTGATCCCATTCTGACTTGTTATTCAGATCATCATGCACGTCATATCTCTCCTCAGTTAGACTGTAAGCTGTGGCCAGGGACTATGCTTTATTTAGTCTTGGTATGTCTTCCACCATCCAGCGCACTGTTCTGCACACGGTAGGCATTTAATGTTTGGCCAGTTGAATTGTATCTATCCAATTTGTCATTGCTACCTGCTTGATCATAACACACAGATCTGATCGTGTCATTCTGCTGCCCAAAAGCCTTCAGAGCCTCCCCAGTGACCACCTAATAAAGTCTAGATTCCTTAATTTGGTTCAATTCAACAAGACTGTATTAATCACTTGCTATATTTCAGGGAGCTGGGTGGCTCAATGGACAGAGCCTTGAGTCAAGAAGACTTGAGTTCAAATCCAACCTCAGACACTCACTAGCTGTGTGACCCTGGCAAAGTCACTTAACCTCTGTTTGCCTTAATTCTCTGGAGAAGGAAGTGTCAAACCACTCCAGTATCTCTGCCAAGAAAACCTCATGGACAGGATGGTCACAAAGAGTTGGACATGACTGAACAACACCAACAACAATGTGTCAGGCTCTCTGGTAGGTATCTGGAATGTGTTTTTCAGTCCTTTGACCACATTTGGGGTTTCTTGGCAAAGCCGCTAAAATGATCAGGCAATGCCTGGCACATAGTGGAGCCTAATAGTTTGTTGACTAAGACAAAAATGCCCTCAAGAAACTGCTAATCTCCTTAGTTTGGCATTCAAGGTCTTCAGTTGTCTGGCTCCTACCTTCCTTTCTTGCCTTATCTCACAATATTCTCACTCACATAGTCTACGCTTCAGCCAGACCTTTTGCTCAAATTACTTTCTACATCTGTAATGCATTCCTGGTTACCCACTGCATGCCACTTTCTGTCTGTCGATAGCCAGACCAGCTCCAATGCTACCTGCTCCATGAAGCCTTATCTGATTCCTTCCAGTTGGAAGTATTTTGTCCATAGCCCTTTGTAATTTCTCTTAGGCATTTGTTATTACCTAATTTATATTGTAATTATCTGATTAGACAGTCTATCACCCCCTATCAAACTGCAGTTCCTTGAAGGAAGGAACCATGTCCCTTAATCCTCTTTCTATCTCCCCAGCCCAATGCATTACTGCATTGTGGATAGCAGGTGCTTAATAAATATATTTTTTGATAGTAGTGTTGAATTTCTTCTTGCATCCTGTGAGTTGGCTATATATGTTAAAATAAGGTCTAGAATTGCACATTCAAGTTCTCTGACCCCATATCTCTGACCAGGTTCTAGGAAAGCCCATTATCCCTGATCCTCTTCCACCTCGTCTCTCTGCCTCCTCCCCAAAGGGTAATGGGATACATCCAGTCAGCAGGTGGATGTATGATATAATATAATATAATGTAATATATAATATGATATGATATTATATGATATGATACGATACGATGTGATGTGATATGATATAATATAACAATATGTATAATATAATATTATATAATAATATAATTTAATGTATAACATAGCATAACATAATATGATATGGTATGACAGATAATATAAGCACCGAACAACTGATAGACTCTTGACTCAGGGCAGTAAAGTCAAGCTCCTTATTTTTTTTTCTGGAAATTCATCCTTGTTGCTCTCTCAGGAAATCCTTAAGATTTCTTCTAAATCCTCAAGATTTCTCAGGCCGTCCTTTAAGACCTTGGAAGGTCATTGTGTCAATTCCCCTATCTGTAGGTTGGAATAAAAGATTGAGATCAGGAAGGGACCTCAGAGGACATTTAGTCCAATTTCAAAATTCTACAGATGAGGAAACTGAGCTCTAGAGAGTAAGTGACTTGCTCGGGGTCATACAGCTAATAGGTATCTGAGATAGAATTTGCACTGCCCACAATGCCTCCTTGTAGGAAGGCAAAGGCTGATGAAGCCAAATGATCAATTACCAAATACTTATTAATGGTATACTATAAAAGGATGCTGATTCTTCTCCTGTCTGGCAGGACATGGGTGATTAAATCATCCACTCTGAGATTACATCTCCTTAACTTTCTGAAATGTTTCCTCTCCTGTTCCCTCTCAGCCGTGTGCATAGTTACCATTCCTGACTTGGGAAAGTCAGTTTGGAAAAATAAATCTCTTGCCAAAAAAAGATAAAATTCAAAGTAAAAAACAAATTATCTTCAGATTATCCTTTAACTTCCTCCTTTAATGTCTACGATGTCTCATGGAATAGAGGTGAGATGATGCTGGAGTCTCAAATACTATGCTAGCTGTTACACACATGGCAAATTTCTACCAAGTAGGAAAGTCTTGAGGGTTGGACTGGATGACCTCCAAGGTCTTTTCCTGCCCACTTCTAAATTTATGGTTCCTATGAACCTATGGCATATGGACCCATTGGTGCATGCCTGTTCTTTGTCACCAGTGTGGATCAATTCTGAAATGCTTATCACATGATTAGTTGAGGGGATATTAACACTGACAACATTATGAATCCTTGAGATTTTGAGTATAAGCAGCTTAGTTTCATTTAGTGATTCTCTGGTCATTCAGCCCCCCATCCCCCATTGGTACAGATAATTAAAAGGTGACAGTCCATAGCTTTGCATGGGAGATTGGAACCATGACCTCAGAACTTCCTTTCAGTTCTAAGATTCTATTTCTATATGAGTTACTCCAATTTAAGCTATTAAAATGCTGAGTAGGGGCAGCTAGGTGGCACCGGCCCTGGAGCCAGGAGGACTTGAGTTCAAATTTGATCTCAGACAAACTTACTAGCTGTGTGACCTTGGGCAAGTCACTTAACTCCAATTGCCTTGGCTTTTCCTCTCCACAAAAAATCGTAAACAAACAAAAAACCCAAAACAAATGCTGAGTGATGAAAGTAGTCCCTACATAGGTCTGTTTTCTCTGCAAAGCTCCTCAAGTCAGATGTGGTTCCTGGAAAAGACATGGGATTGGGATGGGAGTGGTGGTGGCACAGGAAATCAGACTGTCCAGATTAGTGTCTTGGTGACTTTCACCTTCCTAACCGTTCCCATGCTGGCCACTATAATCTAGGGTCACATTTCCCCCAGGCCTTTATGGCATCAGTCTGATTGATAAATTAGCCTTTTCCCCTTTGAACTCTTTCCTAACTGCTGGAAGAATTCTCTTCCTCACTCAGCTGAGTGTGGTGGGAGGAGCACTGAACTGAGAGTCAGGAATGCCTACGTTTAGTCTGAGTGATGGCCTCCAGGAAAGTCCCTTCCTTCTGGGCCTCATGGGATCTAGACCTGTAAGGGGTCTCAGACTCCATCCAGGGCATGACTCCATGCTTTTCAAAGGAGGAAAGACACTATCTCTAAATATGAGGGCCCAAATTCCAACTAGACCCTCTGACTTTGAATCTAGAGCCCTTCCCACTCGATCAGAATGTCAAATAGCTATGACATTTTAAAAAAGGGCACGTACACATTGGGCTGGCTTATTTCTCAGGGTTTCTCTGAGCATGAGGATCAACTCAAATTATGTATGTGAAAGCAATTTAAAAACTGTAAAGTGCTATCAAAATAGAAATCATCCTCATCTAAGATCTCTGCTCTTAAAAATCTCTAATTCTGTGAAACCACTTTCATTCTAATTATAGTGATTTCATTTCTCATGATCTCAACTCTCCCCAGTTTTCCCATGTGTTCTACTATTTGCTTTGACTTAGTCCAACTAATCATTTTATTGGGACTTGCCAATATGGCATCCTCTATATGTGACTTTGCCCAGAAGTAGCTGGTGGTACAGTGGATATGGAGTCAGGATGACCTGAGTTCAACTCCAACCTCGGATACTTACTAGCTGTGTGATCCTGGGCAAACCACATAACCCTGTCTGCCTCAGTTTCCTCATCTGTAAAACAAACTTGAGAAGAAATACCACTGCAATATCTTTGCCAAGAAAACCCCGAATGGGGTCACGAAGAGTCAGACATGAGTGAAGCAACTGGACAACAACAACATTCATGTCTAGTTCTGTTGTGGTATTGTTCTGTGAGAAGAATCAAGGCTCATAAGCTTATTTGGGGTGGAGCAGAAAGAGCACAGCTGCCCTGGGATTCAGGAGGCGTTGAATCCAGCCATGGCTCTGCTATTAGCTTACAATGTGACCTGTAGTGATAATGTGATGAAGGTTAAGTAGCTTGCCCAAGGCCAGGAAGGCTTAATTCAGCAGAAGCAGGATTCCCACTCAGGTTCTCTGCCAATCGAATAGGATTTCAAATATTCCATGATAGCCTAACCTCCTTTCACTCTCCTTTAGGTGCACAAATATTTTATATACATTAATACTACAACAACCCTTTGATGTTTGTAATAAAAGTAATCATCCTCTATTTCACAGATGGGGAAGCTGAGACCCAGGGAAGGCTGCCAAAGCTCACGCAGCTAGTATGTGGGAGAGCCAGGTTTCCCGTCTCCAAATCTCGTGGCTTGTTTTCTTACCACCACATAGCTGCCTTCTGAGGTCCCTACCTCTTCTCAGAGCCTGTGTGGTAGAACTGTTCATAGTGAACACCTCTGGATACAGGTAGAAAGGCATTTCTTAAACCTTTCACCTCCCCTGCAGGAGATGGACCATCCCTTCTCCTGAGGCAGGCCTCAAAGGCTTTTTGGTAGATATAATTGAAATTCCTTCTCACTTCCCCCTTTCCTGTCTTCCTGAAGTCTTCCCACAGTCTTCCCTTAAGCAACATTCGATCCCTTCCTCTTAAGCTGTCTACATTGAGAAACTAGGAGGCAGCCAGATTTTAGGCCCTTCTTCTGCACCTGCTTTTTATTTTAAGACTCAGAAAAAGCCACCAGCTGACCAAACTTAGTAATAGAAAGTGGTTCCCCCCCCCCCTTCTCTTTCTTTTCCTCTCTGGTCCCCTGGAGCTTATTTCATTTGAAGGCAACTCAGGTTGATGTATTTTTAAATGGCTTTGATTTTATCACCTTGCTTAATGATTTGGCACGTTATTTATTAGACTGGGAGCTTCCCAGAGGGGCCTGGCCCATTAACGTATAAATAATGTGGCAAATAGTTCAATAGAGCCGTAAAAAAAGTGATTTAGAAATAAATTGACCTCTGTTTGTTACATGTAAACGAAGGCCCAGGGTGATAATGCATTTTGTGCCCTTAAACCCGAATGGAGAGTGTGGCAGGAGGGGGTGGTGAAGAAGGGCATGAAGAAAAAAAGTTTTCTCTCAAGCCTTGTTTCTCTGTCATGGCTGGTAAGGATTTGGGAGTGGAGATGAAGGCCCAAGGATCCGTCCGAGTGGATAGAGGGAGAGGAGAAGATCATAGGACTACAGGCTTAGAACCAGGAGGCCATTCAGAGGCCATCTGCTCCAATGCCTTCATTTTATGAGCAAGGATGCAAAGCCCAGAGAAGAGCTATGATTTGCCCCCAGTCTTACAGGGTGTTAAATGGTAGAACAAAGATTTGAACCCAGATTCTTTGACTCCAAATCCAATGTTCTTTCTACTGCCTCTCATCCCACTTGGGGATGTTCTCTCCAAGCAGACAAATCATAGATTGTTAAAGGGTCCTTACAGCTTTAGTCCATGTAAACAAAGAGCAAATGAGAGAGAGAGGGTGGTGGTTTGGCTGACACTTCGCCAGAGGAAGGGGCATAGAGTGATGCCCTATCCACCATCGTTCTCACGGATGGCTTGTTATCCGTGTTAACCAAGGCATCTCTGCAGCCCGCAGGATGGCAATCACCAAATAATCCCCAAACTGATGATGAACCCCAAATGGTGCATAAGCAGGGAAGGAGCCAAAAGGGTGAATAATCAAAAGTCATTTTTATTGGATTCTAGGAAGCTTTAGACGACATTTTAAAGCACCTACCTTCCAAGATCTGCTTTGCTTTGTTGCACACTAAAATGCACTGGGCTAATCCTGGAGCTTATTACTTGATGGATGGGGAGAACAAGCATTTATTAAGCGCCTGCTATACTCTGTACTAAGCACTTTGCAAGTATTGTCTCAGTTGATCCTCCCAACAACCCTGAGGGATAGGTGCTGTTATCATCCTCGCTTTGCAGTTTAGGAAACCAGGCAGAAGTTGTGACTTACCCAGGGTCACACAGCTAGTTGGTGTCTGAAGGCAAATTTGTGCCCAGGTCTTCTTGACCCTATACCCACTGCTCTGTCCACTGTGCCACCTAGCCGCTTCCTGGCATGAGGCAGTGAGGGAAGTAACCAGATACATGATCAGGGTTGAAGAAGGGGCCACTGGGCGGTGGCTAGGTGGTGCAGTGAATAGAGCACCAGCCCTGGAGTCAGGAGGACCTGAGTTCAAATGTGGCCTCAGACATTTAATACCTCCTAGCTATGTGACCTTGGGCAAGTCACTTAACCCCAATTGCCCTGAATTACCCCTTCCAAAAAGAAAAAAAAGAAAGACTGGGCCACTGGTTAGACATTATCTGTGAAATAGGTAAGGTTCAAATAGAGAATAGAATTGACATTAGATGCCTTAGATTCCCAGGCCCACTTGGGCATCCAGGTCATTTTGGTCAAGAGCTAGGATGGTATTCAAAAGAAGAATGTTCCCCTGCCTTCCTAAATTGTTGGCTTACTTGTTGCCCCTACTCTGGCAGTCTGGAAGTTCCTCTAGAGACCTAATTCCATTCTGGCTGCTGTTTCCCTCCTGCTCTGCCTTCTAATAGAAAAATCCTTGACACATGATCAAAGGACCCCCTTTTTTAGGTTCAGGAAATCTTGACTGGGCAGAGTTTCCAATACAGTCAGGGATTTGGGGTGTCTTTCATCCCTAGAGCTCAAAGCCTCCCACAGATATTAACCCATTAATCACCAAGCTGCTCTGTGAAGTTGGGACTCTGTCAGTGGGAACCTTGCCTGCTTCCCAGGTGGAGAAACTGAAGCCTGGACTTGTCCAAAGCTGCCCAAGGAGTCAGGGGGTGGAGTCAAGAAATGAACCCAAAGTCCAGAAAGACCATCTTCTCTGTTCCCAGTGACTCAGGGCTCTGTCTTTCTGCAGGTTCAGCAGCAGAAGAAAAAAAAAGATCATGAGACGCAAAAACTGGGAACCGTCTAAGACACCTTCAAGACTTTGAACTGTTGACAAGGAGGACCTGGTTGTTAAAGAGAGGTTAGGGTTGGGAAGCAAAGGGCCAAGGTTCACTCTGAGTTGTTGAGAAAAGAGAGGATCTTTTGGTTAATCAGGAACTGGGAAATTTGACTTTAACTCCTGCTCTGTGCCTTCCCCCCCCAACTATCATCATCACCACCATCATCATTGTTATCATTATTACTATCACATGCTTATGGCAAGGAGAAGACAACCCTTCACTCTACTATGACTTGAGGACTTTCTTGCCTTTTGGGTGGGGATTAAAGCCTGCTGAGGAAAGATGCAAAAGGGATACTGAAGAGACATGAGACATAGGTTATGAGTGGAGCTTCTGGCTCTACTAAAGCAGCTCTAGAAATAAAACCAATTTCTAGAATTTTGTAGGTATCTGTTCCCTGTCCGCAAGAGCAGTCGTCTCCAAACTTTTTTAAAAATTCAAAAATTTAATTTATTTTATTTTTTTTCCAATTACATGTAAAGACAATTTTCAACATTAATTTTTTTCCCTTTTTAAAAGTTTTTCAGTTTTTAAAACAATTTTTAACCTTCACTTTTGAGCTCTAAATTTTTTTCTCCTTCCATCCCTTCCCCCATCCCTAAAATGGTATGCAATCTGATATAGGCTATACAGGTATAATCATATCAAACATTTCCAGATTAGTCATGTTAAAGAAGAATCAGAACCAAAGGAGAAAAAACACAACAAAGAGAAAAAAAAAGAGAGAGAGAGAAAATAGTCTGCTTTGATCTGCATTCAGACTCCATACAGCTCTGTCTGGATGTGGATGACATTTTCCATCGTGAATCGTTTGGAACTGTCTTATATCATTGTGTTGCTGAGAAGATCTAAGTCTATCAAAGCTGGTCATCACACAATGTTGCTGTTTCTTCAACATTCATTCTTTGAAAGATTCTCTCTCCTTCACTCCCCTCTTTCCTCCCTAAGACAGCAAGCAGTCTGATATAGGTTATACATATGCAATCATGTATAACATATTTCCACATTAGTTATGTTGTGAAAGAAGAAACCGAACAAAAGGGAAAAAACCACAAAGAACCCCCCTCCCCCCCCCGAAGTGAAAACAGTATGTTTCCAGTCCCATGAAGTCCTGGTATATAGATTTTTGATTGGTTGTAGAATGGGAACTTTGAGTACAAATACCTGAGGGTAACTTGGCCCTTTTTTCATTCTAGAGTGGTAAGTAAGGAAGATAAGCTGCTGTGGTCCTCCTCCTCCAATTGGGAGGAGGAACCTCAGTTCTCTCTCACCTGGAGCCACCATAAAGTTGAGAGCACATGATCCTTTAAAAAAGTCTTGTGTTTTTTTGCTTCTTTGGAGGGGCAATTGGGATTAAGTGACTTGCCCAAGGTCACACGGCTAGTAAGTGTTAAGTGTCTGAGGTCATATTTGAACTCAGGTCCTCCTGACTCCAGGGCCAATGCTCTATTCACTGCACCACCTGGCCGCCCCAAGAGCACATGATCTTGATGTATCTGAGAGAGGAATGAATGATGGCAGCACTGGTCTTCTATTCCCAGCTGCCTGTCTCCCAACACGAGCTGATGTATAACCCTTGAATATAGTCCTCTGCTCTTGGCCTCGTTGAATTTGTCCTTTCTTCCTCAGGGATGGGTGTAGGTGAAGGTTTAAGCTTCACTTTGTGAGCTTTGAGAGATCAGAAGACCAAGGGGCAGAAATCTGGGAGCTAGAGTTCATGCTGGGATTTGTCAGATTTTGAGCACAGGTGAGGTACAAGGAGAAATCCTGAAGAATTACTTGCTTGATCACTTGTCCAAGGCTATTTGGAAATGAACTTGGTGGTGGTGATGGGAATGCTTTGTAGCAATTGCTTTAAGTGTGAGCCTATCCTTCCCAGGAAGTGTAAGCTAGTCCCAGGAGAGGTCGAAGAGTGTGATCACACAGTTTGGCGGAGAATATTGTGAGATTTCTGTTATTGCTACCTCTGCTTAGTAAATACCCTTTAGTAAAAGTTAATTTGATGATGAGTAGTTAAATGATACTGGGACACTAATCATCAGACAATAAATTTTATATAAGAAAAATACTAACAGGAACTGGCATTTAACATTGAGGGAATGCACCTGAAGAGAAAGACCGTCCACAACCCCTCAGGAGTACTCTTACAAATTGGAGGGGAAAGGTGTAGTTTTACTCTGAGAGACCTGATTCATTAGTGTGAGTGTGAGGCAGGAAGGATCCCAGTTTTTATGGCTACACATGATTCCAAATTCAGTTATTTTTAATACTTGGTTTTAATGGTTGTGATAGCTTTTTAAAAAAGTACCTCATAAAAAAGTACATATTCCCAAATGAAAGAAATGATTGACTGCACTTATTAAATCATGAGTCTAATTTTTTAATCCCATCCACCAATTATGCAAAGGTTTTTGTGGAAATTTGGCTGATAAATTTCCATCTTCCCTGAGAAGTTATTCTTCCAAACTAATCCAAAGATTCTGTATATATATATATATATGTATATGTATATATATAGACACATATACACACATACATATATACACATATGTATATATACATGTATGTGTATATATTCACATACATATATCCATATATACACATACATATATATATACACAAACATACACACATAATTGGCTTCAAAGTACACTTAAAGTTTTCATTCGGATGATTTTTAAACAGGTTAAAAATCTTCTTTTCAAGTTTAAGTGTTTAGGTATAATTTTTATAATAACAAGCCTACGTCATTTTCAGCAACAAAAATCACATAAAGATGGAAACATTTCCAAATATCCATTTTCAAAATGCTCTCTTCATAGCAAGAGGATCTTTCAAAAATCAATGACTTTTTCATTGTTAAAATGTCACCTTTGTCTGATATTCAAAATATATAGGAAATTAACACAAATATATAATACCAGACATTCCCCAGTGGATTTGAACAAAATGGTCAAAGGATATGAAATTCTCTAAAGAAGAATTACAAACTCTTAACAATCATATGAAAGATTGCTCTAATTCACTTCAGAGAAATGAGAGTCAAAAATCACCCTGAGTTTTCACTTCACATCCAGAATTGGCAAAGATGATAAAAGATGGAAATAGTTACTGTTGGAGGGGTTGTAAAAAGACAAGTATGTTATTGGAGGAACTCTGAGATCGTTCTAACCAGCAATTTGAAACTATAACACCCCCCCCCCCCCCACTAAAGTATGTATACCCATTAATGCCACTACTAGGCATAAACTCTAAAGAGGGAAAGGACTCTATACGCATAAATATATTTTGTTAGTATAACTTTTTGTTGTACAAAGAACTGGATACAAAATAAATGCTCGCCAGTTGTGGAATGGTTGAACAAATTATGGTATAGGGTGATGCAATTGAATATTATCGTGTCATAAGAAATAATGAAAAGGACAGATTCAGAGAAACATGGGAAGATTTGGGCGTACTGATACAGACTGAAGGGAGCAGATCTAGAAGAACAATTTATGCAATGATTGCAATGTTGTCAGGGAAAACAACTGCAAAGGACTGAAGAACTATGACCAATGTAATGACCAGTCATAAGTCAAGAAGCTTCTCCCTTCTTGGCAGGGAGGTGATGAACTGGAATTGCAGAATCAGACATACATTTGCAAACACATTCAATGTGTGAGTCCATTTTGCTTTACTATACTTAGTATTGAAAAGGGCTTCTATTTTGGAGGAGATGGAGGATATGGGAGTGAATTGAAAAGGTAGTGATAGTGATACCAAAAAAAGAGAGGAAAACAAAGAAAAGAACACCAGGAAAGTATTTTTTAAAAATCCAAAACAGGGGAGTTCAGAAGGGGGTACAGAATGTCAGGACAGTATTGGAACTACTGAGTTAAATTTATATCTACTTATTTTTTAAAGTATGCTTCAATCTGTATTCAGATACCATTAGTTCTTTCTCTGTGATAGAGAGCATTTTTAATCATAAGTCCTTCAGAGTTGACTTGGACCTTTGTATTGCTGAGAATAGTTAAGTCATTCACAGCTGATCATCTTACAATATTGCTTTTACTTTATACACAGTACATTTCACTTGGCATCAGCTCCTGTAAGTATTTCCAGGCTTTTCTGAATGAATCTTGTTCATCATTTCTTGTAGCACAATAGTATTCCATCATAACCACATACCACAATTTGTTCAGCCATTCCCCAATCTATTGGTGTCCCCTTGATTTCCAATTCTTTGCCCCCAGAAGAGTTGCTATAAGTATTTTTGTACATATAGATCCTTTTCTTTTTTTTTTTTAAATCTCTTTTGGGATACAGACCTAGTAGTGGTATTGCTAGGTCAATTAATATATACTTTGAAAAAAAAAGAACTGTACATAATAGAGACTCACAGTTTCATATATGACCCTCTATTTCTTTTCTTTGTATAAGGCAGTGCTCATGTTTACTGATGCTTATTAAGATCATAATGATAGAAAAAAAGTTTTAAAACAGACAAAGACAGGCATACTAATAGACTATTGATAGAGCTATGAACTGGTCAAATCATTCTTGAAAGCAATTTGGAATTATGCTATGACTCTGACTATCTATACCCTTTGATGCAGAGATCCCACTGCTCGGAATACACCCCAAGGAGGTCAGTGATAGAAAGACAAGTCTAATAGACACTAAAACATTTATAGCAGTGCTTTGTAAAGAAGCAAAGAACTTAAAACAAAGTATATGCTCATCAATTTAGGGGATGACTAAAGAGATTGTGGTACATGAGTGTGATGAAATATTACTCACCATAAGGAGTAATGAATATGAAGGAGGCATGGAGACATTGATATGAACTGATGAAATGGGAAGCTGAACCAGGAAATCATATACACCATTCCTACTGAACCAAAATTGAAATCAGGCACCAGATCAGTGGTTCTCAACCTTCCTAATGCTGCGACCCTTTAATACTCATATGTGGCTGTATCTGCATGTGGGCGGACCTGCCTGGAGAGGGATAGAGGAGCGGTGTCTCGGTTCCTAAGACCATTGGAAATATGTGTTTTCTGATGGTCTTAGGCGACCCCTGTGACCCCTATGAAAGGGTTGTTTGACCCCGAAAGGGGTCGCAACCCACAGGTTGAGAACTGCTGCACTAGGTAATTACAATGATAAATTTTCGCCCCAAAGAAGAGATACGAGAATGTGTTCCTAATCCCTTCTTTGCAGGGGAGGGGGTGACTTTGGATGTGATATGTTAAGTAATTTTTTTAAACTGTCTTTTCCTTGTTTTTTCCTCTTTGTTATAAAGCATCAGTTCTCAAAGTGTGATCTGGGGAGTTCCGGGGTCCTTGAGACCCTTTTAGGGGTTCAGTGAGGTCAAATTGTCATAATGACACCAAAATGTTATCATTTCTAATATGGTAAATATTAATAGATATAACCCACATAAGCCAAATCTCTATGAGGGTTCCTTGATAATTCTTAAGAAGTATAAGGTGGTCCTGACACCAAAAGGTTTAACAATTGTCATTATAAGGGATAGCCCTTTGGGTGGCTGAGTGGGGAAGGGAGGGATTGGAAAATGAAAGTTATAGGAAAACAAAAGCTCTCCATAAAAATTTCTTAATGTCATCTTTCCCTTGAAGGAGAAGATTAAAGTTTATTTTTTTCTTTTGGGAAAATATCTGCTAAGTAGCTTACTATTGATAGCCACTTATCACAGAAAAGGTCAGGAAATTTGGAACACAAGCCTTTTTGTAGAAAGAAAAAAGGTGCATAACATCTTTAAGTTCAATAATTCTTTTAAGCACTTTGCCAGGAAATGATCAGCTAGCTTCTATTTAAGGAAAGTGTTGAAATATGATATCTTTGCAAGGTAAAGATTTTGAGGTTTTTTTGTTCATTGTGTTAGCCTTGCTAAATAAACACTTCATGATGAAATATTTGTACTCCCCCAGTATCTGAATCTAGAACTCTGCAAAAGTGTTGTAATGTACTTAATATTTCTTCTCATCTATCTATCTATCTATCTATCTATCTATCCATCCATCTATCTATCTATCTACTTATCCCTCCATCCATCCCTCCATCCATCCATCCCTCTATCCATCCCTCCATCAATCCATCCCTCCATCCATCCCTCCTTCCATCCCTCCATCCATCCCTCCATCCATCCATCCCTCCATCCATCCCTCCCTCCATCCATCCATCCATCCCTCCCTCCCTCCATCCATCCATCCATCCATCCATCCATCCATCCCTCCATCCATCCCTCCATCCATCCATCCCTCCATCCTTCCATCCATCCTCCCATCCATCCATCCATCCCTCCATCCATCCATCCATCCCTCCATCTATCCCTCCATCCCTCCCTCCTTCCATCCCTCCATCTATCTATCCATCCATCCCTCCATCCATCCATCCCTCCATCCATCCCTCCAACCATCTATCCATCCATCCATCCATCTATCTATCTATCTATCTATCTATCTATCTATCTATCTATCAAAATATCTGTCTTCTTCCTCTCTGCCTCTCTGGATAGCTTCAATAATTCGGGGACTCAGCTAAGTTTGTACGTGTTGAAATCATGCAGGTGAATCTCTCAAACGCTCCAAAGAGTCTGTGATCTCATGGATCTGAAAGTTCCTTCTAATGATCACACTCTCGATCAATAAGCATTTATCAATTGTCAGTATTATGTGTTAGGCGCTGTCTTAGTGTTGGGTATATGTAGAGGAAAGCAATGACCACCTTCAAAGAGCTTACATTCTTCTGGGGAGGCAACATGTACAAAGATAAGTATGCATGAAACGTGTTTGTCGTGAGGAGACTAGTTAGTGATGGCCCAGTCTTGGAATCATGTTCAGATTTGCCCTTCCTGGTTTGCCTACAGAACATGAATGATATTTTCTGCCTGGCTTCAATCCAACAAGAGAAGGTTTGGTAAGCTTTTTTTACTTTTATGAGCTTTCTTCTTTCCTTTCCTTCTTTATTTCTTTTCTTCTTCCCTCCTTCCCTCCCTCATTCTTTCTATCCTTTTTTTTTCTTTCTAGCCTGGGTGTCTTTATTTTGCTCAGGCTGGAAGTTCAGCAACCACTCATGGGTCCTATCTCAATAGTGAGCATCATCAAAACTTTAACCTGCTCTGTTTTTTTTTAAGCTGGTCCATTTTGCTTCTTCTTAAGCAGACTTGTGGCCCTCCACTGTAGGGATGCACCATATTGGTGCTGACCTTGGTGTTGACATTATCTATCTATCTGTCTGTCTGTCTGTCTGTCTATCTATCTATCTGTCTGTTTGTCTGTCTGTCTGTCTGTCTATCTATCTGTCTGTCTGTCTTGTCTGTCTATCTATCTATCTGTCTGTCTGTCTGTCTGTCTATCTATCTGTCTGTCTGTCTGTCTGTCTGTCTATCTGTCTGTCCGTCTGTCTGTCTGTCCGTCTGTCTGTCTATCTATCTATCTGTCTGTCTGTCTGTCTATCTATCTGTCTATCTGTCTGTCTGTCT
>CM053581.1:384779501-384817089 GCA_028627135.1 Pseudochirops cupreus | reverse complement strand
TCTGTCTGTCTATCTATCTATCTGTCTGTCTGTCTATCTATCTATCTGTCTGTCTGTCTGTCTATCTATCTGTCTGTCTGTCTGTCTATCTATCTATCTGTCTGTCTGTCTATCTATCTGTCTGTCTGTCTGTCTATCTATCTGTCTATCTATCTGTCTGTCCGTCTATCTATCTATCTCTATCTGTCTATCTATGTGTATAAACATATACATATATATATATAAGTGTGTATGTATATACACACATATGTATAGCTTTAGCGCTATTCCAACTCAGAACTCTCAAACTTAAGTGATCCACCAGTCTCAGACTCCTCATAGCAAGGCTTATAGGCATATAACACTCTGCCTTTTTCTGATGCACCTTTTTCTGTCTATATGTGACTGTGGAGTTGATGCTATGTAGTGAGGAATTTTCTGTCTGGCTGAGGAACCAGACTGAGTTTGAATTACAAAAGGTTCAAGGAGACCTCTCATTCTTTTATCTGGAGGCTTTCCAGTGAGGAAGCTTGCTGTGAGCCACGTTGTAGATGGAGAGACAGAGGCTGCCTTATTTCCTCACCCAGCTGCCTTGTATTCCTGAGCACATAATGTCTATTTCTTTCTGGTTTATTCTTTCCTGATCTTAGGTGAATGAGTGCCATTTGATGGAATTGGCCGAGATACAACTCTGTAAGCTCTGAAAAGTTGGAAGAGCTGTAAGAATCACTCTCAGCTATAAAAGTTGGTAGCAGAGACCACTGGAGTCAGTAACGGTAGTAACTGAGTTTAAGTGAGGAGACATCCTGGAAGATTGATCTGCCTGATCTAGGACAGTAGTGGATTGACCTAGTGGCCAAGGTGAGCTATTCATCCATTAACAAATCTATACTTAGAAGCAAACAAGTTGGTGGGGGCCGTGAGCGTAGACGTGGACTTCTGGGATCCAGAGTCATGAGGTATCCTCCCATCCACATGTTCCCTATGTGTGTGTCTCATTACCCTGGTACATTAAGCTTGCACTCATTCCTTCTCTTCTCCTCCCCCCGAAGTAGACCCTGGGTACAGGAGGTAGAGAGGAAGATCCTTTCTGGAGAGAGGAGACTGGTGTTTTTATAACTCCTGTCTTTCCTGTGCCTTTTGATTAAATATATCTTTGTGAAACCTAATCAACACACCAAGTGGTTGACTCATATTCGAGAGAATGAACTGGATGGGGACTTGTGAAATATTAGAAGTATTAGAAGCCACAACCTCTCAGGGTTATCCCTAGAATCGTAAGGAGAAACATGGTCAGTTACTCTCTGGGGACCAACCTATCTTCGCCAGTGAGAGTTGGGAAAATGAGGCCAACAGGAGTGCTACAAAACATATGTGATATTCTCAAGAGCCAGGGCATTTGGAGTTGGGGAGGGGATAAGGAAAGACTTTGTATAGAATGTAGAACTTAAGCAGAATCTTAAAGGAAATAATAGATTCCAAGAAGTAGACAAAAGGTCAGGAGGGTGGGGGAATGGACTCCAGATATGAAGGATCCCCAGTGCAAAAGCACAGAGAGGAAAATTGGAGAGTTGTGTGTAAGGTACAACAAGACACCAGTCTGGCTGCATTGTAGGGAGAGGAGATGGGAGGAATGTATATGAAGCTGGAAAGGTAGGTTGGGATCACAATGTGAAGCACTTTAAATACCCAGCAGAGGTTTATATTTGACTCTAGAGGTAATACAGAACCACTGGCATTTACTGAATAGTATAGTGATATGATGAGATCTAGGCTTTATTTTTTTTAATATAATATTTTGTTTTTCCCCCAATTACATTTTGAAGCAATTTTTAACCTTTTTAAAAAAAAGTTTTGAGTTCCAAATTCTATCCCTCACACTCTTCTTTCTTCCTCCTGACTATCAGATATAGTTTATATATGTGCATTCCCGTGAAACATTTTTGTATTAGTCATTTTGTATAAGACCTGAATTTTTTTTACTTTTTTTATGTTCTCTTGTTTAATTAGTTTATTTTTTTATTTAGTTCTTTTTAAAATTAACTTTTGTTTATTTCTAGTTTACATCATTCATTTCCACAAAATTTTGAGTTACAAATTTTCTACCCATCCTTCCTCTCCGCACCACCCCAAAACAGTGATCCCATTGTATACCCCCTCCCTCAATCTGCTCTTTCCTATATCCTCCCCCATCACCCCTCTGACTTTCCAGTAGGGCAAGATGGATCTCCCTACCCCAGTGCCTGTATATCTTATTTCCCAGTTGCATGTAAATAATTACTACTACTACTAATATATATATATATTTAAGACCTGAATTTTTTAAAAAAGGAATGAAAGAAAGAAAGTGAAAAATAGCATGCTTCAGTCTGTATTCAGACAGTATCAGTTCCTCCTCTGGAAGAGGATAGCATGCTTCATCATGAGTCCTTTGGGATTGTCTTGGATCATTGTAATACTGAGAATAGCTAAGTCATTCACAATTCTTCTTTGTAAATATTGCTGTAACTGTGTACAATGTTCTCCTGGTTCTGTTCACTTCACTTTGCATCAGTTCATGTAAGTCTTTCCAATTTTTTTCTGAAATCATCCTGCTTGTCATTTTTTATAGCACAATAATATTCCATTTCAATCACATACCACAGCTTGTTTAGTGATTTCCCCAATTGATGGGCATCCCCTCGATTTCCAGCTCTCAGCTGCCACAAAAAGAGATGTTATAAATATTTTGGTACAAATACAGACCTATGCTTCAGGCAACTGTATGGAGGGTGATTTGAAGAGGGGAGAGAGAAAGATGAGAGAACCATGTGACTACTTGGCTACTACCACAGCTCAGGTGAGAGGTTCTGAGAGCCCCAGCCAGGGTAAAGGTTGCAGGAGTAGAGAGAAGGAGACACAATCGAGAGATGCCGTGGAAATAGAAACACAATTTGACACCCGACTGAACATGTGGAGTGACAGAGAATGAGAAATCAAGCATAAAGTAGGTCATGCACCTGGAAGACTGGAGATGGTGGCACCCTTAACAAAAATAGGGAAGCATTGAAAATGAGTGAGTTTGGGAGAAAAGAAAAAGAAGTCTTTGATGCAGATTGCAATGCATCCAGACCTACTCATTCTGTGTAGCTCACTCCGTTCCCATGCAAAATGAAAGGTGAGGCAGGAAGCTAGCTTCTTAGCCACCACCCAGTAGCTCAGAGCCAGCCATGAGGTGATGGGTGTGGGTACACTGTGATTTTCCCAACAATCCCTGTGCAGGACCTATAGGTGCCTAGGTTGCAGTTATATTCTCCCTGAAATAAGACAGTGTGGAGTCAGGAGTATTGGGGGATAATTGGCCAAGACCTGCCATGCTTCTTTTCCTGTCTCATTTGGAAGGTCATCCTAGGTCCCTTTGGAGATATGTAACCCCCTCTTTGGAGACCACTGTACTAGAGGTCAGATCTGGGGAATGGGTAATTTGTTCAATTACAGCCTTCTCTTAGCCGGGTGACCGACTGAGACTAGACATAATATTTATTTATTTTTTTATTCCCAATATCTTTCATCTGGATGATGTGCCTCTCATTCCCATTTGCAGGACTAAATATACCCATTTCTAGAGGCTGTCTCCAGGGTGCTAGGAGGTCACAGAATTAGAGGTGTCTGGGATGAGAGGAGATACCAAGCCATTCCTTCCATATCCCTGTCTTTGTAGAGCAGCAGCACCTACTGCAGCATTAGCAGACAGTGAAGAGGGAGCCATTTTGTTAAATGTATTCCTTTATTTCGGTGTCTCTGTGTGAAAGAGGATCTATATACGTGTCTCTGTGTCTTGGTGCATGTGATTGCATGCTTCTGTATGAAAGTGTATCTCATTTGCTAATGTCTCCCCCATGGAGAAGGGAATGGATGGGTGGGTGGGTGGGGGTGGTAGGTGCATTTCCTCTGCCATTTGGCACTGTCTCTGATTGGAAACTCCTGCTGCTAGTGTTCAGGGTTGCTCCCCACCCCCTGCGTGCCACCTCCCCACCCCACTGCCGCCCTTTTGCCTGATTGTATGAGAACCACCATTTGTACCCCATCCCTGTCCCTGGGTGGTTCCCCACTGCCTGAGTTTATCTCCCCGTTTTATGTTGCCATTTAATTAGCTCGAGCACAGTGGTTTTATGGGACAAACACAGCCTTGTTTGTCTTATAACTGGATTTCATGGCTCTATGGGGACAGGTTGGGAAATTTCAGCTTCCGAGTCCAGGAATGCTGGGAATTCCTGGAACACAGGGAGCCCCAAGAATCTTAGAGATCTAACCCCTTCACAGACTGTAGGGAAGATATAACCCTTGATAAACAACGCCCCCTGCCACTTGCTCCTTTCCCCACTCTGTCTCCCAGTTCAGAGCATCAGAGGAAAGTGGTACCTCTGGCTATAGGCATAGGCCAAAGGGTTGTCTGGTACCCTAGTCTCCAGCTATCTCATCTCCTTGTTGCTTTTGTGACTGTCTGTTCCTTCTCTCTAGCCTATAGAACCTGCTGGCCTGTAGTTTTTCCAGACTTGGGGGAATAGAAGCTATGTAGGGTTTTTAATTTGTTGGTTTGTAGAACTTAAGATCCCCAAATGGGGCTGGTGGAAGGATTTTACTCCTTCCTCCCCCTTCCTCTTCTATACGCGCACAGCCTTCTCAGTCCAAGGAGATGGTTAACAAGTTTGCTGATGCCAGAGATTTGGTGAAAGTCGCTACTATTTTAGTATTTTTGTCAGTTACAAACATTAGAAACATTTTGTACAAAATACAGTCTCCAAATGAATTGACTTTCTGCATTAATTAGTAATAAAAGCTAATATCTACATATCATTTTAAAGTTTACAGAGTGATTTATGTTGTTATTATTTCATTTGAACCCCAAAATAACTCTGGGAAGTGGGTGTTTTTATTTTTTCCTTTTTACAGGTAAGGAAACTGAGGTAGGTGGCGGTTGCACAGGGTCAGACAGCTATTAAAGGTCTGAGGTGAGATTTGACCTTGAGTCTGTCCTAACTCCAAGTCTAGGACTCCAATCATTTACTCCCTAGCTGCCCCACATGCCTAGATAGCCAGGCCAGAGGGCCACTGCTGTGGGAGGGACTGAATTATCCAGAATCAGGTGTGGAAGCGCCATTTCACGCATCTTCCTGTCTTTACACCAAAGCAAACTTAAGCCCATCTCAAATATATAGCTCTGTCAAACTCTAACATCTCTACAATTAAATAAAGTCAATAAGCATTTATTAAATGTTTGGGAGATGATAGAAAGTTATCTATGTATCAGGTGGGGCAGCTAGGTGGTGAAGTAGATGGAGTACCAGGAGTCAGGAAGTCTCTTGTTCCTGAGTTCAAATTTAACCTCAGACACTTACTAGCTATGTGACCCTGGGGAAGTCACTTAACCCTGTTTGCCTCAGTTTCCTCATCTGTAAAGTGAGCTGGAGAAGGAAATGGCAAACCATTCCAGTATCACAGCTAAGAAAACCCCAAATGGGGTGATGGAGAGTAGAACAGTAGAACAGAAAAATGACTGAACAACAAAATGTATCAGGCACTTGAAGAAGAAAAGCTTCCTGTAGAATGTGGGACTTTAGCTGGGCTTTGAAGGAAGCCAGGAGGCAGAGATGAGAAGGGAGAGCATTCCAGGGATGGGGACAGCCAAAGAGTGTCCTGTTTGAGGAAGAGCAAGGAGGCCGGTGTCACTGCATCACAGAGTATGTGGTAGAAGGTGATGTATTATGAAAGCATCCTGCTCTGGCAACTTTCCACCACCACCTCACAAAGATTCACCATAATGTGAATTTGCTGGCTTAGGTAACTCCCAGGTGAGGATCTCTTTACCATTGCAGGCCACTATGTTCTCTGAAACTTATAGTCTTAGCTGCCTAGAGCACCAAGTGCTCAATATAGCTGCCTGAGATCACACAGTCACTCTGTGTCAGAGGCAGATAGGACTTTACTGTTGTCTTCCTGGCTTTGAGACTGGCTCTCTGTATGTACTGAATTTCTCTGCCTCTTATTGCACACACATTAAATATGTAAACATACACTTACAATAGAGTTCTGGGAGAGCCCCACAAACTATTACTTGTTAAACATGACCCCCTATCCCAACTCTGGTAGGACATCCTTTGTCCCTGAATCTGTACATGTGTATGTTTGTGGATAAATGTCCAAGGCAGAATCTGCTTTAAAGTGGGAGACAATGAAAGAAACTGTGAAATTTACCAACTCTTTAAAAAAAATGTTTTAAAATATTTGCTTTTTGGAGGGCAACTGGGTTTGTGACTTGCCCAAGGTCACACAGCTAGTTTTGTGTTAAGTGTCTGAGGCCAGATTTGAACTCAGGTCCTCCTAACTCCAGGGCCAGTGCTCTATTCACTTCACCACCTAGCCATCCAAAGTTCACCAACTCTTGACAGGACATCTGTTCCTTCCTTCATTGCAGAGGTACGGGGTTGTGTGGAATATTGTGTGTGCTGTCAGATATGGAGAATATGTTGCTTGGTTTTGTTAAGCTTTTTTCTTCCTTTTATTTTTTATCTCTGTCACAAAAGGATAGTTTACTGGGTAGGAAAAGGCATAAAGATATATTCAGAAATAAAGGTGATAATAAACAAACGGCATACAAAAAAGAAAGAAAGAAAGAAAAAGAAAGAAATTGGACCCTTCTTCTGCTCTCTGCCAGCTCCACTCCTCCCCTAGGGGTGAGAAGCTGAATGTCAGACCTTGTTCTTGGTTTATTTTCGTCTTCTGCCCTACAAATTACCTGCAGAGAGAAGAGGTGTGGACTACATTCCCAAAGGAAGAGAAGTCAAAGTATCAGACTGGGAGTGGGGGAAGGGGTTTTGGGAGAGTGGAAGGAAATAGTACTTTTATTCCCCCAGTGTTGATACTGGGCTCATTTACATATGATTTGCATAGGGAAAGTAGAGGATTTGTTGCTTTTGAACCTAAGGGGGAAAAAATCATGCCTCTGGAGGTGAGGAGGATATAATTCTGGTCTAGTGTTCCTCCTCTCTCAGAGGATTCCACAGACCTGTTTTGTGGCCCTTTCTCTTGCTCCACTCCAGGCGGGAATCAATGTCTCCCTTGAAGAGAGGTGGGCAAATTCCAGAGATACCTATCAATGTCATTTAGGCAGCCAATGTAGATACACCTAACTTGAATGGACAATACATGCTCCCTACCTGGGATTTCAAATTCAATTACCCATCAGTGCTCTTTTTTCTACTCCCAAATCCTAGCTCTTCTCTCCCCCCAAATCCTAGGTCTTCTCTCCCCCAAATCTTAGCTCTTTTCTTTCCCAAATCCTAATTCTTCTCTCCCCCAAAATCCTAACTCTTCTCTCCCCCCAAATCCTAGCTCTTCTCTCCCCCAAAATCCTAACTCTTTCCCCCCCCCCCCCACCAAATCCTAACTCTTCATTTCTTCTCTTAGTCCTTATCTTTTATTCTTTTCTGGAACAGTTGAAACTAGACCTGCCTTAGGGTCAGAGGGTACTTGAATATGCCCTCTGAAGTTCTCAGAGATGGCCTCATTTGCCTTAGGTCCCTTCTTCCAGTATCTACCTTTTCAGTGAATTGACCTGAAGGTCTCCTTAAAACGGATGCTAAGTTTGCAGACAACTCAGCTGGAATCCCCTCCACTTTCTGCTTCCCCTCCTTGGAAGCTTTTGACAACACAACACATCTCACCTAAAAAACCATTAGGCTCTTAAAGGTCTGGGATGGGCCCCAGCATGCCTCCACCCTTTCGTGCCGTCCTATCTCCAGATGACTTCAGATGAAGAGATGGTATTGTGTGAGGGATGCTCCAGCCTCCCCCTTCTTTTTTCCTTGCATTCTCCAATATATTTTCTCTGACAGTTTGCACAGATAGTTAAGATACCGTGTAATTACTGTTGCATCTGAAAGCCAAACGTGATTTATTTCTGACAAGCACAGTCGTCTTAGAGATGGCTTGGGGTATGTGTGTATGTATTTGAGAATGTAAGTCCGGGTGTATATGTTGGTTATATCTTTTTCTGGGGGAGCAGAATAGATATTAAACACCAGTTCTCTCCCCCTTCCCTCTCCATCCTACTCCTCCCCCCGGGATGAGCACCCCACTGATGGATAGAGCAATGTAACAGCCACAGGGGGAAAACATCAGAATAAGGAGACAAGGTTCTTTTCCTAGGGGAATTTTTAATCTGATAGGATAGACACGGAGAGACAAGGACAGCAGCAAGAACGTGGGGACATGGTTATTAAATTCAGCTCCACAAACACTTATTATCCTCCTCTTGTGTACAAGGCACTGGGAATAGAGATGAAAAACAGTCCTGGCCTCAAAGAACTTGCATTCCTCCATGGAAATCCAAAGCTAGGTAGGTAGAGACAGAAAGACCTGAGTTTAAATCTGTCTTTGGACCCTTGCTAGCTGTGTGATGCTGGGCAAGTCACTCAGATTTCTGCCTCAGTTTCCCCATCTGTAAAAAGTGGATGAAAATAGCGCCTACCTCTCAGGGTTGTTGTAAGGATTAAGAGAGATAATACGTGTTACAAACCTTAAAGTGCTTTGTAAGTGCTAATGATTATTACTAAAGGTGAAATAATTAAATGAGGGAAAGCATAGGAAGAGCTTGGGGTAGGGAGCGTCAGAAAAGGCTTCACAGGGAAGGTGACATGGAGCCAGGAAGGAAGACATTCGTACTGGGGAGAGCAGACTCATAGGCTGCTGAGGAAAGAATTCTTGGAGCAAGGTTTGGAAGGTGTTGGGCAGTGCTGGGCAATGGAAAGGGCGTAGACAGCCCTGGCTAGGGGCATGATCTGCATGACTACTTTAAGGTAGGAGGGGGTAAGGTATTCATGGGGATGAGAAGAGGGTTTGTCTGCATGAAACTCAGATTCTACCCTAAGGAGCTATGGCAAAGGGAAGAATAATAAGAGAAATGATATAATTTGAGAAAGGAGTTGACATTCAGTGAATAGGAATTCCACTGGGGAGAATTTGTTACACCTTAAGACAGGCTTAAGGCTTTCATATGGGATCGAAGAATTATAACATTTCACAGTTCACCTCAGTGAACAGTCCAACCCATACTCCAGAGAAATCCCACCTCTAACATACTCGATGACTATCTGTCCAGCTTCTGCTCCCTATTCAAGGAGCGCAAACGCGCCAGCTCTCAAGGGAGCCTGTCCCATTTTGGACATGTCCGATTGTTAGGAGATCCCCTCCCCCAAGTCTACACTGCCTGTTGTCAGCTTCCACCCATTACTCCTCATTCTGCCCACTGGGGCCAAACAGTACAAAACAAATTTCACCTCTATGTAATAGCCCTTGAAATATTTGAAGAAAGCTATGGTGTCTCCCCCACCGTGCTAGTCTTCTCTTCTTCAGGCTAACCGTGCCCAGTTCTTTAAACTGCTCTTTATATGTCACAGACTTAAGGCCCTTTACTCTGGACTTATCAACGTCCTTCTTTAACCGTAGTACGCAGAAGTGGCCGCTGTTCTCCAGATGAGGTCTGAGAAGGGCAGAGTGCAGTGGAATTTATCACTCCCTTCTTCATGCAAGCCATACTCCTCATTGTAGAGCAAGATACTGTTAACTTCTTTGGACTGTCCCATCACACTACTGATTCATATTAAGCTTGTGATCCACTAAGATTGCCAAATCTTTTTTTGTTCTCACAAAACCAACCCTATATCTACAAAAGGTTAAGACAGTAAAGGACAGTAAAGAAAAAGATGAAATTCTATCAAGACAAGAGCATCCAAAAAGAAACGGGCTTAGATATGCTGAAGAAGAGAAGGATAGGTTTGACTGAGCAATGTTTTGCTCTAGGAAGATGGTGGCTCCTTTTGACCCCCCCCCCCCATATTGCAGCAGGATGGACTGAGGTTAGATAGGAAGAAGGACTTTGGTTTCCAAATAATACTGAGGTGGTTGGAATGTTTCCTTCCATGACAAGAGGTGAGTTGGAGTGTAGGGAGGGGCCCCCAGATTTTAGGCAGGGGAGAATATAATGGGCTGAGGGGGTCCCCATCCTCCCTGGGGTGGAGCAGCAGCAGGGGAGGGGGGATAAGTTCCCGAGCTTTGCTTCTGGCGTCCCTGGCTCAGGCTTCTGTCAGTACAGACCTGCATCCCAGCCCCGCCCCGCCGGATGATTATACCCCTTGGGATGCATCATTGCTAGGAAAGCAGATGTGCCAGATGTGACATGTTTGGGATAAAAAAAAATCCCTCACCTTTGAGCCTTGGGGAGAACTGCTAATCATGGTCCTACTGCTGCTTATGGGCAGGGCAGGGCTGGGGGGAGAAGGGAGTTGGATTTCTGCCAGCTTTGCACCCTGCAAGTCTTCTGCAGGAGGATCTCCAAACACGTAAGGAGCCAGGAATGGGGGTGGGGCTGGGAAGAGGGCTATGGCATGAGGAGAAGCTCAAAAGAGATAAAAGGGGGCTTCTGTTATTGGCCAGGAGACTCAGGCTCTGGCTTCCTGGTTAGTTACTCTGATTTGGTTGTGCTCTAAGGATAAGGAGATGCTAATGTCTACAGTTCCAATGAGAGCTGAAGTTTCTAGACACATGTAGTTGTAGGAAAGGCTCTGGGTTCACCCTATGCCAGTCTTCAGAAGCTAAGCTGAGGACTTGAAGTGTGTCTTGTCCTGTGCCCCAGGGAAAGCCTCTTGAGTGCTGCTGACAGACATCTTAGTCTGGGAAGCCTTAGAATGCTTTGCTGGTGTTCTTCTGCCAATACAGGGCTCTAGGCACTCAGCAGTCCAGGCCCCTGCTACTTCAGTGGATCCCCCCCACTCTTTCCTAGGGAGAACACAAAGCATTTGGAGAAATGTCTGGGAGGGCTTCTTTGGATGTTAAAGAAAAGTCCTCAAGTTTTAATTTATGGAATACTTGAAAGTTTTGCACAGGGGCAGGAGACTGGGCAAATTGACCTGTCAAAGGGACAGAATGATTTTAACCCTAAACTCCTGCTTAGATTCCTGGGTTCTCATTTTGTCTGTAGGGGTTCTATCTATTTCCTAACTCCAGTCCTCAGGCTGACTCTAAATCTAGGACTAATTTCAACAACATTAATCCTGACCTTAATGCTATCCCACCCCAAGCCCAGGAATGGTTTTTACCTTGGGAAATGATGGGATCTATCCCTATTGAGTACTCTCTAGGGTTCTACTTATAAGCACGTTGCTGGGATGTCTGTTGGTATTTCTGTTAGCTGTGGCCCTCCTTCCAAAGTGACCTGACCACTAGCGCTTTACATTAACCCTATGCTTACCCTAACCTTAACTCATGTTAACCCTATTAGGGAAACCTTCTTTCCTTTTACCCCACAGCAAATAATGTGGAGACTAGAGAGGGCTGAGGAATGCCGCTGGAGAGGAGGTGGAGATCCAGCCAGAGCGACCTGGAGGAGCCAGTGTGGTATCTGAAAGCCTGGGGGCATGATCCTGGTACTTGCCAAGCCATGAGTCACAACATCGTTCTCCATGGCATTTTGTCGGGGGTGTGTCCAGGCTGGCAGCTGGTAAACAGAAGTGGCACCATCACAAAGGCCCCTTCCTTAGGTTGAGCTACTGCCCATTTCTCAGCTTTGGGGAAAAGGAAAAGTGATTTCTGTCCTATCTTCCCTTGATCCCTTAGAACTTAAGAGCTTTGGGTAAGCTTATGGAGAAACCAATTGAGTGCATGTTTTCAGCTTGCCAGCTGGGTGAGGGAAATCAGTGAGAGAAGGGTTCATATAGAACCTCCACAGTCTCTCTCTCCAAGCTCAGGAGTATCGAGTTGCCCATTCTGTCCTAATAAGGGTACATGCTCTATCCATCCTCCCTTCCAGTATAGCAAATGCCAGAATTCACATAGATATCCACTGAGGCTGAGTAGTTGTCTGTGTTGGAGGTCCCTAGCTTTGTGCTTGGGGTACAAGTTAGAGACTATGGCTATAACAATAGGTAGCTCCATCACTGAAGATCCCTTTTTATGTCACTGGCCGACTTCTACAGATCACTATACTTGCTTCCAATATGTATAATAAGACTCTCACAGGGGGGTGGGAAGAGGGATGAAGAGGGGAAAGAGAACCCAACAACACACTAATAACTATTTTTGGGGTGTTGTGGGAAGATTAGGGTCATTGTTATTAAGTATTTACTTCATGGGTTGTCCATACAGTCATCAGACAGATTACATATACATAGTTCCTATCTCTGGGCTCATGGAAACTGCTGCCTTTCCTGTCCCTGACCTACATCTGGAAGCAGCTGCCTTCAGTTATTAGTCCCATTCTGCTACTGTAATGATTGGTTATTTGAGCCTTGGGGATTGAGAATACCAGGTTCCTTACTATCCTCCCCTCTAGTCCTCATTTTTCTGCCCTGCCCTGGAAGGTCTGTAAATATAGCCAGCTACCATCCAACCAATAAACTTTTGGGGGCAGGAAGGGTCCCAAGAGACAAATCTTCAAATTGCATTGGCAAGGATGTTCAGAGTGTTGAGGTAGTGATTGAGAGCAAACCTTTAGAGTCAGAAAGAGCTGAGTTCAAATCCCAGCTCAGACACACACATAGGCTTTGTGATTTTGGGCAAGTCATTTAACCCTTCCACAATCCACTCAACTCCAATACTCTGTTTTTCTGAACCATATTGATAGAGGGAATTCCCTCCCCACAAGTTCCCTGCATCAATGAAATCACAAGTCCAGACAAAGAATTTAGCATCATCACAGACTTCTTAAGACCCCATCTAGCATTGCATTTATATATTAAATCCACTTTAGCTGAATCTTCTAAACTCCAATGACTTAGTTTCCCAGGAGGACCATCAGTCACTCAGTATGTTCAGGATTAATTACCTATAGGACTCTGGACTCTGGTATGGGAAAAGTGTTCAGAGAAGAAGAGAGCAGGTTAGAATCAGAGCCCCAACTCCAAGGCTTCCCATTTCTCTTGCTAGAGATATAAACAGTTCCCAAACCACTTCTGCTCAGCAGAGTTCTAGAAATAGTTTTCTTGCAACTCAGTTTTTGTCTGGGTGGCCTAAGATTTCTAGCTGAGCCCTGAAGTCACAAGTCAGATTGACTTCAAGGCCAAGAAAATATTAAGAAAACTAGGTGGTAAATGTCATATATTGGGCCTAGAAGGGATCTCAAGAGTAAGACTGTGTTCATCCCCTGCCTCCTGATGGGATGGTAGTGAATTCAGCCCAGGTTCAGTGCTTAAAGACATTGATGGGAAGGAGAATCTGTTCAACGCTCCATGTTAGGAAGTTCTACCTTAGGTCAAATCCGTATCTTGTCAGCCTAAAGAAGAGGGCAGTGGGAAAATGCAACTTCCTCTTCAGATATCTGAAATATTAAAAAGGGTTTAGACCAGGGGACCAGGATCTTAACCTAGATTTCAGGGGATCTGTAAAATAGAATGGGAAATAAATTACATTTTAATTTCCATTAATCTCTAAGTGAAATTTAGTGTTTTCCTCAATTATGAATTTACAAAATCCATTATTCTGAGAAAGACTTCAGTAGACTGCCAAAGAGGTCATGACACACAGAGAAAAGTCAAGGACCCTGGCAGACCTATTCTGTGAGACTCCTAGGATCAGAACTAGTGCCAATGGGTGTAAGGTACAGAGGTGGCAGGTTTTTGTTTTGGCTACATATAAGAGAAGAACAGTTATGAAATGAATGATCCTGTGAGATAATGAGCTCACCACCACTGGAAGTGCTTAAGGAGAGGCCCTCGTGAATAGTACAAAAAGCATTCCTGCTAGGCGTAGAAGGTAGACGAGATGGGCTTTGACAAGAAGGAAGGAAATAAGCTCTTATTAAGTGCCTGCTATTCACTGGACATTGTTCAAAGTGCTTTACAAATATTACATCCTTGGATCCTCACAACAATCTTGTAGGTAGTCTCTATTATTATTTCCACTTTATAGTTGAGGAAACTGAGGCATTATGAGGTTTAGTGACTTGCCTTGGGCTACTGACTAGTAAGTGTTTGAGGTCAGATTTGAACTCAGGTCTTCCTGACTCTAGGTCCTGCCAGAGCTGAGTGTTCAGCAGCCTCCAGACTAAATATTCTCAAACCCTTTGTCAGTCTGGGGAAGACCCTTTCTCAGAATGATGTTTTTAAATGCATAAAATAAAATACACAGAATTACAAAGGAAACCAACTGTAAGAAAATACAATTATAAAAGTATTTTTAAAAATTCCATGGATCACAGGTTAAGAAACCCCATCCTAGACCTTGATGACCTCTCCCTCCAACGTCATACTTGGTATTTATGGGACAATATATGCTACTGGAAGATTGATAGAATTTAGATTTGGGAGGCAGGGTGGGAAGGAAAGAGAATAAGCATTCATTTACTCAGCACCTACGGTGTGTTGCAGCCACCACCCTGTTACAGGCCCTCAACACCTCACACCTGAACTATGGCAACAGCCTGCTAGTGCACATGCATGCCTCAAGCCCGATGCCAGTCCAGCCTCACTCAGACACCTAAGTGATTTTCATAAAAACACGGGTTAAACCATGTCATCCTTCTATTCAATAAACTCCCTTCCTTGCACCTACAGGATCAGACACAAAATCATCTGGCATTCTGACCTACTCCCCTTCCCAAAGCCTTCCAGTCTGCTTTTCTTTCTGCCAGGCACTTTTTGAGCCAGAGACACTGGCCTCCTGGATATTCCACAAACAAATCACTCCATCTCTTGGCTCTGGGTGTTTTCCCCATGCCTGAAATACTCTTCCTCCTCATCTCTGCCTACTAGTTTCTCCAGCTTCCTTTAAGATCCAACCAAAATCCCAGCTTCTAGAGCAGTGGTTCTCAACCTGTGGGTCGCGACCCCTTTGGGGCCAAACGACCCTTTCACAGGGGTCGCCTAAGACCATTGGAAAACACATATTTCCGATGGTCTTAGGAACCGAGACACTGCTCCTCTATCCGTCTCCAGGCGGGTCTGCCCACATGCAGATACGCCCACATACGAGTATTAAAGGGTCGAAGCATTAGGAAGGTTGAAAACCACTGTATAGAGGAAGTCTTTTTTAATTCCCTTAAGCCTAGGGCCTTCCCTCTCTAAATTATTTCCTATGTGTCCAATATTTAGTTTGTTTGCTTGTTGGTTCTTCCATTAGATTGTGAGCTCCTTGAGGGCACGAATTGTCTTTATATCTCTCTGAATTAACACAGTGTCTGGCAGGTAGCAGGCACAGTTTGTTGACTGATAGACACTGTAGCAAGTGCTTTACAAATATTGTCTTATTTGATCCTCACAACTCTGGGAGGCAGGGAGCTGTTTTTTATTTTTTTCCCAATTTAATTCAGCAATATTTATTTATTTTACTATCCATTTTATTTTTTAAATTAATCTATTTTTAGTTTTCAACATTCATTTCCATAAGATTTTGAGTTCTAAATTTTCCCCCCTCCCTCCCTTCTCCCCTCTCCAAGATGGCATGAAATCTGATATCTACTCTACATATACCTTCATATTATACATATTTTCACTTTAGTCCTGTTGTAAAGAATTAACCACAAGAAAGAAGAAACAAAATAGAAAAAAAAAAGAGAGAGAGCAAATAATTCTTTTTCTGGATGTGGATAGAATTTTCCATCATGGGCTTTCTGGAGTTGTCTCAGATCCTTGTGTTTCTGAGCTGTTTTATCCCTACTTTACAGTTGTGGAAAACTGAGGCAAACAGAGGTTAAGTGACTTGTCCAGGGTCACACAGCCAGTAAGTGTCTAAGGCTGGATTTTAATTCAGGTCTCCCTGATTCCAGGCCTAGTGATTTATTTACTGAGCCATTTAACTACTTCATAAGGACAATACCTCCCAGATCATCTACCCACCCCCTCATTTTACAGATATGGATGCTGAGGCTCGTAGAGTCGCTATGGAGTGAGGATTAGATCCTACGTCTTTTCCTTCCAAAAGTACTTCTTGGGTGGTACTCTTCCTTCTTCACCAGGGACCTTGTAACTGTGATTATACAAATCCTGTCTCTCCAACTAGTAGACAATGACCACATCTTGAGTCTTGGTGCCAGAACGGTACTCAGTAAATTATTATTTAAAGGTTGGACCAGGTGGCCAAAGTCCTTAACAACTTCCAGATTTTAATGCAGTCAAATGTTATTGTTTTTGCTTCCAGGCGATGGAAAAGTGGAAACTTCAGCGTGTTCTGATTCAGCTCTAAGCCTCTTGGAACAGGACAAGAGAAAAGCAAAAATCCACAGCATCCAAGAAATTTGCTCAGGAGAGTATGAAGTCCCATCCTGGCCTCGCTGGAGGTCCTGCCTGTGTTCAGAGAATCCCAGGCTAGGTGTGGATCCAGAGGGAGACCAGATCTCTGCTCTCAGAAGCTGCCGGTCTTTGGGGGTGAAAGGAAACACCTTCAGAATCTACCCATTCTGACTAAGTCTACTTCACTGAAAGAGATGCCGACATGCATTTGGCCATTCTAATTTGCTACAATGTTTTCCACCTCCTTATTTTAAGGGACCCTCCAAAGAATGATGGACTTGCTGATGTTTCCAGTCATTCTAACTGTCCCAAGCCCAGCTCAATGGGCATCTTTATCTCTCTCTTCTTTCTCCTCTGGTTTCCCTCAATCAGAACAGGGGCTCTCCTCTTCCTAGCACCTCCATACCATTGACCTCATCCCTTGAGCAATAGAAACTGATAGTCATTTCTCTGCATTGCTTGCTGTCCTTGGAGTTACAGTATGTAGATTATAGTATGGCCAACCAGATCCACCTAAGGTGACCTGGTTTATCCAGGTTCTCCCTCTCCTTAATCTTTCTCCTTTCTGGGCTGCTGAATCCCCAGTAGAAGAGGCGAGTGCCCACTTGTTCCATTTGACAGCATTGGAGGATATTGAGATATAGAGAGAGTGGTGAGTCCTTCAAATACACACTAGCAGAGATGTAAAGTGAGCCAGTGTCTCTTAGTGATCCACTAGAACACCTTGACCTTGTTGGGCTCCAAGAGGTGGGGTGAAGAGCATGACACATTTTCAGTGTCAGCATGACTTATTGCTCCAATCTCTGGGATTGCTCCCCTTTCCTCCTCCAGTTCCTCTCCTCCCCCCTCCACCCCTTCCCCAGCCAACCCGCCCTGCCCTGAGGCGGGAGCTGAGATCTTGGTTTTTCAGGGAAAGTGAGATGAAGCATTGCTTGACAAGTGGGTGGGTCCTCCCCTTGCTCCCCCACCAGCCATTTTATGAGCCCGGGGTGGCTCCCTCCTTCTAACATCCTCCCTCACTTTATGATCCTGCCACCCATCTTTGATGTCTTGCTCTCCTCAAAGGGGCATAGGGAGAGGAAAACCAACCCTAGCCAAAAAAAATTGGGGCCCGCCCAGGGGCTTCCCTGAGTGAGAGGGAGGGGACCACAAGCCATGAGCTAGAGGCTTATGGGTGTTGTTGGTGGCTGGAAGGAAAAAGTCCTTCACTAAGGCAGAGATTGAAAAAAATTCCATCTTAAGAAATCTGACCCAGTTCATTGTAGTAAGTCTTTGCAAAGAACCATGACAATCCATGTCTGATGAACCATCTCTGTAGCTCCCAGGCATCCCGATCTCATTTCTCCCTCACTCCTAACCCTGATAAGACCATCAATCTGGGGGAAACCCTATTGGCCATGTAGTCCTATCCCTCTTTTTACAAATGAAAGAGTTGAAGCCCGGTGAAGGTGACTGTCTTGACTGATGAGTAGTGACTGTGGAACTAGCCTCCCTTAGGGATTGGTAGATGAGGGATCTCCTACCATGCCATACCAACTCTTGAGCTACTGTTGGAGGAGATGGAGGGTCGTCAGACCCTCTAGTAGAACATTCCTTCTTTGACACTGAAATAATGGTTTGCTTTTCTTTTGGTCTTCTCTCCTTCCAACTGAATCGCCCCAGATTCCCATCCTTGTTTTTTTTCAACTTCGTAGGACTCTCTTTTTTTCTTTTTGACCTTGGTAGAGGCATTTTTACTCAATCAAAACCAGAAATATTCCCCCACCATACATCCCTGTCAGCCTTTCCTTCCTCTTTGTCCTCTGGCTCATATCCGAAATACCTCCTAATGATTTAGGAAAGGTGAACGACATGCTTCTCTTATATTGGAGAATTCCACTAAATAACCCCCTATTTCCAGGCCTGGCAACTTTCCCTCTTCTCTATTCTCTTCCCTCTTCCTTCTATTAAATATTTTTATTCGCTGTGCTCCTATTCTTATCCATCTATAATTTTTATTTTATAACTGCCCCATAATGATCTGGGGCCATCCCCACTGAATCACTGACTAGTCCCACTTTAGGACTTAATTTGGCTTTATTAAAATAACCAACATTCTCTTGGGGAGGTAGAGACCTGGCTTGCACAGAGGTCTCTAGGCTGTGGAACTCTTGGAGTCTCCTTTCCCTGTGGATTCCTGGCTCCTTCACTTTCTCCTTCATCTGAAATTCCAGGTTGTATGGATCTAGAATCCAGCTATTCTCGGAGTTGATTGTTCATTGTTTAAAGATAAATGAAACTTTCCCACCATTTTCACCTAAAGTGAAGCAGATAAAGACCCAGATTTGGCCTCAGAGGACCCAGAGTCAAGCTCTCTCTGCAACTTACTATTCATGCAACCTTGGGCACGTTACTAAATCTTTTGGCCTTTATTTCCCCACTTGTAAATTGAGAGGGTCGCAACATAGTATCTCTGAGGTCCCATCAGGCTCTAAAATCTTAACTTAAATCTCAATGCTTATATCTTTTAATGGCATGCTGGTAAACATTTAACAACCAACTCCCAGGGGGAAAAAAGTATGCACGACACACTTTTAATTTAATCTGCACTATTAACACTTTAGCTATCACTTTCCTAAGTCTAGAAAATCAACAGCAAACCCTGATTTGTAGACATTGCCAATCTGAACTGTAAATGTTCACACTGAAAATTTAACAATCAGCTCTTGTGAACCAGTAGGAGCTGGCTCCAGCACAACCCTGTTTACACATTCCAGTTAGGAGGAAATGTTCATTTATAATGTGATGTAGTGGGAAGAATACTGGGTTTGGAGTCTGGGAACCTGGGTCCTAGTCTTGGCTCTGCTATTCATTACCGGGATAACCTCAGGCAAATCATTTAATATTAGTTGACCTTAGTTTCCTCAACTATAAACAGAGGAGGGGGATGGACTAGAAAATCTGGAAGACCCTTTTCCACTGGAAATTCATGATTCTGTGATCTTATGATTCTTTTTCCAAATTCTAATTGGTGTAATAAAGAAAGCCAGTGTAGACACAGCTAGCAATATTACTGAAGCAATGGAGGCAGCTTGGATGAAGCCTGCTTCACTAGTGTGTATGCTACTAGGAACATAAAAAGACCCTGGTGTTTAGTGAATACACAGTTATATACTGGGTGTGTGTCTAGATGAAGCTTGAACCATGGGTGCTCTCTAACAGTGGCATAGACATGGCTGGGATTGTAAATGCAGGGCTTGTATAGATGTACCTCCAGCTGGCTACCAGAGGTCTAGTCAAGAACAGCCTCCTAAAGGTGGATTTGATCAGAGGTCATTTTTTTGGTCCTTGGCTATGCAAATAGACTTCAGGCTTCCTCATCCTCTGGCCAAAAAGAGCCTCCACTTACATTATCTCTTCCTATTTACATCTCCATTGGGGAGCATATGTCCCAGACTTGGGGTTTAGATCCCAAAATAACAGAAGATAAAATAGGATTCAAAGAAAATGAGCAAATGATAAGAAAACCAAACAAAATTCCTCTGGATCTCTCTCATCATATTTTCCTGAATCATCTTAATGTTTAATCTTTCCTTCCTCCCAAGGCAATGTGCCTCCATGGGCCCAGTGTTGTAAAAAGTGAAGATGAAGGTTTAGTGGTGCTAAATAGAAATGGAGCCCCTACATTGTATATAAGGTTCCTTGTGGGCTGCATATTGACTTAGAAAACCACATATTAACATCATCTATGTTCTATTGTATTTTTTCTTTTTAAAAAATATTTCCCAATTACATTTTAATCTGGTTCAGTACACATGGCAGGATTGTGCTCAGTACGGGGTTCCTTTGGTTTAGAGACCTCAGACCCAATCCAATTTTTTCCGGGGCATCATTGCATCCTGAAAATAAACAATCTCTCCCTTCCCCACCCCAGATTCCATCACAAGCTCATATTTCCCCTGAATCTTCTAGTCCAAATCCCAAATGTCCCTAAGCAATTACAGGGGGAAAAAAAGCAGCAAACTGTGCTAATGGGAAAAAAGAATAGGGGATTTCTTATACCCTGGAAAATCACATGCAATTCAGGCAACAAAAGATTGGGGGGAAGATTTATCTGGGTCAATGACTCCTACCCCTGTTGATCCCCCTCCCTTTGTCTTTTGGTTAAGACTCATAATTTCATCAGTATAGGGAATTCCTGGTGTGGAGACTCCCTCCAATGATGATGCTATGAATCTGCCACTCATGTGTAACTTAGTCTTAGAACCACCCAGGACACTGAAGGTTAAGTGACTTACCCAAAGTCACATAGCTAGTACATGATGGAGAACAGACGTGGACTCAGGTCTTTCTGACTCCTAAGTTGGCCCTCTAACTACTATACTATGTTGCCTCTCCTGTTTGGTTTAACTGAGTTCATTACTATCTTTATATTCACCTTCCCTGCCACCCCAAGCCTAAGGAGGCTGCAAATACCAGACTAGCCTTCTGTATTTGAAAGAAGTGCATGGTAGTAGAGGGGCAGTTTTTTTTAAATATCTGGCCTCTCATCCGATGGGTTAAAGAATCATCAGGATCTGAGAGGTCCTCTAGTTCAGGCCTGCCACTCAGTGCAACCCTCATTCAATTCTCTCATTTTACAGATAAGGAAACTGAGGCCCGAGAAGAAAAGTGATTTACCCAGAAGAAATCAGGCCATCTTAGGGGCATTCGTGCCTTTGGTATTAGAAAATTGACATTTTCTCACCATCCTTCCTTTCCTTCTGAAAAATATAACCTGGAAGAATATGATTATCCTGAAATATTTTATTTTTTAATTAAAGAGGGTTCATTATGCTACCCGTCTCATCTCGTCCCAGAGGAGGGAAATCCTGCATTCAGCAAGTTTGCTAAGAAATAATTATAGGTTCAAATCTTCCCCAGGCCCCGAAATTCAATTAAACTTTTTTTTTTGTTTCAAGTTGCCCAAAGTCACATGGCATATATGCATGTGTGTGCGCTCGCGTGAATATGTCCTGGTTTGCCTTGTAACACTCCAAGAAATACGCTGTCTAATGTGAAACCCTAATAGACAATTGTTCCCTACCCACCTCCCTGCAATTTAAAGGTCTATCATCTCTAAAAGTGTCTACAAAGGTAATTGGTAAGATAATTTAAACCCTTGCTATAGAAGGAAAAATATTTGCATGTGAGTGTGTGTGTGTGTGTGTGTGTGTGTGTGTGTTTGGACTTGACTGATCTTGTCTCCATGGCCCAAATTCATTGGATAATTGTGACACATTGAACCCGTATAGATACAGTCTATGTGGCTACATGACCATCAATGTTTATAGACCCATTTTTTTTGTCATTTGGGTGATTCAGATCCAATTCATCAGCCTTCCTCTTTCTGTGGTGGAGGCTGGTCACCATGTGTGTTCATTTCAGTCACGGAAATTACTTTGTAATCCATGTGGGTGCAGGGCTTTGGGACTCCCTTCTTTATCTGTTCTCCCCTGCCTCAAAGATAGGCTAGTGTATCTGAGAAGTTGTTGGGGAGAAAACAATTTGCCTTAAATTAACAGGGTAAAATGAACCCCTCAGGAGAAGATGGACACACAGTCATGATGCCAGCTCATGAGATTCACCAAGTTAGGGCATGGATACTCCCATTCCTGGTGGAAAAGTGCCCAAAGGGTAGGCTCCCCCAACCCCACTGCCCCCAGCCAACCTTTTTCCTCTTGGGATATTACTTGCCAGGCAGACTGAAGCGTGCAGGGAGTGAAGCCAGATAATAAACCAAAAGAGAGACATATCTAATATAAATCTAATAAATGAATTAATAAAATAAATAATGTGAATGTGCCTATGAATCCTCATATATCTTGGCATATAAACATATATGGGCCTATATATATTAGTGGCTTACATAATATATATGTATGCATGGAAACATAAATAGCACAGGGATATAAATGTAGTTATATAACTATGCCCGCATTCTCCCTGAGTCTGCACATGCAGGGTGATGTGTGGAAACAGTTAACCACATGTCTCTGGAAGAAAAATGTTACCATGGAAGGGAAAATGAGGTTTAGTATCTTAAAGACTGTGACCATTCCCACAACTCCTTGAATGACTTTGTCTGAATGAAAAGTGGAAAATTCTGTTAGGCATCCAGAAGTTTCCAAATAGCAAGATGGAATAGATAAAGTATCCAGGTATTTGCTTAGATTTTTTTCCTTTTTTTTTTCCAGATATTCAGCATTATACAAACCAACTGGTTCCAACACAATACAAAGGGAATAGGAACTATGAGTTTGCACAGAGAGTTAAGCTAGACCAGGGATGGGGAATCTGTGATCAAATTTAGATTCAGTCAGAGGGCCAGGATTTGTTCTGTGAAGCTTGGATTGAGTCAAGGGGCCACACTTGAGGACCTAGAGGGCCACATGTAGCCTTGAGGCCACAGGTTCCCCACCCTGGGCTAGACTATTCAGCCTTAGGTCATTTGCTCTGGGACTTGGGATACCTAGTTTGGCTGTTGATATACATTTAGATGCCAAACCTCCACACCCATGGTTCCTATAGATATATGAACTCCTGATGTTTGGTGTGAATCTACACTTTTTGCTTCATTTTGTTTGGTCACAACTGTGACATAGGCCAATATATGCATTTAGTCACTTCTGCCTGAACTACTGGATACTGCTGAAGAGAAGAATAGATGTGAATAATAAAAAATGAATGTGTGCATGTGATTTATGTATATATATATATATATATATGTATATATATTATGTTTCTCAAATTTGGCTTTGTAATTAAGTTAGTATCAGGTAAACACACACACGAATGCTTTCATCCCAATTTCCTCACAAACTTAATTGGAGTGATAATCATCAGAGTTCCCTGGAGGGAAGAAAATGATGGTTAATGCACTAAGGAATCCATAGATTTGCTCACTTCAGGGATATATAGATACCTATGAATTTGCTGGTCTTGGAAGCCCTTGTGGGCTTTCATCAGAATTCTCACCTTTCTCTATCAGCCTCTCTGCAAGATGTTGGTCATTCCTCAGTTTGGCTATGTGCCTGGGAGCCTAGCTGATGCTAACATGAAAGCTGAAACTGGGGTCGGAGCCAGAAGGGGGGCTCTCCTCAAGTTGCCCCACTAGGTGAGGGGCTCAGGGGGCCTAGGGACCAGGACCACCTGAGGCATGGGGTGGGAGGGGGAAGGCACGAGCCAACATCTGCCCTCACCCTGTCTTCTGCAATTATTTCCACGCCTGAGCCAGCTACTTGGCTTTACAAGTCCATTTATGATGATTTTTTATGAAAAAGAATATAGATGAGTTTTAATAAGAATCCTCCCTCTCCGGGGCCAGCTCCTTAACGACCCAGCCTTTAAATACACATCTCATCCTGCCTAACTGCTTCTCCCTGCTTGTTGGCAAAGTCAAAATGTGGCAGGTGGAGAGAAACAAACAATCCAGTCTTAAAATTAGAAGACCATGGCCAAAGTGGGAGAAGTGGACAATTGAAGTGAGACACCTTGGTCATTCAATCCAGACTACCCTCCTTTGACCAAAATATACAAAGCACAAAGGTCAACTCTTTAACGATGTTATTCTTGAGTTAAATAAGTCCTTTCCCTACTCTCGCCTCTACCCTCATTTTTCCACTTCCTTTTCCTGGGAAGGAGAGAGGGAGAGAGAAGGAGATAGAGAGACAGAGACAAAGACAGAAATACAGAGACAGAGAAACAAAGAGAGACAGACATAGAGAGAGATGGAGAGAAGGGAGGGAGGGAAGAAGGGAGAGAGAGACAGAGAGACAAAGACAGAGACAGAGACACAGAGAAAGAGAGACAGACACAGGCAGACCCAGAGGGCAGACACAGAGAGAGACAGAGTAAAGGAGAGAGAGAGGAGAGAGGGGGAAGGAGAAAGAGAGAGAGAGAAAGACAGAGAGAGATAGACAGAGAGACAGAGAGAGAGAGAGGGAGAGACAGACAGACAGAGAGAGACAGAGAGAAGGGAGGGAGGGAGAGAGAAACAGAGAAAGACAAAGAGACATAAAGATAGACACAGAGAGAAACAGAGAGAGACAGACAGACACAGAAGGACGGACACAGAGAGACAGAGAGAAGGGAGGGAGGGAGGAAGGGAGAGAGAGAGGAGAGAGAGATGGACAAAGAGAGACACAGAGAGAGAGGGAGACAGAGACAGAGAGACAGACAGAGACACAGATAAACAGAAAGACAAATACGAAGACATGGAGAGAAACAGAGAGACAGACACAAAGAGGGATGGAGAGAAGGGAGGGAAGAAGGGAGAGAGAGAGAGAGAGAGAGAGAGAGAGAGAGAGAGAGAGAGAGAGAGAAAGATGCAAGATGCTACCCATCATTTTTATGGTTGTTTGTCTGTTTCATCTGTAATCCTGGTGCTGTGCAAATAACTCTTTTTCAGTTTTTATCCAGTAGAGAATTTATGTTTGTGCCATTGCAGTGAAATGGAGTATATAATGGGCTGGATCCTTCAGACCCCAAAAGTCATCTAGAAGCATTTATTAAGCAACTACATTGTGCTGGGTGCTTTGCTTAAGTGTGGGGAGGAGGGGGGGAGGAGGAGGTGCGGGGAGCGGCGGAATAGAGAGAAAGGCAAACAAACAAAAAGTCTGGTCACGATCTAATGAGGGAGACAACAGACAAGCAGCCATGTACAAACAAGATATGTACAGGATAAGTCCCCAGGAGTTAGGACACTCAGGGCAGCATTGCTTTAGAGATTTTTTATTACCTCCACAGGAAAAAAAATGTCTATTTCTTATTCTCAGTAGCAATCTTAATTCCCTTTTTCTACATAAAGGCACAATGATTCAAGGACATTTCAGGGTCAATGAGTCCCAAAATCCTTACCCAGTTCCATGTCATATTGTAGCCTTAGATAGTTAGGAAGACCGAAGCTCTAGAAATGATCATCTTTGCTATTAATTAACTTAGGCAACATGAATCCTGTCAGTGTTTGTTTTCTTATCTGAGAATCAAATGAATAATTACTGACATTTATAAAATGCTTTAGTATCCGTAAAACACTTCATGCACATTATCTCCTTACCCCCCTCCCCAAATCTGTGAAAGTCAGTGCTCTAAGCATTACAATCCATTTGACAGATAAAGAAACTGAGGCACAGAGAAGTTAGGTAAGTGATTTACTTTTGTTCATGTAGCTAATTAGTGTTAGGAGCAGGTTTTGAACCCAGCTTCCTTCTGGCTCCTAGTATACTAGGAGTAGTAAGTAGTACTACTACTACTAGTACACTGTAGTATACTACACTGCCCTATCCTGCCTGTTCAATCTTTCAGTGACATTGGAGTGTCATATGAGAGAAAAGGCAGAATGGTTTTTGAGAAGTATAGGGGACTATATAGGAGTAAAATATATCCATTGTTCCACCAGATTGAGAGTATTGTGAGGGCAGGAACTAGATTTTATACACTTTATCTTGCCCAGTACCTAGAAATAATAACTGACATTTATAGAAGACTTGCAAAATGCCTTATGTAGGGTACCTGGCTGGAGTCTCATAGCTACAATGTGGAACGTGTTATCATGATTATTTTCACTTTGCAGATGAGGAAACTATGGCTCAAAGAGTTTAGGTGGTGTCCCTATACTCATAGAATTAACTAATGTCAAGAATGATATTCCTACCTATGTTTTCTTGACTTATCTAAGCCCAGCACTCTATTCACTACGCCTGCTTCCTATCTACAGCTACTCATTAAATGTTTGTTGACTGATACAATAACAGCTCACATTTATATGGCACTTTAAAGTCTACGAATACTTTCCTCACTACAATCCTGTAAGAAGTGGAAGTATGTTTGTACCCATTTTACAGGAGGCTGAGAGTAGTTAAGGAACTTTCTCAAGTTTGCATAGGCAGTAAGTGTTAGGATCAGAACTCATATCAAGTCTTCTCAAGAGGATTACATAGAATTTTCTATTACCTATACTGACAGACACTTGCAGGAATAAGAAAATATAAGGATACAATCCTAGTCCTCCATCTGATTTCTCCCTCTTGAAAAATCTCATCTATCCTAGCTTTGAAAGTGGGTGTTTCTCTCCTTATGTCCTTATCCAGTGTTCTAGAGAGTTTAAGTGAAAAAAATGTGTATGTTGGGGACAAAGGCAGAGAGTGGCCAAGTCTTTGGGGAGGGAAGGATGGGGGTCCTTTTTTAAAGGTATGGTCTGTGTCTCTAAGATATTAAACATTTGGATATTTTAAACCAAGATTTTCCATTTTTGCCTAGAAGTTTTATAGTGTGTGGACCCAGTCACATACTGGGTTCCAAAGAATCTGAAAAAGTAACTGAGATGTCTCCCATATACCCCTGGAGAATTAGGACAATTAATGAGTATGGAGATATAACTTGGGAGAACTTGTGTCCAAGGGGCAAGTAAGTGAAGACTTAATATAAAGGATTGGGAGAGAGGGAGAGTAAGAGCAAGAAACTGAGATCCTAAAATTTTATCTGGAAGGAAACTGTCTTGGGGACTGAAACGAATTCCCTTTGATTCCTGTGGAAGAATCATTTTCCTTCTTCCAACTCTCAAGTTCACTGGCCTGGGTTTGTTAGGTGTTTGTTATTACCGTCCATTCTGAGTACCCCTGTTTTGGGGATCCTATCCTGAGTACACTGGGGAAACCCAGCAGAGCAGAAGACCTTCTGCTCAGAGAGTCAGAACGTATCTCCAGCACCACACAGGAACTCAGCACAGAAAGAATCATGAGAGATTTATCAGATGAGTCTTCCTGATGGAGGGAAGTCCTTTGCTGAACTTTGAAAAAAGCACAGAATGTGGATTCACAGAGAGGAGAAATCATCTTGGGTGGGATAGACAAGCTGGGGCTTGGGGGGAGAGTGATGGGAATGGGGTGGGGTCTAATTCAACGGATACTTATTAGCACAAGTCATTGTACTAGGAGCTGGAGTCACAAAGGCAGGCCTGCCCTTAAGGAGTTTATAGTCTAACTGGTGGCAGTAGACGAATTTGTAACTCACTATATACTACAGGGAGGAATTTGAGACTTGCAAAAACCAGATAAAGTGCTATGAGAAATTGGAGGAGGGTTAGATCTGTCTTTCAACAGGTTGGAAACTTTGGAGAGGGGCAGGAAAAGAATAGAGGGACCTGAGAGATTCGCATAAAGTCTGCCTGACTCCCTTATTTCCAGTCCCCAACCATGGTGGGGTTTAAAAACAGGATCTTTGCAGAGTGTGGTTGCCACTGGCTAATTTGGTGTAACTGGTTGAAGTGTGGATAAGGGATGGGAGAAGGGGAGGATTCCTAAGCTGGGCCCCAGACCCTACCTGGGGGCGTCGAGGGCTTTTTTTCAAACACCGCCCAGAGGAGCAAGAGCTAGAGGGTTTGGAGTTAACTAGGCTGAAACAGGCCTGAATTCTGTTCTCTGGCCGGTTCTCTCCAACTTCTTATCCCGACTTGCCTAATTGATACCTTGGCCGATGGTGTCATTAACAAGGCTTGAATAATAGCTGGACCGGCCAATTTCAAAACTGGAGGGGGTGATTAATGTGTCTGAAATTCATCTAGGGGAGTAGGGAAGGAGGCAGAGGTGTCCTGGGGAGACAAATAAATGAGGAGGAGGTCCCCAGGTGTCGCCCAGCCTTTTCTGCCCGTTTTCTCCAAGTGGGATATGTGTGGGTCCCTGTTCCCTCTTAGCTCAGTGGCTTCTCTCTGCTCCCCCTTGCTAATCTCCCCCCACAGCACACGTCCTGACACCTACAAGCTCGTTACACTATGATGACCTATATTTTTATCTTTTTTATGAGCATCAAACACACATCTTCTTGCAAGCACATGTGTTTTTCCCTATTGACGTGCAAGTGCCTTTGATGATAATTTATTGTAGGGTTGAGCAGCCAGGTCGTAATTGTACCCTAAAATTGCTTACCAATTCCCTGCCTCCAACCAGCCCAAAATGTACCTTTTTCCTAGAGGAGGGTTTGAGGCAGCCTTTCCTCCCTGAGAAGAACCCAAGAGGGGAGATGGTGAGTAAGGAGATGGCCTTGGTTCGGTTTCTGTGGACCCAAGCATCACAGGCTCTTAATTGCATTTAGACTATAGGATGGTTTTGTCCTGCTCAGCAAAATCCTGCAAATGCTCCCAGGGTTGTAATTGTCCCTTGTGGTTCAGGTTCAGGGCTGACGTGGCTTCCTTGGGATGCTCCAGTTCAACCACTGGGTTTTCCCCACTCCTAGCAACTAGTGAGTTTCCATCCTGACCGCTTGGGACTGGGATTCCAGAGTGGGAATGGGATGGTTCTGGGTTGGCATGGAGACAAGATGTGTTGGGCCTCTTGAAGCAGTACTGCCCAAACCCTCACTCTCACACTAGATCCAGATCTCACCTGGCCTAGGCAGGATCCAATTCTCCTTTGGTGTGTACGAAAGGAAAGGAGAATCCATCCAGATACTGATTTCACCCACTTGGGGCTTGGTCCTTAATTATAATTGGAACTTGGAGTGAATGGAGGCCCTTCTCACTGACTCAGTTCTAGTTATCCCTCTGAATGTAAAATATGAGGATTAGTCAATGTTGCAAGATGATTAGGGATGTCCTCCATGGATCATGAAAATTGAAGAGGACGATGAAGACTGGGGGTTATACTCCTCTTCTCCTGAAGGCTTCAGAGATCTTAGGATAGGGGAGCTTATTATCTCTTAGGGGTAGTATGATACAGTGGAAAGAGGGGATCTGTAATTCCTACACCTGGATTCAAATCCCTAGCTATTGCTTATTACTCATTTGACCCTGAGTAAATGATTTAAATTCTATGGGACTCAGTTTCCTCATCTGTAAAATAAGTGGTTTGACCAAGAGAGTCTTTAACTTCCTTTCAAGTCTAATATTCTATGATTTTATGTTTGACCTGAGATTTGGGGCTGCTAACTAGCCCTTGCTTACTTGCAAGGCTGGCTATCCACGAAGGTGAAACTATGTTATTTCCTGTCATAAACCATCTATTTTATAGCCCATCTACATAAACTTTCACACAGGCCAGTGCCAACAACCTAGAACACCCTCCATCCATTCTCTTTAACCAGTCCTAAACCTAGCCCCCAACCACTCTCTACCAGAAAGCCTTCCCTGATTATCCCTACCTGACTCCCATTTCTTCATTAATTAGTTGACTGCTAGACATCTCTACCTGGGGGTCCTGTAGGTATCTCAGACTCGACATGTCCAAAACAGAACTTATCCTTTTCCTCCACAAACCATCACTCCTTTGAATTTCGGTATTTCCATCAAGGGTCCCACCATTCGTTCAAGTTTGTAACCTTGGAATCATCTTGGACTCTTTCCTCCTCAACTCCCATTTTCAATCAACTATCAAGTCTTATTGATTCTACCTCCATGACAATTGGAGAAAGAGGTATCTTCTCTGTCCCAATCTCAACTCTATCTTAATTCGGGCCCTTATCATCTCTTTGTGGACTCCTGCAATTGTCTCCTAACTGATCTCCCTCCTTTCAGTCTCTTCCCTTTCCAATTGGTCCTCCATACAGCTGCAGAAGCAATCTTCCTAAAGTCACTCTTCTGTTCAAACATCTCCAGTGGCTCCCTTTTTTAGAATAAGTTATTATCCTCAGACATTTGCTAGCTGTGTGACCCTGGGCAAGTCACTTAACCCTGATTGCCTCAAAAAAAAAAGGTATAAATTGCAAAAGTCCCTAGTCTGGAATTGAAAGCCTTCCATAATCTGACTCCCAATGTCTTTGCAGATTTATTTCATATTACTCTTTATTTACTCTGCATTCAAGCCAAGCAGTCCTGCTAGCCTTTCTCTCTCCAATCATACATTCTACAATCTCCTGCCTCTGGAATTCACTCACTCCTCTGTTCTGCCTCTTAGAATCCCTGGTTTCTTTCAAAGTTTAGCTCAGGTACCACCTTCCTGATATCCCAGACTGTTCATGCTCCCCCTCCTCCCAAATTACCCCGTATCTGCCTATCAGTATACACATTATATTCTCCCGGTAGAAATTAAGGTCCTAGAAGGTAAGAGCTGTTCCTTTTCCTTCTGTTTTTGGTCTGGTCAACCCCAGTGTCTCCTACATAAGAAAAAAACAAGGCCTGTGATCCCTTTGATGTGGGGAACTCCCAGGTGAGGAAATCCCCTCTGGTAATACAGGTTGGTACTTCCTGGTCTTAGAGAGCTGCCTAGGTCACCATGTCAGTGTATGTCAGAGGCAGGACCTGACCCCAGGTCTTTCACATTTTGAGACCATCTCTCTATCCGCCACTCTCTACTTCCTTTGTCTTGTATGCAGTAGGTGCTTAATAAAAGCTTGTTGGATTTCATTAAATTGTTTCCTATCCCTTCAACATTATATTCTTTGTACTTATTTCTCTATCCCCTGGAATCTCCCTTTGTCTTGATTCTTGAACTGCGATTCTATTTTCTCCATCAGTCTAGGGGCTGCCTGTGAGGCCAAGGGCCGTGTCTCCGTTCGTTCTCCTGACGGACTCCAGGACCATATTTCACATGGCGAGGTTCTCAAAAAGGGGACAACTGGGAGGGATGAACTGGGTCTGGTGATGAGGTCAAAAGTTTCCTTCTGATCCATTTATGGTAATAATAATAATTAGCATTTACATAGTTCTGAGGTTTACGAAGTACCTTTTTTTACCCTCATCAACCCTGGGAGGTAGCTGCTATTATTTTTCCCATTTAGAGATGGGAAAACTGAGGCAGATAGAGGTTAAGTGATTTGCCCAGGGCCATGCAGCTAATAAGTATTTGAGGCTGTATTTGAACTCAGCACCTAGCTGCCCTTGTGAGCTCTGGTCTCAAAAAAAGAAAAGAAAAGAAAAGAAAGGGTGGCTAGGTGGCTAGGTGGCTAACTCTGGTCTCAAAAAAAAAAAGAAAAGAAAAGAAAGGGTGGCTAGGTGAATAGAGAGCACTGGCCCTGGAGTCAGGAGGACCTGAGTTCAAATGAGGTCTCAGACACTTAACATTTACTAGCCTTGTGACCTTGGGCAAGTCACTTAACCCCAATTGCCCTGCCTTCTCCCCTGCAAAAAGCAAAAACAAAAAAAAGAGAGATCTTGTCTCCCTATCTTGCCCAGACTGGATGTACAGCAGTCACTCAAAGGTCCAGTCCCAATAATGACAGGCACAAGAATTTTAACCTCATGTTTTTCTGACCTGTGCTGGTTTGCTCCTCCATAGGTAGTCTCTCCCCATATTGGTGCCAGACTTGGTACAGAAATCTGATCAGCTTTAGCTCTTCTGCGGCTCAAACCTCAAACTCAGGTAATTCTCTGACCTCACTGACCCCAGAAGCAGAGACAGCAGGTGAGTCCTTCCATAGCCAGCTGGCACACTCATTCTGAAGAGATAAACTGAATTCTGAGCTATGGGCCAGGTGATATCCTGGAAAATAACTGGACTTCTCCCTCCCTTCCCACTATGTTTGCATAGGAAGATGGGGCACCATCTGGCTTCTCCCTGGAACCATTGGAACTAATGTTTGCATCTAGTGACAGGGAACCTGATAGCAGCGGGGCTTCAAGAGGGCTCTTAACCAGGCCTATGTTGGGGAATCAGGGGAGCTAGTCCTAGAAAGCAGGAAGATTGGCCAAATTATTAACATAAAATAATACAATAATACAGCCCAATGGACAAAGATCATTTTGATCAGACCCTTGCCTGCCACAAAACTTTAAGTCTACCCCTTAAATGGTTGAGGATCTAACTTCTGCCCAAAACATCCCAAAGAAGGATGTTATGCGTACATTTTTGGAGAACCATCCTATCAAGAAGTGCTCTACCTCAAAGACATCAGAAGAAGAGGAAAAGGACTCATCTGTACCAATATATTCATAATAGCTCTGTTTGTGGTGGCAAAGAACTGGAAATTAAGCAAATGTCTGTCAGCTGGTGAATGACTGAACAAATTACAGTATATGAATGGAATAGAATACTATTGTGCCATAAGAAATTGTTAAAAGGGCAATTTCAGTGGAATCTGGGAAGATTTGTATAAACTGATACAGAACGAAGCGAGCACAATCTGAAGAAGAATCCATAACATTTTTGAAAAAGAAATTTTGAAAGAAATTTGAAAGAAGGGGTGGCTAGGTGGCTCAGTGAATAGAGAGCACCGGCCCTGGAATCAGGAGTACCTTGGGCAAGTCATTTAACCCCAATTGCCCTGCCTTCCCTCCTCCAAAAAAGCAAAAATTGATTTTGAAAAACTTTTTTGAAAGAAAAACAATTTTGAAAGACTTAAGAACTCTGCTCAATGCTATGACCAACCACAGTTCAGAGGACCAGTAATGAAGCATAATAGTTATCTCCCAATAGGTAATGTCAAGAACAGGATGATGATTAATATTTTATTATAATAATAAGTAACAATCTATACAACATATTCATATACATTCCAAAATTATATACTATAATAAATAATATTTCTTATTTAGTGATAATATTTCTATATTATATATAATATAATAAATAATGTTTATCATTTATTAATATTTTTAAAATCATGATTATTATAGGAATTTGTTTTTTGTTTATTTGTTACAAAGGTTTTGTTTCCCCTTTATTTTTGTGATGAGGGTGGGTGGGAAGGAGAGAAAAAAAGTGCTTTTTAATTGAAAGAAAAGGAAAAATAAAAGTTAAATGCACAACAAATATTTGTATATATCTAACCTTACTCAACTCAGAAGACTCATTGTTCTTAGAAGTTTCTAAGGACATAGATTTTGATATTCATTATTGCATTTCATTACCCTCACTGCCCAAAAACTTTGTGTAGATTCTGGCCTCCTTTCCCAATGTGGATATCCTGCTCCAGTCATTATGACCAGGCTAGTACCTGAAGTATTCTCCACACAGAGTGACTTGATTAAGACTGTAGACTCTGCTGGTGGAAACCATCTACCAATACGATACTGTGGGAAAAGGGCTGGATTTGGATTCAGCAGACTTGGGTTCAGATCCCTAGCTTTCCCACTTAGTATCTGTGCAAAATCTCATTTTCCCTTTAATGCCAGACAGATTTTTGGAACTCAAAAGTCACCATTGGAAATGGACTCAGTTGTCTTTATCAAGGATTCTTGACCTTTTTTCTGTCATGGACACCTTTAGAAGTTTGGTGAAGTCTATGGGTCCCTTCTCAGAATCATGTTTCTTTGCCAACATTCATAATGGAATGAAATGCTAAATTTTTGTTAGACTTTAATGAATCAGAATGACATAATTTTTCCCATCCAAGTTCATAAACTCCTTGAAAATCATAGATCCCACCCATTAATTGGGAAATGGCTGAACAAGTTGTGGTATATGAATGTAATGGAATACTATTGTGCTGTAAGAAATGGGAAGGAGATGGACTTCATAATTACCTGGAGAGCCTTATACAAATTGATGCTGAGTGAGAAAAGCAGAACCAGGAAAAGCTTGTACACAATCACAGACACATCGTATGTGTGATGACCAACCTTGATAAACTGGACTCTTCTCAGCAATGCACAGCTATAAGACAACTCTACAAGTCTCAGGATGGAAGGAGATGTCTACATGCAGAGAAAGATCTAGAAAGACCAGAGTTTAAATAGAGACTGAAGCAGACTACATGCTCTCGTTCTTTTTCATGTTTGGTTTTCTTTCTTTTTTCCATTGTTCACTCCATTGGTTACAACCCTTCTAGACAACCAGACTATTGTACAATGTGAAAGTATTTGCAGATCCTATACCTGATTGCATGCCGCCATGGTGGGAGGTGGAAAGGGAGGGGAGAAGATTTGAAACTCAAGGGATTGTGGAACTGAATCTTGTCAACTAAAAGTAAATAAACAAGTCAACGGAAAAAACAGAAAACAAAAAAAAGAAAATCACAGATCTTTGGGGTCCATGGACTCCAGGTTAAGAATCCTGATCTAGATAATTTAGGGGACTTTTAACCTGAATCAGCTGGATAACTGAACTAAGTGTTGGTCCTGATTTCTATCACCTGTTTGCTTCCCTATGGTACCACAATCAGAAATGCTTTTCTTCCTAGGTTGTTCCTCATCTTAATCATGGGTGGGATCAGTATAATGGAAGAGGTTCAAATGAAACTAGAGAAAGGCCTACCAGACTTTGAAAACTCTGGACTAAAGGGTCAAAGAAGTAGATGGCTCTGGGAGGAAGGGGTGGTAGAAAGGTTACACTCCTTTAAATTTCCAGACTAGCTTAGGTCCAGTCTTGTTTGGAGGCACTTATTAAGGGGATATTTATGCATATATAGAGAGAAATCAAGCTAAAGGCAGGACACAGGATGAGAAGAGAGGGGGCCAATTTCTGGAAACAGGCTTGGTTTAAATGGTTTCATATGTCAGCAAAAAGGTAAGCTTATTTTGCTTCAAGGTATTTATTTCACTTTTGGCACCAAGTGTGCTTCTTGCTGCTACAAATATGTCGGTAACAGCATTTTTCTTGTTAGTTTTTGAAATTGGAACTGACAACTTCACTCCCATTTGCTTATTGGCAGGAGGTGACCAGGGGAACATCTCTGTCTGATTATGGTTCATATATTCTGACAAAGACAAATCTGAATAGCTCAGCCCAGTCACCAAAGGACCCCTTTCAATCTTCCCTATTTCATTTCTTTTGACTTCCAACCTAAGCTCATCATCAGGTAAGCCACTGCCTGATCCCTTTAATAAACATTTACCCTAGCCATTCCTTGGCCTCCTCACTCCTTTCCTCAGCATCGTCCTTCTCCTTCTAGTCTATGCTCCACAGCACTCCTTTTAGTCTCACTCTCCTTGCCACTGATATCCAGAGAACTGCCCAGCAAATTCTAATTTAAACTTGTTTCTTTGTCTTTTTCCTGTTGCCTTCATAAGACCGATAATTTCTGGTGCACAGAGTTCATGTCTTGTTCTTCTTCTGGATCTTCCAATTCTTGTTCATTCCAATTCAAGAAAATGATTGACTGACAACGTCCATTTATTGGCTTTTAAAATTTGTTTTACCACCTTGCTTCTTCTCCCTTGGAAGAAATCTATTATGCTCCTTGCTATTTCAGGATAGAGGTTCAGGAGCTGAATACACTCCATAAAAGGTGCCCTAATAAACTTAAGAGCAGGGAGGACTCTCTTGGAGCATAGGAATCTCTCTTCCTCTCTCTTCCCAACTTCTCCCCATTAACCCTCAATTCTCATTGCTTGGTGCCTCAGGACTCTGAAGGTTGGTTCTATTGACATGGATTGAGCTCTTACTATGTGTGGAGAACCCTGTGAGTCACTCAGACGACTCAAAAGAAATAGAAATAATTGTCCTTTCCTTCAGATTTACAATGTAACTGCTGGGGCAGGAAACGCTCCCTTCTAGAGGGTAAGCTTTACTCTCCAACCTTTCTACCCCAATGCAAAGCAATCAATGAACATACAATGGAGAATAGGACAGACTAAATGCTTAGAGAAAGTGGAGAAATGGGGTTTTAAAAAACAAGCAAACATCCTGAGAAGGGGTGCATAGACTTCATCAGACTGCCACACAAGTTAAAAATCCCTAGATGAAAGGGAAGGAAATATACCAGGATGGTGAACATGACCTGTCTGAAGGTGTGGAGATGGGAAAACATCCATGATGGGAAAGCTGACTTGGCTGAAGCATAGGGACAGGTTAAGGGAAAATCAAGAGAAATGAATTTGACCATAATCTAAATGTAAATTACCACCCCCCCTCTCCCTTCCCAGCTTCCTCCTCTATAAAATGAGGGAGGGGTAGAGTAGACAGCAGTATGATATAGTAAAAATAGTTATGACTCTAGAGAGCTTGGGTTCACATCCCACCTCAGGTTCTTAATGTCTATGGGATCTTAGGCAAATCACTTGAACGTCTTTATTCTCAGTTTTCTTGTCTGTAAAATGGAGTTGAACTAGCTGATCTCAGAGGTCCTTCCAACTCTAAATCTGTAATCCTAAAGTCTCCAGTCTTAGTCTTTATGTGTGTATGTAGTAGAATTGGAGGACAGTTGTGGAGAAGCTACATGGGGCATGCTTGAAGGTCATTCTGAAGGAAATGAGGAAGACTCTGGAGTAGGTTGAGTGCTATCCCATCCCCCAGCATTGTACTCCACACATAATAGGTGCCTAATAAATGTTTATTGAATTAAATTCAGTCACATCTGAAAGTAGGGGAAAAGATAAAATGATCTGAAAGGAGCACAATCTTACCTCTCTTACTCCAAGTAGTTTTGAGGGGAGCATAGGAGTGCTTTGAAATCTGCCTGATGCGGCAGCTAGGTGGCACAATGAATAGAGCACTGGCTCTGGAGTCAGGAGGACCTGAGTTCAAATCCAGCCTGAGACACTTGACACACTTACTAGCTGTGTGACCTTGGGAAAGTCAATTAACCCCAATTGCCTTGCCTTCCTCTCTCCAAAAAAAAAAAAAACAAAACAAAAAGAAAGAAATCTACCTGATTCATCCCCATGAATTCAACTACCTGACCACTATTATCCTACTTTGGCCCAACTCTGCTGTAGGGTATTTAAAATCTTCATAATCTGGCCTCAGCCCTACCTTTCTGGGTTTATTACTTATTACTCTCCTTCATATAGTCTTCAGTCCAGTTCCAGCCAAACTAACCTAATTATTGTTCTTCAAACATAACATTTTATTTTCCATTTCTCTCACTTGACACAAATTAAATCCTATCCTTGGAATTCATGCTTTCTTCATTTAGATCTCTAAGAAGCTCTAGTTTCCTTCAAGTTCAACTAAAATGGCTACTTCCTACATTTGACCTTTCTCAACCCCCCCAACTGCTAGTGCCCTACCACCAAACCAGCCTATTCTGTGTATTCTTTGTTGATACTTAATAATAATAGCTAACATTTACATAGGACTTATTATATGCCAAGCAATGTGCTAAGTACTTTATAATTCTTCTCTCATTTGATCCTTACAACAATCCTGGGAGGTAGCTATCATTATTCCCATTTTATAGGCGAAGGCAAACAGGGATTAGGTGACTTGCCCAGAATCACACAGCTAGCATGGGCCCTGTGCTCTATCCACTGCACCACCTAACAGCTTATTCAGCTATAAGCCCCCTGAGGACAGGGGCGGTTTCTCTCTCTCTCTCTCTCTCTCTCTCTCTCTCTCTCTCTCTCTTTCTCTCTCCCTCCCTTCCTTCCTTCCTTTCTCTCTCCCTCCCTCCCTTCCTTCCTTCCTTCCTTCCTTCTTCCCTCCCTCCCTCTCTCCTTCCCTCCTCCCTTCTTTCCTCCTTCCCTCTCTCCCTCCCTCTCTCCCTTCCTCCCTCCCTCCCTTCCTCCCTCCCTCCCTTCCTCC
>CM053581.1:384747125-384779001 GCA_028627135.1 Pseudochirops cupreus | reverse complement strand
TTCCCTCCCTTTCTCCCTCCCTCCTTTCCTTCCTTCCTTCCTTCCTTCCTTCCTTCCTTTTTCCCAGTGCCTCACTCAACACCTAGCATATAGTTGGTACTTAATAATTACTTGTTTTTCCCCCTAACTGGGGATTGTGCAAAGAGAAGACACCAGCTGAGGACAGAACCTCAGAGGAAAAAATAACTTGGAAACAACAAGAGTAGTTAGAAAAAAATCAAGCAAGAGATTAAAAATGAAATTGTGAGTAAAATGAGAATTCTGAAGGAAAAAATTAAAAGGAGAATAAACAGAAGACAAATAGAACATTTTGTCCAACTAGTAGACTCCCTCAAAAACTAAACAGAGCAAAAAGAATTCAAACTTAAGTGAAAACTAAATAATTTAATCCTAAAAATATGGGGAGCCAAAGACCAAACAATAGATACTTTCAATAAGTAAAATCACATCGTTAAGGCAACATTCTGGAACTTTTAGGGTGCAAAGAAAACAGTTCTCAAAGGAAAATGTCCATGTCTAAGTACTTTCAACAAAAGACAGAATAAAAAAAAAGAATTGGGCATACAACTAAAGTAAGTAAAAAACCTAAAACCAAAGCAAGATATAATTTTTAAATCAAAGAAGAGATAAAATTAAAAATAGACAAAACCTCCTGAATTGATAAATAAAGCTGTTTTTTTAAAAACCCAACTAATCAAATAAATATCTAATCTGATACAAAGAGAGGAAATCAAGTGTCAAAAGGAAAAAGGAATTGAAAATAAATATTATTAATCTGGAAATAAGTATGGTCTGATTTTATGCCAAAAACCCTAATTAGCAAAGTATTTGCAAAAATATTCAATACCCAAGATTAATAGAGAAGAAATAAAAATTTAGATAACTTAATATCAGAAAACTGAACAAAACCATAAAGGAAAAGAAAAGCCAACGACCGGGTAGATTTACAAACGGACTCTGTCAGACATTCAAAGAGCAATCAATTCTTCATAAAAATTGGTGAACAATCTTACCAAACTCCTTCAGTGAAAGGGATATGATCCTGATGCCTAAACCAGTAAAAGATAAAGGAAAAAAAAGACAACTGATCAGATAGGCTGATATCCCTACAAAATATCTGTACAAAAATATTGAATAAAAACTAGTATAATGAGTCAATAACAACATATTAAAGAGATTATACACTATGCCCAAGTTGGATTTATGTATGGCACATGAGCATAATACAGTATCATAGTGCTATAAGAAATGATGAAAGGGACGGATTCAGAGAAACCTGGGAGGACTTCTAGGAACTGATCAAGACTGAAGTGGGCAGAATGAGGGGAGCAATTTATACAATGATTATAATATTTTAAAGAGGAAAAAAATATGAAAGATTCAAGAAATATGATCGATACAGTGACCAAATCCAACTCCAGAAGATGAAGCATCTTTCCCACCTCTTGGCAGAGAGGTGATGGATTAGAGATGCAGAAGATGTTCCTTTTCAATATGTGAATTTGTTTGGGATAACCGTGCTTATTTGTTATAAGGGAAGACTTTAAATTCTTTTTCTTTGGAGTGAAAATACGTTGGGAAGAATCAGTGATAAATGTACTAAGGAAGGAAATAATGCCAATAAATCATTTTTAAAATACACAGAAGAGAACGGAAGGAAGTTAACAGAAAAGTAGAAAAGTGCTGAAACTATCATGTTAAATTTGAAATAGACACCTCCCCCCCTACACATGCTGAAAATTCATCATTTCAAATAAAGTCCTTTTTCTTCTTTTCTTATTTGTTTAGGGAAATGTTCATGTTTATTGATATTTGTCAGTTTCATAGCAATTTTTTTTAAGAGCAACGGGCTTGGAGATAGAAGACCTGCTTTGTATCCTAGCATTCATGCTTATTAGCTGGACAAATCACTTAAATATCTGAGCTACAGTTTATTCGTCTATAAAATGGGTCTAATAATACTTATACTAACTATCTTAGGAGAATGTTATGAGGAAAGCATTTTATAAACTTTTTAAATGCTACATAAAGTTGAATTACTGTCATCAGTAGCAGTGATATTCATATGTATAGCAACTAGGTGGGCACAGTGGATAGACTGTTGAACCTGGAATCAGTAAGACCGGATGGAGTTCAAATGTAACCTCACACCCTCACTAGCTGTATGACCCTGAACAAGTCACTTAACTTCTGTTTGCCTCAGTTTCCTAACCCATAAAAGGGTGATCACAGTATCACCTACCTCACAGGGTTGTTGTGAGGTTCAAATGAGATGATATCTATAAAGTGTTTGCACGGTGCCTGTTCCATAATGAACCAGGGATAAATGCTTCTATTTCCTTCCCTAAGGCCTTCATGGTCAGGGCAATTAAGGCTATGCCTAAATTCTGTAAATTGGGACTAGGTGTGGTCACTGCTTTTGGACAGTTTGCTAACATGGAGTAGAGTGTGAGCCAATCTTCTTACCTGTTTCAGGTCTGAGAATACGGTGTAGACCCCAAGGGCTCCAATTATTTGCTTTGCCTGATTAAAACAAAACAAAACAGCATGCCTGGCCCCTCACCAACAAGCTGGGGTTCTTACCTATTTAAAAAATTTTGTCCAGCACGTGGCTTCCTCCTGTTGGTGTTTTCTTTCTTTTGTTAAAGGGCCTTGTGAGATATTGGTCCAAAGTTCATAGCAGAGTTTACTGGCAGACAAACCAGCTGAGGTTCCATTATGGCCCCAAAGACTTACTTGTCGAGCTAGCCCAGGCATAGATCAACTTGGTAGCTGATAGATGCAGTGTCCTACAGCAAAAGAATGATTCTTTTTTTTTTTTTGCCTTTTTTTGGGAGGGTAATTGGGGTTAAGTGACTTGCCCAAGGTCACACAGCTAATTTTTTTTGTGTTAAGTGTCTGAGGGCAGATTTGAACTCAGGTCCTCCTGACTCCAGGGCCAGTGCTCTATTCACTGTGCCACCTAGACACCTCTATGAATGATTCTTTTATCAGAAATACATTTGGTTGGTTAATGTTGTATAGCAATTGCTTTAAGTTTGAGGTCACTCTCCCCAGGGACTAAGTGGCAGGAGGAGCGAGTTGATGATGTTGAGGGAAATGCTTTGTAACTTGTATTCCTGCTGTATCTTCTCAGTGAATATCTTTTTGTAAAAAAGAAAACAAAATAAAATGGAATAGGATAGGCTAGAAATAATTAGAGAAACGTACTCTCTTTACTTTCTTCAGTCATATCACGTTGCATTTCCAGGGGTCTTTATGAATGGGAAGACATTGGAAGGACATCTTTTGACAGTGTTAACTTCCAGTGCTGTTGTCCTCTAAGCCAGGAATGGGGGAGGAGGGAGGAGGCAGAAAGATGAGATAAAACAGAAAAATAAAGAAGGGAAGGAGATTGAGGAAAGGAGGAAAGACTTTCAGGAAACTAGGTAGTTTACTAGAACTTTTGCATTTGAATTATTTGGGGAAATGTTTTGCCCCATCTGCTGGGTGGCAAAATCTGTTCCAAACTGATGTTAAATCAAAACTTTTTGGCATCTTTATGAATTATCTAGTCTATGGTTTATTTGCTTTATAGATTTTCTGTGACCTCTATCCCTCTACTGCTCAATCATGCTCCCGACCATAAAGCCAAACCTAGAAGAATTGAGGCCAGGGAGTGTGTGGGTATGTGTTTGTTTCTTCTTTTATTTCAAGATCAAACAGATGTTTTCTTGAATTTTTCATTTATTAGGATTATCCATTGAAAATAATGTGCAACATATATAACCTATATCAAATTGCTGCCTTCTCAATGAGGGGAGGGAGGGAAAGAATTTGGAACTCAAAATTTGAAAAAACAAAACAAAACCAATGTTAAGATTGTTTCTACATGTAACTGGGAAAAATACTAAATACAAAAAAGAAAGAACAAGTTCAGTAAAGTAGCAGAATATAACATAAGACCACCATAAAAAATAGTGTGGTTTTCAAAATGGAATTCAGCCTGCTTTCTGCTTCTTATTTAATTATGAGCCCTGTTGCTTGTCCATTGGAGAAATTATCTGGGATATGTGTGTATGTATGTATACACACATATGTATGTGTATATATATGTTTATATACATGTGTGTATACACACACACATATATCCTTTATTCATTTGTTTTTTCCAGAATGGCTGGCTTGGCTGCCATTTTAAATAGTTATTACTCCCCTCCATTGATACAGATGATGGAAAAGAAGCCTCTATTCTTCATACCATAATAGCTGGCATGTTCAGAGGCAAGTCCCAGACCTGGTGATCAGATATCTCTGGGTGAGGCTGGCACAGCAGCCTGATAGCAGATCCTTTGTCAACTACCTTTTCTTTCCCATATCTAGCAACATCTTATCATAAACATCCCAATTTGTGCCAGGGGCTCAGCCAGGACTGTGAATGGCAGGAGAAGAGGCTCAGCTATCAGAATGAACATCTCACTCCAATTGCAGCTGTTCCAGATGCAGCAAAGCTCCAAGCCCACTGACCTCGAGGCACAGAGAGGGAGGCTGGGATGGTGAGTCAGAGAGGAATGCAGGGCTGGTTGTCCAGGAGTTTCGCTCTGTGGGGAGAAGCCACTTCCCCCTCGTTGCCAACCCTAGAGGAATCTCCAGGGACAGAACCTGGCAACAATGACCTGGACAAGTCTGGCTGAGCTGATGCCTTCTCTTGAAACTACTCTAGGGTGCTGGAGTAAAAGGGACTTTGGGGTGACCTTTGGAGTAAGTAAGGGACAGGCCATAGAATTACTGGTCCTAAAGCCTAAGGGCTAGGAGTGAACTTGACAGGTAATCTCATCTATTCCCCTGTGCTCATACTGACTGACCCCTTCCAGTTGGATATGAATCTTTCCTGTGTTCAAAAGGCTTCCAGAGGAAATGTCTTCCATCCTCTTTCAATTCCCCATTCCTCTTTGAGAAGTAAGTCCTTTCTTAAATCTAACCTAAGTCTCTCATGATAGGGAGACAATGATCTGGGAGATGAAGGCCTAGCTCCAGATTGTTCTCTCCGCACACCACCCCAACCCCAACCCCAGGGGCTGGGAGCAATGAAGGAATAAACTTTTCCTCTTGCTTGCCACCCCTAACTTGCATGCTCACCCTCATCCTAGAGAATGTTAGTGAGAGAATTTAACAGTAGACACACAAAGAGACACAAAGGGAGTCTGGGATCCCCAGACTCCCAGGTATCACTGCAGAAGATACCCAAAGTCTCATAAATGTGATGACATCAGTAACAACAGACTCCTCAGTCACCCGACAACCTGTAATTGGAGCCAGGAATCCTCCACATGCTCAGACACACCCAGACCTTGATGTTGGTTTCCAGAACTAAGCTTTTATACAGCCACTGGGAAGAACTTGCCCAGGGTGGACTTGAAGGCCTCTGAGCCAAATCCCAGACTCTACCACATACCCACCTAAGGCAAGGCACCATTTTGGCTATGCTCTTGTTTCCATTCCAGAAGGCCTTCACATTCTCCAGGCTGACTGTTCACATTTGTTGGGTTAAGTGGAGGGGAAGAAAATACAAAATGCAGATGAGCACCTAGGAAAGTCCTTTTTGGGTCTAACCTAAGTCTTTCTTTCAGAGTCCAAGGCTGGCCAAGTCAGGGAGCATTCTGCATGGCTTAGATGCTTTACTGAAGAACAACACCAGACAGGTTGGGTTTGTTCCCTGCTGTTCTCCACCTCTTTTCCATAATGGAATGTTCTGTTGTTGGGAACCAGCCCTCAATCAGACACCTAGGCTCTTGGAGAGGTCATCTAGTCCCTCCCCCTGCCTCCAGGCAGAGTGAACTTAACTCAGCCCTGACTGGAAGGTGATTGTCCAAGTTTCACAATTTTTAGAGACTTCAAGAGTATCATTTGGGCCAAATAGACTTAAACTTTGGGAAGTATTACTTCTTTTCTAGTCTTGGGCCAGGGTCAACGAATTACTGTCCATTGCCTCTTTTTTCCTTCTTGAAAAAGATCATTGTCCTCCTCTTTGCATTGTATAAATACTTGAGAGTTCTTTATTTAGAACCCCTTAAGCCTACGCTTCTATAAGGGCCTAGAATCTTCATAATGATTCTCAAATAATATTTTAATTCCATCCTTTCCCTGGGAATGAAATGAGACAGGAATGAGATACATCCCTAACCTTTTGGCATTAATGTCACAGAAAGGAAATACCGCGCTTTTTCTAAAGCATGGATTTTCTTTGCTATTACAGAACCAGAACACAAGCTGAACTGATCTGCTGTTCTGTCTTTAACTATTTCCCCAACCCATTCATCCTTCTTACCAATGCAAGGTGTATCTTTCTTATTCATGGATCTGACCACTTCACTCCCCTGCTCAAAAATGACTTCCTCTTACCTACTGAAGGAAGCTCAAAGTCATTAGCTTAGTATTCAAATCCCTCCAATATCTGGGAATGTCCTATCTCCTTAGCCTCACTACTTACTACTTTTTTCCATGGACTGTACCCTTTACACAAACTGGACTATTACCTGATGCCATCTGATACCCCCTTCCCTGTTTTTGTTCATGCTTCTCCCTAGATTTTGAACTTTCCATGCCCGTCCCCTCTACCCACTGAAGACCTACCCATTCTTTTTTTTTTTTGGAGGAGCAATTGGGGTTAAGTAATTTGCCCAGAGTCACATGGCTAGTTTTTGTACTAAGTCCCTGAGGCTGAATTTGAACTCAGGTCCTCCTGACTCCAGGGCTGGTGCTCTACTCACTGTACCACCTAGCCACTCCCCTACCCATTCTTTAAAGTCCAACTTGTATGCTACCTGCTACATGGAGATAATAATAAATGTAGTTATTTATATATGTGTCATTTCTCTACTAGATTATAAACTCCACGAGGGCAGGAACTGTGTTTTACCTAAATTTATTTAAATTACTTAAAGTTTTCTTAAATTAAGTAAATTTACTTAAATCCTCCAGTCCTTTATACATAGTAGATAATTAATAATTTTTAATCTAATCTAATTGTTTATTTTAATTATCTTCCCAATATATCCCATTCTTTCCTTCCTTATAGGTTTCCCGTAGCCATAGGATCTCAGATTTAGAACCAGAAGAAGTCTTAGAACATATCTAATTAGTTTATCCCTCCACGATTTTTTTTAAAGATAAGGAAATCGACTTTTGCCCAAGGTCACACAGATAGTAAGTGGCAGAATGGGAGTTTGAACCCCACACACTCTGACTCCAAATCCTGTCCAGTACACTTTCCACTGCACCACCATCAGTCTATTTCCCCTCATTTCATTTTTCTCCTGCTCTCTCTGTTGTCACTGCCTCTCTCTTCCTTCCAAACCCTGATTCTGTTCTGAGAACGCATCCCTGACAGACTCCTCTGGCTCTCCTTCTCTCTCCTCTGATATCTCCTTAGAAATGATGTTTGGAGCACACTCTGAGGGCTCTTCATTCTGTCCCTGTAACAGGTGAGTATCCTGTCTCCCTCATCAAACTAAGATTGTATTTCATAATGATGTAGAGAGAGGTACAACAGACTGGGGTCAAAGTCTTCTAGTCCTGGCTCTGCATAGGTCATTCATTCTCTGTAAATTGCTTAACCTCTCTAGGTTTCATTTCCTCACCTGGAAACTAGGAGATTGGACTTGATGTCATAATTGCTAAAGTTCGTATTTACTCTAAAAATCCCATACTTTTGTGGTTCTGCCTCTCTGATTCTACCATCTGCTTTATTCATGGAAGTAGGTATTGATTTTAGGGACAATGCTTTAACTAATGAGATAGAACCAAACTAATTCTTCCTCCTATAACCTGTCTAGCAGCATTTTTCAAGTTTCCAGGGGGTGTAGAGGCATTCATGACTTTAAGCCTCAGGATCCTATCTCTCCAGTGGCCTGACATCCTGGGAATTTGGCAATCATCCTTTTTGGAAGGTGGGCCACCCTCGGTGGGGATGATGATGAAATATTTGGTCTCACTCTTTAGTCTTTTCCTCCAGGAAGATTCCTGGGTTATGGGTGACTACCCAGAAAGGCCATTTCTATTTGGAGGCAAAGTCTCCATCTCCTGAACAGGATGCCAAGTTCTCACATGATATATCGGTCATTATAGTTAGTAACTAGCCCTATAAAATATGAGGCCATAAAAGCTGGCAATTTACAAGGTTGTGTAGGGGCAGTCCTGTGTGTGTGTGTGTGTGTGTGTGTGTGTGTATGCGTATGCAAGAATACGACTAATATGAATACCTTTGTGGCTTTGAAGATAGGTAATTTTGTCTAATCCCCTGTCTATAATATCAGGAATATATTTAAGTCATTCATCTATCTATCTATCTATCTATCTATCTATCTATCTATCTGTCTGTCTGTCTGTCTGTCTTTCTGTCTGTCTGTCTGTCTGTCTATCTGTCTGTTTGTCTATCTATCTATCTGTCTATCTGTCTGTCTGGTCAATATCTAACTCATCCCGGACAGATGTGTGCCTAATATATTTTTGAAACAAGCAGATTCCCTGAAGAGAAAAATGGTGGGGAGGAGGGTGTGTGGAAAGGACAGACACAGAGAGACTATACCTGAGAATTTTACTTAATAGAATAAATATACATTTGTAAGATGCCTATGCGTTTAAGTGAAACTTCTGAAACTTCTTGAAAACTAATTATAATCAAAAGGGAATATTTTAGATATGTTGTTTATAAGAAGAAATTTTATGTGACTGCTAGAATAATGGTCGAGTTAGTATATTACTGGTTTGCTTACAGGACAAGACATTTTTAACCAGGTATGAATCTATTCCTGCTTATGATCAGAATCGCAAGGAGGAATGAGTAACTGAGGCTTTTATCCAAGGTACTGACAAGCTATGTGGTAGTGGTAGTAGTGGCTGAGTTTCATCCCGGGGGAAAAGGAACCACATGGGTTCTCCAGGAAAGTTCCAAAATCGTTGTCCCTGTGCCTTGTACCTCCCGGTCCTCCCTAGTCTGTGCTGAAGGGGATGATCCTGGTCCCTCACCTGGCGCCACCTACTAGGTTCACGGGGCCTTACCACCCTTCTCCCAGGCTCATCTTCCCCTCAATGCTTGCAGGGGTAAAGGCAAGTCTCTCTGGGGGATAGATGGCCATATCTCATGGCAGGACTGTATTTGTGGGCATATTGTACTCTGTGCTATACCATTCACTGTCCCTGCCTCCACTTCCCCAAGGTTGTTGGACCAGGGAAACAGAGTCCTGCTTTAGATGGCTTATTATATCCAACAACAGTAAGCGGCTAACAATAAGACTGATCAGTGACAGAGGTTTCACTTTAACTGTTTACAAGAAGCTGGCCATAGTTCTCATTTCACAGAGTCAGTTGCTCTTGCTGCTGCTGTCTGTCCTTACTTCTTGAAGAGGACCTTGACATCAGGAAGGTGATGCCGTGACTTGCAAGTGAATTGGATTTGAGTGAGGAAGGGCTATTCGAAGTCACCAGCCTCTCTTTCTCCTCTGGAGCTATCTGGGTCCAGCAGCCAGACATAGATCAGGATGACTGGAGATGGCCCAGGATGCAGTGGGGGACCTTGAGCTTTTCAAGAATTAGTTCATATGTGCCAGGCAAAACCTGCCCAGGAATCCATACCTCAGGAACAGAACATGCAGATGGAGAAATTCAGAAAGTCCTATCCATTTCCATAAGATTCCAGCTTGATTAGCGGCTCTGTGGTCAGTAGAGCTGTGATATCTAGACATCAAACTTGTCCCCATGAATCTGGATCAGGGCAGCAGGGGCATATGATGGGAGAGTAGGTCTTTCTCCTTGATGTTAACCTAAAAGTTAGTGATGTTCCTCCAAATTGCCAAATACATGGCAGATTAAACTGTCCTTGATAATCCACCTTGGAGCTGTTGTTCTTAAACTTATTTGTTTAAATCATTTTATTTTTATTTTGAGACTCAGTCACCCTATCTTGTCCAGGTTGGAAACACAGCAGCCAGTCTCACCAGCCCAAACCCATTGCTGATTTTGTCTGGAAGTCTGAGCCTGCTCTGTTTCCATCTGGGCCTGTTTGACGTTCCTTAGGCTGCCTAGTAGCCCTCCTTGCTGAAAAGGACTCACTATACTCACGCCAAGAATTAGTGAGGACACCCCAACTGCTTTAGCCCTATTGCAGTTCAGAATTCCAAAGCTCAAGTGATCCTCAGTCTCAGCCTCCTCAGTAGTAGAAGTACCACCCTACCCACCTTTTCTCAAGTCTTTTTTTAAAAAAGTTTTTTAGCACTCCTAAGGGCAATTAATCAATTAGAAAACATTTATTAAGGGCTTACTGTATGCTAGGTTACGCCAAGCAACAGGGACAAAGACAGCAGGTTGTTATAGAGATACAGCAGAGCCTTCCCCACCCCCAACCTGTGGCAAGGTTGTAGGGCCTGGGGCCTGACCACACTCACCTATATATCATTCCTCCTCAGCCTGTCACTTGATTCGTTGCCTTAGTTTAATTTTATTATTCTAATTTCTGTAGCAATCTAGGGATGTGTTTAGATAATTTATTTCTCATTAATAAAACCTCAATCTCTTTCTCATTGATTAATTAACTCCATCTCCCATCCCAGTTCATTAAGTTTTAATTATTTAATGAACTAGAGAAAGTCCTTTTCTCAAAAGTAATTACTCTTGTTTAGCTATAATTAAATAAATATTTAAATTATTGAATGTATACAATTTACTAACAGATAAAAGAGAAAATAAACACATACATTATGTACACTTACATGTCCCAAAAGTCTTAGTGCAGTTTTAAGCTTTAATAACTCCCAGGACATAAATGCTAGAAACTTATTTTTAAAAATTTGAAAGATTAATTATTTTTAATTTTTAAAAAATTCCTGATCTTTCATATTAAAATTCAGTATAATCACCATCTGTTGCTATTCATTGCTTCAGCTGATTTTCAAACTTTGTAAAAACTTTCATCAGTTGTGGCTCAGTCCTGCTGAAGCTTAGCCTTAAGGTCATCCAAAGAAGGAGGTTTTGATGCACAGAATTGACATAACCCTGAAAGAAGAAGTCTAATGGAGCTAGGTCAGGTAATTGACCTGACCAAAGAAGAGAACCTCTTCTACTGATACACTGGTCTGCTAAAATACCTTCCCAAAGCTGAAGCACCCATAATACATAATGACAGGGTGACCCATCTTGTTAAAATTAAACATTTATTATTCAAAATTCAAAAGGTAAATAAGAGTACAAGAAATGTAAATAATTAAACTTTCAAATAATACATTTTTCAGGGTATAGCATTTATACTTCTGAAGTTATTAAAGCTTAAAACTGCACTAAGACTTCTGGGATGTACTGTATAGACTCACAATATCTAAGTCACCTCAAACCCTAAATATAACAGTAGCTGACTCTTTGCTTGCCTGGAAACCCAATTTTACTCTATTTAGTTCACTTCAGATACCGATTAAAATCACTATTTCTCCTCAAGATTAGTTCTTTTATTCTGTCTTCTCTTCAGTAATCATAATCTTTCTTTCTTCTCAAGTTCTTCATTGAACTCACTTTAAAAAATAACAACAATCTCTTTACAGGATTTCTTCAGAAATAATACACAAGACAGTTCTCACAAGAAAAAAGTCTGTCTTTACTTTCTTTCTCTCTGTCCTCTCCAGAGATTCTCCAAAGACACTCATGGATCACAGATAATACATACATATTCTCTGTAATATTTTATAAAAAGTCTTTCATTTTCTTAACTGATTCTTTGAACTGCCCAGCACAATCTGTTTTTCCTGAACATTCCATTTACCTTCTATCTGGCTCTTAAAGCTAATTGGTAGTTATTCTCTCTGAGAGAAAAGCAAATAGTTCCTGCCTTGAGGAAGGAATTCTAATCAGGGAGATAAGAGATTCTCCATCCATATGGTAGCCCTTATTCTTACTTGAAGGCTACCAGGGTAACTGAAACTGGGGAGAAGCCATATACCGGGAGCAGAACATCCCAGGGAGTATCAATATAAGAAACTTTAAGAATGGACATGAACAAACACCATGTGAAAACATATCATTAAACATAGAAGAGATTTCATGTAATTGAGAGTCATTAGATAAGGGGTGGAGGGGCTATTAGGGAAAGTGGAAAAGGACAGTATGATGAGTGGAGAAGCTTTGCTTTGATTTCTCACTGCCAGAGATGGAAGACACTTTGGTGCTCATCTTTCCAAGAAGTATCTGAGCAGGATTTGTCTAGAGGATATCCCCAGGGGAAACTGGGAAACTGTGTATTGAATAAAGACAAATATGAAGGGAGACAACAGGTTGTAGTGGCAAGCAGTAAGTCTCTCAACAAGCATTTATTACACAGATGCTACATGCCAGGGACTGGTCTAGGTGCTGGTGATACCAAAATAAACATAGACCTTCCCTTCCCTCAAGGAGCTTACTTACACTGTACTGACTTAGTAGACCTGGGTTTAAACCACACTCTGCCAAGACAATCTCAGAAACTCAGATTTGAAAACCAATTTGGGGGCCATCTAGTCTAACCCCTACCTGAATAAGAATCCTCTCTCACACTGATGATTAAATATGAATTTCCACTTGGAGACCTTCAGTGCTGGAGAGCTCACTACCTTATAAAGCAGTCCGTTCTACTTTTGAGCAGTTAGGACATTTCTCCCTCATGGCACTAAAATCTGCCTCTGTCGTGTGTACTAATTTCCTTCTGACACTAAACATTTACATGGTGACCCCCCCACCCCCACCCCGGGACTTGAAGACTCTTATTTCATCCCAATTAATTCCCCTTCTTACAGTCTACAGAGAGAACCTTCTCTCCTCATGCCTTCCACATTGTGAGTCCTCCTTTCCAACCTCCTCTTTCTATTTCACAATGCCTTCATTTTTCCTTTCATACTTCATTCATTCCACCTTTTCTCTTCCTTTACTACAACATGGGATGAAGAGATAGCCCTTCTCTTCTTCAGGAACAATCACTCGCCATGTGTTTCTCACCCCAGTTACTTCCCACTTTCTTCAGCAGATTGTTGTTGCAACCATATGATTCCTCTCTAATCTTCAATCTCTCCCTACATATTGCCTTCTTCCCTATACATGCCCAAGTACCGCCGTCCTTTAAAAACAACCCTCCCTGGGCTTTGCCATTCCCTCCAGCTGTCCTCCTGCATTTCTCTGCCTTTCTTAACCAGCCTCCTAGAAGAAACTTTCTACACTCATTTCCTCTACTTTTCTCACTTCTCAGTCCTTTGTAGTTTTCCAGTCTCATTACTCTACTGAAACTCCTTTCTCTTACCCGATATATCTGGGAAGCTTTCCTGCACCCTCGTCTTTCTTGCCCTTTCTGCAGCGTTTGATGCTGTTACCTACCTGGTTCTCCTGGGCATACTCCTCTTTGGTTTTATATGGTGCTCCTCTGACCTGTCTGAACTGACTCAACATGTCCAAAAACAGCATTATAATTACTGAATATTGGACCTGTTCTTCTTCCAAACTTCCTCATTTCTGTCCAGGGTACCAGTCACCCCTGACTCCTCACTCACACCCCACATAGCCAGTCAGTTGTCTCTATCTCCATGAAATCTCTTACAATCCCAGATTCTCTCCATTCCTTCAGCCACCACTTAGCTTAGTTCAGGGCTGGGGAAACTGTAGTCTCAAGGCCACATGTGACCCTCTAGGCCCCTTCATAAAAGGATTTGTTCTGTGAAGTTTGGATTCAGTTGAAAGGGCCGTGCTTGAGGACCTAGAGGCTGCAGGTTCACCACTCCTGGTTAATCCTTCATCACATCTCACATGGACTATTATAACAGCCTCCTGATTCTTCTCCTGGCCTCAAAGTTCTCCCCACTCCAGTCTGCCCTCCACACAATTGGCAAAGTGATTTTCCCAAAGCTTAGATCTGACTCCCCTGCTACATAAATTCTGATGGCTCCCTGTTACCTCTAAGATCAAACAGAAATTCTGTTTGCATTTTGAACTCTTCACAGTAGGATCCCAACTTACCTTTTCTAACTTGCTACGCATTAACATACTCCCCTTCACTCCCACTCTGATCCAGCTAACCTGGCCTTCTCATGCTCCTTCATATATATATGTAGCACTCCATCTCCATGCCTTTGTGTTGGCTGACTCGGGTGCCTAGAATATATTCCTTCATCATCTCTGCCTCTTAGAATACTTAGCTCTTCTCTTGGCTTGGCTACATCTCTATCCTCTACACAAAGGCTTTGCTGCTCTCCTAACTGTAAGTGCCTTCCTTCAAAATCAACTCATTTCTACTGTTTATGTATCTTGTATAACCCTATAAGCTTGCTTGTTGTCTCCCCTGGCTAGACTGTAAATTCCTGGAAGGCAGAGAATATTTTTCCCCTTTATCTTTTCATCCCCAACAGGTGGCCTAGCATAGTGCCAAACACAAAACAAGTATTTAATAAATGCTTGATTCCTTGATTAATTGACTGATTAGAGCCCTTCTAAGTCTAATCATCCCTAGTTATCTCAACTGAGCCTCATATGGCATAGTTGCCAGTCCCCTCTGGATAAACTAACCAGTTGTTTGCCCTTAAGCATGTCCCATTCTTTTCTCTGAGCCCTGGTGCCCTCATCTGTAAAATCAGAGGATTGGATGAGAACATCTCCAAGGTCCTTCTTCAGCATTCTACAATTCAATGAGCATGCAATGGGAAGGAGAAACCACTTATGAAATCAGTCGGGCACTAAAATTTACTAAGCTTCTACTATGTGCCAAGCGCTGTGCCAAGGGCTGGAGATACAAGGAAAAGCAAAAAGATCTCTCAAGGAGGGCACAGTCTAATGAGGAATATGTCATCCAAATAGTTATGAAGGGGGGGAGGGGGAAGAAGGACAGGGGGGCAGAGAGAGAGAGAGAGGGAGGGATGGAGAGAGAGGAAAAGAGGGGAGAGGGAAAGAGAGAAAGGAAGGGAGAGAGAGAAAGGGGGGGGAACATAATTTGGAGATGGTCAATTGAGGAAAGGCAACAGAATTAAGGAGGATAGTCTTCTTATGGTGACAGATGAGGTTTCATCTGGGATTCGAAGGAATCCAGGAGGTGGAGATGGGGAGGGAGAACATTCCAAGCAAGGGGAATAGCCAATAACAATGCCCAGAATTGGGAGATGGAGGATCTTATTCAAGGAATAGGGAGGAGGCCTGTGCCACTGGATTGAAGAGTACAGGTGAGGGAAGGTGAAAGAATACTGGAAAGAAAAGGGCAGGTTATGAAGGGCTTTCAACGACATAAGTTTTTACATTTGATCCTGGAGGTGATAGGGAGCCAATGGAGTTTATTGAATGAGGAGAGGGTCAGTGACATGATCGGACTTTCTATTTAGGAAGACTGCTTCAGCAGCTGAGTGCAGGATGGACTGGAGTGGGGAGAGACTTGAAGATCAACCATCAGGCTATTGCAATAGTCCGGGTGTGAGGTGACAATTGTCTGTACCAGGGTAGTGACAGGGTCAGAGGAAAGAAGGGAGCCTATACAAGAAAATATAAAATTGGTAGGTTTTGGTAACAAATTGGAGTAAGAAGTTGAAGATGACACCTAGATTTTGAACCTGGGTGATTGGAAAAGGAGAGTGGTACCCTCAGCAGTAATTGGGAAATTAGGAAGAGGGGAAGGTTTGGTGGAAAAGATAATGAATTCAGTTTTGGACATGTTGAGTTTAAGATGTCTATGGAACATCCAGTGGGAGGTATTCAATAGGCAGTGGGAGATGTGAGAATGCAGGTCAGCAGAAAGGTTAGGGTTGGACAAGATTTAAACATAATAATCAAGTACTTAACATGCCCCAAGAATTTTGGGGCTCTTGCAGTGTTGATTAGAATTAACCAGCGCAGGGAAAGACTGGGGACACAAGTTGGCTGAGAAGCAAGAGCACTAATCTAGGCACTGGGTGACGAGGGTCTTGTAGGAATAGTTTTCTTGGAGGAATGGACTTGTAGAGGAAGAATCAGCAGAATCTGATAATGATTCAACTACAGGATCAAAGAAAAAGATATCGAAAGGAAAACAGATAGAGGCAGTTGGATGACAGAGTGCTGGACTTGGATTCAGGAAGACCTAAGTTTAGATCCCATATGACATACTAGGTATATGTGACCCTGGGCAAGTCACTTAACCTCTACCCTGCCTCAGTTTCCTCACCTGTAAAGTGGGGATAATAGTATATAATATCTATATAGTATATGTAGATGATAATAAAAAGCACCTACCTCCCAGGTTATTGTGAGGCCAAAATTAGAATATTATAAAACACCAGGTAAACTTTAAAGAGCCATAAAAATGCTAGCTATTGCTTTTTTTTTAAAGGCTGTAAATTTATAAGCCTAGCGAACTAGGAAAATGATGTTGCCATTTATGATGGTGAAACTATAGAGAAAGTTGACCCTGTGTCTCATAGGGTAAGGAAAGTAAGAGAAAAAAGCTGGCCAGAGATAGAGTATATCTAACAAAGTGGGTGAGAATTTTTTTTTCTGGATGTCCTGCAAATCAAATAAAAAGAATGGAGAAGAATCATTGCCTTTGTGTATATTTCAAGTTAGATAGGAGAGGAGGAAGAGTAGAATTTACTCATCATCTCACAGGTAAAAACAAAGTAACCCCCCACCAATAAAAATACAGACAGATGTAAGAAATGACTGTGTGGCCTCAAATGTGAGACACAAACACTTAAAGTTTAGGAAGTTGCCCAAAGTTTAAGCAAAAGGAAACAGAAGTCAATGTGACGGGGAAATTTGGGCACCACAAGTGTCACTAGGAAGGGATTAAACGCATGACTGGAATATGATTCTCAACGGATATACATTATTCAAAGGAAACAAGTTGTGAAAAAGTACACAGGAGGATAGTATTGTTCGTTTAGAAGATAAAGGCATGTGAAGTAATCAGAAAACCAGAGAGGAGCTTGGTGGAGAGTATCTGAGAGAAGGTCAATGGAAGGAGAAATAGAAGTGATTTTGTTCTTGTAGATTCTACAGACCACCCGGACAGAAAGGGGAAATGGATGAAGTGTTTGGGAAACAAGTCATAAACCCAGAACAGACACATGAAATACAATAGTGTGGAAGGCCTCCAATAGTTCAGACTGGAGGTGTCTATCTGCCCAAAGCAGAACAACTAATAATTCTCGACTTGCCTTAATAATCATCCAAAATGTGAAGGAATCAACAACAGGAAATTCTATTCTAGATCTGATTTTCACTAACAGGAATGAACTGATTGGGGGTGAAAGTAATGGGAACCCTAGCAGGAAGCAACTGTTCTTTTCTGGAGTTTATGCTACAAAAGTAGAACAAATTCAGCTATAGAATAACATGTGCCCTAGACTTGGAGAAAGCACATTTCAAGGGGTAGAAAGACATTCAGCCAGATAGTGAGATCACTAGAAAGAACATTTATTAAATGTTTACTGCGTGTCAAGTACTGAGTTAAATGCTAGATATATAGATATATGCAAGAAAGACAGTCTTTGCCCTCAGAAACTTAAATTCTAATGTGGGGGAAAACACGTAGAGGCTACTCTAAAGCAGGTTTGAGTGACTTGCAAGTAGGCATGTTGGAAAGAAGGCCAGGAAGTGGTATGGAGCCCTGAGTCCTGGAAAGATAAGGCTGAAGGTCACTTCTCAGGACTAGGGGATCCAGGGGTACAATCCGATGTTCCATTTAGAGGAAATGAGGATGATGAGCAGAGAACAGATGTCATGATGAGAAGTAGCCTATGGGTTAAATACACACACATATACATGCAAAAATACTATATGTGTGTGTGTGTGTGTATACATATACACAATCCAATAGGGATGAGAGATGCTCAAGAAAGAAATGCTGAAGATTCAGAGAGACACAATTCCAAAGAAGAAGGAAAATGGGATTTCTTTGCAAAGAATAATGTTAATGGGGCAGCTAGGTGGAGCAGTGAATAGAGCACCAGCCCTAGAGTTAAGAGGACCTGAGTTCAAATCCAGCCTCAGACACTTAACACTTACTAGCTGTGTGACCTTGGGCAAGTCACTTAACCCCAACTGCCTTGCTTTTTCCCTTCCAAAAAAAAGCAAAAAAAAAAACAAAACACAATGTTGATATACAGGAAACCCCACGAATCAGTTTAAGTTTTTAAAAAATGGAAGAAAGATGTGATAATACAGAACATAAGGGTGTGGTATAGACCTGTAAAAAAAGGCCTTAGGATTGCTAAAGTTAAGAATGAAATGACATCAGCAGGGGAAGCTAAGTACAACAAAAAGGCAGTTTTTAAAAAGCTATATAGAAAAGACATAAGCTCCTCCAAAGTACAGGACTTTGGCTTGGGGTGTATCAGCAATAACTGAAGACAGAGAAAAAATGGAGTTCCTTAACTCTAATTTTGTTTCTTTTTTTCCTATAGAAATGAACAGTCTTTACATTTAAAATGATGCGAAGAAGATGACTAACAGGGAACTCATACCCAAAATGAGAAAAGAAAAAAGTGAGAGCATTTTTGATGAATTCCACTTGTCTGGTTCAGATCAATTATAATTATCCCTTCCACATCTTGACTTTCCCCATCGAAGTTTCAATATATCATGGGTCTGCATAAGAGATTAAATGGGAATTTGGGGGAATTATCTTTTTGGAGGGGGGAAGGCAAAGCAATTGGGGTTAAGTGACTTGCTCAAGGTCATACAGCTAGTAAGTGTTAAGTGTCTGAGGCTGTATTTGAACTCAGGTCCTCCTGATTGTGTGTGTGTGTGTGTGTGTGTGTGTGTGTGTGTGTGTGTGTGTGTATGTATGTATGTGTGTGTGTGTGTGTGTGTGTGTATGCTCTCTTCAATGTATCACCTAGCTGCCCCAATTTGAGGGGATTTTGAAGAAGTAGACGGTACCTGGAGGCCAGCAGACAATATGGAAAAAGCTTTAAAACTCAGAAATGAATAAAATATATTTGTAGTATTATGTAATATCAACATATTTTATTTTTAATACCATAATAATTCAGACTTCTTCTCTGATATGAAGAGAGGGCCAAAAAATTTTATGCAGATTTTCCAAATCAAGTCACTTAACCCCAATTGGCCTGCTTTCTCCCCTCCAAAAAAAAGCAAAGAAAGAAAAAAGAACAATGCTGATATACAGGAAACCCCACAAATCAGTTTAGGTTTTTAAAAAATGGAAGAAAGATGTGATAATACAGTAAACATAAGGGTGTGGTATGGACCTGTAAAAAAAGGCCTTAGGATTGCTAAAGTTACAGGGTCACCATGTCCCTAACCCCCACCATGTGGAAGATCCCTTCTGTACATTTTTGGGGTACTTTAAAACTGGCCAACATGATTGCTAAACCACTGTCAATACTATTTAAAAGATCATGGGAAATAGAAGTATCACAAAATTGGGGGAAGATAAATGTCCCAATGTTCCCAAAAGGGAAGAGAATAGTGTCTGCAAAGTATAGGCCAGTGAGCTTGACCCAGATTCCTGGGAGAATCTGAGAATAGATTGTTAAAAAGAGAGCTGATGGGGTGGCTGAGTGGCACAGTGAATAGAGCACTCACCCTGGAGTTAGGAGGACCAGAGTTCAAATCCGACCTCAGACACTTGACACACTTAACTAGCTGTGTGACTTTGGGCAAGTCACTTAACCCCAATTGCCCTGCCTTCCCCCTCCAAAACACAAAAAAGAGAGAGAGAGAGAGAGAGAGAGAGACACACACACACACACACACACACACACACACACACACACACACACACACGAGGGAGAGAGAGAGAGAGAGGGAGAAAGAGAGGAGGGAAAGAGAGAGAGAGAGAGAGAGAGAGTGCTCATAAACATCTAGATTCTAGAAAGAGAAGGGTTGACTACAAAGAACCAGAAGTATTTATCAAGATTCCAGACTAACTTTATTTCATTTTTTAACAAGATTACAAAATTGATAAACAAGAGAAGTATTGTGGGTATGTTTTTCCCATATTTCAGCAAAGCATTTGATAAAGAATTTCTTGGTATTCTTGTAGAGAACATGGAGAGATGGGAACTAGATGATAACACGACTTGATGGATACAGAACTGGTTGGATGGACAGACTCTGAGAATTGTTGTTGTTTGTCTTTCATTCACAAAGAGGACCATGACATCAGGGAAATGATACCATGACATGCGAGTGAATTGAATTTAAGTGAGGAAAGGCTGTGCAAAGTCACCAGCCTCACTTTCTCCTCTAGAGTTGTCTGGGTCCAGTGGTCAGATATATATATCAGAACAATTGGAGATGCAGTGGAAGACCTTGGCCTATTTAAAGTAAGGTCTTTCCCAGGTCTTGCTTTGCCTGAGACATCACCCATTAAGGGTAGGTAAGAAATGAGGCTCTTATGCCTAGTTGAAAAAAACAATCAATCTGGGAGGGAAAGATGGATTCTGAGAGTAGTCATTAATGGCTCAATGTCAACATGGCAGGAAACCTTTAGTACTGTGCCCCAGGGATCTTCAATTGGCCCTGTGCAGTTCAACATTTTTATTAATGCATAAAGTCACAGGTGGCATGCTCATCAAATTTACAGATGATGTTAAATTGGAAGGCATTGCTGACACTAGACCACTGGGCTAAATCTAACAAAATAAAATTCAATATGGATAAATGTAAAGTCTTGCAATTGGGCACAAAAAGTCAATTGTACAGAGCCTGGGTAGACAGTGGCATTTCTAAAGAATGTCAAGGAGTTATACCATCCTGTAAGTTCAATATGAATCAACAGTAGCCGCAAAAGTTAGCATGATCTTGAACTGCACTGAGAGGCAGAGTTTCTAGGAATAAGGAGGGTGATAGTCCCTGGGTAGCCTGTCCTTATCTCACTTCAACTGGAATATTGCATTGGGTTCTGAGTATCATAATTTAAGAAGGATTTTGATAAACTGGAGAACATACAGAGGAAGGTGCCTAGAATATCATATGGCCCATAGTCTATGAAAATCAGTTAAAGGAATTGAGGTTGTTGCAGTGGATAGAGCACTTAGCCTAGAGTTAAGAAGGCCTGAGTTCAAATCTAGCCTCAGACAAAATTAGGTTATTGATCCTGGGCAAGTCCCTTAATCAGTCGGCCTTATTTTTGCCTCATCTGTGAACTGGGGATAATAATAGCACCCGGGGTTGTCATGAGGATCATATGAGATAATAGTTGTAAAGCACTTAGCAAGTGACTGATGCATAGTAGGCACTATAGAGATGTTCACTATTTAGCTATCATTATTATTATGTTTAACCAAGAGAAGAAAAGATTCAGAGGCAGCAGAGGCTTGGAGCTGACTTCCTCCCAGCCAGAACCAATTGTTAAATTTTTGGTGTGAGCATTTATACCTTGGAAATTAAAAAATGCTACAAACCAGGGCTTGATTTATTATTTTTTTGATTGTCTAGACCAGTGGTTCTCAACCTGTGGATTATGTTCAATTTGCAACAATGAAAAGACACCCTGCACATCAGATATTTACATTATGATTCATAACAGTAGCAAAATTACAGTTATGAAGTAGCAACAAAAATAATTTTATGCTTGGGGGTCACCACAACATGAGGGACTGTATTAAAGGGTCACGGCATTAGGAAGGTTGAGAACCACTGGTCTAGACTTAAGAAAGCAATGGAGATGATTGCACATGTACAAACTATATTGGATTGCTTGCCATTGGGGGGACGGGGGTGGGACGGAGAGAAAGAATTTGGAACTAAAAACTTTTTAAAAAATTAAATTGTTTTTAATGTGTAATTGGGGGAAATAAAGTGTTACATAATTCTAAAATAGAGATAGAAAACAATGGGGAAAAGGTTAATAATGCAGATTACATGTAAAAGTTCGTTATCTATACCCTTCTTATCCCCAGAGAGCTCATCATTCAATATTTACCAATCCGCCCCTACTGGGTTTGGGGAATGATTTTTGTTGTTCAGTCATTTTTCTAGTCATTGATCTAACTCTCTGTGACCCCATTTGGGGTTTTCTTGGCAAAGATATTGAAATGGTTTGTCATTTCCTTCTTTTATAGATGAGGAAACTAAGGCAGGGTTAAGTGACTCACCCAGGGTCACACAGTTTAAAAGGGTCTGAGACCAGATTTGAACTTAGGGAAATGAGTCTTCCTGACTCCAGGTCTGGCTTTCTATCACCTAGCTGCCCTGGGGAATGAGAGTTGACTTCAAGTATCTGAAGGCCAAAACTAGGAACAAGGGAAGGAAGTAAAGAGGCAAACAGGCTTGACATCTGGAATAATGTTCTTATAATGAGAACTGTCTAATGGTGTAACAGGCAGCCCCAAGAGGTGTGGCTTCCTTCTTGGAGGTCTTCACAGGAAGACTGCATGAACACTGGATGGGTATGTTCTACTGAGGATAACTTTAGTGTATGGGATGGACTGATGGCTTCTGGGACCCTCCCATCTCTCAGCTTCTGTGATTCTGTGAAATTAGCCACATGACAGAGGAGTGGGGCTGTGTAGAAGATAGACAGACGGGGGCGGCTAGGTGGTGCAGTGAATAGAGAGCACCAGCCCTGGAGTCAGGAGGACCTGAGTTTAAATGCGGCCTTAGACACTTAACACTTATTAGCCGTGTGACCTTGGGCAAGTCACTTAACCCCAATTTCCCTCCAAAATAATAAGAAAAAAATAAAAGCAAGAAGATAGACAGACAGGCAGGTTTAAGTCTTTGTCCCATATCTTCCCTTTGCTGTCTGGAATTTACATATGGCCAATGGATCTGGCAGAGATCTCAGTTTGACTCTTAACCCTCTTTATAGCCTAAAGTTTTATAAATAAGAAGGCAGGCGGGATGATACGGTTATGAAATCACCTGCCCTAACTTCAGTTTAATTCATGGTCAATGACTGAAAACCCTAATGAATAGACATAGCACAACCATTAAAAAAAAGTCCATCAAAGTAACTAAACTGCTTGCCTGGCTTGGGCTGCGCTAGACTCTGGGAAGCTTGGGGGGGGGGGTGGTGGTGGCAGGGGTGGAGCAGTGACAGTGGAAGGAGGAGGGAGGGGGAGGCTGGGAACAGCATGAGTAGAATAAGGTAGTTTTCATCTATTAATATTATCTCCAGTTTGTACTGTACTAGGTGTTCTGCAGTAGGAAAAGAAAGGAAGGAAGGAAGAATGAAAGAGAAAGAATGAAAGAAAAAGGAAGAAAGGAAGGAAGGAAGGAAAAAAGGAAAGAAGGAAAGAAAGAAGGAAGAAAGAAAAGAAAAAAGAAAGAAAGAAAGGAAGGAAGGAAGGAAGGAAGGAAGGAAGGAAGAAAATATTGGTCCTGTCCTCAGGGGGTTTGCAATCTAGCTGGGAAGAAAGCACATGTGGAAAGGTGATGACTTGAGAGCACATTCTGAGCACTTGCTAGATCAAAAAGTTTAAGAGAATCTGGTGCAAACTAAGTTCTAAAGGGCCAAGGGTCAGAAGAGGTTAGAGTCAGGTGGGATTTAGTAGGACAGGCATCCTGAAGGAGGGAACATTGAATTTAGGTTTGTAGAGAGGGCTGGAACAGAGAAGAGGAAGAAATCATGCCAGTGAGCCTGATGTCCTAACCAGAAACCTTACAGGAAAATGAACCAACCTCATATAGTAGGAAAGGAGTATATAAGTTGGGCTAAAATGGAGAGTCTATTTTGATGAACTAAGAGAAATAAAACTGGTGAGCTATTGGGAAAGGCTTGAATGGGGAAAGGGAAGTTTAGGGCAGGGCCTTGATAATTCAGGCCAAAGTCAGTGCCTTGATTATGTATGAGAAATGAGGGGAATGGGGGGCAGCTAGGTGGCACAGGGAATAGAGCACCAGCCTTGGAGGACCTGAATTCAAATGTGACCTCAGACACTTAACACAAAGCCTAGCCATGTGACCTTGGGCAAGTCACTTAACCCCTATTGTCCTCCAAAAAAGCAAAAAAAGCAAAAAAAAAAAAAAAAAGAAATGAGGGAAACGAGCTAGCTCCAAATCTCCAATCCTACGAGCTAAGTCATTCCAGGTAAAGGTATGATCTACTCTAGAATCTGGAAGATGAATTATTGGGAAATCATGTATGTGGAGACAAGGCTGAAGAGTGCCATAAAACCAAATTACTACAATTACCTGAGTAATTCAGAAGTTAGGGGGAGTTTTGCATTGTCCTATGACTCACTAGTGACCAGTGACTTTTCTCAACAGTACAGCCCAGGAGGCCAAAAAATTAGTAATCTGGGACTGCATAAAGGTATAGAATCCAGATTATGGGTGCTAGAACCTTGACATTCAGATGATGACGATAACAGCTAGTATTTGAATAGCACTTTAAGGTTTATGAAAAGCCTTATGTATATTATCTCATTCGATTTTCGCAACAATCTCATTTTATAAATGGGGAAACTGAGGCAAACATGTTAAGGGACTTGGCTGGGGCCACATAGTGTCCAAGGCTGGATTTCAACTCATCTTCCAAGAAGAGAGGGAAGGGAAAGGAATCAGCATTTCCTATATGCCAAAGGCTTTACAGGTACTGCCCTCTGTCCATTTCGACATGCTTCCTCTTAGGCATTTCGCAGTTGATGGAATGACGGCTCAGGGAGGTTAAACAAATGACCAATTATCATACCGTCAGCATTGAGAGTTCACTTCTGGGGGTCACATTCTGGAAAACTCACTGACAATCTGGGTCACATCCAGAGAAGGGAAGCCAGGTCGGGTGAGGGCACTGACAGCCGTGTAAGTATTTGCTGAAGTGACTGGGAATGTTTCACCTAAAGAACATAAAACTTGGTGAGGATGTGATCGATATCTAAATTTTGAGGAGCTGTCATGTAGTAGACAGATTAGGCTTGTTTCACTGGGCCCCAGAGGGCAGAGCTAGGAACAATAAGTGGCAGTCAAAGAGAGAGAAATTTGAATTCCTCGAATAAGGGAAAACTTTCTAACGACCTAAGTTGTTCCAAATCAGAATGGGCCAACACAGGAAACGGATAGGGGCTTCCCTTCACTAAAGGTTTAGCGATGATGCTTTAGGCAAAGATTCCTGTTCAGCTATAGGTTTGACTCAGTGGCCTCTGAAATTCTGAGAGTGCGTTGGCTTTCCAATGGAGTTCTGACCATGGCCTGACCAGGAAAGAGCATGTACACATGTCTGGATCCAGCATCCCAAGAGAGCCCCATTGACCCCATTTGACTATACCCACACTACTGGGATCTCTCCTGGATATCCGCTGGGGACTTTTTGGTCAGTCATGAAATTTCAATAAAGTTAATGACATTGGAGGTAAACTGTATCTTTCATGAAATCACTGTTTGAAAAATAAGAAATTAGGGGGAAGCTAGGTGGCACAGTGAATAGAGCACCAGCCCTGGAGTCAGGAGGACCTGAGTTCAAATTTGACCTCAGACACTTTAACACAAAAAACTAGCTGTGTGACATTGGGCTTAACCGCAATCCCCTATCCAAAAAAAGAAAAGAAAAGAAAAATAAGAAATTGGTTTAAAAAAAGCTTTACAACACTCGTTAATTTCTCTTTCCTATTTCCTTTCTTAGGCCTTTTCACCAGCTCAAGTTACCCGTTTTTCAATGAAAGGTTCTTAGAAAATGAATTTCATTCACAAAATTCACTCTATTTGAACATGCTCACACTAGTCTGTATTTTATTTTTATTTCAGACAAGTGAAGTGGGCTCTTCTACTTAGGTATGGCATGCAAGCTACAACCAAGGATGGAAGAGATCTTCGTCAACTGAGCTCTTAAATTGTGTCATTTTCTCAACTTTTTTATTTCACACAGGTTTAAAAAAAATCTGAAGATTTTTATTATGTGTCCTGAATGTTACATATATACTCTTCTAATTGTGACTCAGTTCAGCAAATAGTTGTTAAATATTTAAATGTAAAAGACACCGAGACTACAAATTCAAAAATGATAGTAGCGTCCCAAAGGAGCTTATTGGGGAGATCCAACATGTGCATTGATGAACAGCAAACGAAATCCTGTTAATAAATATAAAATGGAAAAATAAGTCTAGCATGAAGTTGGCTGTTGTTTCTTACTCATTTGTAATTCCAGTTGGAGACAGACAGGATAACCACTCCTAGGGGCAGATTTTATGTATAAGTAATGTGAACCTCAAAGCATATTTGTTAGGGACTCTCCTCATGAGTGGAGATGGATTACTCAATACTCCCATGTGAAGGGTGGAATTGGTGAAAACTGGAAAGAAGAGGGATCTTGCCTTCTTGGCTGTTAGTTGCAAGAGAGAAGATTCAATCTTCCAGACTCTCTTCAGGTCCCTGGAGAGAGAAAGACTCTGGGAACTAGATGGTGTGTACAGGAGCCAGCACTTTATCCAAGACAATAACAAAAAGAAACCAGAAGAAGTATGAGAATACATGCCAATGGAGTGAATGAATCTTCCATTCAAAGTGAGGAAACTCAGACATGCACCAGTGTTTGTGGATGGTTTTATCTGAGTACTAGTTGGCCAGGGCACATGAGTCTAGCTTGTGGATGGTCTTTTCCACACCAAGACACTCAGCGGTCTTAGACATAGCGTAAGACAAATAAACATAGCACACAGGAGGGCTGCTAGCACAGATTCACTCTTGATCTGGTCAGACAAGGGAAGACAGTAAGAAGGGGTTAATAATCTTACTTTATTCTGGTCTAGTTTCTCAGAAGAGGATTGCTGATAATGGGACCACAAACTCCTACGCATTCCCTAATCATCCTTCTCACAGGGGCCGGAGAGAAGGGGGCAACTACCCAACTACGTCTGGATGGGGTCAGTTGAGACAGGAACAACTTATGAATCCCCCAAATCCCCTCAAGCCTCAGTGGGGGCCGCTTGAGGCACACACATTCAACCCTAAGGTTCCCCCATTTCCTGACCAATGACCACCTGTTTTATTGGGGCAACAGACAAAGCAGGCGTATTGCCAACAACAGCCTCACAAGTTTACATCACCCCATCCCTGTGTCTCACTGAGCAGTTACACTGGATCTTTATGTTATTTATCATTATATAATGCTGCGCAAGCGTGGTGGAGATATTTTGAACCATAGCTGTGGGAACTCATATCTAATACCTGAGAACAAGAGATTGTTATGGCTGTGGATCCTGGGGATGAAACTCTAAGACATAATAACAAAAGTTCACTTTACACACGCTAAAATTCACCTTACTTACACTAAAATTCTCCTCACTTACACCTAGGTACCTGGTTGTCTTGGAGGAAGCCTGCAATGGGCTGGTTTTCATAATTAGCCTGAGGATGATACACAGTTGGTGACATAGGGAGGTAGCAGTTATCCTAGGAAGAGCAGTCTGCTCACCTTGGATACTAATAAATACCCTGAGAACAGCCTTGACAGATGCTACTTAGAGTGTGTTAGTGTGTAGGGTGCGGGTGGGGGTGGGGAAAGGTGGTTTGCAGAAGTTAGAAGAAAAGAAAAAATTCTATTGCACTTTTAACAAGCAAGTTTATGAGGCTACAAGCAACCATGCTTCAAAGAAACCCATTAACTCTAAACATGCAAACAAAAAAAAACGACAATAAACCATTCTTAAAACAAAAGTTTCTTCTGCTTGGGAAAAGAGTCTCCCAAAATAGGAATTAACTTACAATTTCAGCATAAAATATATAGTAATAACAAGAACATGAATGAGGTAGCTAGGTGGTGAAGCGGAGAGAGCGCTGAACCTGGAGTCAGGAAGACCCGAGTTCAAATCCAACCTCATACACTTACCAATTATATGACCTTGGGCAAGTCACTTAACTTCAGTCTGCCTCAGTTTCCTCATCTGTAAACTGGGAATAAAAATAGTACCTTCTCCCAGGGTCCTTATGAAGATAAAATGAGATATTTTTAAAGCACTATGTAAACGCTAGATTTTATCGTAATTGTTATTAACAACAACACTAAGTAATAATCCTGACTTGATTTATCCCTTAGCCTCTCTTCTACCGTAGAAATTCATATATCAGTAGTTCTTCAGGCTGTGAATTTGGCCACAGCAGTCACCGAGAGGTTCTGGCTAATGAAAAAAAGGCCACTCAGGACTCTGCTATAAAATGCAGATGGTTATAATCCCAGCACCTGCCTCACGCCTAAGTAAGATGTTATATCTAAAGCACTTTATAAAAATTGCACCAGAAGATTGAAGCATACTATTTTCTCTCTCTCTCTTTTTTTTTTTGCTTTCTCTTTCTCGTGGTTTTCCCCTTTTGTTCTGATTCTTTTACAATGTGACTAATGTGGAAATATGTTTAATATAATTGTACATACATAGCCTATATCTGACTGCATGCTGTCTTGGGGAAGGGGGAGGGGGAAAGGAGGGGGAAATTTGAAACTCAAAATCTTATAAAAGTGAATGTTAGAAACTAAAAATAAACTAAAAAAAAGACTGCACCAGAGAAATGTCAACCACTATTGTTACTAGGTGCCTTCATCTTGCTTGGCCTTGGGTGACTACAAGGCTGGAAGCCCAAGGGACCTCACTCAGCTGCTCCATTCACGCTCCCACTTTACTTGGTAACACTTGTCTCTGTGCTGAGAAGTTCAGCTTCCAAGGCAATGGGAAAGGGAGGAGATGGGCAATCTAGGTGAGGGGAGCTAGATGCCCCAACAATCAAGATTCTTGGAGACCCTAGCCTTACATATCCAGACCTGGGGAAATCTGAAAGATATAATTTATTGGCCTGTGAGGAACTAAATGGGGCATCTAAGGGGGCGTCCCCAACTTAGATGTGAAAACAGACTGCTCTTATAGGGGAGATGAGTAACCTGTATGTAGAGACAGAATTAAAAACAACCATGAGGTATGAGTCAAGGGGTGGGGGAGACTTTGCCTGGCCTCTGCCTTCTCACTCATTGCCTATTTAGACTCTGGATTAATTTGTTCCCATACAATTTAAACCACCATTACATGAATTAAAAAAAATTCCCTGTCTCCCAGGAAGCTTTCTCTATTTCTCTGCTCCTAAACAACATAAATGACTTTTATTCAGTGTCCATGAAATATCTATATATACTTATGCAAATATGGAAACAATAAGAATGAGTTATGAAATGGATTTCAACTCAATAAAAATCACTCCTTAAGGGCTTCTCCTGTAGATAAGTGAGCACCCTGACACTGGAGGTATCCAAGCAGAGGTCAGATGGACACTTTGGAGGAGCACTGGGCAAGGGGTTGGACAAGATGGCCCTCCAACTCTGAAAGATTGTGTTCTTGGTCCTTGTTCATAAACACTGTTCTGGAGGTGATCTGGAGTCACTTTCCTATCCATGTAACATGTTCTCAGATGAAACAGCATCTTCTAGAGACAGTTCCTGCTTTTCATCACCTCACATTTCATACCTTTGCTCCCTTAATACTAATAAAGGCCCCAATTTTACTGCTCCCACCCTTGCCCTTCAATTTGACAGTTCCTAGCACTGTTTTCATGGATGAAGTTGGCCCCCTAGAGTACTTACTTTTTGCCTTTTTTGCCAAAAATCCAAAGCCAGGTTTTTGAGCCAGGTCTTCAGATTTCCCATTGAACTACTCTGTCCCACACATACGGTGTCAGACACTATGGGGTTCCCCCAGGAACACAATAAATTTATTCAAAACTTCCTGGAGTCCCTTTGAGTCTTTTTTTCCCAAGTATAGTGTGTGTTCCTGAAAGACTGGTGAATATTGAGAACTCAGCAAATTCTGGGTGAATTGAGTTTTTACAACTCTCTGTTCCATACACTTCTTTTCTGGGCAATCTCCCGGGACTACTGCCCAACCCTGTTGTCCCTCAGTCCTGACCCACTGAGGTTCCCCTCCCAAACCCAGTCCTGCCCATAGCTCTACCAGACTGTCTCCCATCCTTATCTTCATCAGTTTAGAGCTCTCTAAGGATAGTCAGTTAATCAGTCAGTTAACAAGCATTTATTAGGTACCTATATGTGCCAGATATTTTGTTAAGTGTTGGGGAAACACAAAAAAAAGTAAAGATAGTTGGTGCCTTAAAGGAGCTCAGGTTCTACTGTGCAGGGGCATTTTTCCTATGTCCTTTGCTGGCTTCCCAGTGCCCAGAATTTTCTCAGTCAACCTTTTTTCTGAGATGGACAGATTTGAATGGAAAGACAAATGAACTGGACAATATATGCTGAGTAGAAGATGGAAACCTGAGACTTTTCCCTGAATCAACTGGAAATTTATTCCTCCTAGATCATTATTTTGTTTGAGGTAAATCTAGATAATTGCTTCAGTTTTTCACTTTGCCTTGGGAATAGGGATGTGGTTATAAACAACTCTTCTGCCCTCTCATTGGCAGAAAGCACAGCCCCAGAATCACACAGATTTAGAACTGGGAGGCCCTCAATTGGGGCAATCTTATCGTTTTGGGAGATGAGGAAAGAGAGGCCCAGGCAGGGACCTTGGGCCCTAGGCAAGAAGTGGGAAAGCTGGATTTTTGAACTCAGGCCCTCTGACTCTGAGTTTATTGTTCTTTCCACTGAACCATGCTGTCTTACACAGACACTCTCTTCCTCTCTCTCTCTCTTCCTCTCTCTCTCCTCTCTCTTTGTCTCTCTCTCTCTTCCTCTCTCTCTCCTCTCTCTTTGTCTCTCTTTCTTCTCTCCTCTCTCTGTCTCTCTCCCTCTCTTCTCCTCTCTGTCTCTCTCCCTCTGTCTCTCTCTGTCTCTCTTCCTCTGTTTCTTTTCCTCTCTCTGTCTCTGTCTCTGTCTCTCTGTTTCTGTCTCTCTCTCTCTCCCCCACCAATACCTGCAGATACAGTGCATCTGTGTGCATACACATACAATATTCCCCCTCCCCAAATACATTTATATACACGTCAACTACATTCTGTCACATTCTCTAACCTTTATTCACATATATTAATGCCTGTGTGTGTGTAGGTGGGTGCAGCCCCCCGCTTTCCCTCCTACTCTCCTTTCTTCCCTCTCTGGCAAGGTGAGGCAGGCGGAAATAAGCTTCATCTTGTCAGGATCGGAATCTCTTTGAAAACCTATTCAAGTCTAGCCCGCTTTGGGGGTGGGCCAGGCAAGCCTGGCTTGCTTGTGTCTCCCTTTAATTGCCAGGCAGTCTCCCTGCTCACCATCACAGAGCAAGTCCTAGAGGATGTGGGGCAGCCTGAGCCTCCCCCAAGTCCTGCAAAGCCAGGCGGTGTGTGGGCCTGATTCCGACTGGAAGCCAGCTAAGGGAAGGCAGCTGTTTACACTTAACCCTTCCACATCCCCCAAAAAGAACTACATCGTTAAAAATCAGTGTTCTGGCCAATACACAACTTTAAAATGTTATGCAGATGAATGGCAAGAGACAGAAGGAGAGGACCTTCCTTTCTCTTCCTTGATAAAGTTCTCTAAAGGTCTTTTCTTAGCTTCCCAATTCTAGGCTCATAGATTTGGAGAAATCAACTCCATTGCCCCCAATAAACCACACGAGTAGATCAATCACCAAGCATCTATTTTGTGCCTGTTACATTCCAGGCCCTGTTAGTGAAAACGAATGAAACAACACCCACTCCACGGGGAGCTTATATCTGAAAGGAGGAGATAAGATACACAGATAGAGAAATAGTCACATAGGCAGATAGATACAGAGAGAGAGACAGAGAGAGAGAGACAGAGAGACAGAGAGAGAGACAGAGACAGAGAGAGAGAGGGAGAGACGGAGAGAGAGAGAGACAGAGAGAGAGAGAGAGGAGGGAGAGAGAGAGAAGAGAGACAAAGAGAGAGAGACAGAGAGAGAGACAGACAGACAGAGAGAGAGACAGAGAGAGACAGAGAGACAGAGAGAGACAGAGAGAGGAGGGAGAGAGAAGAGAGACAGAGAGAGAGAGAAAGAGAGAGACAGAGAGAGACAGAGAGAGAGAGACAGAGAGACAGAGA
>CM053581.1:384692626-384746625 GCA_028627135.1 Pseudochirops cupreus | reverse complement strand
GAGGGGAGAAGAGAGAGAGGAGGAGAGAGGAGGGAAAGAGAGAGAAAGGAGACAGAGAGAGAGAGACAGAGAGAGACAGAGAGAGCGAGGGGAGAGAGAGAGAAGGGAGAGAGAGAGAGGAGAAGAGAGGAGGGAGAGAGAGACAGAGGAGAGACAGAGACAGAGAGAGAGGAGATAAAGAGAGGAGAGAGAAAGAGAGAGAGAGAGGAGAGGAGGGAGAAAGAGACAGAGACAGAGACAGAGAGGGAAGAAGAGAGAGAGGAGGGAGAGAGAGAGAAAGGAGACAGAGAGAGAGACAGAGACAGAGAGAGACAGAGAGAGCGAGGGGAGAGAGAGAGAAGGGAGAGAGAGAGAGAGAAAGAGGAGAAGAGAGGAGGGAGAAAGAGACAGAGAGAGGGGAGAAGAGAGAGAGGAGGAGAGAGGAGGGAGAGAGAGAGAAAGGAGACAGAGAGAGAGAGACAGGGAGAGACAGAGAGAGCGAGGGGAGAGAGAGAGAAGGGAGAGAGAGAGAGAGAGAGGAGAAGAGAGGAGGGAGAGAGAGACAGAGGAGAGACAGAGACAGAGAGAGAGGAGATAAAGAGAGGAGAGAGAGAGGGAGGGGCATATATAAATAAATCCAGAATAAATATAAAGAAAATTCATAAAATATATACAAAGTAGATAAATGCAAAGCAATTTGAGAGGGAGAATTAAGACATCATGTAGAAGGTAGTGCCTGAGCTGTGTCTTGAAGGAAAAGAGGGATTCTGTAAGGCAGAGGTGAGTGTATTCCAGGCGTGGGGAACAGCCAGGCCAAAGGCAGGGAGTTGGGAGATGGAGTGTCATGTGGATTGGCTGGATCACAGAGTTGGGGAAGGACAGTAATATATAGCAGGGCCAAGAAAGATAGGCTGGGGCCAGGTTATGAAGGGCTTCAAACACTAAAAAGGAATTTATCTGTGATTCTAAAAGCAGTAGGGAACTGCTGGGACTGCTGGAATTCACTGAGTAGGAAGTGACATGGTCAGTTCTGCACTTAAGGGAAATCACTTTCACAGCAGTGTAGCAGATGGGTTAAAGTGGGGGGATATGAGGCAAGGAGACCACTTAGGAGGCAGTGGCAACAATCTAAACAAGAAGTAATGAGGGTGGGGTGGCTAGGTGGCACAGTGGATAGAGTGCTGGTCCTGGAGTCAGGAAGACTCATCTTTCTGAGTTCAAATCCAGCTTTCAGACATTTACTAGCTGTGTGACCCTGGGCAAATCACTTAACTCCAACTGCTTCCCCCCCTACACACACATACACACACACACACACACACACACACACACACACACACACACACACACACACACACACTGTTGGTACCTTCAGGAGAAATGGAGAGGTTTGGAAGAAGTATATGGGAATCATTGACAAAGGGCTGATACTCAAACTCAAGAGTTGCTTGAGAGAGGTCACCAATGAGGTCACCAAGAGTGAAAATATAGAGGAAGAAGAGGAGATCTAGGAGAGAGCCTCAGGGAGCATCCCTGGCTGGGGGGCCAAAAGAGCCTAGTGGCCACATGCCCGCCTTCACTGGGGCATGGCCTTTGAGTCGGTTCCCCAGGGGCAGAGATGCATGGCATAGAGCCATCTTACTTCATTTCTCCCTGCTGTTGACCAGTAGTGCACACAACATGACATAGGCGGGGCTTCGTTTGGGAATGGGCTTAGCTCTGCAAATATGTGCTTCATTGGACTTTGACATTTCTTTACGTTGAGCAGCCCTCCTTCTGGAAGCCTTTCCTGACCAACTCTCCCAGTTGCCTTCCCTGCTATCTTCCCCATCCCTCCTGGCTCCTCTTAGAATGTGAGCTCCTTGAGGTTAAGGGACTACTTTTGCCTTTCTCTGTAGCCCCAGCACTTAGCACCGGGCCTGCTGGCCCACAGTAAATGATTGACAAATGCTCGTTGAGCAGCTTCATGCCTCTAACATTGATGTTTAGAGCTCTTTCCAGCTGTTCCGGAGTGTCACAAAAACAGAGTCCTAGGGGAGCCTGGAGATGCTCCACTCTGGCTCCATCATTGTGTGGAGGAGGAAGCTGAGGCCTGAGTGGGTGACTGTTTTTTCCAAAGATTCTATAGCTGGTCAGTGACAGACTTGGGCCTAGAAATGAGGCCTTCTCTTCTTGCCTAGCGTATAGTTTTTTCTACTGTTTCAGACTGTTTCCTGTCTGTCCTCACCTATATCTGTGCTTTGGGCACCTGTCCAATTTCCTCTATCAAAATGGGAGCTCTCCTAGGCCGTACTTCTTCCTTCCTCCACTATCCTTCTTCCAAGGACACAGGCTATGCTCATGGTACAGCTATCTGGTCTGAAAGGGGAATTAAACTCCTTAACCCTATAGATAAAATGTAAATTTTGTGAGAGCCAGACGAATCTCTGTATTCAAATCGGTGTGCAGTGGTTAGAATACTGGGTCTGCAGTCAGGAAGATCTGAATTCAAATCTGGCCTCAGACACTTATTAGTTGAGTGATCCTGAGCAAGTTACTTAACCCTGTTGGCCTCAGTTTCCTTATCTGTAAAATCTGTTAAAAAAACAACAACAAACCAACCAACCAGAAAACAAAATAGTACCTATTTGGAAGAGTTTATATGAGAATTAAATTATTTAGTGTTTGTAAATTGCTTGGTGTGATGTCTAACACGTAACAGGCACTTACATAAATGTTGAGGTCCTTTCCAGCTCCAAATCTCTGATTCTGATTATCCCCGTTTTAAAGACTGGGAAACTGAGCTTCTGAGAAGTGACTTGTCCATGGTTATACAGTTAGTCAAACCGAGGTCTCATGACTAGAAAACAAAGAGTTAGATCGGTAGTCTGCATTCAAACCCTTAAGAAACTGAGGCCCAGAGAGAATCTGTGATTTACCTAAGGTCACATCAGTAATACAGAGGCAGAATTTGAACCCAGGTCCTCTGACTCAAAATTCAGCACTCTGTCCATTGTTAACACACTAGTCTACCTCATGAGTTAAGTGAAGGTCTTTATAAACCTCAACTATTGTATAAATGTGAGCTATATCTATTATTTAAGCCCTCCAGTTCAGTCGACTTTTCCCAAGATCTGGTATAATTGTGCTTAAGGATCCAATGTTTCCAGAGATCAGTTTGATGTGATGGCTCAGGGTGAGGGGGGGAGGGGAGAGGAAGGAAAAATATGATTCCAGGGGCGAGCACAATTCCTTGGGCCAATTAACTGAGACAGTTCACATGTTTATTATGTTTAAGCTGCTAGAGATTAATTTAAGGAGTTTTATAGACAGTTTAATACTCTACCAGCATATGGGATAAGCCAGTTTATGAAAAAGGAGAGGGAAAGAAACCTGAGATATATATACCAGGGATGACAAATGAGAGATGGGGCAATCGGAGGGTTTTCCATAAATTACCCGGCTCAGAACTTGGGTGAAATGCAGCCAACTGCCAATTATGTGCAGGTAGATTTCCTGCAGGGGCTGTGGAGCCCAATCCTGACTGCCCTTGTCCCCCAACATCTAACTTCTTCTTTCCCCTCCCATCCAATAATTTGGGTTGCCCAGTGAGTAGAAACTGCTTTAAGTATAAGCTTAAACAAAATATAAGTAGTAAGAATCTACTAACCGCTCACCCCCACCAAAAATCATGGAATGAAGTCCAAAACCAAGAGTCATTTATTGATCATCCATTACTTTATATTATCCATGGAACTATTTTCTGACGTCAGTATCTTAATGAAGGGTTGGCAGCTAGGTAACTCAGTGCTGGGCCTACAGTCTGGAAGACCTAAGTTCAAATCCAGCTTTGGATCTTTACTAGCTGTGTGACCCTGGGCAAGTCACTTAACCCTATTGGCCTCAGTTTGCCTCATCTGTAAAATGAATTGGAGAAGAAAATGGCAAACCATTCCAGTATCTTTGTCAAAAAAATCCCAAATGGGGTCACAAAGAGTCAGACTCACTGAAAAGACTGAACAACAATAAAAAACAGCTCTGTGTCTAAGTCATAAGTTGTCTCAAAGAATTGGGGTGGGAATAGCAGAGGGATGGGAAGATTAAAAATGGATAAAGGCTGTGTGGAGCATGGATAATCTATGTTAAATTGTTTGTCCTCTTACTGAAGAGGGGAGAGGAGAGGTGGAGGGAGAGAATTCTGAATTTAAAAATTTGGAAAAAAGAACGTCGAAATTGTTTTTACATTTAATTGGGGGAAAATAAAATGTTGAAATAAAAATAAAGATTGGTGCAGAGTGGCATGATTTTACCTGGGGAGGTGCTTAGAGAAACATCTCTTCGGACTGGTCACTCTACCCTAAGGAGGGCCTGAAATGCCCACTCTCTTGTGCCGGTTTTTAGCAGGGTAAACCCCTACCTCTTTTATATGTTGCTGATTTATTCTCAATGACTCAGTGTCTCATCGTCAATGCTTCCCCCTCCTTGTTGCTTTTTTTTTGAGACCTCTGATATGGCACAACCTTCTGTGGTTCATGGGACAAGAGGATCTGGAGGCTGATGGGACCTTGGAGACTTGACCACCCATGGTTACCCAGCTAGTATAGGGGAAGATTTAGGATCACTTATTTATTTATTTGGAGGGGTGAAGGCAAGGCGACTGGTGTTAAGTGACTTGCCCAAGGTCACACAGCGAGCAAGTGTCTGAGGTCATATTTGAATTCAGGTCCTCCTGACTCCAGGATGGATGCCCTATTCACTGCACCACCTGACAGCCCCGGGACTATTTAAAGTCAAACTTCCTGATTCTGAATCTAACCTTCTTTATACTAATTCTGCCCTAGCTGACCTTCTCTGTCACTTCATTCCAGTCTTGGTTTCTGAACATGTTGATAAAACACTCAAAATAACCAGTCGATTTGGTAACTCACAGGATTGTTGTTTGTTCTTTCATTCTTGAAGAGGACCATGACATCATGGAGGTGATGCCGTGACAAGTAAGTGAATTGGATTTAAGTGAGGCAGAACTGTGCAAGGTCACCTGCCTCATTTTCTCCTCCAGAACCCTCTGGGTCCAGTGGTCAGACACACATCAGGACTACTGGAGATGGCCGCAGATGCAGTGGAGGATCTTATCCATCAGACAGATGTTTAATGGAGTGAAATGCAGGGGGAAAACCTCACAATCTGTCAAGCAGGTCCCCTTACCAAATTCACCAGCCGGTTGCAGGAGGCAATTGTATGGGCCAGCATATATATATAACCTGTTTGCCTTCGTCTGTCATTTGTCTCCCTCTGCCTGGTTCTTTGTCTCTCTCCATTTTTGGACCTCAACCTAATAGGAGTTGTTGTGAACTAAGTGCTTTTACAAACTTAAAGCACCATTTATGTAAATACTACATTTTTGTAATTATTGTCAATATGTAGGTGGCTAAGGAGTGGGAAGATGTTGAAAGAGCTAGAAGGGAAAGGATTTTTTTTTTTCTCTCTTCCCTGTAGAGTGCTGTTTTGAGGGGTTAGGGACTGAATGCTGAAAGTCAATTAGTCTCTGATGACTGGATGGCTCCATTGAGGTTAGTTACTGAGGCCCAACTGAGTCTTCCTCCTCATTTCATCTCTTGCCCTGAGTAGCAGTGGGGTGGCCAACAGACTTAGTTTCTCCTCCATTTCCCACCCCAATTCCCCCTAACTAAAAGGGCTCCTACCACTGTAATTAGACAGTCTATAATCAGCCTAGCTCCCATTAAGAAATAATGAGGCCAGTAATATGGTGGGTGCTATTGAAGGTGGAATAGTGAAACTCATGTGGTTTCCTCTAGCGCCCTTGCTTTATGGGGGTGACGAGGACAGAATTGGAGGCACAAATGACTCAGCAGTCCTGTCTGAAACCACTGCTGAGGCCCCGTCTAAGCCTGGTCAAATTCCCAGCTCAGAGGATTTGCTGGGGTCCCTCACTCATGTGTTGGGGGACCAAGGGAAGAGAAAGAATTGACTCTGAGTTGTACTACATGTATAACCTATATCAAATTGCTTACTGTCTCAGGGAGGGAGAAAATTCTGAACTCAAAATTTTATAAAAAATGAATGTTAAAAAATGTCTTTATGCGTAACTGGAAAAATAAAATACTATATATAAAAAAGAGTTGTACCAAGGCCCAGGTGTCCAAAATTTTCTATAGCATATTTCAGATCTTCTTGGACTGAGAAGCCCAGTGTCATACATTATTTTATGCTGAAGTCCTTCTGGCCAAGCCCTTCTTTGATGTCTCACTGTGGTGTGGAGAGTAACACATGGGATTCTTGGGGGTTTAACCTAGTTGATGCCAAAATTCCTCACCATAGGGTTGACCCCCCCACCTTATACCCTTCATGGCAACCCACAAAAACATCTAGGTGTTCAATATAAAATGGAGAGGAGTTGAGACCTGTGTCAGTGGAAGGGGGACCTAATGAAGAAATACACTTTTTGAAGTCAGTATTATGGTCTTTTGTCTTAGTGTTGATATTACCGCCAATGTCTTAGTATGTTTGAGATCGTACATTATATATTTGATGGAGGAGATTTTATCCTTTACGCCAGTGGATTCCTAGAGTGCCCATCAGAATACCTTACATATCTTTGGCACTTCAAAAAGTTCAGGCGCAACCCTTGAAGTAGGAAGGATTGAGTTTGAAATGAGGGCTACTCACTCTGTAACCTGAGGAGACAAGGGATAGAGGAAACTTGGATGGTCTTTGTTGATCTGCCAAATTAAGAAACTAGCTCCTTCAATGAGCCTCAGTTCAAGTGTTAGTCCCTTCAAGAAGATTTTATCAATTTTCTCATTGTTGGTGTTTCACCCAGAATAAATTTTGTTTTATACACATACATACACACATACATATATTAACTCTAAATCTGTATCTATATACTGATATGTGGTTTAAAATCTAAATATGTTGTTGTTGTTCAGTTGTTTTCAGTTGTGTCTGACTCTTTGTGACCTCATTTGGGGTTTTCTTGGCAAAGATACTGGACCGGTTTGCTGTTTCCCTCTCTAACTCATTTTACAGATGAAGGAATGGAGGCAAACAGGGTTAAGTGACTTGTCTAGGGTCACACAGCTAATAAGTGTCAGAGGCCGGATTTGAGCATCAGGAAGATGAGTCTTCCTGACTCCAGGATTGGTGCTCTATCCATTCTACCACCTAGCTGCCCTAAATCTATCTATCTATTTAAGTCTTTCTATGTATCAATATTATAAAGTTAAGGGGCGGCTAGGTGGCGCAGTGAATTCTGGAGTCAGAAGGACCTGAGTTCAAATCCAACCTCAGATACTTAACACTTACTAGCTGTGTGACTTTGGGCAAGTCACTTAACCCCATTTGTTCTGCCTTCCCCCTACCATAAAAAAAATTATAAAGTTATTTTGGATGAAACACCAACAACTGAAGGGAAGTAGATCAACAAAGGGTGTGTGTGTGTGGTGTGTGTGTGTGTGTGTGTGTGTGTGTGTGTGTGTGTGTGTGTGTGTAAAATGAATTTACTTCTCTCTGTAGGATGTAAATTCTTGAAGGACAGGAGTCCTCTTTTAAAGCACCTACTGTGTGCTAGGCACTGTAGGAATCACCTAGCTTTCGTCTTTGCATCCTCAGAGCCTGGCACAAAGTCTGCCACACAGTAGGTGCTTTAGAAATCCTTGCTGATTGATGTCATGGAACCCGGTCCTAAGAGCACATTTTATCCTGGAGGCAGGGGAGATAGTGAATTGACCCCTCAAAGTCCTTTTTGTCCCCCACATGGGATGAAAGCTTGTGCAACCTCAGCTCCCTTCAGCCTTGCTTCCTGTGGTTTTGCCAGGTGACAGAAAGCTGTTGTGGTGTAGGGGGAAGGGTAATAGATTTGGGGTCCAAGAACCTTAGCTTTCCTTGGATGAATCATTTTATCTCTTTCAGTCTTGGTTTTTTCATCTCTAAAATGAGGATTTTGAATTAAGTCCCCTTCCCACTCAAAAATACAAGGATCTTATGAAGTGTTTCATGGAGACAGTAAGCCTAGGGTTCAGGACTCTACAGAGTCTCCTTCCCATCACTGCTACTGAGGAAAGACGGACCCTTTTTCTAGATAATAGTGTCATAACCTTAGAGCTGGAAGAGACTTTGGAGGCCAGCTCATTTTAACAGATGAGGAAATGTACAAATTTGCCATGATAGATACCTTCTCATTCTCCATGTGTAGAGAACTCATTTTCAGGATCATTTATGGCCCAGATTTAATCCTAGCCTGCTTCCTCTTGCCAGCCAAAGTGCTCTCTCTCTCTCTCTCTCTCTCTCTCTCTCTCTCTCTCTCTCTCTCTCTCTCTCTCTCTCTCTCTCTCCCTGTCTCTCTGTCTCTCTCCACAATCCTTTGGTTTAACTTTGAACAAAGCAAACATATTTTGTTATTCACTCTAGAAAGTATTGTTAGGAGGTATGGAATATCACACGGGTCCTGATTATTAAGAACAATGAATCCCAGGAAGTGGTCAAATTATTGAAATTTCCTCCAGTCTATTTCCACGGGGCTGGAAACTATGACTATATTTTATATAATTATAACTTCAAATAGTGTGAATTCCAGCACCTGTGATAACTTCACAGGATTCATTATTCTCACTAACTGGAACTTAGCTGTACTGCTGTGGCCTATATGTTGTCTGGTTTTGCTGAAATATTTTCTTTTCTCTTCCTTGTTATAAGGGACAGCTTGCTGGGGAGGGTGGGATATATTTGGAAATGAATATGATATTATAAAAATTATCAATAAAAATGATGTTTAAAGGAGCATAATAAAAAAAGAAACTATTGGTGGAAAGATGCCAGCAAAATATCACAGATTGTCTTTCAAACTCAAATCAAAACGAACTGGGAGTGAGCATATGCTATATCCCAGCAGTTCAGATAATGAAGAGTTGGGTGTAGTTTGGAGTGAATGTTTGGCTTTCCTCAAGTGACTTGAGGACTCTTTAGTGTGAAGAATGTGGGGGTAAAAGCCGAAATGGTTATAAACCTTTCCCCATCATCATCCCCTTTATCTAATTTGTCCCCCTCTGGTCAAGCTAAATAAAACCAAAGCAACATTGAGTAAAACACTCATGCTTGACCCATTCCCATGTGTATCTCTTTTTTTAATTTTCATTTTATTTTTAGTTACACCTTTCCTTCTCTTTAGTCCTTCCCCCACCCACTGAAGAGGCAAGAAATATAATACCCATTATGCATATACAGTGATGTCAAACATTTCTGCATTAGCCGTGTTCTGGAAAAAAAGAAAAAGAATGAAAGGGGGAAAAAATATGCTTCGGTCTTCACTCCAAGTTCATCAGTTGTCAGTCTGGAGGTGGATAGCATTTTATGTCCTGAGTTCCTTGTAGTTGCTGCAAATCAGTTACTAAGTCTTTTGCAGTTGATTATCTTTACAATATTGCTGTTACTGTGCACATCGTTTTCCTGGTCCTGCTTACTTCACTTTATATCAGTTCACATAAGTCTTCCCAGGTTTTTCTGAAACTATTCTCTTCATCATTTCTTACAGTACGATGGTATTCCATCCCATTTAGACACCATAATTTATTCAGCCATTCCCCAACTGATAAACATTCCCTTAATTTCCAATTCTTTGCCACCACAAAAAGAGCTGCTATAAATATTTTTGTGTAAATGGGCCCTTCTTTCTTTGATCTCCTTGGGCTATAGACCTAGTAGTAGTCGACCTCTTTTATTTTAATGGCCTTGTGGCATATAACATGATGATAAAGATCAATGTCAGATATCAGAAGGTACTTCCCAAATGCTCAGAGGCTGAAGAACCAAGAGAACTAGGACCATAGGCCTGTGAAGACAAAACCCCCCATTAAGACAATCTGATGCTTCTATAGACTTTAAGGTCTGCAACTCCGTTTTCTATATATTTAATCTCATTTAGCTCTCACAATCATCCCGTAAAGTATTATTACCCTACAGGCATTATTATCGCCAAATGAGATAATGTATGTTAAGGGTTTTGCAAGCTTTAAGGCACACATAAAATGCCAGTTATTGCTGTTTTAGAGAAGACAAAACTGAAGTCAGCCCAAAGATGGTGACTTACCCAAAGTCACATATCTAGTATGTATCAGAAGTAGGATCTGAATCCAAGTTCCTCTGGATTCCAAATTCATCATTCTTGCCTCTCCTTGACCGGATGCTCTTAAATGGTGAGTTACTTCTAAATGTGTACCCACTGAATGCTTAGGTCAAGGGGGCCCATGGTGTATTTTCCTGTCTCTTCCAAGAGCTGCTTCCTAAACCATACAGCTTTCTCCTAAGCAGACACATCAGACTCTACTTATCTACTTTGGAAATCTAGTTTCAATTCCTTTTGATGTGGGCGGAATTGTATTATTTTGCCTGTGTTGATGATTGTCATCTTGCCTTATCCTTAAAATGGTTCTATTTCTTTCATATTTTTCAATCCAATTCATGATACCAACTCCAGGTTTATGCAGCTCGGCCCTTTTCCTTGCCCAATATAAGTGAGGATTCAAAGTCTCTACGTAAGAGATGGTATAGCGTGAGGTAGAGGCTTCACTGCCTGACTGATGACAGAAGACATGGTTTCCAATTTCTGCTTCAATTCTTCTTTGTAATGTGCCTGTGGGAATTAGGATTAGGGTGTCGTTCCTTGGCTTCAGTCTCTTCATCTGTGAAATGGGGACAATATACTTCCTGCCCCACAGGGTTGCTGTAAGGAAAATGTCTTGTAAACTATTAAATGTAAATCACATGCCCTCTCTCTTTCTCAGCTTCCCCTTCTAAAAAAAAAATGGGGCAGTAACACTTGTGCTAACTACTTCACAGAGTTGTTGTAGGGAAAATACTTTGTAAGTCCATAAGTGCCATGGGAAAAAAGTAGGCTTTCCATGGTGACTTGTGGACCTAGAGAAGAGAAAACATGGAAGGGCTGGGGGAGGACCATCAATTGGATAAGAGACCAAACTGCTGGACCCACCGGCTCCTTTCTTCTACCAATGTTCCTGGGAAAAGAGGACAAAAAGCACTGACCTTCCTTTAGGTATAACTGGATGGATGATATTAGGGAAAATGTTAAAGTGCTCTGAGACTCAAAGCCATGTTGTTTGCAATCCTCATAATGTCAGCACTGGAGCCTAGAATGCCATGGTCTTAGCCAATTCCCTTTCCTCCTCATTCCCACCAGTAAATCTGTCTTGGCAAGCACCCTAAATTGAGTGATCTCAAAGCATCTTGTAGGCTCTAATTAGCGCCGTGGGAAGGAAAGCTCAGCTTAGTGTACATTCTGGCAGCTAAGATGATTTGGGGGAGGGGGACACAGGGATGGGGTAGAGAGTGGAGGGTGAAAGGCAGTTGGAAGCTCCAGAGGATGGACACTAAGAAAAATTAATCCATTTATTCAAGGTCACATAGAAAAGTGGGGGCTCTGGAAGGGAGCTAGCCTTCCAGGCTTCTGGGGAGGTGTCGGGGATGATGGGGAGTGGGGGTGTTCATCCTACTAACCTACTTTGCTAGAGGTTTGTTTATGAATGATTATAAACCCCATCCCAGATGATGGGGTTGAAGGATCATTAAGGAGAGCATGTCATTAAGTCTCTTCTTACCCCCTCCCCACCAAATGGCCTGGGAAGGAGGTGGATTGAAGTCAGAACAGAAGAGCTTCCTTCCACCACAGAAGAAAAGACTGAAGTTATCCAGTGGGTACGATTCCCCCTGCCCTCAACATCCAGGGAAAGTGACAGAGACTGAAATAGATTATATTGACCATAGAGAATCTATGGAATAGATCAGTCAGTCAGTCAACAGGCATTTATTGAATCAGGCACAAGTGCTAAACCCTAAGGATGCAAAGAATGGCCAAAAATAAGGGTCCTGTCCTCAGAGAGCTCACACTCTAATGCAGGAGACAACAGATGAACGACTATGTACATATAAGATATATGCAGTGTAAGTAAAAAGGAAGGACGGCACTAGCAGTGACAGAGAAAGGCCTCTTGCTCTCGCTGGGATTGAAATGAGTTGTGAAGGAAGACAGGGAAGCCAGAAGCTGGAAGGAAGGAAGGAAAGCATTCCAGGCATGGGAAACAGTCAGTGAAAAATCACGAAGCCCAGAGAGGGGATGTTATGTGCAAGGAACAGGAAGGAGAGAGGCCAGTGTCACTGAATATTAGAATACATGGAGGCAAATGAAGGAAGTATTAGAAGACTGAATAGGAAAGGACCAGGAGGGGTAGCTAGGTGGCAAAGGGGAGAGAGTGCCAGGTCTGGAGTAAGGAAGACTCATCTTTCTGAGTTCAAATCTGGCCTCAGACACTTACTAGCTGTGTGACCCTGAGCAAGTCACTTAACCCTGTTTGCCTTAGTTTTCTCATCTGTAAAATGAGCTGGAGAAGGAAATGACAAACCACTCCAATATCTTTGCTAAGAAAACCCCAAATGGGGCCACAAAGAGTCTGAAATGATTGAACATCAACATAGATGGTGAAAGTCTTTAAAAACCAAACAGAGCATTTTCTATTTGATAGTAGAGGTCATAGGGAGCCACTGGAGTTTACTGAGTTGGTGGGGAGGTGACATGGTAAGACCTTTGCTTTGGGAAAAGTCACTTTGGGGATGGGTATATAATGGATTATCACTGGCAGAGATTTGAGGCAGAGACATCAACCAGAAAGCTTTTACAATAGGGACGTCCAGATAGGGGTGGTGAGAACCTGCACCAGTGTGGTGACTGTGTCAGTGGAAAGAAAGAGACATATATGAGAGATGTGAAGGTATAAATGATGAGTCTTGGCAACAAATCAGATATGTGGAGTGAGTGTGAAAGAGGGGGTGAGGATGGTAATGAGGTTGTAAGAATGGGTGACTAGGAAGATGGTGGTACCCTTAACGATAATAGGAAAGTTGGGAAGAGGGCAGGGTTCTGGGGAGCGGGGAAGAATGAGTTGTTTGGGGTCAGTTGAATTTCAGCTGCCTATGGGACATACAATTTGAGATATTCAAGAGAAATTTGGTGATTAGGGACTAGAGCTCAAGAAGGAGGATAGGGATGGATTAATAAATCTGGGAGTCATCTTCATAGTGATGATAATTAAACTCATGAGAACTGATTAGATTAACAAATGATACTCAAGAATAGAGGGGGAAAAAGAAGAGGACCCAGGACAGATGGATCCATGGGTGACACCCATAGTTTGTGGGTAGGACTTCAATGAAGAGCCATCAAGGGTGGGGGGGGGGGAGAAAGAGAGAAAGAGTGAGAGAGAGAGACAGAGAGAGAGGAGAGGAGAGATGGAGAGAACGAACAGAAAGACAGAAAGAGAGGAGAGACAGAGAGAGAGAGAGAGAGGAAGAGAGAAAGGAAGAGAGAGAAAACAGAGAGAGAGAGAAAGAGAGGGAACAGTTAGTTAAGTAGGAGGAGAACTCAGAGAGAGCTAAGTATTGAAAACCTAGAGAGGAGAGAAAGTATCCAGAAGAGAGTTACAGTATTGACAATGTCAAAGGCTGCAGAGCGATTAAGAAGGATGAAGACTGAGAAAAGACCATCAGATTTGGCAATTCATAAATCACTGGTCACTTTGGAGAGATTATTTTCACTTTAATGAAACCAGACAGCAGCAGTTTTAGAAGGGAGTGACAGAAGAGGACACTGGGGCATCATGTATAGAAAGTTTTTTCAAAAAGTTTAGCCAAAATGTTTAATGCGAAGGTATTTGTAGAACCTATATCTGACTGCATGATGCCATGGGGGTGGGGGGAGGAGGGAGGAGAGGGAGGGGGAGAAAATTTGGAACTCAAGGGATTGTGGAACTAAATGTTGTAAAATAAAAGTAAATAAATAAAATTTAAAAAAAAGTTTAGCCAAGAAAAGAAGGAAAGAGATGGGATGGTAGGGGCTGGGATGGTCTGATTAAATGAGAGTTTTTTAAGGAGGGAGAAGTCATAGGCATATTTGTAAGCAGCTGGGAAGGAGCCATGAAACAGGGAGAGAATGAAGATTACAAAAGATGTGTGGATAATGAAGGGGAAAATCTACCAAAAAAGAAGGGAGGAGATTGGATAAAAGCCCATGTAAAGGGGTTTGCCTCGGGAGAGAAAATGACCACTTCATGAGATACAAGGGTGAAGGAGGAGATGATGGGGAAGATGTCTGGGTCAATCAGTAGGCATTTATTAGATGCCTATTTTTGCCAGGTCCCAGGCACTGTGCTAAGCACTGAGGATACAAAGAAGACAAAAGACAGTCCCTACTCTCAGACAGCTCAGAATCTAATGGGGTAAAGAACATGGAAACAGCTATACACAAACATGATATGTACAATATAGATTACAGATATACCAGAGAGAAGGGATTAAGTAAGACTGGGGAAGGCTTTGGACATAGCTTAGGTGAGCAGTGCTGAGGCCCTACACTACAAGGGTTGTAGTGTCAGTAGAGAAAGGATGAATAGAAGCGAGAGAGAGATGCTGAGGAGGTGGAATCAACAAGACTTGGCAACGAATTGGATATAAGGGCTTGGGTGAAGGTGAGAAGTCAAGGATCACTCCTAGGTTGAATGGAAGAATGGTGGTGCCCTAGGAAAGTTGAACAGGAGAGGTAGGTTTTGGGCCAAGGGTGTCCAGGAGGCAGCTAAAATTGGTCTGGGAGAGTTGATCGTCCAATTTTCAGTGTGATATCAACAACCACTACAAATCAGTGCTTGAGAAAGTAATGGAGAATGCTAATGCAGATCAAGTTTAAAAACCCGTTGGGTTTTTTTTTTTTTTGGTCTTTTTGGAGAAGGGAAGGCAGGGCAATTGGGGTCAAATGACTTGCCCAAGGTCACACAGCTAGTAAGTGTTAAGCATCTGAGGTTGGATTTGAACTCAGGTCCTCCTGACTCCAGAGCTGGTACTCTATTTACTGCACCATCTAGCTGCCCCAAAATTTAAAAATGTGTCCTTGCTATGGGTGAAATTACTGTGCCTAGATTGATGTGTCACTTTCATGTTGCCTCCAACTTAAAATGTACTTGTCTCCCCCAAGAGAGACAGTTGTTTAATATTCACCAGCATACCCTGTTTGGGGGGTGAAGTGGGTCATGAGTTCTGTCTTGGACATTCTGAGTTTGAGCGATCATGTTGGAGATGTTCAGTTGGCAGCTGGAAGTATGGAACTAGAACTCAGGAAAGAGATACAGACTGGATAGGGAATCATGAACTTGTGTTTTAAATATTCTAATAACTATATTTGAGTGTAATTGGTTTCCTTTTCATTTTATTTTATGCATTTGAAAACATTATTCTGAGAAGAGGTCCATAGTGGTTCACCAGAGTGCCAAAAAAAGTTTGAGAATCCCTGGCTTAAGAAAAGATAGTTAAACACTTGGGAGCCAATGAGATCATTTGAGAGAGAATACAGAGGGGGAAAAAACAACAGAAAAAAATGAGAAGTCCTAGGACAAAGCCAGGGATACACCCATGAATAGAAGGGTGGAATGTGGATGGTGATCTTGCAAAGGAAACTGGGAAAGATGGGTCTGATAGTACTAGAAATTCTGGCTATAAGCAATAAGGAAATAAAAATAAATTGAGAGAATAGGCACAGGTAAAGAAGAAACAAAGTTATCACTTTTGGCAAATGATATGATGTTGTATTTAGAGAACCCTGGAGAGTCAACTTTAAAAAATTAATTGAAACAATTAATAACTTCAGCGAACATGCAGGATATAAAATAAATCCACACAAATCATGAGCATTTCTATATAATAGCAATAAAACCCAGCAGGAAGAGATGGAAAGAGAAATTCCATTTAAAATAACTATCAAATGTATAAAATACCTGGGAGTCTACCTACCAAGATCCATACAAGTGCTATATAAATACAACTACTTAACCCTGTTTGCAGAAATGAACAGACCTAAATAATTGGAAAAATATGAATTGCTCATGGGTAGGATGAGTCAATGTAATAAAAATGACAATTCTACCTAAATTAATTTACTTATTAAATGCCATAGCAGCTAAACCACCAAGGGATTTCTTCACAGAACTAGAAAAAAAATAATAAATTTCACACAGAAATAAATTTCACACAAAAGAGGTCAGGAATCTCAAGGGAAATAACGAAAAGAAGTGAGAACACAGAAAGACTAGCAGTGCCAGATCTTAAACGATACTACAGAACAATAACTCTCAAAACAATCTGGTACTGGTTAAAAGAGTACAAATTAATCTGTGAAACAGATTAGGGACATAACATACAGAAGCAAATGGATTTGACACCCTAGTATTCAATAAACACAAATATCCTGATTACTGGGATAAGGCTTCACTGTTTGACAAAAATTACTGGGAAAATTGGGCAGTTGTATGGAAGAAATTAGGTTTAGACTAGCACCTAACACCTTATACCAAGATGAGCTTCATATGGGTACACGGCTTATAAGCTCCAAATAGATTTATGGCCTAAAAGGTCACATCTTAAACAAATTAGAGAAACGTGAAAAAAATTACCTGTCAGAACTATGACCAAACAGGAGGGTCATAGAAGATTAAAGGAATAATTTTGATTCCATAAAATTTAAAAGTTTTTGCACAAGCAAATCTAGTAGTTCTCAGATTAAAAGGGAAACCATAAATTGAGAAAAAATTCTTTGCCCTAAGTTTCTCTAGTGTAGGTCTCATTTCTAAGCTGTATAAGGAACTGAATCAAATTTATAAGAAGAGTAAGAGACATTTCCCAGTTAACAGATGGTTTAAGGCAGGGGTAGGCAACCTTTTCATGTTGGAAGACCTCAATAATAATAATAATAAAATAGTGAATAAATAATAAAATAAAAATATAAAATATGAACAAAAATGTGTTAATAAAAATAAAAGAATTTGTTCTATAAAATTTGGATTCAATCAAAAGGCCTCACTTAAGAACCTAGAAGGCCGCATGTGGCCTTAAGCCCACAGGTTCCCACTGCTGGAAAGGATATGAACAGATGGTTCTCAAAGAAAGAAATCCAAGTTATATGCAACTAGATGAAAAAATGTTCCAAATCACTGCTAATTGGAGAAATGCAAATTAAAGCAACTATGAGATTTTGCCTTACACTCAGATTGGTAAAGATGACAAAAAGGAAAATGATAAATGGTGGGGGGGGAGGGGAGGCTGTGGGAAAACAGATTGATTAAACAGTTGATGGACTTGTGAATGGATACAGTTTGGAATTATATACAGAAAGCTGCTAAACGGTATATTGTTCTTTGATCCAGTTATACCACTATTAGGCCTATATGCCCAAAAGATAGAAATAGAAAAAAGGTTTTATATATACAAAAATATTTGTGGGAGCTTTATTTGAGGTGGCAAAAGATAAAATAAAAGAAGACCACCCAGAAACTAAGAGGGATGCCCATCATTTTAGAAATGGCTGAATGAGTTGTACACAAGTATGGTGGAAATACTATTGTTTTGTGAGAAATAAGGAACGAGATTATTTCAAAGAGATATAGACATATATGAACCAATGGAGGGCAAAGTGAGTTATTTATAGGATAACACTAGCATTATAAATATGATCAATTTTGAAGACTTACAAACCGATGAACAATGAAATGAGCAGAAACAGAACAACTCATAGAGTAACAACAGCACTATAAAGACAAATTTTAAAAACTCTGAGAACTATTATCAATACAACGACCATCTGTGATTTTGGAGGACCAAGAATGAAATATACTATCCAACTCTTCACAGAGAGGTGGTAGATTTAGGGCGCAGAATGAGACATATATGTGTGTGTACACACATATACATGCATCCATACCCATATACACATGTGTGTATTTGTATACGTTCATTAAAGGAATTCATTTTGCTTCAATATGCATATTTATTACAAGGCTTGTGACCAAGCCAAGAGCTTGCTTGGATGTAGGTTGGGGAAGAGGAAGAGGAGCCAGAGACAACTTCTTCATTCCACTTGAAGGGATTTCCCAAAGGAGGAGATGGATTTGGAAAGGAGAGAGAATTCCTGATGAAGGATGAAAAGCAGGGAATTGATGCAAGTAGTAGAAACTATTTCTTGCAGAGTGGAGCAGAAGAAAGGAGAAAGAGCCTCAAGGTTGAAGAGCTAAGAGTGTGGGCTGAATGCCCTAGGCTCCTTTGAGGGGATTTCACTGCTGATTCTCAATATTTCATGCTCAGCTAATAAAGGTGAGCAAGGGAGGAAGGACAATGCAGGATAAATTATTGCACAGCTCTTATTTTTCAAAGCACGATGGGGAAGGAAATTCATAAGCTGAAGCCTGAAGCATTAGAGTTTTTGAAAATGCACATACTTGCCTTATTGACCCATGTATCTATGTATACACAGACGTGTACACACTCATACTGGCAACATGCATGCAACCTTATTCTCGTACATTCACCAACTCTAATCCCCTGTGATACATTCATGTGTGCAACACACACACACACACACACACACACACACACACACACACACTCACATTACTCACATTATTCAGGTGTCGTTTCTACCCAAACTCCTACATTCAAGCAAGTTCTAGCCAAGCTTGACTTAATGATGAATGTTGTCTAGGTTGGTAGTTTTTTTTTTTTAATTTCAGGTAACTAGTATGTAATACATGGGAAGAATGAATGAGACATTGGCGGAGTCTGGATAAGCAAGAGAGAACTACCATGGGCTCTTGACCAGGGCAGTGACCATGAAAACGGTGCATTAAAAAAATCCTTCTACTAGCTGTGTATGAGGTGAGTAGAAGCTGGAAGACATTAAAAACAAAGAGACTACTATTCCTGATATTAGGTATAAAGGAATGATCTTGGGAACTCTAGCCAAGGAAATAGGACTTTTGCCTCCCAAGACTAGACAGGGTAGATCTGGGGCAATGTGTCTGCTTCCCTCTTTGAGTTTACCCCCCAGCAAACACACACACTCTCTCTCTCTCTCTCTCTCTCTCTCTCTCTCTCTCTCTCTCTCACACACACACACACACACACACACACACACACACACACACACTTCCTGGGAGTTGGGAAGCAGCCAGAAGCCCCAGGGAAAGGGAGCCTTTGATCTCATACCCCCTAGGTACTCTAATGAGGGAGCCCGGCTCCCTGTCTGGATTCCTCTGGGAGTTCACTCAGAGTCTTGTAGACAAGGATTTCAAGAGACAGACCTATGGCTGGCGTCCTTCTGGAGAGATGTGGGCCCCCCTTAGACACACTGCAAAATGGGGGAAGAAAGGAGACTTGACCCAGGTTAGAGGTCATTCCCACCATCCCTTCTGCCATCCGAAACTTGCCACATCTCTAAGTCATGAGTTTCCATTGTCAATGATCAAGAAGTTATCCAATTTAAGTTATCAAAGACTAATACTCTAGAATAACTTACCTAAAAAACTGAACATGATTCTATAGGGAGAAAAACAGACATCGACAGGAATAAAAGACTTTCAGGCATTCCTGACAAAAAAGACCAAATAGTCGAGTAGAAACCTCGGAATGCAAACACTGGAATCAAGAGAAACCTAAAAAAGATATATACATATTTACACACATATATACATTTTATATATACATATAAAAAGGATATATACATATTTGAGCAATTAGAAGGGGAGCAAAACTATGATGAAGTGTTTAAGTTTGAAGTCTAACGGAATATAGTAATCTAATAGTAATTAGGTTTATGCCAACACCTTATATCATAGACCACAACAAGTTCCCATAGATTTGGATACAAAGTCATCACTTAGATATAAATGTTCATATCTCATATTAGAGAAGACGGGAAGGAAATGTACTTTTTACAACTCTGAATAAACAAAGAGTTCTTGAGAAAAAAAGAGAGGATCCCAGAAAATAAAATGGATGATTCTTATTATGTAAAATTAAACTTTCTGTATAAACAAAATCAATACAGTTAGAATTAGAAAGGAAATTGTTAACGGGGGTAAAAATCTTTGCAGTAAATTTCTCTGGTAAAGGCCTGATCTATAAAATACAAGAGGAATTGATAAAAATAAGAAAGTATAAGAACCCTAAGCTGTCAAATATAAAAAATGGTTTTCAAAAAAGGAAAGGCAAGCTATCCATAACCATATGAGAAAATGCTGCAGATTACCAATAAGAAATGCATATTAAAATGACTTTGTCCAATTCATATACATCAAATTGACAAAGATGATAGAAAAAGGAAATAATTGTCGAAAGGGTAGTGGAAGGAAAGGCTCACTGATGGTCTGCTGGTATAACTGGGAAGCAAGTCAACCATTCTGGAAAACAATTTGGTTCTATAACAAATTATTAAACAGTATATACCTTTGCCCCAGAGATAACACTAGGTGGCTTATACTCAGAGACCAAGTATGCAATGAAAGGATATATACATACAAAAATATTTATAGCAACCCTTTTTGTTGTAGTAAAGTACTAGAAAGCAGGTCAGTGCCATTCACTTGGGGAATGGCAAATTATGGCATATGAATATAATGAAATATTATGGTTCCATAAAGAATTATGAAAAGGATGGATTCAGAGAAACCTGAGAGGATTTATGTGAATGGATGCAAAGTGAAATGAACAGAACCAGGAGAACAATTTATGTAATGATTAGAATATTGTAAAAGAAAAGCAACTATGACAGCTGCAAGAACCATGTATAACAGGAAGACTGGCTAATTTCATTGCCTTTTCTTTCTTTCTTTCTTTCTTTCTTTCTTTCTTTCTTTCTTTCTTTCTTTCTTTCTTTCCTTTGGATTGGAAAAGGGCGCCTTCAAAATGAATGCCCTGAAGTAAGCTTACCAAGCCTCTACTGAGTTGATACCTGGCAAAACATTGTGCACAGAAGCTAAGGAGTAGGCCCCTCACTGGCAAGATATCCCCCCCTCCACCCTTCCTTGCACTTTCAATGACCAATCACATCTCCAAAAACCTGAAAAGGAATCATGTTTCCCATCTTATGGCAGAGATGTGGTAATCGACCCCAACTTATAATCCACCTATGTATATAATAGATAAAAGGCTTTAAAATAATGACCTTCAGTTCACGTGCAAGGCCTAAATTAGCACTGATTTCATATACTTATAGGATCATAAGGTAACTGAGCTTGTCTGGACATGCCCAGATCACCTAACATGGAGGCTCCTTGTGTCCCCCACCATGTGGGTAGGGATATAGCCAGAGAGATTGTGTTTTTAAAACTGGCCAGATAGGGATCATCTCTCTTTGGAATCATAGATCAGAAGAAATGAGGTGGAGTCCAAAAAGGACCCGTCCTGAATTAGTCTAACATTGCGTTTGAATTACAATTTGGAATACCTTAGAGAAAATTTGGAGAGATTTATATGAAGTAATGAAGAGCAAAGCGTATAGAATCAAGCAAATATTCCAAAAGAGAGTATTTTCCTAAGTAGAGTAAAATTGATAATACAATATGAAATATATTCTCCCTGAAATTTGCTCTATTGATTTGTGCATATATTATATATAGTTATACTATATATATTATACAATTATATATTTATACATATATCTTTGCTTGAGATTTCTAGTGTGTTATTTGGTCTTATTATCTTAAAATAAACATTTTTATTGTTGTTGTTGAGATGCTAGGCCTCTTCCTCTCTCTCTCTCTTTCCACTAAGGGTGTCTCTGAGCTCTGGACTCACCCATTCAAAGACTAGATTTAAATAGTCCTGGGGTAGCCTGACCTCTAACAAGGTGGGGCTCACAAGGTTCCTCTTTTGTTTCTGGCTCTTTATGATCTCATCTTAGGAACTTGGGGAAAACAAAGTTTTGGCTTGGCCCATGTCTACTACTCTTAAAAGTGGGAGTGAGGGATAATTTATAGTGAAGTTTCCCTATTCTGAAAAATCAAATCTAGAATGGCTTCAGTGTTCACTAGGCCTAGGTTTAGGTCACCTGACCTTCCAGCAATCTGGGGCTTAGAGCAATGGAGACCCTCCCCCAGAGCCAACTCAGCAGAAGATATGCCAAATAAGGTTAAGACTGCTTTCATTGGACACCCACATGTTTCCGGGTCCTTTGTCTCAGAGAGATTCCTGAGCTTAGGTTGTGGGTCAGCCCCCTACCAATAAGAGTGAAGGCCAGTTGGGGGGGTTGGGTTTCTGCGTTAGAAGATTATATAACCATGGGCTGCCTTCTACCTGTTGCTCTCTCCCTGTCGCCATGTGGGCAACAGGGGCAGGGTCCTTTCTCATGAGAAAAAATAAAGACCTTTTCTGACCTTAGATTCAGACTCTGAACTCTTTCATCTCACACAAAGGGAATAGAAAAAAGAAATGAAACATTGTAAATCAGGAATAGTACAGCTATTTATTTACTCTATATAAAAGGAATACCAAAAATTAAAAATTTACAAACTCTCATTGATAAAACTCAAGCAAGAAGTAACTTATTTAAACTCACACTTTCCCAGGAGGTTGAGACCTAAAAGTAGAAACATGAAGCAGTCTACAGGACTGCCAAATCATCAATTAATCTTTGATTTGCCCCTACACTGCCTCAGTATTCCAGCAACCCACCCCAGGGCTTGGGCTTATCTTGTTGCCTGTAGTCATTGTCTTCAAAACATTCCTCCTGAAGCAAATCATCTCCAAATGAGGGACCCAGGCACTCTCAAAATCACAAGGTGGCTTCCATGGCAAGATATGGCCATCTCAGGGTCACCAACGTTCACAAAAGAAACATAAAGTTGGGCGCAGCTAGGTGGCACAGTGAATAGAGCCAGTCAGGAGGTCCTGAATTCAAATTCGACTTTGGACACTTGACACTTAACTAGCTTTGTGACCTTGGGCAAGTCACTTAATCCCAATCGCCTTGCCTTCCCCTCTCCAAAAAAAAAAAAAAAAGAAGAAACATAAAGTAAAAGAGAGAATCAGAGGTATAAAACCCTAACTCAGCCTTATCTAGGAGTACATAGACTTAATCTGTCATGTGTTCAGAATTTGTCATTTCTACTAGAGTAGATGAGAAGTGATCCTTCCCCTTCCCAATCTGTTGTGGAAAGCCCAGGGAGGGAGAGCTACTTTCTATATGTAGTTTTGGAAAGAGGAGAATCTGTGAGGAAGCTATCTTTCCTTTTTTATTGACACATTCCTTCTACCACTGTCACGGGTAGCGGAGAAATGCTAGGACCACGTGGTCTATTGTGTCATGCTAAAATCTTAACCTAATCACAGTGGAGCCAGAAGTGGCCAGGGTACTGGACCAGCAATCCACAAGGTGCCCAGCAAACCAACCTCTTCTACATTGTCATTACATATGAGAATGCAGGCCTCTGTTATCTCTGAGAGGTGAAACTCCAAGTTGTCTAGCATTTTCCATGAATCTGCTATTTCTTATTTTATTAATACTTTGGAGCTTGCACGGACAAATCACAGCTGTGGTACAAGCAATATATTCCATAATAAATGGAAATGGAAGTTTCATCCATAACCTTTTAACCAAAAATTCTTTTAAAATGGGATGAAGGCAATTGGCCTGGATGAGCTCTAAGATTTCTTTGAGCTCTGAAGTTCTATAATCACAAAACAAAAGAATACACCTATTGGTGTATTAGTGTTCTCCTCAGGCTTGGGTGGGGAATACATTCTTTGAATAGATGGGGGAAGTGGTCTGGACATAGAGACAGTCTGTCCAAAGGTGACATGATGTCACTCTCAGCCTCTCATTTTAACAGAGCTCACCTCCCACTATGTTATCCAATCAGAGTTCATTGCCACTGGTCAGGAGCAGCTCCTCTTTCAAGGGCATATAAGCTGCCGTGATTGCCATTGGTCTAAGAGAAATGTCCAAATGAACATCCTTTTTATTAATAATGTGCTGGTCTTATTAATAAAATCATTAAATTACCAAGAAAAAAAAAAGAGAGAATGCATATGTTCAGAGACTTCCCCAAACTGCTGAAGTGAAATTTCCTTGGGTTTATGTAGACAATAGATACGTCTGAATTGGAAAGGATGGATCATAATGTTTGTCACTGTGCCTCCAGCCAAACACACTTTTCAACCAATCCAAAGTAGAGAGAAATTTCCACATGATTATTTGGTCTCCCCTTTTAGTAAACTATAAACCCTGCCTCTAAGGCCCTCCAGGGATTTGATTTCAGTCTCTTCTTGCTATGCCTTGGACCTCTCACTTCCTCAGTGGGTTGGAAGAACAGCCAGTAATAATACTCTGTATGATAATAGGGGGCTTTAGAGGGGAGGGAACAGAGTAGGTCAAAGGGGTGTACAAAAGGGTGTTTAGGTTTAGGGGAATGAGAGGGTAAGGGAGGGATTGCCGGAGTGGGGAGTAGGGTGAGTAATAGCAGGGTAAGGTAGCAGGTAAAAGTAAAGTAGAGGAGTTAGGAGGAATAGGAAAAAAGAGACATGCACAAAAGTAAAAGCAAGATTGGGAGTAGAATCTTGTAGGGAAAGTATATGTTTATGTATGTATGTACATATGTATGTGCGTGTGTATACATAAGTATATATATAAATATCTATATATAAATATATCGATGCCCAATTGTAGACTTGGGGTGGTGGGATGGGGGAGGAAGGGGGAAAAAAGAATAAAGTAAAAAGGGTACAGCAGAGAACAAAAGAAAACCTACAAGGAAGAAAAGATGGACAGCTTTCAATGTAACACATAGTGTTTAATACGCAGGCTTCCTTGAAGTGATAAGTTGCTGTTGTATGTTTTGAATCCTCTCCTCGGTTCTGCTGTGCGCGTGATATTTTTCTAATTTTCTTCGTTTATATTCAAATTCAAACAAATTTATGTTTATATTTAAATGTTTAATTTTCTTTTCTTGTATATTTAAGTTTTGGTATTCATTCAAAATTTTAAATAATTATGGATTTGATAATAATTTTAATAATAATAAATCTGAGAATAAAATAATAAATATAATATAATATATCAATAAAAGTAAAATAATAGCTCACCCTGCCCCCACTGCTGAGGAATAGCCCTTCCCCCAGAGGACCGGACGAGGTCATTTGGGCTTTTTTTTTCCCTCTTGCTCCTGGTGATTTGCCCTGACTTCCTCTCTGGGCTGTAACTCCTAGTGAGTTATCTCCCATTAATGATGCTGACACAGAAGACCCAGATAAAGCGCTATATAAAGGCTAAGTAATCACAGCCCTGCCTGGCTCTGTAGTCCAGCTTATCTTAAGATGTTACGTTCTGGAATCAGCCCCCTACTGACATTCATGGTGAATCAAGTATAATGGCTAAGGCTGTAGCTCTGCAGCAGAATTGTAGGTCAAGGGCCACAGACCTGATCAGATATTCTCTTAGGTACACATAGTTCAAATATCCAGGTAAACTGACACACACATGGAGTGTGGATGATGCCATATGAGTCCTCACCACCACAGAGATTTTCAGTTAGCATTCTGCACTGGATGTGCCTTCTGTGTTAAGCCTAATGCTTGGAACAAACACTGAACTGAAAGCCAGCATTTGGACTACCCAGATTTTCTGGGCCTCAGTTTCCACTAAAAGCTATGTATGTTAGAGGAGGGGAGAGGATTGCCTGGTCTCTAAGATTCATTTCGGTTCTGGTATTCCTGGAAAGAAGAAACAAAGGGGCTGGCCTGGAAGGATATATCTCCCAGTCTGATGGAGGGGACACGACACACACCCAGGCCAAAGGCCAAAGGCGACAGCTTGGTATGGTGGGAAGAGCAACGTATTCTGAGGCAGGAGAGGGGAGCTGGCTTCAAATGTTACCTCTGATATTTACTGACTGACTGTATGACCCCTAATTCTTTTCTGTCATTGACTCAGATAACACTTACCAGGAACCAAGTATCAGACATCTGTAGCTTTCTTGTTGGAGTTCAGTTATCATCTTGGCAAATGGCTAACAGATCTATACATCCAATCCTAGCCTCTCTCTTGAGCTCCAGTCCCAAATCACCCACTGCTGGAATTTCAAACTGGGTGTTCCATAGGCATCCCAAACTTGGCATGGAAAAACAGAATGAATTGTCTTTCCCTCTAAACCAGTGGTTCTCAACCTTCCTAATGCTGCGACCCTTTAATACTCATAAGTGGGTGTTTCTGCATGTGAGTGGACTTGCCTAGAGACGGATAGAGGAGGTGTCTTGGTTCCTAAGACCATCGGAAATATGTGTTTTCTGATGCTCTTAGGTGACCCCTGTGAAAGGGTTGTTTGACCCCCAAAGGGGTCGTGACCCACAGGTTGAGAACCGCTGCTCTAAACTCACCTCCCCCTATTACTTTCAAGGGTACCGCCATCCTTCCAGTTACCCTAGTTTTCAACCTTGATATTTGTCCTTATCTCCTCATTTTCCCTCACCCCACATATTCAATCAGTTGCCAAATCCAACCTCAGATGCTTAGCAGCTATGTGACCCTAGGCAAGTCAGTTAACCTATTTTTGCCTCAGTGTACTCATCTGTAAAACAAAACTGGGGATAATAATAGTGCCTGCCTCCTAGAGTTGTTATGAGTATCAAATGAGATAAATGATTGCAAAGCACTTAGTACAGTGGGCTGGCACATAATAAGCATTATAGAAATGTAAGCTAGCGATGGTAGTGGTGGTAGTAGTAGTAGTAGTAGTAGTAGTGGTAGTAGTAGTAGTAGTAGTAGTAGTAGTGGCAGTAGTGGTAGTGGTAGTAGTAGTGGTAGTAGTGGTAATGGTAGTAGTAGTAGTAGTAGTGGTAGTAGTAGTAGTAGTGGTAGTAGTGGTAGTAGTGGTAGTAGTAGTAGTGGTAGTAGTAGTAGTAGTAGTGGTGGTGGTGGTGGTGGTGGTGGTGGTGGTAGTGTTATGGTTTAAACCCAGGGACATCAAAAAGCTTTTGCAGTGAGGTCTCTGCCCACCCAAAAACTCTTGGGGTTTCATGATGTGTTGTGGTGGAATCATCTCAAAGAACTCAGAGTCAGACCACCTCTAATCCAAGTATAGGCATTCATTGAGATTAACTCCTCTCATGAAGGGGCTAAATTCCAAGAGGAACCAGCAACTTCAGAGAAAGCAAGATCTATTTTTATAGGGTAAAGATGCAATTACATAATAGAAATCATGAATGATAAAAAGGCAGGAAGGGTTTGTTAAGGATAAGGGAGGGAGAGAATTTGGAACTCAAAAATTTTTTTCTTAAAAATTTTTAAATGGAATTGGGAAATATTTAATGAGAGAAATTAAAAAAATATGTTTAAAAATAAAGAAATTCAATGAGAAAGGACATATAATGAAAAATGCTCTCTGCCTCCAGAGAGAGAACTGATGAATTCTGACTGCAGATTGAAACATACTGTTTTTCACTTTTAAAATTTTTCTTGCTTTTTTTAGCAACAAGTTTAATATTGAAACATCTATGCAAGACTTACATATATAATGGGTACCCTATTGCTTGCCTTTTCAAGGGTGGAAGAGGGGATGGAGAGAGGAGAAGAATTTAGAATTAAGAGTAACTTTTAAATGAGTGTTAGAAAGAAAGAAATCCAGTAAGAAATTACATCGGGTGAGTTCTTCCATCCCATGACTGCACAAAAAGTTGATCAGAAACCCATGGACCGTAGGAAAGAGGGCCACCAGGAAAGCTAGTCCTGCACAGTCAAAAACAGACAATAGCCAACCAACTCAACCAGAGGCCATCCAGAAGCACATATAATATCAAGACTCATGTCTGGAGTCAGAAAGGCTTCCCAGAGAAAGTCAGAAGGCTCCAGAGGAGGGGTCTTGAAAGGCACCAGAAGTTTCAGTGACCAGTGCCATGTAGAAGCATTCAGACCAGACAGCTCAGGCCCAAGGCTTCCAAGGTATCTAGATCTCTGACCTAAGAAGCCACAGAAGGTCCTAAAGATCCAGCATCTCAAAGATCCAAGGGTGGATGGTGGGTGGATAACACTGAGAGATGGTGGTCAAAGCAGAGACTAGGATGACCCAGATTCAGAATAAAGTGGAGCCAACCACCTCACCAGCATCTAGGTCAGTGGTTCTCAACCTGTGGGTCGCAACCCCTTTGGGGTTCAAACAACCCTTTCACAGGGGTCACAGGGGTCGCCTACATATTTCTGATGGTCTTAGGAACCAACACCACTCCTCTATCTGTCTCCAGGCAGGTCCGCCCACATGCAGATACGGCCACATATGAAGGCATTAGGAAGGTTGAGAACCACTGATCTAGGTGGTACAGTGGATAGAGTGCCAGGCCTGGAGTCAGGAAAACTCATTATCCTGAGTTCAAATCTGACCTTAGACACTTACTAGCTGTGTGACCCTGAATAAGTCACTTAACCCTGTTTGCTTCAGTTTCTTCATCTATAAAGTGGCAACCACTCTTGTATCTCTGCCAAGAAAACCCCAAATGGGGTCAATGGAAAGTCAGATAAGACTGAAATGATGGAACAGTTAAAAGGGGCAATACAATGGTGCAGTTCTAATAGGAGAAGAAGGAACAAGTATTCCTTCATAACCTTAGTGTCTTTAAATGGTAGTAATGGTATTAAATAAGAAAAACAGAGGATCCAGGGCAAGGGTGGAGAACCTTGAGGCTACATGGGTCCTTCCAGGTCCTCAAGCACGGCTCTTTCACTGAATCCAAATTTCACGGCACAAATTCCCTTGATAAAAGGATCTGTTCTATAAAACTTGGACTCATTCAAAAGGTCAAACCCAAGAACTTAGAAGGCCATGTGGCTCACCCCTAATTCGAGGGGTTCTGTTTTGAGAGTTTTAAGTGGGGAAAGAGAAAAGAAGGAATATATTTGTCTAGAAAGGGGAAAGAAGACAGCAGGTAGTTCCTGTTATTTCTCATAATTAGCATGCATGAGAAGACAAAGTAGGTATGGATGAAGGGTTGGGAAAAGCAGGCTTCAGCTGAACCTCACTCTTATTTGCATAAGACAAATGAGGATTGAACACACATGTAATCGCAAAGAGCTTGGAAGAGCAATATCTCAAGCTCAACAGGGAAACAGGTGGAGATAATAAAAGGGTAGATTAAGGGAATGTTGGACCCGGGATGAAACAGTCACGAACAAAAGAAATTTTCTGATTGTGAAGAGGAAAGTAAAAGAGGGGGGGAAGCAAAAAAAAAAAACCCAACCAAACAAACCCCAAAACTGGGAACTAAAGAAGTCCCCAACAATCAGGAACTAGCTGAACAAATTTTAGTATAGGAATATAATGTAATATTTTGGGCCATAAGAAATTACAGAAAAGAAGATTTCAGAGAATCCTGGCAAGTTTGAATTTACGCAAAGTGAGTTAATCAGAATATATTTCCAGATTAATTCACGCTGTCCGAATGAAGAACGTTTGGAGAACTTTGCATATGGAGAACAAAGCAACACCTTTGTTGAAAAAGAAAAACACCCTTGAAAGACTAACGAACTATAAGCAAAAAATGACAAATGGTGTCTCCAGAGGACTCACACTGAAGCGTGTTACCCACCTCCTCACAGAAGCTGTGGACACAAAGTACAGAAAGAGACATACCTTTGGGGGCATGGATGTTGTAGATTGGTTTTGCTTGACTGTATTTATTTGTTAAAAGAATTATCTTTTTTTCTATTGTGGGGGAAGGACTTTAGGGGAAGAGGACATGGTTACGAGTAGTGATGTCCAAAAAAAGAAGGCTATTGTATATATGTATATGTATATATATATGTATATATATATATATGTATATATGTATATATGTATATATATGTATATATGTATATGTATATATATACATACACACACATGCACACACACACATATATATGTGTATATATATCTTTTTTGGAGGGGAGAGGGCAGGGCAATTGGGGTTAAGTGACTTGCCCAAGGTCACATGGCTAGTAAGTGTGTCAAGTGTCTGAGGTCAGATTTGAACTCTGGTGCTCCTGACTCCAGGACCGATGCTCTATTTGTGCCACCTAGCTGCCCTGAAATACTTTTTTTAATACACAGAAGGAAGTTTGAAAGGAAGCACAAAGAAGCAGGACAATTTTAAAAGTAACAGTTGAATTTAATAAATGCTTTTTTTTTAAATCAAACGTGAAATATGAATTCCCAGTTTTATATACAATCTCCTTTTTACATTCTGCCTTTCTATGAAGATCAGTTTTAAGTTCTGAATTTAAAAATAAAAATAAATGCTTGTTTGATTTTTAAAAAATCTGTGTGTGTTTATGTATTTGCCACTATGGGCATTTATTACCCACATTCTGTATTTGTATACCTATGACCTTCCTGTAATGTACCTGTTTTTTTCCTGCAATTTTTGTGTACTTTCCTCAGCTGTTCAAAAGGACACACACACACACACAATCAACATAACTACCTTTATAAATGAGCAAGGAAACACATAAACCGTCAAACATGCAGATATTTAGGGATAGCCATATCCACCTACATAGATAATCAGAGACACTGACGCACACTCATACGGAGTCACTCCCAGCTCCCCACAATCATACGCCCTGTCTCTTTTGAGATCACCTAGGGCTTATTTAATTGACTTCTTAAGTACAAGTACCCAAGGCAAAAAAAAAGGTAAAACTGAAAATGTGCTCTCCAAGGAAAGGCAAGATACCGAATGATTTCATCAATCAAATTGTTTTTATTTATCTTAATTAATATATGCAATCTGAGTTACAGCACTTCATCTAATTTACTTAAGAGAGGGAAAAGGCCCCTGCTTTGAGTCCCACATCACACAACTGAAATCATCTAAATTTTCCTGAAACGTACAATAGGAAATAGATAGAAATCTATCATATTCCAAATACTTCTGATCAATGCTACCGCTGCAAAGATTGTGGAAAAGATGGTAGTAGAATAGAGGTTAGATGGTGAAGATCCCGCAGCAGACAAGGTATAAAACTTTGCCTAGTTTAATCTCTTGTGATGTTGCTGGTGGTCCTATTTTATGCTACAGGAAGCTGAAAACATAGATAATTGTGTCGTTTAAAATCTTGGCTAGGGGGCAGCTAGGTGGCTCAGTGAATAGAGCACCGGCCCTGGACTCAGGAGGACCTGAGTTTAAATCTGGCCTCAGACACTTGACACACTTACTATCCGTGTGACCTTGGGCAAGGCACTTAACCCCAATTGCCCCCCAAATAGCAAAAAAAATTGTTAGAAAAAATAAAATAAAATCTTGGCTAAATACTCAGGAGGGTCTTCCTGGTTTGGAATTGCTTGGTTTTAGACCCATTCTCCACTGTGTCACCAGGCCATTTTGCCTTGATTAGGAGTGGCAACTTGGATTTAGTATGGCCTGCTCTTAATGGGAATTCTGCCAGACTGCTTTTAGCTAATGGTCAATGGTGTTTGTGCCAATGTATTAACATAGTGGAGTCACACTTGAAGGTGTCTATAAAATGTTTAATAAAGAACTCATGATAAACATATCTGGCCATTCTAACCAGTACAAACAATAATTTTGGCAAGGTAAACAGACACGCTCATCACTAGTATTTGGCTATCAGTCCTACACACTCATGTTATTTGCACACTTCTATGCTAAGAGTGCATTACAAATTGAAGATGGAGTCTCTCTTGTTTAAATGCTCCCATGCCATTGCATTCCTGGAATACTACAAGCATATTCTAATATATCACAAGAAATCCATTTGTATTAAGTCCTGATAACACTTAAATCACATCATTTCATGGTTACATTTATTCAAAGTAGTATAGAATTGAAGTTATGTGACCCAGAACACAGCTACCAAAGTACAACTTATCTTCCAAGCAAAGTATGGTTGGTGTCTGGAAGCTAGTCCTTACAGATCCAGGGTAACAAGATGTTTCCTGGACCATACAGGTAGCAATCTGTCCTTTCCTTCTGTTACAAGCTCTAAGCAAGGGAAATAAAATACTTAATTAAATGATTAATTAAATCCATTTACTCATATAACAATGACTCTGGTCTCACTCTTCCAGAGTGGACTGGCTTCAAGGTTAAAGGGTTATCTCTGAAGGGTCTGGAGTGTTTTTCTCTGTTGCTATCAATTTGAGCCTCCATTCTGGTATGTTCTCCCCACCATTAACCTACATTAATTAGCACTCTAGTTCTATTTAATCGATTAGCATTAATTAGCTTTTTACAAAGAGATATTTACTATACACATATATCTGGCCATTTTGTACAAGTATGCGTGGGTGTCTGTGTGTCTATACAGTTATTCTAGTCACATTGTAGGGGTTGTGTGTGCATTCTAGTATAAGGATGTGTACGTGTGTGTGTATGTGGGCATACATACATCCGTACATACATACAAACACAGAGTTATCCCTTCCACAGTATCGGGGTTAGGGACATGGCATCCCTCTGCAACTGAAAAATGTAGGTAAAAATTTTTGACCCTCCCTTTATACTAGAGAAGAAGTCTGAATTGTTATGGTATTAAAAGATAAAATATGTTGATATTACACAATACCATACATATATTTTATGCATTTCTGACTTTCTAAACTTCCTATGTTGTCTGCTGCCCTTCACCTATCATCTGAGACTTTGGCAAAACTCCCAAAATATTCCCATTTAATTTCTTGTGTGATATATTGAAACTGCAATGGGTAAAGTCATGCTGTGAAAGGGATAACTGTACACACACACACACACACATATCACATATATGATGTATCATATATGTTATCTGCCTGATATGAATATTGTGTGTATATACAATATATATATGATATATAATAGAAGTCACAACATTTCTCCCCAACACTTGGAGCACACTCTTCCCCTCTACTACATCGGTCCCTGAGGAGATTAGGATCAGACTTAACTCAGTTTCTACATAGCATTCATTTCATCAAGTTGATTTCCAAATGCCGTAAATCAGCAAGCATTTATTAAATACCTACTATGAGCCAGACAGAGACACAAAGAAAGGCAAAAAACAATCCTTGCTCTGATAATTTATATAATATCTTTATATAATCTTTATATAATAAATAAAGCAGGGGGGCAGCTAGGTGGCTTAGTGAATAGAACATGGGTCCTGGAGTCAAGAGGACCTGAGTTCAAATCCAGCCTCAGATACTTGACACTTAGCTGGTTGTGTGACCTTGGGCAAGTCACTTAACTCCAATTGCCTTGCTTTTCCCCTCCAAAAATGAATAAAATGAAAGGAAGGAAGGAAAGAAGGAAGGAAGGAAGGAAGGAAAGCAGGACCTTGCTAGGTAGGTCATGTGGGTCTTCTCTATACACTGTCTGACTTCTCTGTGAAAATCCTGGCATAATGACTACACATGCATAACCCATACCAAATTGCTTGGCTTTTCAAAGTGGGGGGTGGGGGTGGGAGAGAGAGGAAGGGAGAGAATGGAGAATTCAAAGTTTCAAAAAAGAATGTTAAAAATTGTTTTTATATGCAACTGAGAAATAAGGTATATTGATGTATAGAAATGATGTATAGAAATCTATGTATAGATGATGTATAGAAATCTATCTTGCCCTACAGGAAAATAGAAGGGAAATGTATAAGAGAAGGGGGTAGTGGTGATAGAAGGGAGGATAGATTGGAGAAAGGGGTAATATGCCATCTTGGGGTGGGGAGAGGGGAGATATGGGGAGAAAATCTGGAACTTAAAATCTTGTGGAAATGAATATTGAAAACTAAAAATAAATTGATTAATTAATTTTAAAAGGAGGAAAAAAGAAAATCCTAACATAGGACTCCAGGTCTTGGATCCTGACTATTCCAAGCTCAGGAGATTGTAGTCACATAGCCATCTACAATCTCTTTCATCTAAACAAGGTAAGAATAAATGCAAAGGGTCCAAAAACTGAGGCCCATATTCGTGGACCACTTGTTGCCCTCCGAAGAAAGGCACTTTGCATAATTGTTTCTGACCAGAATAGAGGCAGGCAGGAAAAAGACAGACTAAAGATTGACTCTGGCTGCCACTGGCCTTTGGGATGCACCCCATTTCCATCTATGAGCCAATCAACAGCCTGCCACTTCCGGGATGTCTGCACACATTCCGATTCAGGAAGCAAGGAATCTCCATTACTTATCCTCATGTCTTTGTGAAAGCAGGCTCCCCAGCATTTTCCACCTGAGGGACTGCAACAAGCCCCTCATCATTCCTTTACATCTAGGGCTGAGATAAGTATAGCTAAATTCTATTTTTGAGGCAAACAGGGTAAAGTGACTTACCTAGTTCACACAACTAGTAGGTGTCTAAGATCACATTTGAACTCAGGCCCTTGCGACTACAGGGCCAGGGCTCTACCTAACTGCCCAGAGTAAAACTAACTTCATGAGTGTCCTTCACCGGTCATTCACAGATGTCGGGTTGGGTTAATTACTTCAAAAATAAGTCTAGCAAAACCTTCAAATCCAAATCCTCCCATGATCCAAATCCAATGTTTACCAACTGCTTTAAACTGTTTGAGGAATCTTATATGTACTCTGTTCCCCTCAGAGTGGCTCATGTCAGCTGCCAAGCGTGTCCAAATAATTCACTTATCCTCTTGCATGTCTCTGTGTTTGATTCCTTAGGTTCTTGGTGCAAAATCTGGTATGATCAATCTTAGCCACTTTTTTCATACATCAGCACAGAATTTATGCATGAATGGATGCTGACTGTAAGGATTAAGAGCAATTTCTGAAATTGAATTGGGGGAGGATTTATCATAATCATCTTTCATTAGTCAGAGGATTTTTACTATAAGAGAGGGAGGAGGAACACTGTTGTGCAACATTAAATGGTTCTGTCAGGTCTAAGTCTGAAAGTTTCAGGGTCACCTTTCTTAGGGATGAGACTCCCGTTTGAACTCTCATTTTGGGCAAAATTCAAAGTAATTTTGGAATAGCTAAGTCATAACCTCACATCATTCCAGGAATATGACAGCCCGGTCCATGTCTGCCCACTCAGAGAGGAAAAGCAAAACCATGAAAACCATTATTTTGACCTGACTGCCAATTGCAATCTGCAGTCACCTGAATTTGCTTCACTCTGATGTGCCACTCAGCTTTCAGGTGGGACCTACTAACATTGCCCCTGGAAACTGGATCACTTATCCATGAACAGCAAGGCTTTGACCTGGATTGAAATGAGATCGAATCACATTTACAATCCCAAAAGATTCCACCTGATGGGCTAAATCCCTCTATTTACGAGCGAAGCAGGAGACAATTACCATTGCAGAAAACACCCAATTGTTTCTCTTCTTGATGGCCAGGAAGGGAGATTCAATGTTCTAGGAATGAAAATATTTCAAACACAATATTATATCATCAAATTTATAGTTGAGATGTAGACAATCATGAAAAATATCTGTTTAGACTTAGATTTTAGTCTCTCTAAAAGTCTGACCCTTTTCCAACCCTTCTCTTCCTCATCTCCCATAACACTCTCTTTTATATGAAATGTATCTTCTCTTTTTATAATACATTCCAAAGCAAACATCAACTATGAAACTTAAAAATCACAAAAATAACACAATGATAATATAAAGAAAATGAACAGGGAGGCTAGGTTGCGCAGTGAATAGAGCACTGACCCTGGAATCAGGAGGACCTGAGTTCAAATGTGATTTCAGACACTTAACACTTACTAGCTGTGTGACCTTGGGCAAGTCACTTAACCCCAATTGCCCTGTCTTACCTACCTCCAAAAGGCAGAAAAGAAAAGAAGATGAACGCATGAGAACTCACAGAAAGAGACAGAGGGTTGCTTAGCACAGCAATAGCATTTATTAAGGACAGCCAACATAGCTGAATGTCCCTGAAGCTTCAGGAGCCTTGACTTCTACAGAAGGGGAGAGAATAAATATTAATATAGCACCATGTACTAGGCATTGTGCTAATTGCTTTCAACAAATCTCTGTTAACCCTTACGACAACATTGCAACGTAGACGTTCAGTCATTTTTCATTAGCGTCTGACTCTTTGTGATCCCATTTGGGGTTTTCTTGGCAAAAATACTGTAGTCTTTTCCCATTTTCCTCTCTGGTTCATTTTACAGATGAGGAAACTGAGGCAAACAGGATTAAATGAGCCTAGGTCATTTAAGTAAGTAAGAGGCCAGATTTGAATTTGGGGAGATGAGTCTTCCTGACTCCTGGCCTGGAGCTCTACCTGCTGCTTCACATAGCTACCCTGTAGATTGTATTATTATGGCCCATTTTACAGTTGAGAAAACTGAGGGAATCAAAAGCTAAGTGACTCTTCCCTCTGGTCATACAAGTGGTAAGAGGCTAAGGCTAGATTTGAACTCACACCACACCACCAACTGCCTCTGGAGGGGCTGGAGTCTTGTAAAAGTAGAATTGTCAGAGCCAAGGTTGAAGGCCTTGAAGGTTAATAACAATCTGAGTGATCAGGAGTATCTGAGGAATGAGATCTCTTCCAGCAGGCAGATTGTTTCCTTCTTGATGGCCTAGAGGGGAGATTCAATGTTCTGGGAATAAGAATCTTTCAAACATGATATTAATATCTTAAAAGCAATTTAAAAGGTGTCCTACACAAAGAATTGAGAGGGGGTAAGACATAATGGAGTTCTGACCCTCAGAGCCAGAAAGACAATGATCCCTGCAGAGCATATTAACTTAGAAAACCACACATTAACATTATCTGCATGCTATTGCATTTTATCTTGTAAAACATTTCCAACTGACATTTTAATCTAGTTCATGTCTGATCCCTCTGTTCTAGGTAACTCTGTAAGCCTCTAAGGTACAAGGAAGGTGCTCATCCGCCTTGCTAGGGGGGTGTTCACTCCTCTGGAAGGTCCCCATACCCATGAAGTCCCAAATCTTGTCCCTCTCCCTGTTTCATACACAAAGATGTAAAGTTAGTCTATTGTTCCATCATTTCCACCAACCACTCAAAATTCTGTGACCGGTAGATAGATTATTAGCAACATTCTTATTAGTCAAAGGGAAAGGCAATTATAAAGAAGGCAAAATAAGTATTCAGTAAATATCCAATTATCGCCCAAGGATTCAATAATAACCATCACTAACAACAACCCATGTCTTTGCAATAATCTGAAACTTTAAAATCCAAATCCCAATTTCAAATAGTCAGGTTTTTCCTCTCTCAATTTAAAATACATAAAATTCGGATTTTTCTTTTCTAATCTAATAGAAGCTGCTTCACACACTCTAGACATAGGAGCTTGCTCAAGGTCTTTTTGTCTCACTGCTTACTAAATTAACTCTTGACACATCAGGGAGTAATTTAGAGATGTACAGGTAAGTATTTCAAGTCACATTCAAGATTTTGTTTGGATATATTACGTAGTTACATTCTTACAGAACATCTTTTAAACAAAAATACAAAATTATCTACTTACTTCGAGAATGCTCCTTTCTCTATGTTTCTCCATCTCTGTGTCTCTCTCTGTTTCTGTTTGTCTCTCTCTCTGTCTCACACACACACACACACACAATTAGGATAATCCATCCCAAGAAAGCTTTCCTACTCACTGACAATAAAAATAGATAAGCATTCCCCAATTGATGAATGGTCAAAGGATATGAAAAGGTAGTTTTCACAGGAAGAAAGCCAAATTATCAACAATAGTACCAAAAAAATGTTCTAAAGCACTAAAACAACTCTGAAGTTCTACCTCACATCAGATTGTCAAGAAATAATGAAGGGAACACTTCTAGAGAAACCTGGGAAGACTAGTCTGAATTGATACAGAGTGAAATGGGCAGAACCAGGAAAAGTATGCAACCACGCTGTTAAGACAAACATCTTTGAAAGACTTGAGAACTCTGAACAATTTGATAACCAACCAGGATTCCAAAGGACTGATTATGATACAGGTTATTTGCCTCTTGATGGACAGATGAAAGACTGAAAATGTACAATAAGAATTACATTTCAAGACATTGTCAATTGTGAGAATTTGTTTTTCTTGACTCTGTTTATGTGTTAGAAGGACTTTGTTTTCTTTTTTTCCTTCTAAATGGAGTAGAGAGAAGTAGAAACAGGAGAAAATAAATGCTTGTTAGTTATAAAATTTTTTTAATGTGAAAGAATGTGTGTACGTGTGTGTACTATACATGTGTATATATACTCACACAGTTGTATAAACACACATATAACACCCCATGCCATATATTCCCTGAATCCCCCCATTATGGTAGACCAGATCTTAATTCAGCTTTAGGCAAAAAGGCAACGAGCTCCTAGTTTTCCCCACAGCTCTCCTATCATGCCTGTGAAAGTGGCTATAGTTCTCCTATCAGCTACCTAATTCAGGAAATCTTCAGGGATTGCCTGAACTTTCTGGATGTTAAATGAATCTTGTCTTTGACCACATCAGAGAGAATGATACTGCCCCATCAGCATTTTCTTCAGAAACACTTTTTTTTTTCTCAAGTGGTTGTTTGTTTTGGCTTTTCTTTTTAGCTTTGTGACTCATCAGCTTTCCGACCTTGTCTCCCATGACTCTATGCCTTGGATCCTCCACTCCAGCCAGGCAAGCCTATACTCTGTCCCCCACACACCCCTTCCCTGTCATAACTTCTCACAAGCCACACTCCATCTGAGACGTGTCTCCCCATTCCTCTCTTCCCAACCCATTACCAATTCTTCCCTTCTCCAGGGAGCCTGGTCTGACCTTTCTGGTTCTCATCCCATCTCCTGTTTCTTCTCATCACCCCCAGAACTGCCAACCAAAGCTCTGTGCTTCCCGAGACTGAGAGCACCCAAAGAAGAAGATCTGACCATTTGTCCTCCTTCCTTTCCATTCCCCTCCACCCCCCAGCACCCAGTACAGGTACACAGCACAGTTATTGATTGACTGACTGACTGAATGAGGAGCTCCCACTTCAATTCTTCCCCTCTCTCTTCCTAATTAATTTGATGCATCCGTCAAAAACTCCACTCCCAGAGGGTCTTTTCAAAATAGGCAGAAGGGGTGTCAGAGGCCTTGCTCCTCTCCCATCCCTTCCCAAATAGCCTAGTATTTCAATCTGACAGCTCTGATCTAGTTCTCAAGCTATTTTCCTGATGGTTTTATTCCAAAGTCATTGCCAGGGTCATGTTGTTGAAATCTACCAAGTGACAGCATCCCTTGACCCTGGTGCTAAACCGTACACATTTTCAGAGGTACAAACACCATCAGGAAATTATAGAATCAAATTAAGAAAGAGACCTTGAGGAGTCATCTCAGTCATCCCCCTGTATCCATCCAATCTGTTTTCCATCAATCTAAATAGACAAGAAACTCCTCTATTTAAAGCTCTTTCTAAAGGAGAATGCCACAGCCTCTCTCAGATTACTCCTCTATTGTCTAGCAGACTTCACTCTTAGGAAGTCTTTCCTGATGTCTGACCTCAATCTACACTGTTTGCATTATAGTTCCCTGTTTACTTTTGCTCCTCTCAGAAAGTAGACAGAGGTAAACCAGTTCCTGTTCCTCTTAATTGACCAGATGTGCACCATACATCATGAACTAGAGGGCTGACGATTACCTGGAGAAAGCCATTCAATTCATTCTCTTTCAATATAATTCAGTAAGGACGTATTAAGTGCCTACTATGTGCCAAACACTGTGTTAAGCTCTAGAAGGTGGCAAAAGATAGCCCCTGCCCTCAAAGAGTCTACAGTCTAGTGGAGGAGACAACGAACAAACAACTGTGTAAAACAAGCTAAACACAGGATAAATAAGAAATAATTAGAGAAGTCCCTAGAATTAAGAGGGACTGGGAAAATCTTACAGTAGTTGGGATTTAAGGGAAGCCAGGAAAACCAGTAGGCAGAAATGAGGAGGGAGAGCATTCCAGGCATGGGGGACAGCTAGAGAAAATGTCCAACACAAAGAGAATGCCTTGTTTGTGGAAGAGCCAGGACCTCAGTGTCACTGGGTTGAAGAGTACCTAGCAGAGAGTAAGGTAAAGTGGAAGTGGGGACAGTTTGGAAATGTGGGAGGAGGGATAGATTGTGAAGGACTTTGAACACCAAACAGCGTTTTTGTATTTGATCCCAGAAGCAAAAGAGAATCACTGGAGTTTTTTGAGGTGGGAGTGGTGATGGTGGTGTGTGTGACTCAATCAGATCAGCCCTTTCCAAAAATCATTTTGGTGGCTGAATGGAGGATTGAAGAAGGGAGACTTGAGGCAGGCAGACCACCAGTAGATTATTGACCATGTATGAGGTAAGTAGGACCTGCACTAGATTGGGGACATGCTCAGAGGAGAGAAGGGGGCTTATTTGAGAGATGTTGGAAAGGTGAAATTGGCAGACTTTAGTAATGGCTTGGATATAGGAAGTGAGAGACATTGAAGAATTGAGGATGAGGGTTACCAACCTTTAGAGTTGGGAGGATGGTGTTAATTCTCTACAGTAACAGAGAAGTTAGCAGGATGGAAGGAGGGTTTAGGGAAAGACAATGAGTTCAGGCTGTGGTTGGCCTTTTCTTTGATGATGAGAATAATTTCCAGATTATGTTATTCAGATAACTTGGCTGAACAGACATTAAAAAACAAAACAAACCTCTTGGTCCCCAATGTTAAGCGATACATCGAATTGGCATTGCTCTCGCCCACATAATTCAGTGCCTTTTCCCTCCTAGACACACCTCAGTCTATAGATTTGCCCTTAGATTGAGAAGCCTTGGCAAATGCATTTAGGTCAGGTCTGAGCAAAACTAAACATAATGGAAACAAAATTTCATGAATGATCTGTACATTTTGCTTAAATACCACCCAACACTGGATATTTGGGTCAATCATTCTAGATCAACATTTTTTCTTTCTCTGCAGTGGAAATGCTATGTGATGTGATGGGAAAGAGGACTAGATTGAAATCAGAGTTCAAGTTTACAATCTGGTTCTGTCGATTTCACTTTAGGCAAATCACTTCACTTCTTTAGAACTAATTTTCCTCATGTGAAAATAGCAGGTTGCATTAGATCGTATTCACTGTCCCTTCTCAAATCTAACATTCTGTGAATCTGTGCTCCAGATGTTTGACACTGTATAAACATCCTTAGAGTCTGTGGTATTGCTATATATGTGGCTAAAATTTTTTTAATGAAACCACTGACCCATTTCTTCTGCACTTGAGGTGGAGCTGATTCCTTCATCAACTGAGCTTCAGTCTCCACCGACTGGACATCTTTTTTTGCCACTTGATGACCTTAACTTCAGCCTCATCTTAGGGTCATTTACATGACTATAGTAGTGATGGGGTTTTGGGAAGGGGCTCCCTGCCAATATGCCAGTATGGGGAAGGATGCCAAAGAGTCTGGCAGACAGCCGAACTCTCAGGCAGCTGGTATTATTTCCATTGGACCACAGTTAGAATGCAAAACAGAATAGGACTGAGGGAGCACTACTCACAGGTTGTCATGGTTCCCACACCAGGTACTGGGAAGAATACTGAGAAACCATTCAAGGATTGAGGCAGTGCAAAAAAAAAAGGAAAAAAATCAGATTTAAATTATTTGTTAAAAAAAAAAAAAAGGTCTACCCTGATCATTTTCTTTATTTTTAAGACCTATTTTTTAAATTTTAATTATTTATTTATTTTAAACATTCTTGTTTTTAAATTTTGACTTCAAAGTCTCTTTCTACTTCCCACCCATCCCCAACACTCAATTATTTTTAAAAAGCAAGAAAAACAAAGTGAGAAAATTATACTTCAATTTGCACTCAGAGTTAATCTGTTCTCTCTCTGGAGGTGGAGAGCATTTTTTCATTATGAGTTCTCTGGAATTGTACTCTGATCACTTTCAATAGTTTTCTTCTTTTTTTAAAGTGACTTCAAATCTACCTTCAAAGTAGAGTAATTGGGGTTCTGTCTACTCATCAGGTAAAGTAGAAGTTTAATTAAAATGGACCTGTGTTAGTCAAAAAATCAATCCACTAGCATTTATTTATTTATTAGGTGCCTACTCTGTGTAGAGCACTGTGGTAGTCACTGAAAACCATTTAACTAAGACAGGCACCTTCCTCTCAAGGGGATTACAGTACAGTGAGAGATCTGATGTTGGTAATGCTAATGCACACAATAAGAACATTAGAAATGTAGAATAAAGTACTCTGCAATTTCAGAGAGGGAATATTGCTTTCTATGGGGGTGGGAAGGAGGAGATAAAGGAAAACCAAATTTCTTAGGTGATGTGGCCTTTTAATTGGGTATTATTATAAGATAAATAGCAATAGAAAAGGTGAAGAGAAAGAAGGGGGGATTTCCAGGTATAAGTAATAGCCTGAGCATAAACACAGGAAGACTTCTGGGGTCAGAAATAGATTAGTTTCTCTGAAGCACAGATGTACACAGAGTGGGAATGTGAGAAAAGGTTAGAAAGTGGGGGTGGTCTTAGATTAGGTTGTGAAAGCTAAATAAAAATTGAATCCCATCATTTAGAATATACACCTAGGGGTCTGAATTATTCAAATGGTTCATCTGCACAGATAAAATTAACCAGGTGACTGCCAAGATTTCCCTTCATTTGCAACAGTTTGGACCCTGGATGTAAATAATTTGTCTAAGCAGCCTGATGTTCATTAGTAATTACTTGACATTTTGCTTTGGCTGGTTAAAGGCCATGTAAAGTGAGGGTTCTTCTTGGAAGTTGAGACATCTCAGAAATAATTCTTTGGCATGAAAACCATCTCTATAGCACTACTTCTTTCTCCATAGAGACCAAACCCAATGAGTAGTATAGTCTGGGAGACGTGAAAAGCTATCTGGGGACTAAATGGAGAATTGCTTGTGTTGTGGACCTGTTAAATTCTCTAGAACATCGATTCTAAGACTTTTTCAGTTGGTAGACTTCACCCAGGCAAATGCCCCCAGAATATCGTGCCTTCCAGATCCATTTGCCAATGGAGAAATAATACACTTTATTTCAAAAATTTCTTTGGAATCAAGTGAATGAATGGTATTTTTGATAAGACACTAATAAAGGACATCATAAATGAATACCCAGTTCATGCAAGGAAAAAATGATTTTTTCTCCTAAATATAAACAGGAATAATTAGGGAGCCCCCATAGGTGGTGCCACTGATAGGCTATGGGATTGTGAGTCAGGAAAACTCATCTTTCTGAGTTTATATCTGACTTCAGAACCTTAATAGGCAAAACATTCAATCCTCAGACACTTACTGGGCAAGTCACTTAACCATTTTTGTCTCAATTTCTCATCTGTAAAACAAGCTGGAGAAGGAAATGGCAAAAGATTACAGTATCTTTACCAAGAAAACCCCAAATAGGGTCACAAAGAGTCAGACAAGTGAACAACAACAACAAAGGTCCACCATGGACCACAAAAGGTCATTTTAGAAAATTCTCCTACAAGTGAATTATTTCTCCCTAGATGGAGTATCCTCACTCCATCCCCAGGAATTTTTTTTTTTTTAGGAGAATTGGCATTCTAAGGATACATTGTGAGTAAGATCTTGGAATATCCCTGAGAGTGTGGGCAACACTGCAGAGCTATAATAAATGCCTCTTGAAAATGGAGAATCAGTCACCTTTGGCATATTTTCACTGGCCTCCCACACTCTGGCAACTTGTTGGTAAAAGATCCTTTTTAGCTTCTGACCTCTTCAAAAGCAAGGGACCATTGCATGTACTTGAAGTGACTAATCGTCTACATACACCCAATTTCAATTTCTCTTCCCATCTTCAGGAGACTCCAACCCAGGCACATTTACAAGGGCAAAGGAATTGCTTTATCTTTATTTCTGCATCTAAGCTCCTTAACCTAGTAAACACTGCAGCTCTCACCCAAGCAGAACGTTTTCTTCAGTGGGTTCATCCCTAGGTTAAGGTTTTTTATTTTATTTTGTTTTATTCTTTTTCAACAATGTCGCTCACTCCAGTGGGGTCAGAAGACACTTCTGGCTGAGATAAGATCGTGAGATTAGAGCTGAATATTGACAATGAATAATAAGAATGGTCATGGTAATCAATATGACTCTTGCATTCTCCGAGGAGAGGGGGAGCAAAAGTGTCTTGAGTGGACAAGCCACATGGCTCTTGCAACTTGATCCCGATTGTTAACCCTTAGCCCCTTTCCTCTAGCCTTGGTATGAAACATAAAAGTATGCCTGCCTTCTCCCTTTAAATGCACACTTCTGCAGAGAAGGCAGATTCCTGGTTCAAGTTGAATCTGCGGGAAGTTTAGTCTTTCTTAGTCTTCCAATTACTCTCAGTGCTTATTTTCAGCACCCCCTTCCCGTTTTTGAAAGCCTGTCAAAGGGCTGGAGGGAAAGCCATACAGACACCGCTGCATATCCACTCCAGTCCAAGAGAAACACAGGTAGTGGGACACAAAGAATTTCTAGTGTCGGCAAGCATTCCACCTCCAGTCTAGACATGGGCACAAAGGGTTGGGGTGAAAGGAGAGGAAGGCTAGATTTGGGGCAGGACTATCTCAAGTGTTTTATTTGACGTGTAATTGAAGAGAAGTGGGAAAACTGAATCCTAAACACTGCACCTGGGCAGTATTGGTCACGTCCCTACCCCCTCTTTGTGCCTATTTCCTCTTCTTTAAAATGATGGGGTTGGTCCGGACTAGGGGTTCGGAACCTTTTTTGCATCCTGAACTCCTCTGGCGGTCAACGGAAACCCTAGACCACTTCTCAGAAACAGGCTTTTGTTGTTGTAGTAATTATTCATAAATGAAGGAAATGTTAAGTTTCAGTTAGAGATTAGTGAAAAGAAAGATGCAGTTTTGTTCCCTTCATCCACATTCATGAGCTCTGGGATTCCACGATGTCTTAATATTTCCTTTCCGCTTCCCGCTCTCAGTTCTCTGAGAGCATAATGCGTCTGGAACTTCAAGTTGCCTCGGCGCTCAGCAAAATCCCTCGATAGGGCTAAGAGGAGAAAAGCTCTAAGTAGGAGCAAGCCTTCAAGAGCCGGTCCCGCGCCTAGGCTGGTTCCGATCACTAAAAATGAACGTCGATGGTTTTTGTTTTAATGCATTGGAAGGGACTCCCTCGGAGGGCCCAGCTTGCACCGAAGCGCTGTCAGTTCGACGCTCGAATTAGGCGAAAACCTCTCTCTTCTCTCCATGCAGCTGGCTTGAAGATTGAATTTTTTTCTTTATAAAAACGAGTTTCTGGCCACTCTCGGGCCAGGGCCAGCGGGAATTCAGGAAACCGAGTTCTCTGCTTCTTTGGGGGCAGAAATGGGGGAGGGGTTTGGAAAGACAGACAGTCGGAAAAATTTAAGGTTGAATTTGGAACAAAAAAAAGAAATAAGCAATGGCAAATTAATGTAATTTCTACAATTCAAAATGTGGTATTTTTCGAAGGGCTTTTCTCTCATGTTGGCTCCCATAGCGAAATGCTGCACTCCAGGGGGTCCATCTGCCGCCGCTTTGGGGTTCCGGGTGAGAGCTCTAGCGTACTGTGTGTTGGGTTTGAGGAGAACTGCGTACCCTTTCCCTAAGGCTGGGATTGGACTTTCCCTGAGTTCATATTTGAGCCGAGGACAATGAAGAATCTTTCACAAAAGGACAGCGCTTTCTGGCCCTTTGCCCTACAGGTGTGGTCCACATTGTCCGACGAGCTGGATAGTTCAGGTAAAAAAGTAGCCCCCTAGCAGCTCTCCAACTTCCCAAATACACACAAATCTCAAAGTACCACCAAGATTCCAGCCTATGCTTGACCTTCCTAGCCAAGTCTCGGGTCTCTGCTGTAGAGAAAGCTACGCGAAACTCTGTGGGAATCTCTGAACAAATTTTCTGCCCTGACCCACGCCTTATTTCGGCTGGGAATTCTGTCCTTTGCTTTGTTATGGGTAGAATACGAAAAGATTGGGCTGCCAGACTACCGAAATTGTTTCTCTGCCTTATCTGACCTTCCCTGGAGTAGAGGAAATTCAAATAACGTAGATTTGGCCTGTAAAGATGCGAGAGAGACTGCTCCCTTGCCAGTGGGTGCGGGAAGAATTGTTATTCGACTGCTTTTCTGTCCATACTGCTCTGGAATGAATCTCCGGGACAAGAGCTGGCTCCAGCCCAGAGACTCGGGAAAGCAACCAGTCTTGCCGACTGAAGAAGCTTCACTCTTCCTGCCGAATCTTCACTTCCGCAAACCGTGTCTATACGGTAAAGAATAAAGGCAAATCTACGGATTAAGGAGGGCAGATTTGCCCGAATGCTCTTAATAGTTAAGGCCAAGCTGATTTTTCCTACTCATCTGGCTTCTTCTCAATTAACGGTATAACTGCCTTCACCCCACCTCCACCTTCAGTTGATTCCCCCTAGATGCAGACCTAGAGTTCTTTGCTGGCTAATGGGGGGGGGGGGAGCAAACGGGGGGACAGACTTTTATCTCTTGCCTTTATTTCCAAAAGTAAAAAAAAAAATTCTCGGCACCGTAGTTACCCGGAGGAATAAGGCCAAACCATCTTATCTCCTCTATTCCCCCCCACTGAGATAATTTAGGCAAAACCGGCTTTTTTTTTCTTCTCTGCCTAGTGTCACGGGTTATAGGGGTATTTTGGTTGAGGAAGAGAATTACTGAGACCCCATCGCTATCTTCTTGGGTAAGGAAATGATTTGCCGGACTCGTTTTTTCCTGGTGGAAAATGGTGGTGTGCGTCCATGGGCGTATGAATTCTTATTTTTCTAAGGAGAATTTTCAGAGATCTGAATAAAGGTAACTAAAGCACAGCTGATTCTTCTGCTTGTCTTCCTCTTGGGTGGATAGGAAATCTGTCTTCTTGGTCTGTGTCCTAGCCAATACAAGGGAGATGAAGACTAACTTTCTTTCCCATGGGGCGTCCAAGGCCGTAGCAGGGCAACTACATCCTGACCGGGAGAAACTGGTACAGTTTCTACCCCGGAGTTGTCAGGGGTATCTGACCCCTACAGGAGTCCTTGCAGCCCTTCGTCTTTTAGATTAATATATGAGACATAAGAATCTTCCCCTTTTTCTGCTCGTGCCAGGGTCGTGGCCAAAGCAAGTGGCACTGAAATCCCCTTTGTCTCAGTACAGAGCAATTAGCAAACCCGCAGAATGACCTGAACCAGACTGGGACTAGTCAGGGCACCCACAGCGGGGAAGGGAAAGAGATCTGATCAATTGTTCAGTGTAGTCTGTGATTCCCTCTTCTTTCAAGTATTGGTCTCTTTAGGGGAAACTTCTGGCAGAAGTAGATTGGGTTCGGAGAATTAATACTACTTCTCTCAATCTCTGTATGTGAGGGATGAGTTCAGAGCAGAGCGTTCTCAAGGGGAACTCGAAGGTAGGCGGAACTATGCGGAAAAATTGCAGCCCGAGCATGAATGTACAGTCTATGCACACACAAATGGGTAGCAGAATGTTCTGCACACCGTATCAAGCCATCTCCTATTGCTAGTTAATATGCATATAAGCTATAACAAATGGCGAGTAACAACTCCCAAGCATCCTTAAGAAGTCAACATATAAATTGACCTGGAATGGGAGCATCAATTACAGACAGAATTGTTGTCCACAATCACCTGGACATAACACTGATCCATGAATATTTAAGGACTTTTTTAAAAAGAGATTTCCGCGTCCCGAAAAGACTCATAATCTCCAATCTCATGGAATGAAAAGCTTTCAGAATATAAAGATCTAGTGGAAGAAATTAAAATCATGTGGGAGCAACCCATCTTTGTTTGTCCAGTCTGTTCCTGGAACTGTCTCCCAGAAGGTGTTTTCAGTGGGTCTAAAGAAAACGATCTTACATCCCGATACTTTTATTCAGTTGCAAAAAAACCCAACCCAATTATTTCATCCACTTGAGCAGTAATTTGCAGCGCATTAAATATACGAAAGTAATAGCCGGATAGCGACTTAGCCTCTGGCCATTTCTATCCTAATCCCGTCCGAAAAAGAGCGAAAGAAGGAGAACTCGACCACCACCATGACAATCATAAGACTCAGGCTTTGAGACGCGAATTATGTGAAAAATTCAGATTCCTAGGTTAGTGTAGAGGCTATAAGTGGCTTTAAGGCTCGCGTTCCAGAAATAACATTTGGCCGAAACTCCCCACTGCGTGTGTTCAGTCTTATTCGCTCTTAGTTTCCCCGTAACTCCTGACCCCCAAAAGTATGCAGATAGACAGGTAAATAGATGCCATTCTTTTTCTCTCTACTCGAGAATATTTTGGTTATCATTGATCTTCACTTTCTTGAGCTGGTCTGTGTCTTCTCTGAATTTCTCCCTATCCTGGAATTCATTTTTCTCTTGAGCTGGCTCAGATCAGCTACTGGAGTAGCGGGGAAAAAAGAAATTTCCCTCCCATTAGGAAGGTCTAGAAGATCGTTAGCACCAAAAAACTACCTTAAACTTCCTTTTTGGTCTGCAGCATGTTGATTCCAAGTACATGTATCCATTCGTGTGTATATTAACTGATGCAGTAAGCACATGTATTAATCTCTGTGGCTTTATCCTGAAAGTAGACTCATGAAGATATGCACTAACATGCACTCACCTTATTAATACTAAGAAAAGGCTCCACATACATCTAAGTTTAATTCATCAACGTCACCTAATCCCTAAGTATCCTTGTTTGTACACATTCGGAACTGTGCACACACAGTAAATACATATTCCCCTAACTACCCAATTGCAGAAATCCCACCCAACAGATAAATATACCTAAGGTGACCTTCAGAAATACATATGTCCATACACACTTAACTGTGACAAACAGATAGTTACATCTAGCTCTGCATATATGAAATTACAAAGCATTGTGCCCACTATACCCACACAGCCATGATGGTTGCATACACACATACATGTATACAAACTATATGAACTTAGATATCCATAATAATGTAAAAATAAGTGTTTGAGTATCAGCTTGGTTCCTGAAACATGTTGGTTAAGGTCCATCCACCCTTACATATCTACTTTTAGGACTTCAAAGGCATGAGCTAATATGCCCACCTCTGTACGTAGAGCTCCCTGCCCCCTCCCCACATAATCATTCACCTACGTACATATACAGGTAAACTTAATCACTTATAGATCTTCTTACACATGCACATTCTGCCCAGTGCTCCCAATGGTACATAGAGTTCCCTCCAGTACCCTACCAAGACAATATCTCTACTCCAAGTGGATATCCAAGGCCCCTCTCACTACAAGGAGAAATCTCCAATTACAGGAGGACATACAGACACCTGGCCAGTTTTCCAGGTGGAGGGGCCAGAAGCTTCAGTAGCTTGAGGAAGGCAGCTCTAGTCAAGCCTGAGCTTTTTTCAAAATGACTGAATTGACCGGAAAGCCAGAAGTCAGTTCGTTAAAAGGGAGAGAGCCAGAGAGCCCTGGTATCTGGAGTCAAGATAGGGTGAAGTTAAGGTGAGGAGGACTCAGAGAGTCAGAGCTTCCTGGCCTCTGACCACTATTCGTGGTCAACTCGTCTCAAGGAGATGAAGAGAAAAGAAAGCCTAAGGAAGGATTCCCCTAGGAAAAAAAAAACAAAACCAAAAGCCTCCGTTAGTCAAAAGAAGTTGGCAGGGGGAAAATAAAAGAGGGAGCCACTTTCACTACAACCTTACTAAATCTGAAAAAAAAAAATCCCAAAACTCTTTCAAGTACACACAAAACCCTGTATATTAATGGTCTGTATATTAATGAATCTGGAATTAACTGAACCTGTGACATGCTATAAAACCTTTCTCTAAACATGTCCTTAGCTTATTTCTCTAATTTCCCTGAGATAAATATCTCCTTTCTATTTATTGATAGCCTTCAATGTAACTTCCTTTAACTCCCTCAGTGAAAACATATGTGAAGATGTACGAGAAGTTATTTCTGCATCAATCCACATTTTTCTCTCTCCCTAGCCAGCGCGTTGGACCTACACCACACGTCTAAAATCCACTACATGTGTTTCGCGTTTGAAGAAAATCAGAAAATACTTATAAGCCCAGAAATGGGGAAAGAAGTGTGTATTTGTGTACATGGAGTAACTCAACACTCACTGTACTTTAAGGCATCACAAAACACTTTCACACCATCAACATTGCTTTAAGGTTTCTCAGCAGTGGCACAAATATATATTATATGAGCATGTTGTAGCTACCTATAGGTGTGATGGAGATACAGAAAGATATCGGTTCTATTTTCAAGGGAAATGGAAAGGATGTCAGGAGTTAAAGGGGTGGGTGGGTGGTTAAGATGTGGTTTTAAATAGTATGTAAGCTACAGTAAAGAACTTTTCTAATGTCTAAGCAACAATCAACTTCTTACAGGTCCCAACTCTGCTATCTTGCTTCTGATGGAGATTAATTGCACCCTTTCCCCCTTGCTAGCAGGGCAGATGGGCACCGAAGGAAGGAGGGAGCTACTGGCAGGTTTCCACGAGTCCATGTGCCCCCAATGTTTCAGGTCCTACCCCCATTTCCTTCTCACTCATTACCCCTGGTCCTACCCCACTCCACTCTCCCTGAACCCTACCTAACAAGTAAGTCCAAATGAACATGCCCTAACAGGCATTGCATCGGACACAGCCCATGACCCGAATATACTCATTTGAGTGCCCTCACAAGCACGGTCCTGTGCAAATGGCCAGCCAGACATAGTCCAGCCAATATTCTGTGGCGCCAGACTTCAGAACCATAGATCTCTATGTTCAGCCAGTTCTTTTTTCTTTTCTCGAATTAGGATTTTCTTCTGCCGTGTGGGAACAGTGGGTCTGACAAAGGGGGAAAAGTGGGGATCGATTCCCCTACTTTTGACTTCTTAGTACACACATACGTATATTTGTGTGGGTATACATACGCACACATATATGTATGTATGTATGTATGTATGTATGTATATATATATATATATATATATATATATATATATATATATATATATATATATATATACACACACAGAGAGAGAGAGAGAGAGAGAGAGAGAGGGTTTTACCTCATAGTGCAAGGGGCTTCCAGAGTGCAAAAGGGAAAATTTCTCCTGGAGAGATAAAACATGGGTGGCAAGGAGAGGGGCATTGGGAGGAATGTGGTGCTAATGATGTTGGTGAGTGGGTACAGTATAGGACTTTAAAGTGTTTCTCATGCTAGGCCAGAAGGACCAAGGATCACTGTCTGCCTCCGAAGAACTGAGCTGCACAGAATTTTATTTCGTTAAAGAAATTTAATTAAAATAAACAGCCACCTAAAACACATCCCAGGTCTCCCACCCACATTCTGGGCTAGGGGACTCCAGAGGCAGGCTGTAGAATGCTATACCTGCTGGTTTTTAGCTAAACTGATTTTGTTTTTCGCCTTTGTGTCTCATACCTTCTTTTCCCTACTCTTTGGAAGGGAATAAGAATGGAAAGCGGAAAAGCTCTCTTCCATTTACTGTGAGATTTTTGGGGGGCGGGGAAGGAAAAGGATTTTTGGAGTCCTTTCTTCTCCCTTCCTCCTTCCCCCCACTCCAGTCTGGATTTAGTTGGAATTCCAAAAATATTTCTAATTTGATTTGGGGTCTGTGGCCAGAGCTGAGAAACAGTGACTGTGGGTGCGGTTTTGGGTGTGATTATGGAAAAACAGGAGACAGTGCCTCACTTAACACCCTTTTCTCTTTTCCTTCTACAGCCCCCCCACCAAGTTAGCCTCCCAGACTCTGACACATGGATTCAAACCCCTTTCATCTACTTCTACCAGACCTGTCCAGGTCTGGCTAGAGTCTTTGCAGGAACTCTGAAGGGATTCTTGAACCCTCTCCCTGGCCTAGTTAGATTTAAATTTCCCGCCATTCTCGGATTTTTTCTTTTTTCTTTTTTTTTTTTGTAAAAGACAGGATTTTTGTGAAAGTATTCAGCACTCCTTTTGTTTCTGTGAGATGCCATAGCCCCCTTGCCTATTCCAACCGAATTTTAAAAATTATTTCCCGGATTTCTCTAAAAAAAAACAAACCAATCTTAAAACACCCCCCAAAAGAAGGTAGGAAGTAAGCCTTCTCTTACAGGGCGAACCACAAACTAAAATAGATTGAGGAAGAAATGATGGAAAGCGATAAATACCTTTTCCAGCTATTCGGTTTGTTGACTTTCTGACCAAAAGGGGCCTTCGCTTTGTTAGGTCTCGGATGAAGGAGCCAAATCCTCCCCCCAGCACACACTCTCTTCCAACCTCTTCCCCAACCCCCCTCAGCTCCCCTGTCTAACTTGAAAATGAACTTGGACTTCTCTTTCAGACAGGCCCTAAAACCAAGGGGGGATTTTATTTGTCTGCCTTTGAAGGACTTCCTAAGCAGGGGAGGTGTTTTGGGGAGAGGGGGGACAGAAGGTACTCTCCCGCATCCGAAGAAGATAGGGGAGGAACTGGAATAGAAAAGGGGGAGGAGTAACTTTGTTAATGTCAGCTCTAGGTTTACTTCCTTCGAATTCTTTTGTCAATTTCGGGGGTGAAATTGACCCGTGGAGATGCAAAAGGGAAGGGGGGATGGGAAGGGGTGGGGGCTAAAAAAAGGGAGGGGTGGGGAGAAAAGTTAAGAAATAGGGAGAAGGGGATAGAAGATGAAAGGTCTCTAGGGAGGTTGGAAAAGGGGGGGAATAGGGATCGAGGGTATGAAAAGGTTGGAGGGAAGGAGATTATAAACCCAAGAGGGGAGGGGGATAAAAGAGTGAATTGGGAGTTGGGAAAGAAAGAGAGCTGACATTGGGGACGGGAAAGCGATTGAGGATGACCGCTGGAGAGTGGTTGGACCTTCTTGTGAGCAACAACCTAAGGCCCATGTCAGAATCAGCAATTCCAGTGATTTCGGGTCTGGTGGCACTCTGGGGGATGAGCATCGAGGAGACAGATTGGAAGAAAAATTTAAGCAAGGGAATGGGCAAGGAGCCACCTCAAAGGGTCTCTCCTCAACCGTTCCAGATCAGGAGAAATTGAGGTGAGAGAAAGTGCTTCGACTCAAACCAATCTACCTTAACCTTAATCTGTCTATGTGTTCATTCATCGGTTTAGCTTTTGGACCTTAGAAAAATGTTGAATGAAACCTCCAGAGTGAGAGAGATCTTGGAGTGGGATTTGGAGGAGAGGAGACAGTTCTCAAAGAGAGGGAATCCCAAAACAAGAGGCAAATTGAGGTCCTTGGTAATCCCAGTGGCCCAACCAGCCACCACTCTAGTCTTGGCTGGCAGACAGGCACTGTAAGGAATTGGGATGGAAGAAGCCCAAGCTAGAGGAAGATGTCTCAGAGGTGAGTTCTCAGGCTGGGAAGAGAGGTTGGGGCTTTCTCTGCGGGATGGGCTGTGGGGGTGGAAAGATCAAAGTCAATATAGGTAGCAGGGATATGGAGGAGCTAGCGTCTGCGTCGGCACGCTCTATAGGCCGCCTCCAGACCTCACTGAGCCCTGGGGAATTAAGAACGGAAGAGATGGGGGCGGTAAGAACTCCAGCCTTGATCCTTTGAGCTCGGCAAAATGGACCTATTAGTCCTTTCTAGTCTTCTAGTGCCTTCTTTTCCTCTGCTCATTACCCCAAATTTCAGTCTCTATCTGTAGGGGAGAGGTGAGGGATGAGGTAGCTATGAAGGAAACCAGCAAAGACCAGACCTTTCCTCTCAGTTATCCCCCCACTTCTCTACTTTTTTTAGCCTACTCCCTGTTAAGGTCTATGCTATAACTGAAATGTCCTCTTCTTTCCAGAGATATTGGTCAAGCCCTGTTAGGTTTTTATATAAGTTCACTTCTTCCACCCTATAGCTAGGAATCTGATCATTACAAACCCTAGTGGAAAAAGATATTTCCACTTTTTCTGTCTCCCCCCAGTAAAGACTCTTGTTCCACAGCCTTGGGGGAAAAAACCTACTCATGTCAAATCTCCAGAGAAGTATTTTGGAATTGGGGTGGGTAGAGAAAATGAAATACTCAATTCCTACAGCTATTCTAAATGAATGTTGTGAGCCAGGTCCTGGTCTCCATGTTCCTGAGTTGAAAACAGAATCACAGAGACACAGCACAACATCAGACATGCCTGGGTCCTTGCAACAGAGATGAGCTGCCACTAATTTACAGTACTGACCAAGTTCTGATCTGCCTAGAATTCCAAATGCAAACTTGCAAAGATATGGCAATCTGACTTTATCTTCTTTGTATTTCCCTGG
>CM053581.1:384415065-384692126 GCA_028627135.1 Pseudochirops cupreus | reverse complement strand
TGTGTGTGTGTATCTTGAGAAGTAGGCCTTGTGTAAATACCCATACCTGAGCGTATATGACACATATATACCCCAAGATCTATACTTTCACATAAAAGGTGTATTGGGAGACACAACAAGAGTGTGTGTTGGGGTGGGGAGGGAGTGTACAGAAAGTTTACTTCTCCATGCTTTTGAACATATACGTGTGGCACAAGACTTCACTGGAACATTCCAAATAGCCTACACAAACTTCTAGATAATAAGGACACACAAACACAGAGGTTTGCAGTTAGATGGCAAAATGAATCTTCTCTTTATGTGGTGAGGAATTTCAGAGTTACTTCGCAACTCAAAATCAGGATCTCCAGGAAGCAGGAGAGGAGGAAAGAAATTGGGAAAGATATTTCCCCAGACCATCCAGTTATCTCAACCCCCTCAGCAAACCGCCCTCTGAAAAGGCAGCTAAGGCGAGGAGACCAGAACCAGATCTCTGTCGGGAGAGAGATTGGGAGGGTATCTAGAGAATGTGAGAGGCAATGACATTTATTTGAACTTTAAATGCCCTTCTCTTTTTTCTCCCTTCGTACAATCAAGTCTTCTCCATTTCTGCAGATCCTGCAGTTGATGGAGGACTGTAGAGGCTATAGACCCACCTTATTCCCTTTTTTCTTCTTTATTCCAAATTGTAAAATTCAGTTGATGAATAGAAAGTACTGACCCCGGAACTTAGCCCGGATCGGCTAAACTACGCAGGTTGGACTAGGCTAAACTTAGTTTAGATGAGGCTGGGGAGTGGGGATGGGAGTGGGGGTGTCTGTTTCCGTGAGGAAGATCACGTCTTACTCTAGGTTTCTTGCTGAAGTTGAGATATAATTACTCCGGCCCTAATGGTCCTTTTTTATTTTTCCTTCCTGGAGTTTTTTATTTGGATGTTTTGTTTTGTTTTGTTTTAAATCTCAACGAGAGCCATATTTTGAGAGACTAGGGTTTAGGGAGTGTTGTGGAAGGAAGGACCGGACACTTTCCAGTTTATTAACACTAGAAAATTTCCTCCGATTCTAGTTGTGTAGCTTTGTCTGTGGGGCTGATTCCTTTTTTATTCTGCTCTCCCCAGGGCCAACAAGTTAGGGCTTTTTGAAGCGGGAGAGATGAGGGGAGCCCCTGGGCATGGGGCAACCGGTCCAGACAAAGCAGACTTGTTCCCAATTCCTTTCTGTGTCCCCTGGACCTCCCCAAGTGATGTAGGAGGCCTAGTTCTTCACTCTGTCTTCCGGGAGAACCGGGACTTTGATTGACTCTCTCCCTTCTCCCACATCTCGCTGCTAAATTTCGGCCGGCACCGTGCCCCTAATAAACGGAATTGTAAAATGCCCGACTTAATTAAATCTATATCTCATTGCAATAGGAATAGTTAATGTCCTCACATAAACCTAGAAAAGAACATACTATTAATTTTATTTATTGCAGGGCTACCTTGCTCTAGGAGCCTTCCAGTGTACTGACCCGGGAGCCCCGTTGGGGAAATGGATGGGATGGCTTCTGAAAACCCCTAAAGAGTATGGAGAACTAGGGAACCTGGACTCTACCAGCAGGGCTCTGGTTCGGCCTTGGTGTTGGACTGAGACAAGTCAGCTCCGGCCAAGGTCCCCAGATCTGAAAGCCAAGGAGGAGCTAGGAACGCATGGATAAGGTTAGAGTTTAGAGTCCTTTGTTGCTTCAGGCCCACAGAGTCAAGGAACTGGGTGTCTGAATTGGGGCCAGCACAGGGAAGGAAGAGAGGGAAGGTGGAGGTTGGAGGAGTGTCGCTATGGCCACCCCCCTAGCTGGAGGCTAAACTGTGCCCCTCGGAGGCTCGCGGAAGAGGCAGCTCTGCTCTTCAGGAAGACCCTGAAAGCGAAGGTCACACGTCTTGTCTAGACCCAGATGGATTTTACCTTGACCTTGGACTCGGGCTGTTTGGGGCCGGATAATTCCCTGAAGGAAGCAAACCCAGCTTCTTTCTCAATCCAACGTCCCTGTCTGCCTTCCTCTTGCTATCGTTTTCCCCAATCACTTCTTTCTGGATATCTTTGGGCCCCCTCCGCTCCCCCCAACATACTTTATTTTCCTTTTACTCATCAGCTTCTAAATAGCCTCTGTCTTGTCTCCGAGATGACCTCTCCCAAAGATGAAGGTGATATTTAAAACTTTCTGCTGAAGAAGATCTCACAGGAACACACACATACACACACACACCACCACCACCACCACCACCACCACCACATCACACCACACCACACTTACGGAGCCAAACTAACCCTCTCCTTCAGGGCCCGGAATAAGCCACTTAGTAGTTATGGGGGAAGGAACGGCAGCAGAAAGATTCCTTTACTCTTCAGTAGGAGTTGGAAACCTGGGAATGAAAACCTCTGGACCACTTCTGCCCCATTACTAAGTGACTGCGGACCCAGAGTTTGAAAACACATGGCCTTGTGACTGGGGAGTGAGGGCCCGGGAAGGAGGAAGAAAAGAAGGGAAACCGCGAAGATTGAACAGGAGGAGCTGTCCCCTATCTTCATCAGGCCTTTGATTTTTCCCCTTTGCATTCGCATTTCGGCTCTTCACAGCTCAGCTCGGGACACCCAGGAGGAGAAGCAGCGTTGTCCAAGATGGGGAAGCAGCTATCGGAGACGCTGGGTACCCGGGGGTTTCATGTAAGGGGAGGAGACTAGGATCGGACAGCCGGACCCAGACTGAAGAGCCCCAGTTACTAAGCTTTAAGGCACCCCCCTTCCTCTCACACACACTTTAAGTGAGAAGGCGACTTTTTTTCTTAAAAATAAAAACCCAGTGTTTTCGCGTGGTCATTCTTTTCCTAGAAATGTGATGGTGGTTGAATTTGAAGATGCCATTCTCAACCGCCTTCTCCTACTCCGCCCTCTAAAATTTTTGACACCGATATGCTTCGAGCTGGAAATTTAGCCATCCCTGCCGGCTTCCCTTCTCCTCCAGAGCACGCCCTTTCAGGCTTCTCGGCGCCGCCGCCCCAAGCTCGGTACCCGCCTACTGTTCTGTCTCCCATTCAGCCCTTCCACCAGGAGTGGTCAGACCCTCCGGAAGGGTCCGTAGCACCCCCGGGACAAAGGGAAGGGAAAAGGGAGAAGGTAAAGATGGGAGACATTGACCTTCTGGGAGCAAACCAGTAGAGCCGACAGATTGAGGTTAATGCCAGAGTACTAAACAAAAAGCAATGCTAAAGAAGTGAGGCAAAGAGCTATTTGCCTCTTTCCTCCACTCTATTTCTCCCCATCCCTTCGGTGCGGGCATGCCCGAGACGAAACCTAATTTTGTCTTGGACCATGATATTTCTATCACCGCTTGTTACCTCTCATCTCCATTTCTGCATCCCAGTTTATTTCTATTCCTGTTTTAAATTCCATTTCTAATTCTCTTATTTCCGTTGTGCTTAAATCGTCTCCATTTCTAGCCTTTCTGCCCCGTCCCCCTTTCTCTTTTATTTTCTTTCACTCCTAGAATCACTGTGGTTTCCCTCCCCCCCCCCCCCAGAATGGTGTGGAAGGGGGCTGGGTGGAGTACAGGGAACTCCAGTCTCTTTCTCCCCGGGGCCCTTTTCCCTTGGCGTTGAGAAGCCTGGGTAGGAGACAAGCAATGGGCAGGGGGCAGGAGAGTGATCCCCTCTCCCTAGGGCGGCCTCGTAAGGCTGAGAGGTTCGGCTTCAAGAGACTCAGGGAGATGGTCTGTAATGGAAATAGCTCTATCATCAAAGCCTCACGGATCAGAGTCTGACTCCTTCCAGCTGGGAGCTACAGGGGAGCTAGCTCTGCTTGGCTGGGAGCAGAAATGCTACCTCTTACACACACACACACACACACACACACACACACACACACACACACACATGCTACCTCTTACACACACACACACACACACACACACACACACACACACAGACAGATCCCACCACCACCACCACTACCATCACGCCACTCTTTTATTCTGTTTGACCAATTTTTAAAATTCTCTTTTCTCCCACATACCCCGACACCTAATCCGTGATTTCTGCAGTCTCCGTAGCCTCCATTTACCGGGAAAGGGGGGTGGGGCGGTGTAGACAAATGGGAGGAAGAGAGGTGTAAATCGCCCCCCATACCTACACCCCCCATTCTTGGGTTCCCCTGGGGGAGCCACGGAAACCAGCCCCTCCTTCCCCTTAGCGTCGACCAAATAGTGCCCGCTCCCCTCCACCTCCCATCAGCCCCCCCTTTTTTCCAGGCCCTCCAAGGGGCGTAGCCCTAGTTCTTTAAATCTCCCCACCTCCCCCCTTTCACGGGCCAATCAACACCGGGTTGTACCTTTCCCCCGCCCTCCCCTCGAATGGGGCGGAGAACCCAGGAGACCGGGACTGGGTGTCACGTGCAAGGACGAAGTCACGTGGTAGGAGGCAGGGAGGGGAAGGGGAGTCAATTCGTACGAGCATATTTCTTAATGAAGCGGGGAAAGAGGGTGAGGCGCATGCGCCCGGGCCCAGTGAGGGAGGGGGGCAGGAGGGACTAGAGGAGGAGGAGGAGGGGGAGGAGGGAGGAGAAAGGAGGGGGGAGGGGGAAAAAGGGGAGCGAGGTGTCTCCCTCGCTCTCTCCCTCGCTCTCTCCCTCTGGCAAGTGGAGTTTTTAAAAAGCTCGAGCAGATCATGTCATGACGACTTCGCTGCTCCTGCACCCGCGCTGGCCGGAGAGCCTTATGTACGTCTATGAGGACAGTTCGGCTGAGAGCAGCGGAGGAGGAGGAGGAGGCGCCGGCGGCGGAGGAGGCGAGGGAGGCGGAGGAGGCGGCGGCGGCTGCGGAGGAGGAGGCAGCGGCGGCGGAGGAGGAGGGGGGGGAAGCTGCAGCGGAGCCAGCCCCGGCAAAGCCCCGATCATGGACGGACTGGGCGGCAGCTGCCCCTCCAGCCACTGCCGGGACCTGCTCACCCACCCGGTTCTGGGCCGGCCCCCGGCTCCCCTGGGCGCCCCGCAGGGCGCCGTCTACACGGACATCCCCGCCCCAGAGGCGGCGCGCCAATGCCCCCCGCCGCCGGCGCCCCCCACCTCGTCCAGCGCTACCCTAGGCTACGGCTATCCTTTCGGCGGCAGCTACTACGGCTGCCGCCTTTCCCACAACGTGAACTTGCAGCAGAAGCCCTGCGCCTACCACCCCGGGGACAAGTATCCCGAGCCGTCGGGGGCCTTGCCGGGCGACGATTTATCCTCCAGGGCCAAGGAGTTCGCCTTTTACCCCAGCTTTGCCAGCTCCTACCAAGCGATGCCCGGCTACTTGGACGTGTCCGTGGTGCCGGGCATCAGCGGGCATCCCGAGCCCCGCCACGACGCCCTCATCCCCGTCGAGGGTTACCAGCATTGGGCGCTCTCCAACGGCTGGGACAGTCAGGTGTATTGCTCCAAGGAGCAGTCGCAGTCAGCCCACCTCTGGAAGTCTCCTTTTCCAGGTAAGGGGCTTTTCTTGAGTGACACAACCCCATCCTCATCGCCATTTCCCGCCTCCCACCCTCCAACCCCCTCCACACACACCCTGGGGCTCCGCACCCGAGCCACCCCCGCTGTCTGGCCCCGGCGCGCCCGGCTGCTGAGAGAGCCGGCCGGGCGAGCTGGGTTGAGGAATGCGCCGCTGAAGGAAATCTGCTCCGACACGTTCCCTTGAGCTGCCCCGCCGAAAGTGAAGCAATAGCAGGCGCCCGAGCGCCTGGCTCCCCGGGCTTCCAGCGCCCAGGGAGTACCGGCTCCGGCGCCCTTCACACTCCCAGGCCCAGACGCACAATTGGCCTGATTTATAAAGCCCAAAACCAAAACAAACAAGAAACAAAAAAGAAAATGGCATGCAGGATTTTAAAGCGTGCTCCTCTAGCCGAACTGCCCAGGTATTTCGGGCACCACTCAGGCTCTTTAAAGACCCTGAATTAGGCAGATGGTTTGGACACATTTTAACCATAATGGGACTTTATTTTTTATTCATTGATTTATTTATTTTGTTTAATTATCGTGGTTGTTGGGGGCCGTGTAACTGCAACAGCCTTGACCATGAGGAAGATCAGTCCCTTTTCTCCTTTTTAGAGCTCTAATGTGGTTAACTTTCTCTCCTCAAAACTACAACAAAAACAGGAGTAGCGTCCCTGGACTCCTTGATCCAAGAAACGTGGAGAGAATTTTGGGGAGGGTACACGCAGCATCGAGAGGAATAGATGGTAAATAGAAGAACAGATCCCTAGGCTGGGGGTGGGTGGGTGGGTGAGGTGGATGGAGAGACAAAAATAGTGTGTCTGAGTGTGTATGGGAAGAGAGGAAATAGAAAGACGGGGATCTTCTGTCACCCCATTCACTGTGTTTTGGGGGTGTATTCATTTTCCACCTGGGGAAGACCAAACACGATGCTTTTAGAAGAGGAAATCATTCGGTAGTCCCTTATCCCCTACCACATAGGAAGAAAATTCGAGTGGAGGTATTTGGGTTTGACGGTATCTCCCAACAGAGGAGATTCAGCCCTAACGTAAAGAGGCAGACTTGGGGACTCAAGGGTCGGGTGAAAGCCTGTCTTCGTTTGGATGTTCTTCTTCGTCCTCTTAGCTTCTCCTATCCCAAGAAAGAGAAGTCGGAGGGACAAGAGTGAGAGAGCTATAGGACACTATATACCCTTAATGAAGGGGGGGAGGCAACCCAGAGCAACCACTCTCCCTCTGAGATCACTGCTTATGATCTCCCGTGCTAGAGGTGCAGAATAAAGAATAAAAGTCCTCACTAGAGTTGGGCCTGAGAATCCTCGCTATACGGGATTGGAAGAAGAAGAGCTCGATATTATAGAAAAATAAATAGAACTGCACGCAATGGACCACGCTAAATCAACCTTATTTTGAGTTCTATTATAGGATAGAGGAGTCCTGCTGGATAGGCTATACACAGCATCAATTTTCAGGGCCATAGTCCTAGGTTAAACACATATGGATTGTGTTAAATTGTGTTAAACACATTTGGATTTGTGTCCTAATGATTCTCCATCTGCAGCTCTTGATCCTTCCATCATCTAGTCAAAGGGAGCTTTTTTAGAAATCAGCGCCAAGCAAGGAACGGGTGGAGGGGGAGCTCCTTGAGCTCTCTAGGAACAGGCCATAGTAGGGGCACTGTGCCACCTCTCCCAAGGGCTGGACAGCAGGCAGAGGATAGGAACTGGTAAGGCAAAGGAGTTAGAGACAGCTTAGGGGGACTAAGGGGCCTAGAGGTATGTGGAACCTTGGAGTTGCACCGAGACTGAGTAATCTCTGTGCAGATGAAGAAATACATCTTCCTTTAAGGAAGCCACCTCTTAGCCTAGCCTTCTACAGAAAACTAATAGAGCTTTAAAATAATAGTTTTAAAAAACAGCTAAATTATAACAGTCCTGGGAGATTTACTAAATGTATACTGTACAACATATAATATAAAATTCAGTGTCTCAGCAGCTAGATCAGTATATATTATATACACATGTCGATATATACACACATGCATGTATATATGTATGTATGTATTGGTGTGTATATGTATATATTGACATGTTCGTGTGCCATGCACTTCTAGACATATGGATGTGGTAAATTAGTACAGAGAGATAAAGTAGATTAAATTAAGATACATTTTAATCTTAAAATGTGTCTCCATTCCCCCCCCCCCATGTCTTTAGACTTTTAACATCCTTTAGAAGGACCAGGATTGAAAGGTTACTCATCGAGAGTGTTGTTTACCCTACATACAGGCGGATACATGACTGTTTCTCTTGTGTATCTCTGACTGAATGAGATTTGATCTTCATGTGTACAATGAGGTAAAGAACAGTAGATGATTAGTCAGAAAAAGAAAAATAATTGGGGGGGGGAGCGACGTTTCCTAGTGGTTTTAAAAATAATTCTCTACTCTAACCCTTCCCTTGGAATTATCCACATAATTGCCTTCTTCGACATTTCATTTTTAGTGTGAGTGTAGAAAGACAACGTTTGCTGAGAGATCCAGAGGGAAAGAGGGGCAGAGAGGAGAGGGAAAGGAAGAGAGGAAGGAGGTGAAGGAGGAAGAAAAAAAGAGGGAAGGGGTAGAGAGAGAAGGAGCAGAAAAAAAGAGGGAAAGGGGGAGATGTGAGAAAGGAAAAAGAAAGGAGAGAGGGAGAATTGGGAAAGAGAAGATGCAAGGGGAGAAAAGGGGGGAGAGATAGAAGGAAAGTGGAAATGCTGGGCTCCCGGATGCACTTTGGGAAAGATCCCACTAACAAAGTACTTCAGTCTTTAGTGACCAAGGTCCTGATGCCACTGAGAATGTGGGAACAGGGGCAAAACATACCCAGAGTCAGACCCATGTGGCCGGGTCTATACTGTGTTTTGGTGAACTGAGAATGTCGGGGGTGTGGGATGGGAGTACACAAAGATATGAAAAGCTTTTATCTTTAGCACTGAGTCCAGTGAAAACTGGAGAATTTTCTCGTTCTCATTTGATCCGCAAATCTCATAGTTCAGAATGCCAAGTGGATTTTGGAGGAGGGAATGAATACTTTGGCTTGGTCTTCAGATTAACTGGAGCGCCGCCAGGTTTGCCGACTTTCTGCTCTGTGCCGAGAAGACACAACTCTGGGTCTCCCGTGCCAAAAGTCCCCCATCTCTCCATCTGCACACTCATCCTTGTTTCTAAGCAGTCCAGTTGAAGTGAAGAAGGGGCTTTTACAGGAAGCGGGAAAGTGGACTGTTTGCTCTGGAGACCAAAACAATCCATTTGTGTTTAATTTTTTTTTTAAACCACCTACATCAAACAGGTTCTTCAGCAAAATATATACAAAATAATGGATTATGTTCCTGTTATATACTCTCTGAAAATATAGATGTAACACATAAATGAATGTCTGCTCTAAGCTAAGTAGAAAGTTTGTTGCAATTATTTGGTAGTAATTATTTAGCCTAATTTGCACATACAAACCACTCCCCCCCCCTCCCCAACGTACCAATTCATAGATGAGTTCTACGTCTGTTTCTCAGATCATAGAGACAACGATGTTAATGTTGTGAATATGAAAATGGGTATGATTATTCAAGAGAGAAAAAATCATTAAATTGAGCAAATCGGCAGATCCAAGGAGAAAAAGATGCCGAATGTATATTTTCCTAGTTGTCCAGCAATTGTGCTGGAATTGGAGTTGTGTAGACAGCCACGTCATGGCCTTTGGGTATTCTGGCCTTCGCTTTCCACTTCTAATCTTTCCTTTCCAGAGATTATTTTTCTTTAATAATTTGGATGATTACCCCACAGTAACCATATAGTCCCTGTAATACATCGGGACTAAGTGATTGCAGACAAAGGTTTGTGAGACTGGGAACCTGCCCGAATGTAGTGGGTGAGAAGAGCAAGGGCCTGTTCTCCTGTGGACCTTTTCATGTCCTGTTCTCCCTGGCAGAACTTTTGCCTACATTCCTGAGATCTGTCTACATTGGCAGCAGAGAGAGTGGAGGTACCTTTCCTTCCTGACCTATCCATTTCACAACACAATTTGTCCTGAAATATCCACAAAATTAAATGCAAAAATTGGGGGAAATTTGTTGGGAGGGGGGTTGTTTGTGATTATTAGGAGGGGAGGATTAGAGAACCAGAATGATTGCCCCAATTTTTCATTTCTTTTAGGAAGCTCTATGAAGCTTGTTGAGGGGATGGGGGGGTGGGGAGAGGAATGAAGAAGTTACTTTTCTTCCTTGATCTGGTTTTGTGAGCCTGAAGAAAGGGAATATCGGGGGAGTGGAAAGGTGTGTGTGTGTGTGTGTGTGTGTGTGTGTGTGTGTGTGTGTGTGTGTGTGTGTGTGTGTGTTTGGGAAGACACTAAGTCTTCCAGACTCAGGGAGAAGAAGATTGAGTTGGGGTGCCTATAAAGAAGTTAGTGCCTCTTTAATGGTCTGTAGGGAGTTAGAAGCAAAGTTTCCATCTTTAAGAAGGGGAAGGGATAAGCAAGAATTGAAGAAAGCTGTTCCTCTGTCTTACCAAGCAGGGTGGGGTAGGGGGCTTCTTCTGATTCACCCACCAACAGGAAAGCCATTGAAGATACATGGTGAACAGGGAGAGCATGTCTGTGTCCGTGGAAACCTTCCACTCAAAGAAGGCCACCCATGAGATGCCACAGTTGGGACTTTCTTACCTAAGACTACTTTGTGGACCACCATTTATAGGAATGATTGTGTTCCCATTTAAGGGTTTGCTTTGTTTCTCTCAATTACTTTACCTGTTTTAATAAGAAATACCTAAGACTAGGAGGAGAATGCAAAAGTGAATTTATCCCCTTCATTATGTCAGGGTTTCCTGTCAGGAGGAGGGAGGCCAAGTCTAGAAGGGGCAGTACAATTTTGAAGTTCTTCCTTCTCCCCCACCCCCGATTTTTACCTTTCCTCTTGTCTTCCTTTCTCTACACAAAATCAATGAAAACACCATCAAGATTTCTGTTGTTTCATTTGTCAGAATGAGGCAAAAATGTGCCAGGTTTAGGGCATGATTTATCTTACTCGGGATAAATTCATTATTTAAAACACATAATAAAGGCCAAGGTAAATTGGGGGCTGGTCTTTTAATTATTCAGATAATTGAGGTGCTTTGGACTAGGAGAAAGCCCAGATCACTGGCTTGAATTACCCAGATCTCTGAAACCAAAACTGGGGATGGGGAAAGTCCTGCTGAATCATTGAGGGAGCTACATCTTTGGAGGGGCTTTGTCCCACTCCTCAAGTTTCTGCCTCCTACACCTCACCCACTTCCCAAATGGAGAGGAGATAGGCCCTGGGTGTTGGCTTCATCTTATGGGTTCTCTCACATGTTTCTTCCCAGACGTAGTCCCCCTGCAGCCTGAGGTCAGCAGCTACCGAAGGGGCCGAAAGAAGCGAGTGCCCTACACCAAGGTTCAGCTGAAGGAACTTGAGAAGGAGTATGCGGCCAGCAAGTTCATTACCAAAGAGAAGAGGAGGCGGATCTCAGCCACCACCAACCTCTCAGAACGCCAGGTCACCATCTGGTTCCAAAACCGTCGAGTCAAAGAGAAGAAGGTGGTCAGCAAAGCTAAGGCACCCCATCTCCACTCTACCTGACCTTGGAGCCCTGAGCCCCCGTGCCTCCCCACCTATTTATATCCCACTTTGTACCATAAAAGGAGCCCACCGATGGACACTTCGCCGGTGAATCGATTATTTAATATTAATACTAATAAATAATATTAATGTGGAAAAAGAGGGGAAGAGGGAAGGAAAAAAGAAGGAAGGAAGGAAAGAAGGAAGGAAGGAAGGAAAGAAGGAAGGAAGGAAGGAAGGTAGTGGGTGCAGAGAGGGGATATACTCATGCCCCTTTCCCCACCCCACTACTGTTCCAGGTGGAATGTAGAGCTTTGGATCCAGAAATATTTGGGCTTGTATGGGTTTGGGGGGGCTAGATTCTAGTCAGTGGCTGGGGAGCAGTTTAGGTACAACCTTCAGGAAGAAGGTTGAGCCTCCATCATCCTCCTCCTCATCGTGTCTTCCTTCCCAGCCATTAACCCATTGACCCTCACTTCCGGACCCCAGCAAAAGATATGGAGGGTAGAGATGAAGTTTAACATCATTCCAGTGGAATCTGGATTTTTGACTCTGCCCCTGGTATTGCTGGGAGCAATATAAACTCCCCCTAATGAAGGCTTGTGGGGTAGGATGTAGAGGGCTAACTTTTCCCTCTCGTATCTTCACCATTTCCTGTTGGGCAGTTGTTTAGAAAGGTATCCCAATAAGTTGTGTGTATATTTTAAAAGTCGTATTAATATTAATAATAATAATGTTTTGGCCTGGGGGAGGGTAGGGGGAGTCCAAGATCCAGTGCCTGGACCTGCCTTTTGTATCTCTGTACTATATTGTTCCTTCCCAAGCTTCAATCCCCACCCCTTGTGGCCTCGTCTTGCTTCTGTGGCTCCACTAAAAGTGCTAATCTGGAGGACCTTCAGATGTCAAGGCCCCAGTCCTGGATCACCCCATAGAGCTCTTGTCCTGAGCCTGTGTTGGGCTATACCCACCACATCTCTCCTCATACTACTAGAAGTCCAAGAAAGACACAAAGATAATCAAGCTGCTAAACATGTTTATTTTTTATTGAGAATGAGGAGGAGGTTAGGAATCTATTTTAATTTAAGGGGAAAAACCCCACAAATTTCACTTAAAAGTGAACAGAAGAGAATCTCACACACCAGAGGTTTCCTTTCCTCTTTGCCTAGACCTCAGTCTGCTTCCACACCAAGAGAACCATTTCTGATCCAAATCATTTTGGCCCCCGACACTTTCCTTGACCTCCTCCAGGATCTGGATTCTTGAAGCAAAATCAGTTTTCTTAGAAGGGTCCTGAATTAATCTTGCTTTCTGGGGCAAAGTAGACATGTCTTAATAGTTCCTTCCATGATGATCAGCTTTGGGCTGTTGGGGTTCCAGGCTTTTTCCCAGTTCTCTCCCACCCTCCACTAGCGCCTCACAAAACAGTGTTCTTTGGAAAACATCCCTCTAAAACCTCTCTCTTTCTTTTTTTTTAATTGTCTTGCATCTGTATATAGTATTGTGGTGTCTGAATGACAATGTACTGAATGCAAAAAGAAAAAATTAACAACAAACCTGTTTTTAAAATAAAATATCTTTTTTTTTTTGGCCTTGACTTCATTTCTCAGATTTCTTAAAAATTCTGTCCTGTCTCACTGATGACACTAAGGAAGGGCCCTTCACTGCAGCATCTACACAGTACAAAGGCAGAGGAATTGGTCTCACAGGAACCCAGTTGGAAATAATCTGACTGAATAGGGCCTAAACCTGAATTTCCTTTCTGAAGAATAATCTGAATTATTGTGGTTATGTAGACATAGTCTCTGAGATTAGAAACCAGAGAGTAGAGCAGGGAAAAGATATCATGGGAACATGATACAGGTTGAATCGGATTTGAGTACAAACAATATGGTGGCTTTGCGAGATGAAAAAAGTCCAGAGAATTTAGATGGACAAGTGAGTGGATATGAAAAGAGCATTTCAATTTGGATGTAAGTGGAGAAATAAGCCTGTGTGGGTAGAGTCCCTCTTCCGGGGGCAAGAGAAATTTCAAATGGCATTCTGGTTGTCAGATGGCAATCCGAGTCAATTGAGGCCTTGTAGTGTTTCCTCCACCATCATCTCCACAACCTGTTTTTTCTTTCAATTGAGTCTAGCTCCAAGGAGGGTAGGGAACGGGCCAGGGTCTAGCTCAGAAACAGAGTTGGAGGCTACAAGTGCAGAGAACAGAGACTCCCCCGGAGATATCAGAGATCCCCGTATCCAGCCCCACACCCCCAGAACCAAGTGGAACCAAGAGCAGTGAAAGATCCTACCTTTTGTGCTCCTTCAGAACTGAAAGGCTGGTTAAATCTGTCCCAATTTTTTCTGTGGTATCCTGGGGGGTAGGAGAATCGGGGGACCATAAGATTGAATCAGCTCACTACTCTTTGCCTGTGTAGACGTGGCCGCTAATTTGTTTCTCTGGTCTCGTTCAGTTCCTATCTCCCTATCTGGCAGAGTTAATGAGATCGTTAAGTTGTCAGGTTAAGAGACTTTTAAAAAGCAATATAGCCTAAAACAATGTTATCTCAGATTAAATCTTTATTGCAGCAATTTTTATTTATATATAATATTTTCTTTTCTCCTGAGACGCAGAAAGACCTGAGGCAACGGGTTGGAAATCGGAGAAGTTCTCTTACTCCACATTGATTGCCTTGATTGCCAGGTGCCTCAAGTCTTTTCCAATTCTATTTAAATAAACTTATCCTGGGGGTAGCAAGATTCTTTCCACCCCCACCCCTCAAACCGGAGATCCCAAAGACCAACAGAATTATTTTTCTCCTCTTTCCCTTCAGCATGTTCCTTCCCCCCCACCCCCACCCCGTCGGCGTTGTCTTAGTCTCAACTTTCCGGGGATTCGAGGGTAACTAGTTCTTTGCGTCTACATGGGCTGGGGAATTGCAGCCTAGAAGCCGGTTCCCCCAGGAAGGGAACTTATCCCTAATATACTGTGTCCCTCGGCCTTCTCCTCCATCCAGAGAACCACTTTGTTCTACTTTGAGAGTGGAGACGGTTGGGGGAAAGGAGTAACTGAGTCCATTGGAGAGTTGAAAAGAGACTTGTGAGGTCTTGAGCCCTGAAAGAGGGCATTCGATGAGACTCCCCAATACTCCTGAGAGGACTCTCATTTTCTTTATCAAGAATGGTACTATAAAGACTGAGTAGATTGGTTTGTGAGAGGACAGAACAGCAAACCAGCAAATCGGGAATCCGTGGAAGGGGTAGTCCCTAGTTCCTGTAGAGGAGCCATCTTTCCATCAAACAAAAACATACCCAGGGCCCATCTGTGGCCCCTGCAGAAGAATGGGAACCCATAAAGTTGAGACTTTTAGTTTGGAAGAGGCTTGTTCTTTGGTATTTTGTAGACCTTCAGAAGGGCTGCATTTCCTCCCTCCAAAAGCTTGTATTAGTGTAAATGTGATGGGGGGGGGGGGAGTTCACAGTCCTGTTGGGCTTCTAAGTTGGATGATTTTGCACCATACCTCTCCCCCTAAGAGGTACTTTGGGTGACTTAGGAAGGAGATGTGTGAATGTATATGTGACTAAAAGACAGACAAACAGACCAACACACATAGGGACTGGTGCTGTGCGGAAAGATATGTTTGTTTGGATCTGTGTGGTGTGAGCTGACCTAGAAAAACACTTTTGCTTCCTTGATATCTTGTCTTAGAGGTCTCTTTTCCCACAAGAGTATGTGTATGGTGTTATTGTTGAATAACTAACATATTTTTAAGTGTAAATTCATATAAATACTCTTACGTGCCTAAGAGATTGTGTATTATCACTAAACCAGCATTCTTTCTTAAAATGACTCATTCCTGAGTGTGATGTGGACGTGTAAATATGTTGGGTGAACATGTGTGTGCCTGGAGTGAATGTATGAATGAATCCTTATGTTTTCTTCTAAATTATATCCACTAATGAATTTCCCTCTCCCAGACAGTCCCCAAATTTGTGCTACAGTTTTTGTGTGTGACTATGTGGCTTTATAGGAATGAATATTTGGTATAAGTGTTCGTGAGTGTCTATGGAGGGTGTGGCTGTAAGCACGTGAAGTAAAGATTATATATGAAAGAATGTAATATGTATAGTCACATAAAAATATCAAGGTACGGGAAATTCTTCTTTCCAGAAAACTGGGATACCTTTTTGGAAATTTCTAACTCCTCGCTCTCCCCATTTCTGAGAGCCTTTGTCTTCTACATTTGCCCTGCTGCAGAATGATCCCAGAGCGTAGAAAGGGACATTCCTGGAAAAGTTGGATATCCCTCACTCCACCGCAGGATGCGGGATTTAGGCAGAATACGCAAAGATCTCCTGCAAAGAGAAATAGGCGCACACACCTTGAGCCGATCAAGTCCACGACATTTTCCATGAATTTGTCTCCTTCTTGGTTACTTTCTCCTCCACCCTATGCTCTCCAGTGGCCATCTTGCTGATCTATTGCTGCTAAAGGCAGGTTCATGGGTGGGGAAGGAAGACACCAGGGCCTATTCTGTTCAAAAGGAGCACAGCCTGTGTCCGAGGCTCACGGTTATCTTCCTAACCTTTCTCTCTTTATTGGGCTGTCCTCTCTGCCCAGGATCAGGTCCCGTGTGAAATTCATTCCTAAGCTATGTGAAAGAGGAAATGGGGGAGAGAAAGGAGACAGACCCCCAATATTACTGTCCAGGACTCCTCCCCAAACCCCTGGTTTAGTACTGAGCTCCTCCCCCTCCCCTCACCACAAATAGCAAAGTTCAGACAGATGTGTCTGTTGACCACAATATCTGGGCACTTGGAGACACTTGGGAGGGAGGATTGGGGGCTTCAGAGGCGAAGGAGCCGATCAGAGGGGGGAGTTATGGGGGAAGAGAATCGGCAACCAACCAGGTCTCTTCCTCTTTTAGCCTTGACCGTGACTAGGTCTTTCTGACCTTGACATCACAGGGAGCGGTGAGTGATGGAGAGGAGGAGGGCGGGGGGAGGGGAGAAAGCCTTGATCTTCCGGTGGCCAGAGAGGGGGAGGGCCAACTCGCTGTCCCCCTCTTCTCTTCCATCCCCTCCTCCTCTCCCCCCTCCTGCCAGGGAGCCCGCCCGCTTCTGTTTACAGATAGAGGAGGTGTCGTCTTCAGTCTAGACAGGCAAGCTAATAACACCAATAAAAGGAGGAGAGAAACTGTCCCTAAGTCTTCTCCCTATTCTTCAGCCTTTGGCCGGGGCCCTTCCTCCCCCACCCTCTTCAGCCACCCCAGTTTTAACTTTCCAGTTGGGACTGGGGTGTGTGTGAAGAGAAAAGAGAACTTCGTGATGCTAACAGCACCCCTCCCACACACCCCCTCGACGATAGTCACAGAGGTAAGTTCTTGCTGCGCTCGATCCGGGTTACACTCCAGGGTAACTGACCGTTTACTAGCCAGAGGGCAATTTGGGTTGTCTTCCCCGGTCTTGCTCTCTCTCTCCCCATTCTCATCCAACTGTCGGCTTCCACCACCACTGACTTTCCCAGGAAAAGAAAGGAGAAAGTCTGGATATCTACTCCCTCCATTGGAGAAAGGGAAAGGGAGAAGGTTTGAGAGTCCAGCTTTGAAAGGGTCTCGAACCCAGAGGAAGTCTGAAAGCTGGACGAGAAAGAGGCCGACGTCTGGGCGCTTTACCATAGGCCACGGTCACCGCCAGCCTGCTGAGGCAGAGGTGTATGGGGCCAGTCCTTCTCCACCATCAACACCACCACAACTACCCCACCCCGACACCTTCCTTCGGAAGGCTGTGGGAGAGAAGAGAGCAAAGGGCAGAGGGGAGGGGAAGGGAATGCCAGTAGTAGCGTGGCTACCAGTGAAGGGGGGAGAGGCTCGAAGATTGAAAGGTAAGGTACAGGATGCACTAGGCTTGTGGGGCCGTCTGTGGTGGTGTGTGGGTGTGGTATTTTGGAGATTTTTTTTTTTAAGCTTGATCCCTGCACCTTTCTGTAGTCTTGGGCGTCCCTGACACTAATTCACTAGGCGGAGGAGATCCTCTACTGGCGGCAGAGGGAAAAATGTAATACAACGAAAATATTTAACTGTTAGCTTGCCAATCCTGCTTCCTGGAGAAGGGAGCAGGACTCCCATTTCTCTCTGAATTGGGAAGAAGGTAGGGAAAAAACACTCGGATAATTTCTTTTCTTTTTCTCTCTACTGAGAGGTGGCCCTCGTAGTCTCTGGGACTCAAGGTGTTTCCCCCTCCTCTCATCCCCTCCCTCACTATTATTTTCTGAACTGTAATCTGAGGCTTCGAGGTGCGCCTCTGGGTGGGGGGAGACTAAGACGTCAGTTGATTTGTTGGAAGTAAGGATAGGCCTCTACCTGCTAAAGCCAAGCTCAGACTCTCCCAGCCCTGGCCTTTCCTCCTTGTTAGGACAGTTCCCCCCACCCCCTCCATTCCATCTCCATCCCCACTCTCTACAATCTAAGCCTGTAGAGATGAGTGAACCCATCAGATGGTTGACTCCTGGGTTCTCTTTCACATTCTTCAGTTCTACCCTCTAAAAAAACAGAAACCCTCAGAATCATCCACTTGATTTCCAGTCAGTTGCTTCTCTGGGTCTGCCAAATGAGGACGAAATGAGAGAAAAGAGGAAATGGATCCCTAATCCCCAGCGCAAAGAAAAACAAATGATATGTGGAGTGAGTCTCCTTAGAAGATTTCTTTTCTCCTACCTCCCCCCAGCCTCACAGCACACACCCTTCCAACCTACACATCTCAAAAGCAAGTGCTATTTCCCCAATTTCACGTGTCCCAACCTGGCAGAACCGGAGAAGGATAGGGACTGAAGGGGTTCAGTTGAGGAGGGCCATCTCCGCCTTCCACCCTCATCCCCAGTCCCTTCTTCTTCCGCCCCCCTCCCGTTCCTACCTAGCTAACTTCCCTCCGGGGGGTCTAAGTAAGTAGCCCTATTTGCATAAATGGCAGACCCTGTTTTTTTTTTCTTCCTTCCCCTCTGCAAACTAGACAGTGACCTTGAACTGGGCCCGCCAGGAAGCAAAGAGCATAGCACCCCCCATGATTCCAAACCGAAACCCAGCCGCAGTAAAGATGCAGTGGTGCCCCAGCTGTCTCTGGGAAGCCCCTTCACCAATGGTAGGCGAGAAGCAGGTCCGCTCGGGTTGGTGAATGAAACACCTTCTGGAGCGTCCAGTGGAGACAGTGCCTGTGTGGCTGCGAGCTGAGTCTGTAGGAAATTCGCCTCACATCGATTTAGGCTTTGAATGCTAACGGAAACAAAGGTGTGGCGATGGAGAGAGGCTCTTTGTATATGTGTCTCCCTCGAGTAGGACCTCAGGAAGGTGTATAATCAAGATGTTAAAAAAGGATTTATCGGAGAGTATCCATTTTATACGTTTTAATTAATCCAGGAATTAATTAGTGAGGGAATTGCTGAATTTAGGTGACCAAGATTGGGAGGTTGATTTTTGTCTCTGCTTTTTATTTGATTAGTATCTCCCTTTATCTGTCGGCATCAGCCAATAAGCCTGGTAGGGTTCATGTTCTCGATTCAAGACTGTTTACGCATCTCTAAGGCTTCTGTTTCACGTCTTAATCCTGCATCTCGGAATTGGCTGAAGTGAAAGGGTTTCTACAATAGAAAAAATATTGTGTCTCTCTCTCTGTTTTTCGGCTAGGGACCTAGCCTAAGTGTGTCCTCGCTGTAGCTTCCCGGGAATGTACTGTTCTGCCCGCGTCTTTGGTGGTGTCCTGAATCAGTTGCTTCTCTGGGTCTGCCACCGCGATAGGATGGGAAAACCTGGGAGTCTGGGTCGTATAAAGAGAGTGTTGCTTGGGTTCTGGGCAGGTTGGGGGTAGATTGGGAAAGATGACTCGGGTCAACATCAACTGGATCTGAGTGGGAGCAAAGCAAAATAGATTGGGGGGGGGGAAGGATTGAGAACCTGGGTTCGTGATTTCCACACAATGAAATATTTCATTTTCTAACATAAAGAGAAGATGAGGGAAGAGCTGAGGAGGGAGGCGTGAGTGAACTCGGGCGGAGGTGGGGGGGTAGGGAGTGAGGGAAGGGATAAGATATTATCTGCCCTGTGTTCTTAGGCTCATTCTGCTTTCTTAGGGGAAGGAACGAAGAAAAAGGGAGGGGACGACAGTCTCCGGTATAGATGGAGATTTTCCCCCGATGACTTAGGAGAGATGGCACGTTTTGACTCCACTAATGATAATTCTATTCTAGCCAAGTGAACCTAGGGAGAAAAAAAAGATCCTTGGGAAAATAAAAAAAACTACCACCATCTCTCCCTCTCCGAGGCCCCCTCCCACCCCCCATACATCTGGCTTCGTCCATAGCCAATTTGTTCAGTTTTCTGCTTTGGCTGGGCGCTGGTAGTCCAGGAGAACTGGTACCCGAGAAAAGAGGCTTTCCAACTGCTTGCTCAGGCGAGGAGAGGAAAAGAACCCTTCCTTGTCCTCTACCCTCGGGAAGGGAAGCGAAAGGAAGGGAAGAAAGAATCCTATTCCACATGTAGTAACTGCGAGAGTTTGCAATATGCCTGTACTAATAACTAGTCCTTACAATGATGTTAACAGAAACAAAAGCCCACTGCCAGAGACCTGCCCAACAGGGCCCTGAATATCAGTGTGAGTTTGCACCAGATTCGCCTGATAAAAATAACAAAAATAGGATATCGCTCATCTTACCAAAACAGCTTAAAATAATAAGCACCATTTAAAATATTGACGGTAGCCTCACTTAAAAGGGGAATGCTACTTTTAAAAAAAATAAACAATTGTTATAGTAGGAGCAGTTAACTACGATGATAACTGGAAATGGTACTAGCAGGGGCATGAAAGCGGAATTGGTTGTCATGCGTACTCTCCCCTAGTTAGGAAAAAGACAGAGGCTTGTCCCCGACTCCAGTCTCCTATTCCTTGGGCTAAGACGCTGCTGCAACGGGAAAGGACCAATATTGAAATATCATCCTTCCATGGGCCAGGTTCCTTCCTAGGGCGCTCAATCTGAGTGCTCCTGCATTCTTAGGGCCAGGACTAAGATGTAGACGGGGATGGAAGGTGAGGGTGGGCAACCGAATTCCCCGACACCCCACCAATAGCCATAGAAGGACATGCATAGGGAAAAGGGAAGCAGGGAGAGGTTGCCAAGAGTCGGGGAGCTCATCTGATCTAGTGGACAGACGGGTGGAGTTGGGGGGGGACGGGACGTATTTATGTCTGTCTCAGAGGCGATGGTTTTAGGATATGAAATCGTCCAGGGAGCCGTGGAATTTGAAGAATCTGAATTCTCCCCCCCCACCCCCCACCCCATGTCCCTTTAGCAGACAGAAAGCAAGGAGAATATTTATATGTAGGTCTCTTTTTCTTTGCCTAATTATCTAGTTATCAACTGGTATGTACACACACATACATAATACGAATAAATATCTTCTACATATTTTCCTTTGTCTATTAATATGCCCAGTGTCTCTGGATTCCTCTGAGCCACTTTTTCTTTCTCACTTTCATTCTGCCTTTTGTCTCTCTTAAAAGCTTGGGTATACAACGTGCCAAAAATTTTTAGTATAGCTAGAAATATTTAGCCCAAAGTATTCCAATATTTTGTCTACACCGACTCTACTCTACGATATTATGAAACATTCAGATTTTTATTATCATAATTTTTAATCTGGAGGTTCAGCACACGGGAGAAAAGGTCAAAATGTATCTATTTTCCCGTTCGGCATTTAATTTCCATTAGTTTAAGGGGGGCATATTTGGCTTTATTTGCAGACAGCTAGGTGCTCAATTGAAGCTATCAATACCATTTTGGAGGTAAAGGAGACTCTTGTACAAGATTTCTTTTCTTCATGTCCCCACTTTCACTCCAGGGTGCACAATGGAAGTTATTGGTGTGGATTGGTCTGGGTTAGGATTCTCACTGCTCGGTACTGCTCCTCAGCTCCAGACCCGTACGGATTTCGGTCTTCCAGCTACGCCTGGGCTCCAGCCGAAGCCGCGTCCTCTGCTGGGCTGGTTTCTTCTTCTAGGGCAGCCAATTTCCTCTATTCTTTGGGGTCTTCTTGTGGCTCTGGAGCCTTTCTCCTCGTTTCTCCCCAGAGTAAATCGTGAGGAAGGAGGTAATCTGTTGCAAGCAATCTTTTAAGGAGCGGACCCCACTCAGATTCGGGCGGAGGGAAGCGTGTGGATCCGGTTGTCGCCTTCCGCATTCGTCTTTCGCTACTGGGAGTGGAGGTGGATGGGTAAGGTGTGTTGTTGATTGGAGGGACAGGCAAAAAGGGCCTGGGGCGTCATTTTCCCGCTGGATCCGTTCTTCAGTGGGAGGACCCCTCCCACCTCCCAGAGTCTGTGGTGCCCTCTCCCAACTCCTGAAGGGAAACCAACGGAAAAGGAGTTAGAACAGGTCCCGGAGGCAGAATGGGAAAGAGAACCCGGCAAGAAACATGTTCTTATCCCCACTTCTCTCTACTGTAAATAAACCCTGTAGCCAAAGGGCTCATCCGTCTCCTTAAACAGCCAGTAAACTTTATATGACACAATATCTAATAGTAATTTATTGGGGAGATATTGTAAATTCCAACGGTTTTAGTTAATAAAGGAGCTAATTAAAGAAGGACGGGCTGCGTTCGGCCAGCTGTTGGCGAAAGGATACGTGGGGGGGGAGGTAGGTGGAGAGAGTGTGGGGGTGTGCGTGTGTCATTGATGTGTGTATGATTTTTGTGTGTTCTTTTCTTATTCCTTCCCCGCCCCAGGTTGAGCTACTGCTGCGCTCCTCCGATTGGATTTTGTGTGATTTTTTTTTTTTTAGCAACTAGAATCTAGCGAATTACCCCTCATCCACAAAGTAGTACCCCCCTCCCCCAAAGAAAAGGGGAAGAGAGAAGTTGGTGTTAGTTGTCTATGTGTGGTGGGGATTGGGGGGGGGGGGTCTCTTCATTCCCCACCCCCTCCTCCTCCTACCCCTCCTCCAGCAGGAAGCCATGTGACCGTCCAGCGGCCAATGGGACGCGTCCGCAGGTTTAACTATGTTTAATGTCAGATAGCAATAAAGTAGAAGCTCTCGGTCGGGCCCCGCGGAAATGGGCGAACATAATCTCCTTAATCCCGGGTTTGTGGGGCCGCTGGTGAATATCCACACAGGGGACACCTTCTACTTCCCCAACTTCCGCGCCTCGGGGGGGCAGCTTCCCGGCCTGCCTTCCCTGTCCTACCCTCGGCGCGACAACGTCTGCTCCCTGCCTTGGCCGTCGGCGGAACCGTGCAATGGCTATCCCCAGCCTTACCTCGGCAGCCCCGTGTCGCTTAACCCGTCCTTCGGTCGGACGTGCGAGCTGGCCCGGGTGGAGGAGAGCAAATGCTACTATCGCGAAGCGTGCGCCGAGGGCGGTGGGCTGAAGCGCGAGGAGCGGGGGCGGGAGGGGGGCGGGCTGCTGCAGCTCGAGCCGTCGGGGCCGCCGTCTATGGGCTTCAAGTACGACTACGCTGCAGGCGGCGGCGGCGGCGGCGGGGGGGACGGCGCCGCGGGCCCCCCTCACGATCCCCCCTCCTGCCAGTCACTCGAGTCCGATTCCAGCTCGTCCCTGCTCAACGAGGGAAACAAGGGCGGCGGCGCGGGCGATGGGGCCAGCCTGGTGTCGCCTCTAGGCCAGGGGAACGGGCTCTCGACCAGTGGTAAGGATGACTCCCTCCGTTTCAGCCAAGAACCTCTATTGCAATATAGAGTGGGCTCTCTGTCGCTACTAGGGGCTAGCCGCGTGGGGCGGACGACTGATGGAATTCAGGAACTGGGAGAATTCGGAGCAGCTTGGGGTGGCAGAATGTTTCATTAGTGAGCGCTTCTTTAAAAAAAAGGAAAGAGGAGGGGGTAAAGACCTATAAACATGTAAATATCCCTATAAAAGAAAATGAGAGATTCCCTTTCCGCCTGCCTGAGGGTTGAAGGCCAGGAAGCTCCAGGGGGTAGGAGTTGAGGGTCCATTTCCTCCCTCCCAATGGTCCCACCATCCTGTCCACCCTATCCACGCCATCCTGGAGCCCTAAATGCTTCTCTCTCTCTCTCTCTCTCTCTCTCTCTCTCTCTCTCTCTCTCTCTCTCTCTCGTTACTGTTTATTTTTTCCCATTGGGCCATGTCAGCCCTTCCTGCTCCATGAACGAGAGAGAGGGTTCCCCAGGAAAAGGGACCTGAGGAGTATTGGGGAGAAGACAGAAAGAGAAGGGTTAGGGAGAAGTGACGAGCAGAGGCAAGAAAGAAGGAAGGAATGGGGGATGGAGAGGTCAGAAAGTATGACTGGGAAAGGGGAGCCAAAGGACGAGGAGTTAAAAAGGGAGAGGGAACACTGTGGGAGTGTTGGGGAGCCGTAAAGAAAGGGAATAAGGGAAGTGGGGAGGGGAACAAGGGAGACTGGGGAAGGACTGAGTTTTTTTTTCTTTTCTGTGTTGTCAACTCCTCACCTTCCAAAGCCAACTGTCCTGTGCCCACTCCCTCCTCCCCAGGCGCCCCTTGGTATCCCATGCACACTCGGTCCCGGAAGAAGCGCAAACCCTACTCCAAGCTGCAGCTCGCCGAGCTGGAGGGAGAGTTCATGGTGAACGAGTTCATCACCCGCCAGAGGAGGAGAGAACTCTCGGACCGCTTGAATCTTAGTGACCAGCAGGTCAAGATCTGGTTTCAAAACCGGAGGATGAAAAAGAAAAGACTTCTGCTCAGGGAGCAGGCCCTCTCCTTCTTTTAGGGACATCAGAAGGAGGAGACATCAGACTTAAGCCGAGTCCCTGGTGAAGAGAGGGGGAGAGACTCACTCCCTGGCCGCCTGGCCGCTTGACCGCCTGCATCAGACATTGTCACCCGCTTATAACGCGAGGCCTGGGGCTCTGCCCCTTTCCGGGTATTTTTGTTATGTCTGTTTTGATAATCAGTTCCCTTCCTACACATACCATGCATCAGCTCTGCCAGGCCAAGAGAAAGAAACAGAAAGAGGGAGAAAGAAATAAAAAGCCGATTACTTGGGGTGGGGTGGGAGGAAGAAGTCAAAACTATTTCCAGGTTGTTTTTTTTTTTTTTGAACAATTTTTGTTGGCATGTATGGAAGTTAAGATGGGAACCTTTTCGTGTTCTGCTTCTCAATTTGAAGTCCGAATGAAGTGAAGGCGTATCTCCTGGGTATCAGGTTTTGACCCCCTCCCTCCTTCCACTAACGTCTGTGCGCGGGACACCTCAACTAGAAATCTGTCCCTGGTTCTTCTTTCCTGATACTTAGGCTAGTAGCCAGTGGAGCCTCTGAGACAAGTAGGCAACCAGAGTTTTCCCAAATTCTTAGACTGAAGGCCAAAAGGTGAGGCCACTCCAGCAAGAAGGGGGAGTGGGGAGGAAGAGGAGAAAGGAGAAGATGGGTCTTGGGGCGGTTTGGGAGATGGGGAAAGTTGGCAAAGGGAGAAGAGCAGACTGGAACTGAGTCTCCAACGCCCAGATCTACTCAGTCAAGGCCTTCTCCTTTCTCTGAATAGGGGTGAAAGCTGCTTTTGGGTCCAGTAAAAAACTAGTCTTTCCATCCGCTCTCACCTCACCCCATGCCCATTTCGCAAAGACATGGGCAGGGCGGGCTCTATCGGAAGGGTGGCAGGGGCTCGCCTCCGATTGGATGAAATACTTAACCGTGCATACTTAGATGGCATTACCTGTCTACAGCTTCCAACCTAGACTGCAAGACTAGGTTTGTTAGGTGAGAGCAAGAGAACCCCCTTCTTCCCCTACCGCTGCTATTTCTATTGGGACATGTTATTGGGCAGGGGGGAGGAAGATGGTAAATAGCTCTGGACATAAGAGTGGGCTGGAAAGTGGAAAAGGAGCAGGAATGGAGGCTTAAATTTAGTAGCAGAAAATGAAGACATGAAGCTATGAGGTCTGGGAGGAAGAACCTGAGGGTCTAGGATAGATATAACTGAGACTAGAGTGGGAGGGGAAAGGAGGATTTGAGGCGGGATTTCCCAACTGTGGAGGCTGTTCAGTCTGCCTTTGCTTCTGGCGTTCATGGTCACGGCCGGAGGCTAGAACTTTGTAATTTACGAGGTTGGGAGGATAGTGCTTAAGGGGGCTACGGAGATACAGGAGCCTGCCGCCTCTCAGCCCTAATTTCCCAGGCCTGTGACAATGAACTGGGGGCCCTAGCTCCCTCCTCCTCCTCCTCCTCTTTCCTTACCACCCACTTTCCTCCCCCACCTCTGGCTTTGCACTGCTCTCTCTTTCTCTCTCTGTTTTCCTCCTTTCCTCTCTCTTTTCTCTCCACGTTCTCTGTCTTCTGCCACCCTCCCCCCCCCTCCAAATCCTGGCCCCAAAACGCTGCCCTTTGTCTCCATTTCTCTTTGCTTATTCCCTCCTCTCCCAAAGTGAATGTGGCGGAGTAAAGAAAGACAAGACCGAGCAAAGAGGAGATCCTGGAAGAAGAAATGTCCTTGGGAACACTAGGAAATATTTAATATAGTTTCCTTTTTAAACGAATTCCCTAAGAATTCCATCATGATTCCATTACAACAAATTCCCTTTAAACAAACAAAACCAGAGTCCCAGTGTTAGCTGAGAGTGGGTGACTTCCTAGGTTGGCTCCAAAAAGCCTCCTATTCCTGGACCTTTTGACTGAGGTTTTGTTGTTGTGGTGGCGGTTTTATATATAAAGCTCCTTAGTTCAAGGAATAGGTCAATGGTTCAGGGTACTTTCCGTAGGGATTGGAGTACCACACTAGGGAAGTGTAGAGTAGACCAAGAAGCAAGGAGGAGAGGGGGCAAACTATCCCAGGAAGGGAGAGCGATGCAGAGAAACGCCCATGCAACTGCTCCCTCTCCAGAGAGAAAGACAACCCTTCTCAACTGGGATCTCCACCCATATCTCTTTTCCACAGTTTTTTTTTCCCGGCCAGGGAGTGAAATTCACCTTGATATGTCTGACAACCATCTACAGACTTACACATGAACACATGCATACATTCACGTGCACTCACCCTTACACACATATAATCACAGAAAGGCCAAGCGCAAACGCACTAGCACACACGAGCACACACACACACACACACACACACACACACACACACCCTTTCTTACACCTGTTCTTTCTCCTGATTGCACACGATGTACATACACTTCCATATACACATTCATTCATATACAGAAACATGAAACACATCTATTCACACACAGTCACAGACACAGAGGCATATTCTCTCTCTCTCTCTCTCTCTCTCTCTCACACACACACACACACACACACACACACACACACACACACACACACACACACTTGCACCAGTACATTCGCTCTTTGCAGTTGGCCGCCTCTCTAAGATCAAAACTTATCACCTGAGATTGGATCTCAAAACTAAATTTGTCCAAGAAACCCAATCCCCAATTGTGGAAATGGGTGGGGAAGGGGCGGTGTGCTGGTGGGAGGGACGACAAAGATATGCAATATCCTCTTCCCATTCTTTAAATACGACTCTTCCGTGAGATTCTGTCAGTCTGTGTCTCTGTTCCCGGTGTCTGTCGGCCCTATTCCCGCGTGTACTTCGTCTAGTTTTCTCGCTGTTGTTATTGCGTCCCCCTGCCCGCCACTTCTCGCTAGTTCTCTGTAGGGTCCCTATGCAAATGTCTGTCTCTAGCACGTTTCAGCTTTATATAGTCCTTGTACAAAGTCGCTTCACGATATTAATATTAATAATAATTAAAACATGAATGTATGACGATGTGATTTTCTGAGAACAATAAAAGCCTCCGGCTCCTCTCGCCCCGTTGCCTCTCATCAGGGAAGGGGAAAGCCAAAAAACTCGCCTCCCGGGTCCGCTCCTTATTTCTACCCCTCTCCCTGGCCAGGTGAATAATAAAAAATAACGAATAATAATAAAATAACAGCGAGAGCAGCAACAACAGGAAGACAGAGCGAGCAGCCTAGATCCGTTGAAGCGTCTGTCATCTTTTGGCCCCAAATAATTAAAGGCAGAGATAAACTGGGAGCGGCAAATTCGTGTGTCCTAGGGGAAGAGTGCCTGCGATAAGAGTAGTGGAGGGAGGGGAAGACAGAGAATAGAACTAGGCAAGTGTCCAGGCAAGAGGGAGCCTGTAGAGATCCGGAGAAGTGTAGCTCACCTACTGGAACGCCCTAAGGTGGGAGTCTCTTCGGAAAAGAGGGGAATTGTATAGGTCTGGTCGAGAGTACTTCGATGTATATAATAGTGTGACTCTTGTACCGCTGGTTCTGGAAAAGGGCGAGTAATCGCTGTTGATGGTTAAAGAAATCTTTCTAAAGGCAAGGTCCATATGGATTAAAAATACACACCTGAGTTTATTAAATGGTCCCCTCCTTACAGCCCTCACCCGGGAAGAGGGCAAACTGGAGACTGGAATTGATTTCTTTCCCTTCAATTCCTTCCGGGACTAATGCTCACGATTAGCTCCCCGAAGCTTTGGCCCTCTTTCTCCAGTCTCCTTTTGGCTTCCTCCGGATTTCCTGCCGTCTCTTTTTCCTGGGCTCTGGGTTCCCTTCCTTACTCCCTCCACTTCTGTCCTAGGAGGAGTGTGTCCAGTTTCCTACTGCCCTATTCTTAAAGCAAGAACCCTCCTTATTCGAGGCTAGGAGGTGGCCTGGTGGTAGGGATAAATACCTTTTTTTTTTTAACAAAGATTCTCGCATAAGTACATGAACGCTCGAACGTATGTGTCGGTGTGTGATAAGGAACAGGAGGGGGGAAAATCTCTCTACTGCCCTCAACCTGCAATGTTTGAATCGTCCCGGTGGTTCTTTCTTGGAAATAGGAAACACTTGGAAAAACAGCCGGTAGAGTTCAGGCCTATTTGGGGAATGTCCAGTGGACGTGAGAGATTTGAGGGCAGGCGGTATGGGGCACGACAATGGAAATAGGTTTATTTATGGGTCTTTGCCTTCAACAAGAGGGAGCAAGGTGTTCTCCTTACCTCCAAAGCTCAGAGCAAAGGTCATTATTCCAATAATTAAAATAATTCACGTTGACCCAATTCTTCTGGAGATTTAAGGCCAATTTTTCTTTCTTTCTTTGAAATATCCGACTTATTGCCCCTGTCCTTGAGTTATTTGGCAGCACTGCCTCCTGGTTACGGGGAACCAGGTGGAAAGCATAATGGGGACGTGCAACTCGAACAGCTGAGCTCTTCACAGATTTGGGCTCCCTTGGAGAGAGATTGCAGAAGCTCAGGAAAGGACACAGACTTTTGTTTCCTTCCCACACCAGTCTCAGAAATAAGATTTCCCCATGAGCATCGAGGTGAAGAGAGGAAAATTCTGAATCTGGACCAAAACAGGTTTCTTTCTGGGACTCATTCTGACAACTGCCTCTACTGGGGTTTCCTAATCAGCGAATATTACATTTACTGCAGAAAAAAAAAAGGAAAAATCTTTGCTCTGGACAGGGCTTAACAGTCAAAGAAAGGAGGAAAATTATTAAGAATATTCGGGGAAAAAATAATTCTAAGCGTGGTGGCATGGGGCGTGGGAGGGGAGGGGGGAGGAGAGAAGAGAGAGAGAGAATCCGACTTTAGATGTAAATGATTCTGAAGAAACGATGGGTCTTTGGAGCTAATAATTCGCATAATTGCTCAACTCTGCCTGTGCGAACGGCTCTGGCCGCTGAGCTATTTAAAGAAGCCTAGTATCGAGCCGCCGCAGACAGGCGCGGCGGCTCCACAGCGCCCAGCCGACGCTAATATTCACGGTTTCCCGCTCGAAGCAGAGCCCGACAATCGATCCTTACCGAGCCCGCTTCCAGGAGCTGGTACTTGGGTCTTCGCCCCGGCAACCTAAGAAAGATCTCTCTGCCCTGTCTTTTGCTTACTCCCTACGCAGATTCCAGTATGAACTAAACTAGAATCTTCAAAGAGCTCCTCGCTGGAAAATGCACTCTTACCTCCATACCCCAACTAAAAAAAAAAGGTCAATAGACGTAGCTATCTGGAACCACACTTCTGGAAATGTTTCCATTTTCGTATGTCTATGTGTATTAATGTGCGCCTGGGCCAGAAGTATGCAAGAGTACGTCCTGCAAAGCTTTCGAGGAGTATAGGCCTGGAAGGTAAATTTCCGCTAGTATTTATATGTGTAATTTGGAAACATAAGTTCTACTTGTGCATTATCTGCTGGCTTTGTCAGTTTCAGTAACATAGCTACACCCTCGTCCAGTCATTTTCTGAGCCCCTACACTGTCTTTCCAAGCCGCCCCGGGGGCTCCACAGTGCCGCCCGCCGGCGCCCTGCCCACTCAAGTGGCAGCTCCTACGAGACAAAGGAAGTGTTGGAGCCGGTGATGGATGGGGCACCCAGAAGGACGCTGGGGGCTGCTCTCGCCCCAGCAGCTATTTAGACTTCAGTCCCAGAGGTTTAGACCGTAGCAGCTCCATCGAGGCGGGTGTGTTACCCAACGCAGCCCTGCTCCTTGAAAGGCCAAAAGGCTTTAATGTAGCCGAAGGTGCAGGACTCTGGTTCTGTTTTCTACCCGGCGGTCAGGCTAGTTCTCTGTTCTTTACCGCGGTCAGGTAATTTAACTTGGCACATTCTTTTAATAGTGTAGATTACAAGAACTGATCGCAATTTATTCTCAATATAATGCATCACAATACAAATTGATATGATGTAATGGGATAACAGATAGGGGCTCTAAAGAGAGAGACACTGGAAGATAGACTTCCTGGGAACGTAGTAAACACACACACACACACACACACACACACACACACACACACACACACACACACACACCAAACTCCGTTTTATTCCTCTCTCTCTCTCCCTCTCTCTCTCTCTCTCTCTCTCTCTCTCTCACACACACACACACACACACACACACACACACACACACACACCCCATCTTTCTGGGCTGGCCTTGAGGGAGCTCCTCTTGAAGTCAAGAGGAGGGCTGGATGACCTATATTAAACAGTAAGAGTGGGTGTCTAGGTCCATCTTGCTAAATCTAAATCCATCTTATTCTCCCAGAGCTCGGCAGATGGGAGATTTCAGACTTCTGGCCATATCACAGGAATTTCTAACCAAATCCTAACCTCAGCTCAGTATTAAAGGCTTCCAGTGACCCAGAGACGGCTGTTGGTCCAAGCCTGTCAGTCGACAGTCACCCTTCCCAGACCACGAAATTACCTCCTAGGTTTTAGCCAAACCTGATTTACTCCAGTTCCATGTGTGTCTTGCTTGAATAGGACTGATAAGGATTTTCTCTCAGCCTGTATTTCCCACTATCCAGCTACTCCTTTCCCTGTACTTCCAAGGACCAGTCCCTAGGCCCTGCCCAGGGAGCCCCAGAATTCAGGGAGTCAAAGGTATCATAAGTCCCAGAACTCTTAGGTTCCCTTATCGGGTCTTTGAGAAGGGAGACTAGTTAGCAAGAGTTTCCAATATATATTGGAAGCGTAGAAATCATCTTCCTGAGGCTACATTCTAGCAATGCATAAAAGAAAAAAAAAATCCTTTGATCCCTGTGATGTGTTAATTCTATTCACAGTCATATAAGATTCTCCTTCTCTGTGTCTCTGACAAGGTCCAGGTAGGGCAGGAACCCAAGAATGGTCAAGAGTTAAGTCACTCTGTCTTGCTTAGCCTGGAAGTTACCCTCATCCTCACCAATAACAGGGACAATTAAGAAAAATATCCTCTTTTTCCTGCTGAGAAAAAAAGGGAGTGAGAGAGGGAAAAAGGACAATCTCCTGTTTTGCATCAGGATGCCCAAATTTCATGCACCTCCACCAGTTAAATAAGATATTCTATTTTACATCTCTAATGTAATGACATATACATGGATGGATGCAATATGCATTTCTCTATATTCATAAAGTAGGGAGGGAGGATGACCTAAACTTTAACCAGAAATCTATCTAATCTATGAACATATCTGAGTCTTCTTTTTGTGTCTTACACCTCTTTTGATTTTCATAGTTCTTATCTGCAGTTACTTTGTCTTAGGCACGCACGATCTTTGTTTCTATGTTTAGTGCCTCTATCTTCCATCTTTATTTGTTTTTCTAAATCTTGTTTGCGGGTGTCAAAATGCATAATTATGTGGGCAAATGTATTACATATAATTATATTCTGCTTGTATATTCATCATCACAATGCTTTTGCCTAGACCCAAGTATAGTAAATTATTGGAAATCACAGAAAGCAAGTAGAGCAAAGGAGCCAGAGGCTGAACAGCTCCAGCTCCCTTCAGCTATTTTTCTGAACACAGGGCAAATCTTGGCTCGGTGTCACTCACTGTCTTAATAAATACTGCAAGATCCTACAAGGTTCTCATAGATCAGGAAATGCCGAAGGGGTTTCCAGTGTTAGGAGAGGAGAGGAGAAGGCCCTAGCAGGTCCGTGGAATGTTTCAGACCAGGCATTCAAAGTCTTTTACTGTCCACTTCCAAAAGCTGCCAACTGCTGAGGCTTCCTTTACTGCACATAGAAATCAAGCGGCCCCAGTTTTGCTCAGACTATGGATTAGCTCCTTGCCCCAAGAGAAAATCTACAAAAGCTTTAAAGAAGTTTAAAATAATTTACTACTCCCCCAAACCCGCTTCCAACGGTGGTTTTTCTTTTCTTACAGGATTTAATTATGTATACAGTAAATTTTTAATAGAAAAATAACATTATCTGAATCCCCTAAATTACCCCATTCGTATTTTCTCTTGAAGCAGCCAAAAATTGGGAATATTAAAAATACATATATATATGCACACATGTACATATATGTATATATACATGTATATACAATGTACTATATATAATCAATCTTGGAATATATACATATATATTACATAAATAAAACCAATGTAGGAACATATATCACATAATCATTAAATTTATATTTATTAAATATATAAAGTATTTATTAAGTACTTACTATATATATATGTATATTCTGGTGATATGTGTGTAAAGATATTTTTATGAGTTGGTGACTTTCTGTGTAGACATGATGGTATTTTACTATCTGAGGGAATCAATTAATTAGTGCATTGGTAGTTACCTACACCCGCCAACTCCACGCCTGAGTGGGCTCAGCAGAGATATATGTAGCCGGCTCGCTACTCTTGTTAACAAGCCTCATCATAAAGATGGAAAGGATAAGGGAGACAGGGAGACAGGGCAATTGGGAGGGGAACTTAATGGGTCCCCAGCAGTGATTGGGGGACAGGGAGGATGGGACGAATCTCTTCTGATGGGAGGCAAATCATCGAGCAGGACTCTGAAGTCTGTCGGTCTGGGAACAGAAATAGTAGTTGGAGGTTTTGGTAGGTTTTTTTTTTCCTTCTTCTTCTGATTTTTCCCTTCTAATTTTACCAAAGTCTTGTTTGCTAAAGTATCCTTTCACTACTTTTCTCCTTTCTGATGATTCAAAAATTCAAAATGTAAAAAATGAGATGAATTATTATATATACATATACATATATACATATACTATCTACATTTTTTGCTCCATTTGCTCTCTCTTCTCTTTGTGTATATTCTCTTGTTTTTGTGTATTCCTTTCTCTTGCTGAGCTTCATTTTTTTCCCTTTCAGTCACCCTCTCTGATTCTCTTTTCATTTTGTTTATGTTCATTTCTTTCTATCTTGATTTTAAGTTGTCTCTCAGAGATCGGCACTGCTCAGGCCCAAAGAGCTTGTAAAAAAAAGCCGCCCCCCCCCCATTGTAAACTGAATACCCCAAGATAAACCTGGTTCAATGAAAATAAAATAAAATAAAAACGTGGGTGTAATTGCAGCATTGGGCTAAAGCACTTAATTCTCTGTTTATTCTCGCCCATGATCACACTTAATGGAGAGATGTTGATATTAAAGGGCAGGGGGGAAATTAATTTTATTTTTATAGTCATCTATTAAGAGCAGGAGATGATCTGAGCCTCTTTTAAAGGGACCCAAAAAAGGAGGGGATCGAGAGTGAGAGAAAAAAATATGACTGAAGGGAGACAAAGATCCCAGCCTGAAGGAATTGTAACACTGGACAGAACTTTAAAGTCTGAGAATATAAGATCGAAAAACTTGTTCGCTGTCTCCCATTTGCAATGCAGTCTTCCTCCCTCCCCCCTCCACATACACTCTAGGGCTTCCTGGTAACATCCTGGAGGGTCTACATAGCCTTGTAAAATGGAGAATTTGGGCAATTACCTGGATAATTGTGAATGTATATGTGGTAGAGAGAAGACCTCCTATGGTCCGATCGTTTCTTGGGTATTTGCTGGCAGAGAAAGGAGCTAAGGGAGAGTACCAAAGCATAGTTTTAATTGGTGTGTATATGTGTGTACATATATGTTTACTATACACACAACCTTTTGAAAATTGGATATTTCTCAAACCCAAGATATAAATGTAGATTCATAGGCAGATTGAAAAATAAACAGTTATCTAGATCCTTCTGATTCCAGTCTTCTCTTGAAGAAAAGGGGAATTTGAGGTTCTAATGAATCCTAAACCCACTTCTCTCCATGATCTGTTCTCAATTCCTAGTTTGCCTTTTGCCAGTGTAGACCTGGCCCCTGATGTTTTTTAATCATCACAATTAAGTGAATAATACATAATTATATGGGTGTCGATAATCTCATTTTATAGCTGCATAGGATATGATTAGAGTTTATTAGGCAAGAGGCCTTGGAGATGAGGAGTGGATACAATCAAGCCAGTGAGACACAGCAGCCTTTTTCCTTCTTTTTGTGTTTCTTTTTGGTGGTGGTGGGGGGGGGAGCATTCTGAAGAAACCCCTAATTCTTGCCAGTTCCTGGGAGTTGTGGGGAGGAGGAGCGGAAACTAAATATGCATCTAGGGAGCTGCTTTGGAATTTCTCCTTTCACAGTTCCAAAGTTGGGGAGGGCAAGTTGTGACAACAGAGAAAGGGAAAAATTAATTCAGAGCCCCAAACTAACAGGCTGCAGGTCTGGCAGGATTCATGTACAACTGCTTCCACTTCCTCACCTCTCTCTGTGTGCCCTCTCCCTCCAAACTAAATGTAGTGATCTTCTCTGTCTTGGTTCCAAGGCCCGGTTAGAAGGAACTCCCAATTTAGGGAAGGTAAGAGTGTAGAAGAGAAGGAGATAAAATGATCACATTATTGACAAATTCACGGCTGTCCCCAGCGGATCTTCTGGTCTTCTAATTCCCAGAAAAGTCTCTCTCCCTCAAATGTTCCTTATTTTTTGGCACTTGACTCCCAAGTTAAACCGCCCTGTGGGGACTTCTTTCCTATGATGGGAAAGGATCATTTCTAGGGAGGACTGGAAATATTTCTTCTTGTCTTTGAAATTGGAGAGTGAGGTGGAGATAAAGTGGGGGATGGGAGTGGAGGCAAAAGAAGGAATAAACATGGATAAACAGGGAGAGAAGCCCGACAAGAAGAAAAAGAGAGAAATAAGGAGAGAGAACCTGGGAGAGAGAAGGAAAAAACTAAATGAAGAGGAAGAAAGAACAAAAGAACAAGAAAGAAAAGAGACAGACACACAGAGAAGAAGACGATTATGATAGACGGTGATGAAGATTATAATTATGAAGAGGATTATGAAGAGGAATAATAGTAAAAAGAAGAGTCGTGCCTTGGTTGCTCTTTCTCAGCGGCCCCATTCCTCTCTCTACTGTTTTGTCGAGCGACTTTGGCTGCCCGCTGGCAGTCTGGGTGGGCGGGGGGCGCCATTACAAAGTGAAGGTCAAGTTAGCACCGTACCTTATAAGGAAGGCGTTAGTCCTCCATTTTCAGGGCTTTCTCTGGGCCAGGGACATGGCCGTGGCATTTCTGGTCTTGTAAACACTGGCCTCTTTGGGGCCTTTCCCCCCTAAGGCCGCCCACCTCCCTTTATTGGGGGTGGGGGCGCCGATGTGCAGCCCCTAGTCCTAGCGGAAGCAGCGGAAATGGAAGCAGAGGTAATGAAGACGGCAAGACTGCCTGGAAACTTTTCTCTTTTCTTCCTTAGTGTCTCTTCTGCTCTGTCTCTTTCGGTAACTCCCTCCCTCCTATTATCCCTCCTCCTCTATCTGCATCTCTCTCTCTCTCTCTCTCTCTCTCTCTCTCTCTCTCTCTCTCTCTCTCTCTCTCTCCCCCCCCCGTCTTCCTCTTTCTCTCCTCCTTCTTTTCCTCCTCCTCTCTCTTCCTCCCCCCCCCCCTTCCTACTTCAAAATCCATTCTATTCCTGCAAGATGCTGAGCAGGTCGTAAGAGTGGAAGAGGAAATTAAACGTCATAAAGAAAAGTCCATTTTCAGCTTAAATGTCTGAACATTACGATTTCCTTCAGAAAACAATGAAGCGCACTCGGTAAGGGGGAGAGAAAGAAGGGGAGGGAATGGAAGGGAGGAGATTTATTTATTTGTTTGTTCATTTATTAGCTCCGTAGTCAGGAAAGAAGGAAGTGAGACCCAGAAAGAAGCGTTTTAAAGATGAAATTAGCGAAGGCTGGGAAGTTGGGTGAATGGGGGTGGACTGTTTGAGAAAAAATCGAGGTCTTGGTCAAAATAACACTGTATCATTCGCTTGTACTGGACCCCGTTGCCTGCAGCCTGGATAGAGAAATAAAGAAGGGTTTAGTATGCTATCAAAGAGACAGCAAGAGACTGAATTTGAGAGAGAGAAGCGAGGTGGAGGGGGAGGGTGACGGAGAGATGGGAAGAGAATCGGAATCGGAGTTAGACTCAAGCTAGGCTAGATCGTAGCTCTTGGATTGGGCCTGTTGGGTGGTGACTACGGTGAGGATTATGGGGGGGGGGGAACAAGGGAGTAAAGGAGGGAAGATATTGAGCGTCCTCTGAATAAAGAAAAAGAGAGCATGGGTGTTTTAAGGGAGGGAAAAGTGGGATTTCCTTTCTGATCCTTCAAACTCAAGTTCTTTTCATTTTCTCCACATGGATATTTCCCAACTCCTTGCCAAATATCTCCAACCTGCTCTTGGGCTCAAATCCAGAATTACATCTTTTAAAAATTCTAATAAACTCCCAGTGGAGAGGAAAAGGAGGGAGACGACAAAATGGGGAAAATGGAGGAAGGGCTCCTTGGGATGAAGCCGACTTTGCCCTGAAAATAGCTGAGCCATTTCTCCTCCCCTTCTCTCCACCTCTGAGATTTACCTTTCAGCCCATCCTCTTACCTCACTCCAATACCCTCACTTTCTCCCATTTATTCTCTTTACCCCCGTGTTTCCACTGTGATTAGAAACTTAATCCCACAGTTCAGGGCCCAGAGGCCCAGGAATAGACTGAGATCTCTACCATCTAGTCCCTATTTCCCTGAGTGCCCTCAGACCATCCACTCCCCAAATAGAAAACAAAGGAGAAGGATTTTCTGTTTCTTTGTTGTCCTTAAAGGCTTCTGACTTTAAAGGCAGGTTCCTGACCCCTTGGATATAAAGATAAGCATGTTCTCCAAGACATCTAATCTAAGCAACAAGATCCTGACTTTCCACAGCATGCTCAGTTCCCCTTTGCTTAACTGGAGGTGTGACTGAGAGAGTTAAGAAGGTAAATAAGATCATTTTCACTTGGGAAACCCAGGACACACATATACCCTCCTGGCTTCCATCTGAATCCGTCTCTACCCTCCCTAGGCATATTGTATTTTTAACAACCAGAAAAGTATATGGGGAAAAGGGGGAGGGGGAGGAGTATCTGATTAGGGGAACTTTGGCACCTCATCAGTCAATAAGTCGTTACCTGTTCTCATCTCTTAAACTGACAGCAATATCATAATGAAGCCTTAAATGTTTCAGAAAGTCAGGACATATCATCCTCAAACCAAAAGTTGGGAGAAAATGCAGAGTTTTGGGGTCCACTTGAAGAGAATGCATGCAAACAAGGCTGCTGAGGACCCTTTCATGGCTTCTGTGAATGTTCTCAGAGGTTCAGCAAGGCAGGTAGAGAGCTGGTCCTTAAAGAGAGGTGTAAGGATACAGACAAACAAAAGCGGTCAGGGAGCCCCTGAGACCTACTTTTACAGAATTATTACTGGGCCCACACCCAGACATGAGTATAAGCCATCCCTTGTGGGTACAAATACAATATAAAGAACTCATATGAACACAAGGATATAAAAAACAGGAAGACACAGGTGAAGACTTTACGCATTGAAATAAACGTTCCCGTCTCAGATTCACTGAAAAAAAAAGTCATGTCCAAATTCTATTGTCTATAGTGATGAGTGTTCATGGATGCAGATGTATATTACACTCCAATACACACAATGCATGTGCTCACATCCATCAAGCACATTAATATTTACACATAACATACCCATATGTTATTATAGATGTATGTATAACATAAATAAATGCAGAAACCAACACGATAAAGTAGCTAGGCATACATACAAGCAAGTCTACTCACCATATTCATGCACACAAACATGCACATGTACACACATGCAATCATGCAGGATACTCACATGTACACACTCCCAATGCACATTCATATACAGCCGGCACAATGCTCAAAAACATATACACTCAACAGACTTACACACACAACTGACTTCACACCAATCCCAAACATTCATATACGAAGGGCACACACCTACATATGCATGCAGAACGCTCACAACGACACACAAGGAGCCATCAGTCCCCTCTGCTTCTCAAATGTTCAAGCTAAAAGTCTAACAATAGACAGTCATTTATGGCAACAAAGCTCTTAAAGTTTGGGGCCAGGCAATCAATCTCTGGGATATCTTCCTGATACTGAGCTTCTGGATGTGGTAACAAGAGAGATAATGGAAAGTGATCCAAAAGAGAGAAGTTGACCAAAATAAAAGAGGCTGATTTAATAAGTACTATAAGATGAATGCAATAGTCTTCCACACGCACTCACTCTTGCTCACACCCACACACAGAGATTGAGTACCAGGACTAGTACCTCCATATCTTGCTTAGGAATACAGTGCTTATAGTTATACCTGAATAAGCCCACCACTGCCATTCTGCAAAGAACAAGAAAAAGAATTGCCACTTTGGAGATAGAGTTACTGGTGGAAGGACGGACAGATTATATCTTGTAGAAGCAAAATACGATTTGTAAACATGTTGGTCACCAGAATTTTCTTGATAAGTGTCTTGATTTTCCTCACTAAGCAACACCCCACCACCACCACCTTTCTCTTCTTTCTGGGTATTTCTGCCCTTTTCATTTTTGAACCAGGCGTTTGATTACACGTTAAGAGCCCCTGAAGTAGTTCTCATAAACATGCCGCCATTTCACTTTGATCATCGAGAAATGGGTAGGAGACTTAAGTAGGTGCTAAAAGTGGGGAATAGCATCCGGCGGCCCATCCCTCTCACCTCTCCTCCTCTCCTCTTGCTACTCACCTCTTCTGTCTCTGTCTCTTCTCTCTCCCCCTTTCTTCCTCTCCCTCTGTCACTTTTATCCCCCCCCCCCTTCTCTTCTCTCTCCTCATCTCTTCTCTTCTCTCCCTCGGACCCTCTCTCATTTCCTTCAATCTCCTTTTGAATTAGGAGTTTGGTGATCCTAGTAGGGGCTGCAGACCAAACTCAGGTGACCCAGGAGGAAAGAGAAAGGGAGAATTGATTTTCCGTGCCAATGCAGCAAGTGAATCGGACAGAGGAAGAATCATATATTTCTTCTTTCCGATACTAGAAGGTATCCTTCTAGCCGACGTGTTTCCTATCTCCTTCATTTCAGGACATTTGGCAAATGGGCCAATGAAACCAACTTGTAAAATGGACTTTTTAAAATGGCAGAAATGAACTTGTGCTGCTCCATGCTTTTGATATATGTGTTTGTTTGTTTTTTCCGCCTAGGGTTGCGGGATTGAGACTAAGAGAGGTCTCTAAGAGAGGTGGTGGAAGTGGGGACTTTCCTGCACCCCACTCTCCCAGCAGTTCCTAACAAGCTAGCTCCTTCCCACCCAGTGGAATTCAGCCTTGGCCCAGACAGGGAGTGGGAGAACCAGAGTGAATCTAGAGAAGAAATAAGAGTCTGGGTAGTCTAGGTTCGGGCTGCCCGCCACCCCACTCTATCCTGATCTGTTCGTTGCAGCTCCCCAGGGCCCCAAAGTGATACAGAGACAGTCTCCACACGGCCACCAGCCAGTGGCCACTGAATTAGATCTGGGTAGACTCCCTCCAAAAAGCCAAATAACTCACGTACTGAGAAATACAACCTCAACAGAAAAGACAGAATAAAATACCCCACAAAGCCATGTGAAGAGAAAAGAAAACAAAACAAAAGGAGGAAAAGGAAATAAATGTAAAATAAATTACCAGCCCTCCCCACACTCAAAACATCTCCTTTGAGTGACACGGTCTTCTCTCCTTTTATCTGTATTGACTCCACATGAATCTGAATTTAGAGCTCAGGTCTGAGGAAAGAATTAAATGGCTTCCTTTCCCTCTTGGAATTGTCCTCAGTTCCTACGGACTAGCATCCTTCCAATAACACTGATCTCTGACACTTGGGGCTGGCCCTCAGTATCTCAACCCCTAACCCACACTTTTCTTACTTAAAGAAACTGGTCTGGATTCTTCTCATCCCTAAAGAACCTGCCGGACTGCCTTCGAGCAGAAAGAAATGTTCCCCCAACATATCAGGGAAATGAGCAATACCAAGGGGAGATTAAGAGGAGAGCCCCCTGAAATCATGGCCTTCCTGACTTTCTCAGACATCGAAAGGGCGCGTGAGGGGATTCTCACCTCTTTTCTATAAGAAATGTTAGGGAGACGAGGATGGGAGAGAAGAACTCGAGGTCTTGCAAACCAGTCAAGAGATAGTCTAGACTAGCCAAAGGAACCGGAAGAAATTGTAGCTGCCTGCCTGACAGCAGATGATAGAAGTCGACATCATGAGTCTAGGCAATGTGTGGTACAGGCAGAGAACTGAGGGCAGGGGCCAGCACTAGTTCAAGAACTGGGGTGAATTTGCCCTTCATTCCATTGTGCAGGTTTTCTTGCGTTACAACACCCTCCTTTTCCCTGTATGTGAGTGAGTGGAAGAAGAGGGAGGGTAGAGAAGTTTATGGGGACATTGTCCCCTTTCTCCCTCTGGGGAAAAAAAAAAAGAAAATCAGTTTATTTCCTCAGCCTTTTTCATTCTCCTGGTTCTGACATAAGAGACACTTTACTCGGTGGGAGTGGGAGGAAGGCAAAGGTCTCAGGAGTAATTTTCTGGAAGTTGAAATAAATGAACACTTTGGAACCCTCTGGGTGCTTTCACCACCTATCCCCCGAACTGGAGACAGACACAGAGGGGCCATCGGCCAGGCCAGGGGCTGCTCTGGGAATTGCCTATGGACTGGATGGGAGGGGACATAGGAAGAGCTTCCCGGTCTCTCTCCAGATGGCCCAGTCCCAGGGCCAGGCTCCCAGGCAGGGCTCTGGAGCCAGAAAGAGAAGGCCAGGCCATTCCATGGGCATATTTGCCAATCAACGCCTCAGTGACCTCGGCTGCCTTAGCCATGTGCTTCTCCTCCCCCCAACCCCTCAAAGTCCGAGGGGTTGGGGCTGGAGTAAAAGGAAAGGTTTTATTAATTTTTTAATTGTCATTATTGCCAACAAACAAAGAACAAATTTAAATAGGAAGAGTTTAGTTAACTTTGGGGGATAATTTTTAGAGAAGATAGCAAGCAACCCCCCTCCCTTAAGCACTGAGCTGCCTGCTTCAGGCAATCCCGTAGTTTCATAGGGACAAACTCCTTTGACTTTTTTTCTTTCTTTTCTGTCTCAAGGAAATGGAGCCGCCGGCAGCTCCCTCCCGTCGCTGGTCTCACTTTTATGGTGGCCCCGGAATAAACTTTGGTGGTCAAATTCAAGTGCTAAGGCTGCACAGCTGTCTCCTCACAGGAAGGCGGCAACTCCCCCCACCCCCAAACACACACGCTTTTACACTGGGTGATCACAGCTATTTACTTCTTAGACTATTGATCCTTAACTCTCCCCCATCTTCCCCCCAACACACACACTGACACACCAGTCCACCCCCACCCAAGCCATCCAGCCTAGGGGCCCTAGGATTGGGAAAGAAGTGCGACTAGAGGAAGGAGGGAGAGTCATAGCCTTGACCTATGGGGACAACTCCCTTTGTCTCTCTCAAGTTCCATATTTCTAGAAAAGAGGGGTGTCTCTCTTTTTCCTTACCCAAGGTCCTGCCCCCAAATGGGGCTCTTCTGGCTTCCATAGACAATAACACAGTAGGGTCCTAGTGGACCCTATAAAAACTACAGTCCATACTTCTCTAACACGATAATTAAAAGCTCTGGCCCAAATCTGCCTATAAACGGGTAGAGCGGAAAGCAGACAACCAATATTTTGGCTAGCTTCCGAGCTGTCTCTGACCTGTTCTTTCTTCTGAGGACTCTGTCATGTCACCAGTTCTATTATGTAATTCATATATATGTATATACACACATGTGTACATCACACACATACATACACACAAATGTGGATAAATACATTTATGAGAGTCCGAATATGAAAGTTCTCCTTTTCTGAATATATTAGGAACTAAGGAAAAATGGAATGAAGGGAACATAAGGAAATGGGAAAAGGGTTGAGGGAAATTCTGGATCCTGAGTTATCGCTGGCTTAGACAGCTTATTAGGATATTAATAAAAACAATAGAATGCTGATGTCCGCTGCAGCTTGCCCAGCCGCAAGGCTGGGACGGAGACCACCGCTGGCTCCAGATGTTGTCCTTAATGGATTACAAGTTGGATTTTTTTTTTTTTAGCACCCACAGTCAGCAGCAGCAGTCGGGCGCCAAACAGTACACCAAGACGATTTAGTTTGGGGGTAGAATACTGAGTTAAGGGGTCCCTAGACAGAGGCTAGAGAAATCCCTCTGGCTAAGGTCCCCAATAAGTCCTGGATGGGCAAAGGAAAACAAAACCTTGGGAAATGAAATAAAAATGAAAACAGAAGTTGCCTAGATAGAAACTCCAGATAGAAACGACCGAAGCCCGGTCAGCTTTTTCCCCAGAAAGGGAAGGTACTAAACCTCTCCAGCAGTTAGATCTGAATTAATGTTAGGGGTATTGCCATGTCTTTTCTTTAGAGGAAAAATGGAGAACACTGTTGCAAAAGTCTCATTTGCCATGCCCTTGAAGTCCCAAGTCGTGTTCTCTCTTTCCCACCAAATGCACTGCTGACATTGCCTCAAATAAACTTCTTTTTTCCTGCTCAGTTGTGTCTAGTGTGATCAGAGAGGGGGCAAGTGGGAGAAAGATTGGGGTAGGGGAGGGTCCCCCCATTATAGGACCCTGATCAAGTTCTTGGCCCTTCCGGAGAGGACCAAAAATCAAAGAGATGAGAAAGAAAGAACTCTGCCTGCCTGTGAGTGAGGAAACAAAAAAATACCCTATCCCCAAACCTTCCCCAACCCAAGAGCAACTCCGAGGAAACGGGATGCGAGTCTGCAGCTGTCACCACCCCTGCCTTGGGAGATGGAAATTTTCCCCAAATGTGAGACCTTCCTACTCTAATGGTGTTGGGGGCCCCACCAGTTTAGATTAGCAGCTCTGATCAACCCCTGACCGGCCTCGAAGCCTCCGATTTCCCATCATTTCCAGGAAGAGGAAATTGGAGGAGGGGAGAACCCTAAAACTGAAGAAATGCCCCCAGAACCCCAGTGTTCGCCCGCAGCCCCGTCTGGGTATGGGCAATGGGTCCAGAAAGGGGATAAGGAATTGGCAATGGATATGTGTGGGAGCCAGACCCAGAAGGGCAGGAGGGAGGGAGGGAAACGTAAGACAAATGGTTTGGATCGCTTTTTCTTTGGGGTTTGGGGGTTTGAATCCACAGTGGATCTAGCTTTCTCGGCATTGATTGACAATAAATGCGAGTATGAAATATTCACCAGGGCCACTCTCTCTCACTAAATATTTAACACAACATTAGAAGAGGTTTTTCCCAGACTTAGCCAGGCACCGGCTGGACTCCTTGGCTCGCCCCTCTGGTAGATGACTAATTCCATAGCCCAAAGCGGTCGAGAAGGGAGCAGAGTAGTGAGAGAAAGTTAGGATGCTCAGAGCTGGGTTCAAGGACCTTTGGGAAACTTCTCTCACCTTGCTGTCCACCCAAAGAGAAAGGAAAGAGCTCTCCCCACCTCCTCGCCCTCGTCCCCAGATCCAAAAGCGAGAAGTTACCAAACTCTTTCCTAATCTGCCAAACAGGTTATTGTGTACTGTGGGGGCGAGGGAGAAAACCATTAAAACCCCGGAAGAGAAAGAGGAATAAATCCACTTCTACCCAGACGGAATGGGGCAGAAGTGAATGTCAACCCCCTCCCCCCCCCACATACACACCTAGTCTCTTGTCTAAATAGAAGGAGAAGGAGCGAGACCCCTTCCCCATATGTGAGAACTTCCCTCCCCTTCTCCCAATCCTGAGGGGGGAAAAAGCGGTAGGGATAAGAAAATATAACTGGCCCCCCAAACTCCCCCTCTCCGCCCGCCCCCACCCCCACCCTCTCTCCCCTTTTGCTCGCTCCCTGGAATGGAGAGGAGGGGAGTGACGAGAGAACAGGAATACAAATCTGCAATTGATTTTCATAATGTTTCTGCGGTGTTCTCAAACCAATCGCCTGAACCTCCCCGGTCTTACCTAAGAGAGAACCCCTCCTACGTCTCTGAAGTGCTCCGAACTGATATATGACAATATCTACTTTGGATCACGTGCTCGGGGAGAGAGACTAAGACGGATAACGCGTCATCTCGCCTTCCCAAATTTTTCCCCCCTCGCTAGACTGGGTCCAAAACCTCCATCTAGAGCAGGCAGAAAAGGAGAACGATGTTTAACTCGGTTAACCTGGGTAACTTCTGCTCGCCGTCGCGCAAAGAGAGGGGCGCTGATTTCGGCGAAAGAGGAAGCTGCGCCTCCAATCTCTATCTACCCAGCTGCACTTACTACGTGCCCGAGTTCTCTACCGTCTCTTCTTTCCTGCCCCAGGCCCCCTCTCGCCAGATCTCCTACCCTTACTCCACCCAAGTGCCCCCAGTCCGGGAGGTCTCCTATGGCCTGGAGACCTCGGGGAAATGGCATCACAGAAACAGCTACTCTTCCTGCTACGCTGCGGACGAGCTCATGCACAGGGAATGCCTCCCTCCTTCCACCGTGACCGAAATCCTCATGAAAAACGAAGGCTCCTACGGCAGCCATCACCACCCCAGCGCCCCCCACCCGGGCCCCGGCTTCTATTCGTCAGTCAACAAGAACAGCGTCCTGCCCCAAGCCTTCGACCGATTCTTCGACAATGCCTACTGTGGGAGCGACGGGCCGGCCGAGCCCCCATGCGTGGGCAAGGGAGAAGGCAAGGGGGAACCCGATCCCCCCCAGCCCGGGGTCCTAGCTCCCCGGCCCGAGTCCGGCGGAGACCCGGAGGACGAGGAGGAGAACACTAACCCCAGCTCATCCGGCTCGTCCCACTCAGCCAGCAAAGAGGCTAGCAAGGGAACCAGTTCCAGTAGGTAGCGAGTCTCCTAGCCAGTAAACTGGGGGAGGTTAGGGGCGGAAGGGGGGAGCAGGCGGGGGGTGTTGACTCGTGTTTTGGGTCGGTCTGATTTTATGTGGAGTTTTATAAGCATTCAAAGGATTTTATTATAACCTACAAAGCCCTCTCTCCCAACGACTCGACTTTTTACGATGGAGAAAGGGTGGGGAGTGAGGGAAAAGGGCTCTTTGGAAATGCTCTATGAACCCCCCCCCATCTCCCTTAGTCTGTGAAATTTTTAAAAGCACCACCATCGCGGGCGATATTAACTTTGATCGTGAACTTAGAGGAGCATTTAAGGAAGGAAGGATCGGGGAGCTGGACTGCTGAGGGGGGTGGGAGGGAGGGGAGGAGTGGAGGGGGAGAAAGGGGAGGGCGAGAGTGAGACTGGGAGAAGAGAGAGAGAGGGAGTGGGGGGGCTAGAGAGGCAATTGAGCAGAACATTAAACAAGAGAGGCAATCGAGGGCTGGTTTGCTTCGTCTCCTTTTAGATTTTCTTTAAAAATTGAAACGAAATATCTGGGGGTCTTTAGGGCGAGGGGCAGAACAGTCCATTGGTGGAAAGTGGTGGTGAGGGGACCGTTGCAGGAGGCGGTATTTTATCTCACTTCTGTGGGGTCTGGGGAAAGTAATGGTGGGGCTTTCCCCGCGTCTGTCAACAGCTCCAAGGCTTTCCTAAACTTCAAAATTCAATAACTAAAAATGCAGGCTTCTGGAAAGAGGTAGCCCCATTGAAAAGTGTTCGTTATCACTTCCCACTGACCAGCTCCTGGGCCTGGATCGCTGGAGTGGGTTGAGCGCCTGTACCTAACAGTTCCCCGCTTTCCTTTCCATTTCCTTTGGTCAAGCGGATGGTGAGAGGACCCAACAGATTTGTAAGAAATAGGCAGTACAGAAAAGGTTGAGCGGGTAGAGAAGGCCCTTATGTTGGGAGGTTTTAGGGGAAGACTGAGGGGAAGAGATAAATAGGAAAATGTGAAGATAGTCACAGGTTTTCTTTTCCCCCAGTCCCTCTCCTTCCAGCTTCTGTCTATGCCTTCCTGTTTCCATTCTTAAATAATAGTTCACATTCAGGACATGCAAACCAATATAGATGAGTCCCGGTAATAACATAATCATGCCGAGCAATTCCGGGGGAAATACGCTTGCAGAGCTTCTCGGTCCATATAAGCTGGAGACACTGCGGTCCGGAGACTGCTTGTGCCCCGCTTCCAAGAGTAGCCTGTCAGGATGGAAGGAAGAGGCTGGAGGTCAGGGCTGGGGCGGATGGAGGGAATCTCCTCCCCAGGTTTCTGGGGTCTTTGGCTTCTGACTTGTCTCTTTCCCCTTCTCCTTGTACTTGTCCCCTCCTCCCTCCAGACGCCCCCCGCACCCGAAAGAAGCGTTGCCCTTATTCGAAATTCCAGATCCGGGAACTGGAGAGAGAATTTTTCTTCAACGTCTATATCAACAAAGAGAAGCGGCTGCAGCTGTCCCGGATGCTGAACCTGACGGACCGACAAGTGAAGATTTGGTTTCAGAACAGAAGAATGAAAGAGAAAAAACTGAGCAGAGACCGGCTGCAGTATTTCTCTGGGAACCCTCTACTGTAAACCTTGGACTGGGAGGGGGAGGTCAGGGGAGGGAGGAAAGTGTGAGGTTATTTTATTTTATTATTTTATTTTATTTTTCTAACTCGCCTCCTGTCTGCGGGTGGAAAACTGGACTATGTCAACCGGTGGGGGGCTGTGGGACTCCCCGGTTCTCCCACCCCTCTCTTCAGTCTCTCCCCAGAACTATCTGTCTCCACATTTGGTCTGTGACTGTCGCTGTGGATGTCAGGGACTTTGTGTATGGGGGGGTGGGAGGGGGGATGACCAATCGCCAGTGGAAATCCTCTCTGGTCAAGATGAAAATTCTTTATTTAAAAAGCAAAAGCAAAGCAAAACCACACCACACAACATTTTATCCGAATAGTTGGATTTGGACGGGGAACAGGAAAGGGATGGTGGGCGTCTGAATCTAACCTGATACTAGAAATGACGCCTTTCCCCATTCCCAGCAAAAACCTAGAAACGTTCCCTGCCTGGGAACTAGAGAGCCTAAGCTTCCTCCACCCCTTCCCAATTTCTTTCCACCTCCTGTGGGGGGTGGGGTGGGGGAGCAGCAACTCGACCCTGCCATGGTGTGAAATTCATGTACCTTCAATTTGGTGTTAGGTGTGCAGAGTCCGTGTCCTACCTCCGTCTGCACCTAGGTGCACAGCTGTGAACCTACGGAGCTGTCTTCTCCTGTACAGATGTTGAACCCTTTTTTCTGGTGCGAGATTCCTGACATTTTCTCCCAATCCTTCCTTTCTTCCCTCCCAGGTCTTTTACATCTATATCTATAGTCTATGCAGTTGTTACCTCTTTTTTTTTTTTTAAGGAAGAAAGAAAAAGAAAAAATGGGGAGGTGTAGGAGGGAAGATTAAAAAAACCAAGACTGGGGAGGGTAAGTTTAATACGTTCCCCACATTGTCCCCGGGATTCCTGTAAATACATTTCACAAGTGTTTTTCCTCCTCTTTGCCCCACCCACTCACCTATGTCGGGAAGAGGAAAAAGAGAAATGGAAAGTCTAAGAACCCCATTTCGTATGTATGCGTGTGCGTGTGAGTACGCGTGTGTGCAATTCCCACCCATCCCCATCCTGGGAGGGGGATTTCTGTGAATTTTTGTGGAAAATAAAGAGATTCCATTCTGTTCAAAATTATTATTTCATTTAACCCTTGCATTAGACTTTCCCCTTCTATAAATCCTCAGTGTATGTATGGCATGACAGACACTGTAGATATGGGCATTTCTGGATGGGAAGGTGAAAGCAAGACTGTTGAGGGTGGGAGACTAGAGGAGGGACACAGGGAGATGGGAGACAGATATGAGAGATGCATGTGACATGTAATCTTTATATGCTTGTGGAATTCTATATGCCCTCTGTGCTCGTGTGGGGATGAGTGTATGTGTGTAGCTTCCTCTTCAGGCTGAGGAAACGGAGACTCCATTTTCCCTCCTAACCCTCTCCTTTCTCATGTGCACTCGGGGCCTGGTCCAAACTACCAGCAACGTTGTGCTTTTAAGCACATGTTTGTTGTGGAGTTAATCGTAACCATCATCGAATTGAAATTTATAGGAATTTTCTTGGCTCCGCCGCCCTCCCTCCAGATGTCTCCGTCTGTCGCACTTAAATTTGCAGGGTTTCCTCCACCCCCTTCACGAGAAGACTGTATTGGAATTTTTATATATGGTGATTATTGGGAGAGGGAGGGAGAGAGAAGGAGGGGAGAGTCTTGGGGCCCTGAGATGGGGGGAAGGGGAGATGGGGAACAGTAATAATTACCCACAGCACCCCCTCCCACCTAAGGCACCATAGGAATATAAAGTCGAAGGCCAGTACACTCTCCTTCCTTCTCCCACTCTCCCTCTCCCTTTCCCCCTCCCCAGCACAAATGGCAAGGACACTTCTCTAGACATAACAAGTGAGAGTTAGGACTATCCTCGGACCATCCATTGGGGCCTTCTGTCTGCCTACAACATTGCTCCTACCAGTGTATAAAATCAGCAAGATTTGTTTTATGGAGAGGGACATCGAAGTGGGCAGTGGGGGTGAGGGCTTCGAGGGAGGAGATGGCTGGAGTGAGGCCAGGAGAGGAGCCTCAGCACCCAACTGGATTTGCATTTAGGGTTCCTGAAATAGGAGGGGCTCTCTCCATGTGTCTTTTCACCGTTTCAGCCACGGACTCATGGGGGGGGGACCCTCTACTTTGTTATAATCGACTCAGGTTGGAAGGTTGGGGGTGGGGTGCATTGGGAAGATTCCATTTCCCCCTTCAAGCATTCTCTATATTAGGACATGTTTTTGTTCAATTCACAGAAAACATTTTTCAATACAAGTCTATTAGATGAAAGAAAAGAGCGAAATAACTGGTATTATGCTTTGTTTGATATCGGAAAAGCTTCCTTTTCAGGAGCCGGGGCCTCTATGTTTAGTTTAGATAAATTGGGACCGGAGCATACCCTGTATAGAGGGACATATACAGTTTATTCATAAACGTTTGTTTTCAGAGTGGGTTGGGGGAGAGGCAAATCTGCGGAAGAGCACGATTTTTTTTCTCCTGGATTTGTGTGTTTATTTAATTCTCTACGTATATCTGAACTTATACACATGGACACACACACAGTTTGTCTATCTGAGGGATGTGTAATTATCGCAGAATGTATTCGAAAGCATTTGCGGGTGAGTGTGAGTGTATGTGTAATGCACGTTTCTCTGAAGAAAGGCTGTGAAAGCATTTGCGTGTGAGTGTGAATGAGTGTGTGTCTGTGTGTTCGCATGCGATGTATGTTTACCTGCTGTAAGGTCATGAGAGTAGCGAGGTGGCTGGCTGGCTTGGGGAGGGTGATGTGCTTCCGATAAGATGGGGACAAAGATGTGAAATACACAGAAAGAAAGAAAATAAATGAACTCCACTCATTCGAGGAGACTCGGCTGACTTTGGGGAAAATAGAATTGAAACCTTAGGGAAATGACCGAAGCCTCCTAGGAGTCGGATGTAGGAGAATTGGTTGGGCCGGGGCCGGCGTCGGGGTAGGGGGGAGAAGGGTACGACGGGGATAGCTTGTTGCAGTGTTGAGGTAGGAAGAAAACAATTCTTTCTGAAAACTCTAATCCTTCCCGGGCCGGGATCTCCAAGATACTGGCTCTTGCCACTCTTGCAATCTTACCCCCGTCTCCGAAAAAGAGAGAGAAAAAGGTTATTTCTCCGTCCTTTAAGAAAATCCACCTTTGATTCAATAAGTGCTGGACCAAGTCAGAGCTGCTCCAGCATGGAGCCCTCTCCCGAGTTTTGTAGCTTTGGTTAATCCCCTCCAACAGCGGCGCTTCCCGGGAACAAAAGATAGTAGTCTAGACGCCGCCATAAAGCGCCCCCCGCGCCTCTAAAACCAGCTTCATTTTGGCCTTAACGACCCAGTCTGGCCTGTGGGAGAAAGCTTCCGCACTAAACAGTAAACAAATCGGAGAGGGAATTTTCCTGCAACTCCTCTCCCCAATACTCACACACCCCAGCCCCCTTTCCTTGCCTTTTTTCCTGCCTCCTTCCTTTTTCAGCTCTTTGGTTCCCCAAACCCTCTCCTTCTTCCCCCACCCCCCAGTAAATAAACCCGAGGCCTAGTTCAAAGTTTCCTGGAGCTAAAGAGGAATGCTGGTCGTAAAATCCAAGTTTATAGCGCACGTGGGAGTTTACAAGGGTATTAAGTGGTGTGGCCCAGGAGGGAGAGCCCGCTGGGCCCCTTGCCCTGGCCGAGTCCCTCCCCCTACCTTTTTAGGGCGACGGGTCAAGGGAGACTTTGGGGGACTTGAAATATACTGGTGTGTAAAGGGAAAGGATGAGGGTGTTGGGGGATCTTGCAAGTTCCTATGCCCATCCAGAGGCCACAGAGGGAATTTTGGAATATACTGAGTCTGAACTCTATAGTTCCTCATACGTCCCACCCCTTCCAAAGTGCATTTTTGGAGAAGAAATACAGGACAAAGGGAGATGGGATTATCGGACAAATGGGGCATTTTGGAAAGAGACAAGAAGGGTCCAGCTATTAGGCTATCCTACCAGCCCAGGCTGGGAGTACAGAGGACCCTCCCCAGGCCGAGGGAAAGACAAGGGTGATTTCTCAGGTAGGGAGTTCAGGGGTTTTCTCACCAAGGAAAGGAAGAACTTTGAACTTCAAGGGAGTCAAGGGCGCCACCTCTAACCCCTCCCCTCTCAAAGAAGAGTCCGAAAGACTAGGCCTGATCAGGCCAGGGGGGGGGGGGGTGGATCCTTCCTTGGGGCAGTCGTTCTCGGTGTCTGGAGAAAATATTCCCGTTCAATCTCATATCTTCCTATCCCTTAACCAATCTCCCATCAGTCCACACCAGTCCACGCGACAACACTTCTTTATTATTCTTATAAACCTTTTGAAATGGTAACACTGGGGAAGTTTTCAAAACTTTGTTTGGCATAAAAGTTTTACAAGATTTTCCCCTCCCCTTTTTCCTTCCCCCCCTCCCTTTTTTTCTGTCCACGCCCAGAGTTAGATCCTGGATCCATGCCCGATGTTTCCCTAAGGGATAGGGCATCAGTGCTGGTTGGGGGGCCTAGGTTTTACTCCCTCTCAGCTCATAACCAGAGAGTACTCCCTAGAGCAAAGGTGGAGGAGGGCGGGATGAATAGATTCCTACAGGAGTTTCCACCTTGGACCTGAGTTCCCATAGAGGACTCGGAAGTCCAATAATTTTCTTTTTCTGTTCTCAAGAAACCCTCCCTCGAAATTTCCCAAAATGAAGGTATCTTCTAGGATTACCTCAAGGAGAAACCTATATAAGTGTGACAGATCTACCCCTACACATACACACACACACACACACACACACACACACACACACACACACACAAACACACACCCCGCAAAGCAATTGTGCTCACTGTTTCACTTAGGCGGGTATACTCTCTCTCTCTCTCTTTCTCTCTCTCTCTCTCTCTCTCTCTCTCTCTCTCTCTCTCTCTCTCTCACACACACACACACACACACACACACACACACACACACAGCCCCTGAAGTAGAGAAACATAACCTTGACTCCAATCCAGGAAGCGTTTTGGGTAGGGTCGATGTACAGAGATCTTAGCATCCAGGAGCCCCAGGCTGGGGAGCAGGGCCAACAATGGCTTTGAAGAGGCTTTGAGGCGAGAGACAGAGAGACTGAGAAGTCAAGAAATCCAGGGTCCTCAGCAGTTGCTTCCGGAGAGTTGTCGACCTCAGGACCCGGCGGAGAACTGAGAACAAAGGCTCAGAGCATTGGGAAGTGGACTTGAAACCGCAAACCTAGGAGCTCTCTCTCTGCCTGTAGATCTTTGGGTGAATTATCTAATCTAGATTGCCACTAACTTTCAGGATATCAGGACAAGGGGAAGAGTGGAGAAAGGATAGTGAGAAAGCCACCTACTTCTTTTGCCCAACCAGCTAAATCTTCTCCCAGTCCTACAGACTTGGGCAAAGTGCCCCCAAATTCATTTCTGTCCTACGGTGCCAACCAAGTTGAGAAAACGAACCATATATGGTGTGACCTACTAGGGGAGAAAGTCATTCGGAGCTGGTAGAGAGTATTAAAATCAGTTATCAACCTTTTGGGAGGTTATATAGACATAGAGTTGGGGATCCATAAGCCCTTCTAAAGGTGAAGAAACTTTCTTGTTTTCCATATTCTTTACTGCAAATAGCCTTTTCTGGGGCCTGGATGATGGTATCCCTATCCTTCACCTTTTATCCAAGGAGAGCTCCCGCCTTCCCTGGCGCCGCCCTCTGGGAGCAACCTGAGAAGGTCAACAGCAAACCTACTGGGCTTGGGATGGTCGGTGGGGAGCCCCAGTGTTTTCATAAAAATCCTTATAGCTTTTCCCTTAGAGAAAGGCAGACAGAAAGGAGAGGGGAGAACTGCTGTAGTATTAACTTTGTCAAGGAAAATTATAAAGGATGATGAAAAGGAAGAAAAAGGAAAGAGGGAAATAAGGAAGAAGAAAAGAGAAAGAAAGAAAGAAATGAGAAAAGGAAAGAATAAAGAAAAGAGAAATGGGAAAAAAAGAAAATGGGAAGGAAAGGGTCAAAAGTCAGTTTTCTAAAGGTGCCTTGGTCTGGACTGGAGAAGTAGTGTACTAAGAAACTTTGGGATCCATCCCTGGAAGAGGAATTTAATAAGGTTAAAGAAAACACAGACTTTCTGCCTTTTTTTGCCTTCAGAATCCCAACCCGTCTGTCCCACTCAACCTCAACAACTCACGCCCTCCCAGGAACCATGGATGGTTGGAGAGAAATTCAGGGATTGGGAGACAGGGGTATTTGGGAAATAAACCATAAAACCAAAGGGCTGGGGTCACTTGTGGCCCTCAAAAAGGAAAAAACCCAGAATTGCTTGCTTTCTGTTCTGTTTTTCTTCGAAGCTTTTGTTGTCTGGGTTGCGGTTTTTTTTTTTTGGTTGGGGGGGGTGGATCGAGTAAATGTTGAGAGAGGTAAGAAAATAATTGGTAGGATTAGTGTTCTCAGACTGGGGGTGATGATGTTGTTCTTGTGTATATAGTGAGAAACGGAGGATGTTTATCTGTATACATCGGAAGACTATCAGACCGATGAGTGGTGATCGTTACATTCTCCTGAAGGTTTCTGTTCTGTGCATATTGTGTCTGTATCTGTGTTTATTAGATACAAACATGTACATTGTAAATAGCCAGATACCTACGTGTGTGTACGAAATATATTACATAAATGTATATATGTAAATCCACATTCAAACATGTAGTAAAAGCTGCTTATTCTACGTGTATTAAAACGCGGTAGCTAAATACATGCGTGACTGAATATCTTCATAACCAAATAGATTTCAAAACCTAAATTTGTGTATATGCTCATCCTCTGCGGCCTCCAAAGACACCTACCTATTTTTTCTTTTCAATCTTCCTTGGGTCAGTCCGCTTTCTTTAGATTTCACGAAAGATTTTCATGGCGAGCAGCCATAGACGGGGCTGAGCGAAGAACACAAAACATTTTCTTTCAGGAGGAAGAAAATTGGATTTTTCTTTGATCACACAAATTTGGGGAAATCGAAAATCTCAAAATCCCTGTAATTTAAATCACTGGATGGCGGTTGTGCCCTTCGATCTTCCTTTCGCTGGAAGCGATTCCAACACAGGCGTACGTGCATACAAGAGCAGGTTTTGGGGAGGAAGCATTAGATTTTTTTTTTTTAACAATCTCTGGAATTAAAAAAAAATCCCTGTCCATGAGGAAAGTCCCCTTATTTTTAGGGGAGTAAGTAGAGGTGTCCTTCAGTCTCTTTTTGAGGTCTCCTGGAATTTTTTCCTGCTTTCTCTCCTCATTTTCTGCTTTAAAATTAAGGCCTCAGCCTGTTCTGGCCCAGTCCCTGACGCCTGGTTCTTTCTATCCACATGGTGAGACTTAGCTTAGACAGAGAACCATAATCCCCACTATGGAGCAGAGTCTCTCCAGTACAGTGGAGTCCGGTTTTAGTAAATACAGAATTGATTAGAAACCTCCTAGCTGGAGAGTGGGGTCCCCAGCAGGCAAGTCTGAGAGAGATTTAGCTGAATGGCCTTGGGGCCACCCCAAGGAAGATGTCTCTTTTTGGCCCTAGAATTGCTGGGGAAAGAAAGGAAGCGGAATAAACTAGGAAATTGGGAAAGATTATTGTGTGTGCAAAGAAGGGGCTGGGCCTATGCCCAGCTGAGGCACATAGATCTCCTAGATCACTGAAAGATCCCCCAAATCCTTACCCGCATCAAATGAACGGGGACCCCAGGTTTTACTGGCCTGAGGGGGAAAGGAAATGAGGTAGCAACTAAAAGAAAAAAATTGGAGAACAAATTTCTGAAAAAAAAAAAGTGGAAGGCGTTGATGTGATCCCCACCACAATAAAATTCCTCCCCATCTCCGCCCCTATATTTATTCAAACTAAACTTTTGAAATTCCAGAAAGAGATTGGCCCCCTCCCCTTCGACTGACTGAGCAGGCGGGCAGGAGCCAGGAGAAGGGAATAAAACTATTTGGAATGTCTGATTGGGGGCTCCCATTCCCTTAAGTCTGGGGCCTAGGGCCTAGGTCGAGAGCCCTCAGGCAGGGGAGACGCGGCCGCCGCTTTCTGGGTGTCTTTGAACGCCAGGCTCGGACAATAGGATGGAATCTGTCTTTGCTCATGGCCTAGAGAAAGGGAGAGTCAGGGGAAAGAGGGCGGAGGCCCAGAGAAGATCTTGAATTTTCTCCAAATTTCGAGCCCTAAAAAGATAATGTCTTTAGCCGCACTCCCCCTCTCTCCACCCCCCCCCCCGTGTTAAAGTTACCTCTTTTCCTATTCCCAGGGCACTCTGAAGTCCGTGCTCTTCATTCACTTCCCCCTCCCAAAGTCTCTAACTCCCCCCCCCCAGTAAGTTATTAAAGTCCTTCTTGTTCACTGTCTCCTGCTTTAATAGAGTCGCGTTCGCTTTTATCCTGCGTAATTAGAGGCGAACATTTGTCCCACCGGGGGTCCCACTTAAGCTGATGAATTTGATTTCTTTTTTCATTAATGGACCGTGTTTATCATACTTCTAATTATTTCAACTTTAAACACTATTTGTTCTGGTGAGGAGGTGGGAGGCAAAGACAATCTCCACCTCCTTGGAAGGGGTATTCTTCTTCTTTTTAATAACCCCGAAGATTCTTATTAATGTACATTCCCCCCCCCACCTCAAGCTCTGAGGTGAGAGTAGTGGTGGGGGTGAATATTTTTAGGGGAGGCAGGAAGGAGGGGAGAGAATTAAAGAGCGGGAACTTTACTCCCTCTGCTCTCTCTGTTTAAATCCCAGGTTGGGTCTGGATGGAGGTTTTGTTTGGCTTTGAGGAGGAATCTGGATTTTCTCTCCAGCCCCTCCGCCCCCCTAACCCCTTTTCCAAGGTCCAAGGGGCCGCAGACTCAGCACAGCCACATAGTCCAGGGATCCCACGGTTGTAGTGGCGGAGAGGGCTCAGTTTACCCCCAGCTCGGAGGCCCAGAGAGTCGATGAGAGAACCGCCCAGCCTCACACAAGCCCGCAAAGATAGTGGGGCTGGGGAGTTAGGATGGAGGGGGTGAGGCACAAATCCTTAGGCGAGTTTGGGGGCCGTGGATGATAAAGACAGGGGAGAGGACCCGGAAGGAAGGAAAATAAAAGCTCAGCCAAAGAGGGGGAGGGAGAGCCCCCCAAAGCCATATAATTCTCAATTGCTTTGGTCTTTAATTTCATCGCCCTATAAATGAGGAAATATCAGTTCCCATACTAAATTTTTATCCTCGGCTGATAAATATGACGGGGGAATTTTCGTTGGGTCCTCGTAAAAGCGAACGGTTTCGATCAAACTGGTGGGAAAGGACTATGCAGATAATACAAACAGACTGGCCGTAAAGCGTCGTATCGCTTTCGAAGGGGGGGGAGGAGGTGGGGAAGGCTTGGGGTGGGGGGACAAATGGTTCTTTGCTTGAAGCAGGCTGAATCTCTTCTGCCGCCTAAAGCCTTTAACCTTGTCCAAGAAAACGGCGCGACAAGGCTCGGCTGGCCACAGAGCTATTTCCCCGGCCAAGCAAGTACAGAGACGCCTGCAGAAAACTCTTGGCCCGAACCATTTCCAAACCAATTCCACCTCTGGGAATTGGGGGCGGGCGACCTGGGTCACCCTCCTCCTTGTTCGCTGGGTCGGAGCCTTCTACCGCAGAGCGCTCCAAATCTTGTTTCTTTCTGACCTGGAGGACAGAAAATTCAATTTATTCTCGCAATCCCCGCCACCTCTCCTGTTTGCTTAGTTGGCCCCAGGATCTGCTACTACTGTTGTCGGCCAGGGCCGGGCTGCCTTCCCCAGGAGGCACCCCGGCTTGCTCCTTCAAACCCCAGCGGATGGTGGTCAACCCTATTCCTTTCTTTCACCCCAGTCCAGTGGGTTCGGGACAGCAGTGAACCGTTGGAGAAGCGGAAACCCAGGAAAAGGATCAGACAGCCAGGGGAAAAAATGTGGGGCTACCGGAATGACCAGTTATTCTTCGGTCCCGTTTCTAAGAGGAGGAAGGAGAGAATGTAGTTCGCTTTGGGAGAAAGGCGAGCGGGAAATGGGAAAAGAATCACTTCCAACTTGTTTCGCTCCTGTTTCTCTCCATTTATTATACACGACCCACTCTCCCCTACACCTACTCCCTTAAAAGTCTCCCTCGGCCCTCGTTTCAATTCGTACAACAGACCATCCTGGGCTAGGTTCTGTTTCTTAGGCTTGTCTCCTGGGTTTCTGCCTTCGGTCGCTGGTTCCTCAGGGAAGGAACTATGTTCCTGATGTTTCCCATTCTTTCTCTTTCCAGGTATATGTCTCCTCATTTGAGGAAGGGTTAGAGAGAACAAGTTCATGAATCGCATAGAGAGTTCGGTTTCCTTGATCTCTTCCCAATGGAGACGAACCCGGATATAAGGCGAGCCTCCTAGAGAATGGCATTTACAGACCCGTTGGGCTAGGATAGAGAAGCAGAAAAAAGAGCAATAATAATTGGAGAAGGGGGTTCAAATAGGAGTGGTGGGGAGAGATAGAGAATACTTTCTTGTTCTGGGAGTGCCTGATATCCTATCAGAAACTCCTTCGGGAGGATCCACCAAGTTACCGTGACTCTCTTTCCTCCCCCAAAATGGGATTTCTTTCTATCAACAAACCTCACCAGGAACCTGACCCTCAGCTGTTCTTGAGAAACGCTACTCTGGGCAGCCTCAATCTCAAATTACCACCCGAAGAGATCTAGGAGAGAAGAGGAGGGAAGGAGAAAAGTTTAGTTCAATTTGAAGTCCCTCTTGGATTTCCCCCCTCCTTAGGGTCACCCATGACTTAAAAAGCTCCTCAGACACCAACACCCCCACACACATATACTGAGAGAAAAAACGGGGTTGGGGGAGGGGAGACAAGGAAGAAGGGGAAAGAAATAAGTACCTGAAGCATATCTTGACCTTTTAATGTGAATTTGACTTTGTTTTTATTTCCAGTTGTCTTTCTCTTTCTGCCTCACTCACTTCCCCCCCTTCCCAGCAAATATACTTCAGCTATAGGTGAATAAACCCCACTCTCCCCTCTACTCCACAGCCCCTTCAACCCTATCTCCTTCACCTTCTCCCCTCCCTCACCGCTCCCCCCCCCATCCCCGCCCCCGCCGGTTGGTCCACCAGTCCTCAGGTCTCTTCCTTTGTTCAACGTGAAGGTCTCTGGCGTTCTTACCCAGCGTCGACTGCTAGGTGGCGCTGTTACTCCACCATGCGCTATCTCTCTGCCTACAACTTGACCCCGCTGACGTCACGGCCGTCTGAATCGTCAAGGCCATTTTCAAATCCCATTGGTCTAGCGGTCACATGGTGAGGACCGGGTGCTTGGATAATTATGGAGCTGATATTTTCTCCGAGGCCCTCCCCCCTCCCTCCCTCCTCGCTCTCTTCACTCCCCCTCCACCCCCCACCCCCGGATGGGGAAAAAAAAAAAGATGTCAGCTCCTCGGCTGTAGTATTGCTCCTTAAAAACCCCTCTCTCTGAAAATGACATGCCCTCGCCATGTAACTCCTAACTCGTATTTGGAGCCCCTGGCTGCATCTTGCAGAGCGGAGACCTATACGTCCAACCCAGGGATGTACATGCAATCCGGGAGTGACTTCAACTGTGGGGTGATGAGGAACTGTGGGATTGTGCCCTCTCTCTCCAAGAGAGACGAGGGCGGCAGCCCCAGCCTCTCTCTCAACACCTACCCGTCTTACCTTTCGCAGCTGGACTCGTGGTGCGATCCCAAAACCGCGTACCGTATAGAACAACCTGTTGGCAGACAGCTGTCGTCCTGCTCCTACCCAACTAGTGTGAAGGAGGAGAATGTGTGTTGCATGTATAGCGCCGAGAAAAGGGCGAAAAGTGGTCCTGAGACAGCCCTCTACCCTAACCCCCTGCCCGAGTCTTGCCTCGGGGAGCACGAAGTCCCTGTCCCCAGCTATTATAGAGCCAGCCAGAGCTACCCCACCCTGGAGAAACCGCCCCACTGCTCTGGGGCGACGGAGTTCGAGGCGAGTTTCGAACCCCGGGCTAGCCTCCATCCCCGGAGTGAACATCTGGAATCGCCTCAGCTTGGGGGGAAAGTGAGTTTCCCGGAGACTCCCAAGTCGGACAGCCAGACCCCAAGCCCCAACGAAATCAAAACGGAGAAGAGCTTGGTGGGACCCAAAACCAGCCCTTCAGAAAGCGAGAAGGAGCTGAGTAAGACTACAGACACCAGTACCGATAATTCGGATAATGAAGCGAAAGGTAAGCCCGGGCTAGAGGGAAAAGGGTCCCGGCTGGGACCGGTGGGAACTTGGTCTTCGTAACCTTGGCAGGGGGGGAGGGGGAGAGAAATGAGGAGTGGATCAGAAACTCTGGGGCAGGAAGAGAATTCCTCCCCCCACCCTGAAATTAATAATAACAACACCGATATTAATAACACTGGAATGGACTATGTGGCTTCTTGTTATTATTAATATCGGATAGAACATTGCGGAACCGGAACGGACTAGGCTGGAAGGCGCAGGGTTGGGCGTCTGCCCGCAGAATGGTTGGGGGTGGGGTACTCCTTTCTATTGGGGGCTTTCTGTTAGCTTCCCTGTGTTTGCGTTTCCGCCTCTTCGGGGCTGCCGATTTGGAGGCTTATTATTTTTACTTATTTATTTATTTTTTTGCCTGAGGTCAGAGGCTTGAAAATAGCTTAAAATGGCGATCTTCAGGCAGTGAGTGGCCCGGCCGAACGCTTAGGGGAAGAACCGAGAATTCAGTTGGTTGCGTCCTCTCGGTTGAAAGTTGCTTCCGTGGTTGTTTTCGTTAGAATATGTTGTACATATTTGTGACCGGTTTTTGTTCTGGCTTTCTGGGCTGCGAGGCTGCCCAGAGGAGAGAGAGGTTCTTATGGGACTGAAGGTGCTCTCAGACTCTCTTTCCTCGATGCTCCAGTCCAGCGACTGCTGGGATTTGGGACTGAGAATTGAGCTTGGTCATCTTTCGGTTTGGGGTTTGAGATTTTCTCTTTCTTTCTCATTCCTTTTCTTTTTTTTTCATTTGAATTTTTGGCTTCTAGGATAAATTGCAAGTGAGGGCTTGAGAGCTACGTGGGCGTGTGGCTTGTCGAGAGCGGTTCCCTCTCAGTCCGGGTTGAATGTGGCTTTGACTGGGTATGATTGTGATTTTGGTTGAAGGGACAGAAGCTTTCTTCCGCTGAAGCGCAGGGTTCAAGATTCAGTTGTGCTGAAGGAATCCGGGTCTCTATGATCATGATCTTTCTCTGGCTCCCTAGAAAGGATTCGGAGGAAATGGAGCTGGAATGAAGGGGGAGGGGGACTAGATGAGTGGGGGAAATGAATTTCTCAGAAAAGTTGGAGAGAAATGCATCGGAACAGTACAACAGGGAGGGATAAACCCGCTCCCCACGCTACTGGTGAGCTCGAGGCTGTATATAAGGGGTACTCATTTGGGTATAAAGGCTGATGAAATATTGAGTACCCAGGAGCCATGGTGGTTATGTTGCTTTGTATATGAATGAAAGATATACATGTATATCTGGAGACCTGTGTGTGTTTTACACACACACACACACACACACACACACACACACACACACACAGAGCCACTCACACATATGCTTTTTGGAGGATTGTGGTAAGAGACTTTCAAAAACCTTCCCGTCCCGCTATGCAAAGGCATCCTAAAAATCACCTTGGTGAACTGGCCTTTACAAAGCCCAGCCCTCTAGGGCTCCATCTCTTATCCCCAAAGGGAGAGAGATTGTAAAGGATATGTGAGTGTTTGTGTTATTCACGCACATACATAGGTTTGGGGAGTCTATGTAATATTTGCGTGTATATTAAATACAGTTCACAGACACACACATGCACCCGGACACGCTGGAAGATGTACTTTGTTGGGAGCTGTATCGCAACCTTACAGAACGCAAAGTCAAGGTTAACAAAAAACAAAACAAAACCAAAACCAATATCCCTTTCCTCTCCTCCTTCCTCATCTACCCCAAAGGCTCACCTCTGATTGTGTGGATATATCTCACTCAGCCAGTATTTTTTTTTTAATATGTATACATTTCTTCTATTCCAGCTTTCTCCACCTGGGCTGTGGTAGAGGATAGAGAAGGCCATTCTCTTGTTTTAATCATTCCCCTCTCCCCCCCAAAAAAACCTTCCAATATCGAAATTAAAATAGCCAGGATATTGGTTGAGTTCGGTGGTCCTCTTTTTCACAAAACAAGTCGAGGTGGCGAATTACAAGCGGTAGACGATTTTTGGTATTCGGCTCTTTCCCCTGAATACTCAAGTTTGCATATTTTTTTCCCCTTATGCCTAGTCATTCTCTTTAATTTCCCCAAACAATAGCAGAGCTGATATGAGCTTTACTTGGTGCAATGAGGGGGCCCAGGACAGGCAACTTAGTTAAACCGATAGCTTAGCAATATGTATCCTTTCTAGAAAACTATTTGTGAATTTGCCAGTAGTCAACCTAAATAGCTAAGATTTTCCACAATCAAATCTCCAAAGCCTTCTCTCCTTTTTCGTTTGGCAATATGTTAAGGAAAGAGTTCTGTGTGAATGTGTGTACATGCACATATATACATATGCATGCCTATATCCATATACCTGTATATTTTATATGTACACACATGCATACAGGAGAGGATTTGGGGGTTTGGTTGGTGAGGAAGTTCAGCAAATTCAGACGTGGTAGTGATCTGTTTTGTTAAGGTGCATATGGCTAAGGTATGGGGTTCTCTAGGCTGTAGATCTTCATTGAATCAGATAAAGCTCATATAAGATATGGAGCCCTGCCATAGAGTCCCACATGTTTATGTATACTTATTTTAATCTGATCTAAATACATAAAGTGCACAACATATTTTGAAATCTGTCATACACTTGCATATACATTTAATCTAATCAAATTACACAATCCATACATGTATATATCACTTAACGTATGTACATTATATGCACATCAACGTTGTGTTTATATATGTAAACCATTTGTGTATATAAATATTTGTATTGCATAAATATATAAACATTTACATATTATACATATACACACGTGTGTCTACACACATTTTATATTGTATTGTGTGTATATGTGTGTGTGTTTATACACACATACACACATATACATATATAGTTTCTGGGACCATAAGATTGAGCTTGTTTCTTGACCAAATCTTCCTTTTCCCCCTCCTTAGCTCCTCTCTGTCAAGGAGATTTCCTAAGTGTATGTCTCCTGGATGTCTCTATGTTAATATGTGGGACTCAACAGTCTCTATCCCCCCTTTTTCCTCCAACACACCTTTGTGGAGGGAGCTGGAGAGGAGTTAAGAAAGTGTTGTTGGAGAAAGTCAGGATCCTGTCTGACGCTGCTTCTGGAGGGTGGAGGGTAAAGGAGAGGAATGGAGGATTAGTGGAAGAAAGTGATCTGGAGGTAACCAACCCGAAAGGACTCGGGCAAGTTCCCTTGTTAGAGTCTGAAAAGGCCACTGGAGGCCAACGACTCATTGAAGTTGTCTCTTGGATTGGGGCAAACCAGACTCCCTCAACTAAAAGAAGCACAGGACTTTTCTTGGTGATTTTCCCCAGGTGAGATAGGACAAAAGGAGGGTTAGACGGCTAGGGGTGACCCGTAGGTACCAGTCTTAAAAGAGAATACCTAAGAGGAATCTAGGGGTTCTTCTACTTCTTCATGGATTTAGTGCCCTAAAAGATAAAAACTAATTAACCCACCGGAAACTCGAAAACATACCCTTCCCCCCCTGCCCTCTCCGGAAGAAGGACTAAGCCCTATGGATATTGTTCAGTCCTAAAGTCAGAGCCACGGACACCTTATCTCTGGGAGGGGGAGGGGGGTGGGGAGCAGCTTGTCTCCCCTCTTAGTTCTTATTCCCCACCGCAGTCCATGTTAAGTCTATAGTGAGCTGCGATGTTTTGAGTCTTAGTGGGATACTTATATCAATAATGTTATTTTTAACAGAGGATATAAAGGCAGAAAACACGACAGGAAATTGGCTGACAGCAAAGAGCGGAAGGAAGAAGAGGTGCCCCTATACTAAACACCAGACGTTGGAACTGGAGAAAGAGTTTCTGTTCAATATGTATTTGACCCGAGAGCGCCGCCTGGAGATTAGCAAGACGATTAACCTTACAGACAGACAAGTCAAAATCTGGTTTCAAAATCGCAGAATGAAACTCAAGAAAATGAACCGAGAGAATCGAATTCGCGAACTGACCTCCAATTTTAATTTCACCTGAGCGCGCAGCTCTCCGCCCCCTCCCGCCCCCCTCTCTGTCCCCGCCCCCTCCTCCCCCTTTGTGCGGGCTGAGTTTTTTCCCCGGGTATAAATGCACTGTGTATGCAAAAAGGAAAAAAAAAGATCTCAGACTCTCCTTCCGAGAGACTTCTTGTTGGTGCAGCGAAGAAGCCTCAATATAAGCAAGAGAAGATCTATATATCTATACCTATGACTATATATGTGTGTGCATACACTCACTCAGCATCCTCGTAATCCATGTAGAGTTAAGGTTAAATCCATCCAGATCGTTCAAAGAAAGAGAAAAGCCCACAAAAAAAAAATGTAAGGTATCCCCAGCAGCACGCTAAGAATCGCTCCTTCCTCTGCATTATATATTTAGGGTAATAGACGTTTTGGAAAGTTTGGCTAGTGTTGTGTGTTTGCTGTAGCCACCCAGCGCTTCCGACGGCCCCCCCCCCCAATCCTACCCCACCCCATGAGTGTAGCGCTAAGTCAAGCTGAGAAATCTGCTCCGTGTCTTGTATTTGTACAGCTTTTGTCCCCCACCTCTCCCCAGCCCCCAGCCCGACACCCCCACCTCTATCCCTACCCTGAGAAATGACATCTCAGAGAGTCTCTCCAGAGGAACAATTCTGAAGAAAAGGAAAGGGCATAGACAGAATGACTGTCCCCCCTCCCCCCAAGACTGAACAAGTCCAGTTCTGGTCATCGTGTTATTTAAAGATATTCTGTATGTTGTATCTTTTGCATGTAGCTTCCTTAATGGAGAAAAAAAATTCTAATAAATTTCCAGAATCTTACTCCTCAAATGGGTATATTTTTTAAAAGTGATTTTCAGCTCCATTTTCCTCCTCCCAGGGAGCTTGTGTGTGTGTGTGAGTGTGTGTTTGTGTTTTGTGTGTTAGACTCATCTTTTAAAGGCTTTCTAGAACGTCTCTTGGCGGGTTTAATATAAGTGAGAGGCCATAACGCTGATTTAAATATTATCCAGGTGACCACAATAAGTCAAGGTCATAAAACAGTAATGTCAGGACGGTCTTGGTACGCGCGAGAGGTGGATTTTATGATCTGCAAATATAATGTGGTGCCGCAGTAAAAGATGCATTTAAAGGTGACTGGAGGAGGGAAAGAGAGGCAGAGACGAAGCTGCAATCTTGAGAGGCAGACGGATCTGCTTGCCTGGGGTGTTAGGGCTGGGAGCCGTTCCCCAACGCTCCTGGGGGGGGGGGACCCGGAGAGGCACCCCCTCCCGCACCCACCCACCTAAGGAGAGGAATAAACTTAACCGCCTGAGGGGGGGCGAGGAACTCAGCCCCCCCCCCTCGCCTTCCTCCACCTCGACACCACTAGCAGAAGGCACTAAGGTAAGAGAAGAGATTTCTTTCTCTCCTTTTCGAAGCTGAGTGGGGGACTCGCCGAGCTCCCCAGGTGAAGGAGCAAGGTGGGAAGGAAGAGGCTAAGGTGCCTCGATTGAGCCGTGTAAGGGCGCCATCGGGGGACTTTTCTATCCGCTTCTACCAGCGAAGGGGAAAGACGGTGAGCAGCTCAGATTTCCACCTTTCCTCCTCTCGTCGGAACAGCAGTGGTTGGGGGGGTTAGAAGGCAAGGACTGGACCGCTTGGGGAGCATATTGTTCGGGTTTCTAGAGTGCACGATGGGTTTCTTCTGTCTTGCTATTCTCTGTCTAGGTGTTGCCGGGTCTGAGCGCCTGTTGGCGATGAATTGAAGGAGTAGGGAGTGTGGCAATGGGATTTAAGATTTAGTGTTTGGGTGTCTTTTGGTCGAGTTGGTGTTTCCTGACGTTTTCCCTTTCCCTCTGTCCTTACTCCCGTGGCCGCTGTGGTTTGGAAACCGAGTGGCTAGCGGGTTGGAGCGGCCCTGAGCATTTTGGTCTCCAGTCCACGCGCTTGCAGTTGAAAAGCAAGACAGGGCAAATCAGTGTGTGTGCCCTGAAGGAAAAAAGATAGAGGGAGAAAGAAGCCAAAGGTAGAGAGGGAAGGTTCTGTGGGGGAAGGGATTCAGTTAGGCAAATAGATGAAAGATCAGACAAACAGGAGATCAGACAGACAGTCAGACAGAAGGACAACTCTAGTAACTGAGCTCTGTTGATGAAGGGAAGACAACTGTCCACCTCTCCTCATAGATGGCTAGAGACAGACAGAGCAATCTCTCCACTGCAGTGGGGGTGGGGGGGGCGGGGAGGGCGCTGGGGGTAGAAAGGAAGGTATGTTCTTCTACCCATTATTTTCTCTGGAAGATTTTCTTATATCAGGATGCTTGGGCACCCCCCCCCCCAGCTAGTCTTTCTTCTCTACGAAAGGATAAGGATAGGGAGGTTATGGGGGTGGAAAGGGGGGACGGGGGGCGAATTTCTTCCTTTTTTTCCCCCTTCCCTTCTTCTCCTCCGGAGAGCCGAGTCTCCCGCCCTATTCGCTCAGCTGATCTGTGGCTTAGGTAGTTTCATGTTGTTGGGATTGAGTTTTGAACTCGGCAACAAGAAACTGCCTGAGTTACATCAGTCGGTTTTCGTCGAGGGCCCCCACCCCCACTCCCGCCCCCTACCTTCCCTGGGGGTTCACCCCACCACCACCACCCCACCAGGGTTCAAGCTGGTGGAAACTGAGGAGGGCGAGGCATAAACGGGGAAGAAGCCCAGGATGGAAGATACAGGTCTTGGGGAACCCCTCTTTTATACCAGCTCCTCCCCAGGTTTACCTAATCCTAGTTGTTGAGGGAGATGAATCCCCCCCAGCTATTGTCTCCAGTCCCCCATATGATCTAACTAGACAAAGAAACTCTTGCTGAATTTTTATGAAATTGTGGAGACTGGTGCCCAGTCCAATATAGATTGGGGGGGCCAAAGGGGAGAATCAGATAAGGAAATTAGGAGTAGAGTTCCCCCCCCCTCTCCTGAACCTAGAAAAAAATCTGTTTGAAGACAATTAAGGAGATAGATATACTTATAGAGAAAAAGGATCCCTTAGAAAGTTGGGGATGACTTTGAGGAAAGAAGAGATGAGAACTCTGGATTCTAGCCAAACTACTCTCCCCCCTTCCCTCCCCCCCCTTTGATCTCTGAATCAAAGAATGTGGGTTGATTTGGGGTATGTTGTGTTCGAAGGAAGCCATCAAGTCCAAGTAGAAGTAACGGCGACCTTCCCCAGTCCTACTGGACAGTAAGGGCCAATGTTTCCTGGAAATTGGCTGTGTCTTCTGTCTGTTTGAGGCTGTGAGTCCATATGACCCACTTTCCTAAAAGAAATGTCTAGGCAGTAAATGTCTGGGCATTGCCTCTTCATCTATTAGCATATCTATTTGGCAAGATATTGGATAGTGTGTGGGGGAAGGGGCATTGAGAAATACAAAAACTTTGTAAAGACTCCTCTTCAAGCTCCCCCAGTTCAGCCTGGAGCCCCTAGGTCACTTCTGAGGCCTCAAAGACATGGATTCCCTGTCAAGGAGTAGATAGAGTAGGCAGGGGAAATGAGGCAGATGAACCCCTTTTTCCCAGGGAGATAAGGAGAGACAAAGCCAGGAAAAGGAAGCTCCATTAATTATTCTAATTTTTTTTTGCATTCTATACACTTCCTAATGAGGAAGATAACAGCTATAAAACTAGATTTCTCCTGAACCCACATATATAATGCAGACTCACATATATTGATCTATATATACACATCTGTATGGATGGTGTATGTGTATACATATATGTATATATTGCACTGTTTACATCTTGTAGATCCTCTTCGTGTATATGTGTGTAAATGTATTCTAAAATATATACATATATTTAACATGATGCACATATACTTATTTTTTTTATCACCATATTACAAAGGAATCTATTTTGAAACTCCAAAGAAACAAATGGAAACTGGAAAGGAAAATAAATGAAAGTTTTTCCTTTCACGGGCTGAGCTTGCCTGTCTGTCTGTCTGTCACCTCTTCTTGCCCAGGAATCCCGGTTCACTTTTGGGGATTGGGGGATCACCCCTTCGCGTTTGGATGGATCTCTGGGAAGGAAGTGGGGGCAGGGAGGAATTCTGGAAAGTGAGCAGAGGCCCGCCTCAGCCTGGGGGGAAGCGAGGGGCTCTCCTGGCCTGGGAGTTTTGCTTGCTGATTCTGATAGTTCTATCAGTCCTATTGCTAGTTCGTTTGGCTATGATGTTGGGTTGAGAACTGGGCAGAAAATGGACAGCCTCTAGTGTCTCGAGAGTACAGACCCTGTGGGCTTTTCCTGGCAGAGGGCCCCAATCCCGGGCTGCAGCTAGAATGAGATTTTCCCAGATGGACCGAAATGCTCAAACGATTTGCTTGGTTTCTGGCTTTGGGGTTCCCCATTTCGCTGGTCCTTCTCGCGGGTCCAGGGAGGGGGTGGCTCTGGGGGTGAACTGTGGGAGTGTCTTCCTCTGGATCCCTAGAAATTGACCAGAAGTTCCAGGGCCCAGGCGAGGGCCAAGTTTCGCCTCCTGAGTTAGTGGCTCTCTGGCCCTGGTTCGGGAGGTATTATCTAAGATGGTGATTATTATTTATTCGCTTCGCTCGAAGGGAGTCTTACGAAAGAACAGCGTGAAGAGGAGGAAAAAAATTATCTCTCTCGTCTGCGGATATTAAGATGGATTTTTATTTCTTAAAGGACCCTCCCCGCCGAGAGCGCATAAGCGTAAACTTAATATATGCTCCTCAGCCCAACTCCAGAAATCGCAATAAAAGTTAAAACCTCCCCTACTGGTTTTTTTTAATTATGATATGGGAAAGAGGAGCCAGGATTTATAGAGCTGAACTCTCGGCGTGTGTGTTTGAGACTTGCGGGGGGGAAGGAGGCAAGGAGAGAGAGGAAGAGGGAGAGGCTTGGTCATAGAGACACACAGCCAGCCACAGTGGGCTCGCTTTTGCTCCGACCCTTCCTATCTAAACTGGTGCTTCCCCTCTGGCCTCTTGTGGGCCCCGACTCTGGTACCCTCGCCTCGCCTCTATCTCCTGGGATTGACAGACGATCTCTGGAACAGGTGAAAACGACAGTGCAGGCTGCAATAGGGAGGGGGAGGTGAGGGTGAGAATGGGAGTGGAGGAGAAACTAGGGTTGGGGTCTTTGTGTTTTTTGTTGTGGGTGAGAGATTAGGGTCCTCAGAAGGGTTGCCCAGGGGGTAGGGAGAACTGCAGAGGCCGATAGTGGAGCAGGAGCTGAAGGGGAGGAGAGGCAAAGGACCACTGGTACACAAGTGGTCTAAGGAGAAGGTGAGCAGAGCTTTGCTTTTGGACTCAGGTAAGGTTCCCCTCTATGAGACGGGTAGAGGAGCCGACTTTCCTATTCCTCTAAGAGAACTTTCGGTCGATTTAATGTTGTGGAAAATCAGGGGATAAAGAGTCATACGTAGAACTATTTGTGCTTGCGCATTTATATGTGTATTATATGTGTATATATATTTATATGTGCTTTGCTTAGTTAATATGTGATATATAGCATAACATATGCTCTATACTTCTCCCCCTTGTGAATGTGGCTGAAAATCTTGTGCTCTGATGACTGGATAATTTCCAGGAGGTTCCACTGATATGGACCAATGGCCAGAGAATGGAAAATAAATAAAAGTTAGGGTTTTCTTTTTTCCTTTTTTAAAGGGCCAGGTTTTTTTTTCCTAGTTGGAGCTACCTGGACAGGGTCCAGAGCAGGTCGCCCGCGGGAGGGCCCAGAGAGGAGCGGGAGGGAGGGAGGGAAAGAGGGAGGGAGGCTGCGGCTTGCTGGGGGCTTCTCCTCTCCCCGGCGGCGGGCGGGGAGGGGAGCCGCCTCTGGAGGAGCCGACCCGGCAGCTGCGGCCGCCGCAGGGAGACAGACCAGCAGGTAAAGAAGGCTCTTCCTAGGGGCAAAATGGGCCCATGGAAGGGGAACCATGGCGTCCAGATCCTTGGCATGGGAGGCCACAGAAAAAGAAGAAAAGGTAGGGAAATGTGCCTGCGGCGTCTTAAGGCCCGGTGTAATGTTGAACCTGTATTTGATTTTTATACACACACTGATGAGTGTGTGTGTCTGGGTGTTTAATGTCTCTGTTGATGTAAGGTCCACCACCGACACAGTCATCGCTGTCGGCTTTAAACTGCTTTGCAAAATCTCCGGAATGCAAGATGAAATTTCTTTTATTCTTTTGCACTGTTCAGGATTAAGCCTAAATATAAGAAGTTTGAGGGCTTCCTTTTTTTTTTTTTCCTTCTTCCCTTCCGTGGTGATCGTAGGTCCTCTGTTGAGCTTGGGGCTCCTGTGTCGCCTGGAGATTTCGGGCTTGCAGGCAGGCTTCCATCCAGGGGAGGGGGTGGGGTAGGTGTAGGCGGGGAGGGAGGGGGAGAGAACAGCAGCTCAGGCTCCTTAATTGTACTTCGGATTGGTTGTATTGTCTCTCTTCTCGCCACCTCGACTCCCCAGTCTAGAATCCAAAGTCACTGCAAAATCCTTTGCAACACAAACACGACACAAAGAGGCAGGTAACACAACTCGATATGAGTGTTGTAGAGTAGGCGGGGGCGGCCAGATGCCTCCAGCCTTGGAGCCAGCTCTCCAGTCCTTTCCCTCTGTTTCTGGTCCCCTACCCCATGCTCAGCTTCGTTCCATGGAAAACAGGCCCTATGTTGGGGACCTTGGAACAAGTTCCTTAGAATATTAGGCTTCTGGGCCGCCTGGGAAATGTCTGTTGATCGTAAGGCAACCCATTCAGTGTATGTGTGTGTGTGATGTTGTGTTTGTGTATGTTTGATAGTGCTGGTTTGCATTTTCCCCCGTTTTCTCTTCAGAGATCGGAATTCTTGTATTGATGGATCACAGGTACTGACCTGAAGAGGACAAACCAGTGTCCTGCATGCAGCCAGGACGCCTGGGTTCCCTCCTTAGTCAGACCTGCTGCTCCAGACTCAGTTTCTTCTTCTAAATCAGGCTTTAGAACAAGCCTTTCCTCCCGAAACAAAGAGGGAGAAAGGAGAGAGCAAGGGCCGAAAGTGGAGAGGGAGCGTGAAAGGGGGTGGGAGAAAGGTAGGGGGAAAAGAACGTACCCGAATACGTTAAATGGACCTATATCTGGAGCAGACGAAAATGAAGGCAGATGGACCGAAGACAGGAAGGGAGAGTCAGGGCTGGGTAGTGGGTGGGAGGGGAGCTCCGGGCGGAGTGAGGGAGACGGGTTGAGGGCGCCCGCCGCTAGGGAGAGGAGGCGGGCAGGGAGGGGCCGATGGGACTGACGGTAGAAAAAAGTCTATTTTAGTTTTAATCCGAACTTGACGGTGTGGATTGAACTGGAGTGAATCCAAAGCACGAGAGAAGTAAGGGAGCATAACCGGGTGGGGAGACGACAACACTCTTGCCTGTCTGTCTGTCTGTCGGTCCCCAGCGCTGGCGTGGTCGAAGCTGCCCAGGCCGGCTTGGGTGGGGGAGTGGTAAGGAATCGTCAAGTCTCCTCCTTCTCCTCCAAGACCTCCAGCGATCTGGGGGTGTGCATCATACGCCTGGAGAGGAATTATTGGGGGAGAGAAACCCCTAGGTAGAAGAAGAGAGGCCGGGGAACAAAAATTAAAAACAAAACAAACTGGTAGATGTTTTCCCCTCCTTGCATGGGGATTCTCCGTGGCCTCGGATTCATCCAGCTGTATGCAGTGCCTGTCCTCTCCAGATCTCACTCAGCGCGAAACTGAAAGGAAGGGGGGGGGGGGGAGGGCGCAGAATCTGTCAGGAAATTCGAATAACTAGGCACAAGCCAGGACAAATGATCTAGTCTTTTCAAGCAATCCTCTCGCCTTCTTCCTCTGTGCTTCCCTGGCTCCTGAAGGCTAGCTTGTTTCTGAAGAAGAATCTGTCTTATCTCCCTGGCCTTCCACTCCACCCCAAAACTCGGGACCTCAGAGGTTGGGGGCGGGCAGTAAAATCAATGGGAACTTGCTGGAAGAAAGAGGCATCATTGGTGAGGTTGTGTGAGACAAAACTTGGACTCAGTAGGTGGACACCCTACCCCTCCTTCCAGTCCTCAAAGAGATATCTCTCTCAGTAGAGACTTTAAGGAGCTAAAGATAACCATTTTAAAACTGAGATGTGGGTGGTGGTGGGAGTCAGCCTCCTCCACTTGGTTCGAAGCGGAGGAGGAAGTGCCCAAGTTAAAACCCCCAAAGAAGGAGGCGAAAATCCCCTCTCAGTTTCATGGGGGATTTAGCTCCTGAAGAAATCCGGAGGCCAGAAGAAAAGTCAGGGGACTTGGACTGTCATGGAATAATTAGAGGAGTCAGGAGATAGGAAGACAGCTGTATGAAGTTGAAAAGGGATAAGGGGTGGATAGAGGGGCAAGAGGAAAGAAGGAGAACGACAATTTATAGAAACGATTTATATTTCAGGAAGACATTCCCCCCTTTACAGTATTCCCCCCCCCAATAGAAAAGAAAGCTTCAGGACATTCTTCCTTGCGAAAAATCCTGTTGAGAGAGTATCAGTAAGTCTGAGGCTGAGAGCTGAGGTAGACTGGACTTAAGGCTTACTGGGATGCAGGAGTGGGTGGGAATGGGGTTTGGGGGAAGTGGTGTTGAATTTTCTCCTTTTCTCTATATTCTTCACGAATAGAAAGTGTGTTAGACCCTAGTTAGACTCCCCAGGCTTCCAAGAAGTGTGTATTTGATTCACTTTCTCCCCACTCCTCAATTTGGTTTGCAGCAGCCGCTCAGACAAGAGCAGGGCACCCCTCGGCCTGAGCAGAGAGGAAGCCCCCTATCCGCCGTTCCCTCTTTTGTGTCCTTCCATCCGGATGGAATTATACGCCCTGCATCCGGGGAGGGGGCCGGGCCGGGCCGGGCGGCCAACAAGCCAGGTCCCTGCCGGCTGCGGGGCTGGACATGCCTGTCTGCACAATGGCATTTCTCCTCCGAGCAGCTCTTCCGCTACTCTAGCCCATCCTTCTTTCCTCCTCCCTTTTTCTTCTCCAGGCTCGGCTCTTCCCTTTTTCTCTTTCCTTTCTTTCTTCCTCTCGTTCTCTTTCCCCCTTTCTTCTCTTCCTTCTTCCTATTTTTTCTTCCTTCCTTCCCTCTTCTCTTTTCCTCCCTCCTTATTCCCGCCTATGTCTCTGAATCTGTCCCCCAGGCCGCCCCCCTCTCTGTGGCTGCTTCCCAGTTCCCCCATTGTAAAGGACATTTTCATATCCCATTGCTGTCACCACTCTCGGGACAGCGCCTGGGCTGTCGACCTGCTCCCCACCGAGGCTGGGGACAATCGCCAGGGCGAAGTTGTTGGATAGCATGGAATTTTGAGGAAGCCGCTGCCTAAGGGACCAGATCTGGTCTTTTCCTTGAACTAGCCGGTGGATATTTTTGATTGACAGCTAAACACCACACTCCATCAAGGCCAAAGGGATATTTATATTTCTTACTGAGATTTTTCCGATTCTCCATTCCCCCCAGCGCCACTCTCCTACCGAGATTCATTTCTATCCACCCCACTAGAAGGGAAAGGGAACGAGAGCCGAGAGATCGCTGCACGGACTGAGGGACTCGGCCGTATAGCCTGTGTGAGAGCTCACTCTATCCCCCCATGCGTCGAAAATCAAGCCCCGCTCCACCGAAATTGAGAACTCCTCCGAACTGGGGGGAAGTTGTAGGAAAGAGGAAGTAGTAGCAGAGAATGGGCCTACAGCCCTGGGGTTCTTTCTAAGGTCTTCTCTTCCCTTCTTTATTTGTCCCCGCTAACTTTCTTGTCCCCTCAATACTCTCTCTCTTTCCCCCCTTCTTCTCTCTCTTCTCTTCCTCCTCCTTTCCTCCTCCTCCTCCTCCTCCTCTCCTCTTCTCTGTCTCTCTCCCTCTCCCTTTCCTTCCTTCTCTCTCTTTTCCTCCCTTCCCTTTCCCCCATCTTCCTCCCTCTCCTGGACACATTTACCCCTGTCATTCCCAACACAGAGGGGTCAACAAAAAAAGAAAACCATACCCCTCCCCTGTTTGGTCTTATCCTGGGAGAGACGGAGGAGAGACAGGGTGAGATGTTACTCTGATTTGGGAATCCCACTTTCTCCGTCGCTGTTCAGAGACTCATCAAACTCAACCTCTTTTTCTCCCCTCCCCTCCCCCCCCACAATAGATCCTGGGTCTCCTCCACCGTGACCCTGAAATGTTACCCTCCTTTCTCTCCTAAGTCGTTCTATATCATTTTCTCTGCGCCAGACCCGATTTGCTCTGGGGGGCACTGCTCCAACCCCAGACTCCTTCTCTTCCCCCTTCCTCCACCCCTGGTTCCCCACACATCGAATTTTCTATGCTTGTCTAGAGGCCCCCTTACCTATTTCTCTCGACAGGCAGACTGATAGAAAGACAGACACACCGACAGACACACAAAAGTAGCATGCAGCAGGGTCATGAGGTAGTGGAGATGAGCATCTAGTTCAAATCATAAGAGAAAGGGGAATGGGGGAAATCAACTTCTCCATTGGATGTAAATAAAGTTGCCTACCTTTCCCACGCAACCATATTACCCCCTCTCCTGGACTTCTGTTTATACCCCTTGAAGAAATTGCCTTCACCCAACACAGCATTGCCTTTTTCTCGTTCCAAAAACAGCCTACACTTTTATTTAATGAAAGACACATTTATGAACAATCAAATGATCCTCATAAAAATTTTATTGACGGACGTAAAAACAAGCTACTTGCCGCCGACCAAGGGCTCTCTCCTTCTTGTATCTCTCTGTCTTCCTGTATTCAGACAGACAGAGTGACTTTTCTTGGGGAGGGGGGAAAAGGGAGGTTGGGGAGAAAGAAAACACATCAGAAATGCTGGATTAGGCGAATGCACTCAAGTTATGTAGGCTTCTCCACTTCTTGAAGCTGGGAAAGAAAGATAGATACAGACAATAAATTAAAAATAAAGACTTCTATTTATCTATGGCAAAGGCAAAGGATTTCCGAGGCTACACAATCAAGGTAGATATAGCTGGATACATAGTTTCCACCCCCCTCCAATGCTGTACCCCCTTCTCTCTCCTTTCTGTCACAGTTTTGGGGTGTGCAGCCCGGACTAGGGAAAGACCCCCTGACTTCCTGTCCCATCTCACTGGATTTCCTCACTCCCCCTTACATTGATGATAACATTGAAATAGACACAGATGCATATGCTATTTTAAAAAACATGTTTAAAACCCCACGTTAAGAACTGACAATCGCCTGATCTCTGCTCGCACACAGACTGCGGGAGCCCTGGAGCCGACAGAGATAGATTACGTCAAGAAATAGTTCCTCAGTCTTCCCTCTCCCATGTCCTCCCCCTTCAGGGCACCCCTATTCCCCGCCTGAGGCGGGGAAGGGACTAGGACGAACCGACTCGGGGGAGGTGGGGGAATTTTTTCACCTGGTTAAAAATTATGGGGGGATAGGGCGTCTTAGGGGGTGGCCTTGAAGAAGTGGTGGGGTATCTCTATCCAGATGGGAGCTATCCGGAACAAGAGAATGAGGTTGGGGAAAGCCCGTTATTTACGGAGGTTTCACCCTCCCCTCAGTAAAACGCAGGTCCCGGGGATCAACTGAGGGCGGGGGGTGGGTAGGAGAGGGGGAAAAAGCAGGGGAAAAAAGCCCCTGCGCATTGATCCGCGCCGTATTTTTGGGTAAATACGATCACGTGGGGGTCGAAGAGCCAATAGGATGCGGGGAAAAGGCTGGAAAAATAATTACCTGCCTTGATTGTTCTGTGAGCAGATAAAAAGTACATATACAGTTCATACAATAATCTTATGTATGTAAAACCCTCTAACGATGTCGGCGACGGGACCCATCAGTAACTATTATGTGGACTCCCTGATCAGCCACGAGAATGAAGATCTCCTAGCGTCCAGGTTCCCTGCCACTGGGGCTCACCCCGCAGCCGCCAGACCCACCGGCTTGGTCCCGGACTGTAGCGATTTTCCGTCCTGTAGCTTTGCCCCCAAGCCGGCAGTGTTCACCACGTCCTGGGCTCCGGTCCACTCCCAGTCGTCTGTCGTCTACCACCCTTACACCCACCAGCCCCACCTTGGAGCGGACACGCGGTATATGCGGACTTGGCTGGAGCCCCTGTCCGGGGCCGTCTCCTTCCCCAGCTTTCCAGCTGGGGGCCGCCACTACGCCCTCAAACCCGACGCCTACCCGGGCCGCCGGGCGGACTGTGGCCCGGGGGACGGGCGGAGTTACCCAGACTACATGTATGGCTCTCCCGGGGAGCTTCGGGACCGGACCCCGCAGGCTCTCCCCTCCCCGGAGTCGGACGCGCTGGCCAGCAGCAAGCACAAAGAGGAGAAGACAGAGCTGGACCCGAGTAAGTTGGGAGGAATTTTCCTTTACAACCGGCACAGGAGGGGAGGGGGTGGGCAGGAGAGCCAGATTACAACCTCTGGGAGTGGGGGGGGGGGGTAAGAGGACTCAATAAAAGCGAATTACCTTGGGGGGCTTTCAAGGACCGGAATGTCTGGGGAAATGTGGGGAGACAGACCAGGGTGAGTGCAAGAGAGTGGAGCAGGGGCAACTCCTCACTTGCTTTGGCTTTCTTGAAAGTCCTTCTCTGACCACCACTTCCTTCCCACCCCAAGCTTTTTGGCTCTCTCCTCACTTTCCAAGAAACAGAGGTCGGGCCAAAGATTGGGGCAAGGGCAAGGTTCCTTTTCTAGTTTGAGGTAGAGAGGGGAAGAAGTAAGGAGGATGGTGTAAGGTGAGAGGAAAACCCCCAAGGGAAAAAAAAATGAAAGCTCTCTTCCACCCCAGTCACTCCTGGACTCCCTTCTCCACGTGAGGTTCATAAAAACAAACAAACAAAAAAATTGTATTCACTTTTCTACCACCACCAGCAAGGGAAGCAGAGATAAGAGATCTGAAATGGGATGGGGGGTGGGGAAGAATAGGAAGTTGGAGGTGTCAGGGTAGCAAGAGTTGCGAAACAGGAGATAGAAGGAGCAGGGGTCTATGCCACCTTATCCTTGAAGAAGTGTGGGCTGAGGGAAAACTGAGAGGGACAGAAACTAGGAGATTCGCTGATTGAAAAGCATCTCCTGGTGTTAGTGGAATGACTACCCCTCCTCAAGGATAGTTTGGCTATTGGAAGCACAGAATGAGACAGGAGGACAAACTGGGTTTGGGGTTGGAGAGGGACAGGCAAGAAAAACAGGGCCAAAGTGGGGAGAATGAATGAGCTCAGTGACTGAGGAAGCAGTAGTAAGGCTATCCAAATTGTCCCCGGGGTAGGAGCAGCATGTGGGAAGGTATGGGAAGGAGGCAGCAGGACTCTCTTCCTACAGACTCACAGAGGGTTAGTGATGGCTCCAACCTAGGGCCTAATTATAGCTCTCTGAAACATTTCCCCTTGTACCTCCCCCAGTCACTTCAATAAACCTGAAACTGGAGGCAAGCCTTTCTGGGGTCGGAAAAGAGGAGGTGGGGAAGATGATGAAACTGAAATTGGGGAAGATAGTAAAACTAGGCTGCCTCTTTGCCCTCCTCAGCCAGGGTTGGGAAGAGCTATGGTACTCTCCAGGAATGTTCCTGAGTTCTGTCTCCCTAGCATCATCCTGAGAATTCGCCTCAGCAGGGTTCAGATCGGAGCCAGAGCAGGGAACTGGGAGAGAGGAGAGCTGGAAGTTGGCTGGGGCTAAGGCTCGATTGAGGTTGGAGCTGAGACTGGTAGCCCTACTAGGCTAAGGACTTCTCAGGGTCAGGAAAACAGAGCTGCTGAAATTTCAGGACTTGGTCGAGGGCTGGGAGGATGGGAGGGGGGAGGAGGGGACATGGGGAGGAGAAAGACCTCACTATAAAAATAAAAAACAAGAGAGAAGCGTTTATGGGCCTATGAAATGGTTGGGAATTTGGACTTTTTATGAGGATTTCTCGAATTACTCCTTCTGGAGCTGGGGGGCGGGGGGAAGGACTATGGGCTTCAATAGCCTGGGATTTCCTATAGCTTTAGGAGTGAGATCTTAGAAGAAAAGATATGACTAGGGTAAACAGAGAGCAGCCCCCCAAAAATAATAACAAAAACGTGCTCAAATTCAGGTTCAATTATATACACATACATGTACATATATCCATATATGTACATATGTGTGTATACACACATATAAATATATACCTGTATGTGTGTATGTGTGTATCATTATTATAGGGCCTGCAGCCTTTTGATCTGAGACTAGGGTTGGGGCTCAGGCCATGGAGGTGGGGTGGGGGTGGAGGGAGGTGAGTTGGAAGAAGCCCCTGACCCTGCTCTGTGCCTGGCTCCCTTAGGTAACCCAGTGGCAAATTGGATTCACGCTCGCTCTACAAGGAAGAAGCGATGTCCCTACACCAAATACCAGACACTGGAACTGGAGAAGGAGTTTCTGTTCAATATGTATTTAACCAGGGACCGTCGGTACGAGGTGGCCCGGGTCCTCAACCTCACCGAGCGCCAGGTCAAAATCTGGTTTCAGAACCGAAGGATGAAGATGAAAAAGATGAACAAGGAGAAAACCGACAAGGAGCAATCCTAAGAGCCAGCGACCCAGCGGCAGCTGAAGCCAGCGGCACCGCCACCAACAAAACGACAACAACCACAACAAAAACCACACACAAAAAATACCCCAACCGGGGCGGGAATGAGATCGAGAGAGCAAGCAATCGAGGAAGGGAGAGAGCGAGCGAGGGAGCGAGCAAAAAAAAAAAAAAAAAAAAAGCGAACCATCTTTATAACACGCACACACACAAAAAAACAGAAAGACAGAAAAATGTTGCGATTTGGGGGAATTTCAGTGTTGAAAATTTGGTGTTTAGAGTTAGTTCGCCCCAGCGACGATTGCGGCGGGGAGGAGGGGAACCGTGTTCTCTCCTTCAGCTCAAAACGGCATAGCTCACACACACACAAACACACACACACACACACACACACACACACACACACAAAACATGTGATTTTTCTTCCTCCTTTCTTCAGAGAAGCCAGTACTTGAATCTCTATATCTATATTATTATTATTATTATTATTAATATTATTATTATTATTATTTTAGCATCTTATTTGGTCCGTGTCTCTCTTCCCCCGGCCTGGGGTGCCCTGCGTGCAGATTTTGTACAACAACCAAAAAGAAAGAAAGAAAGAAAGAAAAAGGAAAGAAAGAAAAGACACAAAAGAAAAAAAGAAAGAAAGAAAGAGGCCACGCAGCCAGTGGCTCCGCAGCACCAGCGGCTTGAGCTTGAGCTGCAGCCGAAACCAAGCAGGGCTCCCTCCTTCTCTCTCTTTCTCCTTTCCTCCCTCCCTCCCTCTTTCCCTTCCTCCCCCGTTCCATGGAGCCAGGGTTAGGGCCCGAGCCCGAGCCGGAGCCAAGGCCCGGAGCTAGCTCACTGGCCGCCTAGACGGCTTTGGGGGGCTTGTACATATTCGTGGGTTCCCTTCTAGTCACACAAAAGTCCTGTATTGTCGTTCTGTTTGTTATGGTAGAACAGCTCTGTGTTAATATATCGAAGTCACTTAAAAAACAAGACATCCAAACGCATCCAGATCTCTTTATTTCTTCTTTCTCTGACCCCCGCTTTGGAATTCGTAGGCGAACCTTCTACTCATTTTTTTTGTTGGTGGGGGAGCAGGCAGAGCGAAGAGGAGATGAAAATCGAGGGGGGAAAGACAGTCTGACTGGGAAGAGCAAGTGACTAATTTTGTTGGAATGGGGGGAGGAAGGGGCAGGCAGGAAGACCAAGGAAGGAGGCCAGTCTCCTCTACTACTTCAAGCCCGCTTTGGCTGGGGCACGGGGGTGGGCGTGGGGTGGGGGTGGGGAGACCTGCCGTAGAATGTTTGCCCTTGGCGTAATGAATTGTAATAATTTATGACTACATGAGATCGGAGGGGGGTGATAGGTGAAGATGAAAGTTGGGTGCTGGGAGAATTCCCAACCTGGATCCTTGCCTAGGAGAGCGCCGGCGCTTCGAGGAATAGTTGAATGAAAAGCAGGGAAGGAAGAGGAGAGGAGAAGGGATGGGGACAGTTTCAGGCTCAGTCCTTGAGTATGGGGGTGGTGAGAAAGGATTTGAGGAAATTGGGTGATGGCGAGGAGAGAGGGAAAGGCAGGCTGAGGTAGTGAAGGAAAGCGGAGAGGGAAAAAAGGCTGAGAAACAGTGAGGTGCAGGCAGAAGTGGGTTTCATTTTGATCTTCCATATGTACCTTTCTAATTTTGTAACGCTTTTTTTTTAACCCTGTGAATTTCACTTTGCACTATTGTTCCTGAAGGTGTTGGGTTCCAGGAGGTGGTGGGAAGTTGCCTAGTATGAAATCCTCTGGGATGGGGAGTGGGAGTGGTGGAAGAGTATGTCTCGAAGTGTCCAGGGTCAACAATGTCTTTTTATAGGGGTTTTCATCAGGTCAGGTGAACCCAGAGTATCTATCTGCAGAGAACCCCAAAAATCAAATTTGTAACTGCCAGAGGACATGTTCTGGGGGCACCTTAGTAACTGTTAGGAGTTCCTTTCCCCAAAAGAAAAGAATTTTCATCCAGCTAATCAGAAGCAGTTCCAAGGAGGCAGGGACAAGCCATGGTCCCCAGATCAGCTCCCCTTTTCTTGGAAATCCCCCAATCTGGAAACTATTAAACTCAGCTTTCATGAAATATGGCCCTTTAATATCTCAAGCTGTCCCATTCTGGTGAGAGTGGTGGTAGTGGTGGAGTTGTCTTGATGTGTCCCTAGGCCATGAAAATTAATATAATCTGGGAGCCACTGTTCATTTGTTTCCCTCATCCCCCCAAAATCTAATCACTTTAAAGAAAGAGATAACTGTGGGCACCAATAGCTTCTCCATATACTACCCCACCTCCAATAAACTCTAGTCGAGGCAGGATGAAGAATGTTAAAAGTCATGAAGGTTTTAATGCACCAAGTTTGAGGAGTAAAATATGACCCCACAAATTTATCGTTCATGATGGGACTTCTCCACTCCACCCTCAAACGGCTTAGCTTTCCAAATTTCTGAAGCCCTTCCCCCCCCCTTGACCCTGTTAAGGAGCCTTTACTCCCCTGTTCTCTCTCCTTTCTCTAGCCTAGCTGCACCACCACCACCTTGTCCAATTTCCTTGCCCTTATTCTGCAACTAGGATCCAGTTTCATCCTTTTTCCTACCACAAAACTTCATCTGAAGAAAGACTGGTCCTTGATCTCCATCTTTCCTTCCTTTTCCCCTCACCCCACTCCCGCAGGCCCAGAAGAGATGTGTGTTCCCCTACAATTCTTCCTACAAAGTAGCCACTAATCTTGTCGTATTTCCCTCATTCCCCAGGGCCCACTCCAACCCCTGAACTGCATTTCTACACCCCCCCCCCCCACTTTGCATCTTCCACCTCAGTGTGGCTCCAGCCTGGAGCCCGATTCCCTGCTCCCTCGAGAGAAGAAGAGAGGAAGGAAGAAAAGAGAGGCAGGGGTAACAGGAGAGAGTAGCTAGCTTCTGTAAGACCCAGTTTCGAACTCAGTTGTGTGGTGTCCCGTTATAACGCTCTCCCTAGTCCTTCCTGGGACTTCTAAGTCCAATTCTGCGATTTGATTTACTGTAATTTATAGGTTTTTAAAATCATCTGTGGGAGGTGAAGGAAGGGAAAGGCGAGTGGGGGGTTGCAAACTCCCTTCTTCTCTAACCTTTCCCCCCTCCCACATCTTCCCCTGTTCCTTTGTATGGCTAACAAAACCCTAAAGGTTGTTCGACTTCGGAAAGCAACTGATAGGTACATTTCCGCAGCTCCAAAATGCCACTTTTATGACGCTGTTTGTCTCCCTGCGCTGGGTCCTGAATAGGACTGAACAAAACAGCATCGCTGAGCTGGCTAGACGTCTGGGCTTAATTGTTTTATGGTTTAAATAAGGTGGACGCTCTTTCCTTTGAAATCGGATTATAGGAGTGTTTTGTCTACAGGCCACAGAGAACAGGACCTCACTGGCTGGAAGTAATGGGGGGAGGATGGAGTAGATTAAAAACTAGGAGGGGGAACACCACAGAGGATTCAATGTCCCACCTTAGAGCCAAGTCTTTGGAGGAATGGGACATGAAAAGAGACAGAAGAGGGTAAGACGCGGGATGTGGGGGAGGATGTTCAAGTGTGCATGTGGTTGCCTGAAATGGGAGACGGCTTAAAAAAAAAAAACCCAACCACCTAAATTCACACTGAACTAATCTCAGAAGGAAAGGTTTGGAGGGGCAGAAGTAAAAAATAACAAACATTGGAATTTTATTGGAGATATTTATTTTAAGTGCTTAGAGATCGGATATTGAGAGATCTGGAAGCTCTATTTCCGACCCAGCTCCCCCAATTCCCTCACACTATTCTTCAGACTTCTTACCTCTAACCTTTCTACACTATTTCTAACCTGAACCTAGTCCAAAGGCCCCGCTGTTTCTTTTTTCATTCCCCCCCCGCGTGCATTGATGCAATTGAACGCTAGGTGGCGCTGTTGCTCAATGTTAGAATCCACTTGGCCGGGTTTGCCCTTTGCTAGCTACGCTTTAGGACTGTTATGGGGGTTTGGGGGAAAGATGGGGGGAGCGGAATCAATCTTACCACCACCACACAAATCTAAACAAATATGTATAAATTCTCTCACCTATGATTTGTAAATTAATATCTAATGCAAGCTGGAGAGCGAGGGCCCTCGCCCTGTCAGGGAGCCCTCGCAGCTCTGTCTCTGAGGGAAAATAATCTGTTTCCACCAGGAGATAAGAAATGAAATAGACTGCATAATTAAAACACAAACCCAGGATGACCCGGACAAACAGACATAAATTCGTGGTACCAAACGCGGGGGGGGGGGGGGATGTCGGAGGATGGGAGAGAAACGCATGGAGAGGAGTGATGTCCAAATATTTCCTTTATTACTAGCCTAGGATCTCCATAGGATCAAACTAAAGGCTCTCTGGATTTTAAAGAAAAGAAATCACAAAAACCACACAGTCCATTAGAACCTGGTGCGGGCTCACGACGCTCGAGGCCACACAAACACACACACACACACACACACACACACACACACACACACACACACACACACACACACACACACACACACACACACCGCTCTGCTAGCGGGAACCTTCTCCCTCACTATCCACCCTCGGGGGATCCAGTCGCATTCCAAGACACAAAGCCAGAGAAGAATGCGTTTATAGCGGTGATTTCTCTGGACCATAAAATGTCGAGAGAGATATTCTTGCCGACCCCCCCTCCCTTAAAAGATAAGGCAAAGAGTCTGAGAGCTGATTAGGTTGGCCTGGCCTCCTATGGGGCAGGAAGGTAAAGTATTTATGACATTTCCCTGGAACATTGTCGTGTTCCCCCCAACCCCCTGAAAACCGTGGAATTCCAGAAATGTCCCATTTTGGGGAACCTGCTCTAAGAGATCTCTAGAGGGAGAGTACCCATCTACGATGCACCCCTCCTCCACATACACCAGTCTTTCCTGCTCACCCTAACAATTTCAGCGATCACACTTCCCTTTCTTCTACCACCCCAAGGCTGGGGATGGGTGTGGAGAACTCAGGAATCCCATTAATTCCCTCAAAATATGCACCTTCCAGAATATTTCCTTTCTGCCTTTCTCCCTCCTCACATGTGTTCTTTTCATTGCTAGGGTATGTGTGTTGGGTGAGAGATAGAAACGTCAATGCTGATAGGGATCAGGCTTAATCAGTTTAGTCTTGAGTGGGGAGGGGGGTCCCAGAAAATACCTGGAGTGCATTTCTGATGGAGAGTTTCCTGTAGGATGGTACAGATTTTTTTCAGAGAAAAGCTCTTTTCTAAGTCCTTCATTTCAAGTCCATAGAATTTCACATTTTCGGGGTTTTGCTGACACCATATTCCCTGAAGAATATTACGAATCTGGGAGTTCCGAGGTTATTCCTCAGTCGTCTTTTCCTATCAATTGGATACTTCCCATCCCTTCCTCCATTCTGAGATCCTGCATTTGGGGAGTGGGCAAAAAAAAAAAAAAAAGACAAGATTTCTAATGGTTTCCCATATAATCCTAAATCTAGGTGGGGTGGAAAAAGAAAAACAAATTTCTTTGAATTTAAAAGGTGGCTCTCTGTATTGTTGTAAGGTGGGTAGGTATATTTATGTATATATGTGCCTATAAAATACCATAGGCACATATGTAAACAGCAAGAATGTTCATATAGAGTATTATTATGTATGCATGTTGGTCGTTCATATTCAGAACTGTATAGTGTATGCATAAGCTATGAACAGAATACGTACATGGTATATTGTGCTACTATATAGAGAACATAGAGAGATGCTTGTTTTGTGAAATTCCTACAGGCTGCATAATTCATATTTATACATATATAATGAATATTGTGTGTCTCTATAATAGTTTTATAGTAACTTTACATGCAAAGGTGGAAAACAGAAGAAAGCACGTTCTTCCTCTGTCGCTTCACTTTCTATACACAAAGCCCACAAGAATATTTCTTTCTGATTCTCTGTGTATAGCTATCGCTCAATACAGATATCTCTCTAGCCAAATGCTAAGTGAATTGCAGTTCTCTTTTCAATGGAATTAACTTGAATTTGTTTTGGGCCATAGAGGAAGTAGAAAAAATCTCCTAGAGAAAATATTGATAAATATATAGAGAGGCTCTTTTAACAGTCCTCCATTCCACATCCAAGGTTGTATGGACAGGTCTGGAATGGTGAAGGGCTGAAGGAGAAGAAGAAGAAAAAGGAGAAGGAGAAGGAGAAGAAGAAGAAGAAGAAGAAGAAGAAGAAGAAGAAGAAGAAGAAGAAGAAGAAGAAGAAAAAGAAGAAGAAGAAGAAGAAGAAGAAAGGAATGTTTCCTTTCCAAAATCAGATAGTTTCTGTTTTATTGGAGGAGAAGGTTATTTAAAAAAAAAATGGGTGTTAGTTCCTATCCTGGAGTCCCTTTCACCTTTCCAAAAGAAAAGAAGTCTCCAAAGAGCAGACTTTGGGGAGTACCTTTAAGGATGAGGTTTTAAAGTTGAGAAAAAAGCTAAGAGATGAGAGGTGGGGAGGGAGGGGGAGGAGCAGAGGACACAAGGTAGGCCTCTTGCCCCTTAAAGAACAGCTAGGACAGCAACAACAAACCACCTGCAAAAAGGCATTAGAGAACAGTCCAGTAACCTAGCTTATTCTCTACCATTTCTTCTTTTCAGTGTTGTTGGTGCATCTGTGTGTGTGATGGGGGGATGGGGGTGGGATGGGGTGGGGTACAGAAGGTATAATATACAAGCTCTCTATCTATCTACTTTCTCCACTTCCTCTGGCTTTTCCCTGGACACCATTTCCTTTGGGTGAGGAGAGTTCAGAATAAGTTTGTTTGTTTGCTTGTTTAAATATAAACAAAAACCAAAAAACCACCCAGCATTCCTTGTGGCCAGGCAAAGGGACCTCTGCATCTCACCCTTGGAAATAGTCTCAAACACCCCAGTCTGACTGAGCTTCCCTTTGCTCAAGGTCCCAGTCCTTTGGGAGAGAAGGAGTGAGTTCGCCATTGCCCATGACCAGGGATACAGGGTGTGTGTGTCAGGGATAGGGAATATTAAATGTTGTAGCCACTGCTTTCTCCCCAGCTGCCCTGTTTAGGGGATTCCCTCTTTAAGGGGGAGATGGCCTACATCTCCTAGTGACCCGTTCATCCCCTTCCAAGGCTTCTGTACCTGTTGAGGTAACCTAAGCTGACCTGGTGACATATATGTATCTCTCTTTCCCCGTGAAGAAACTGAAGGGAGAGGAGAAAGGGGGTGGTGGAGGGAAAGGCACCTTCAAATAGGAAATCGCACCTTGGAGCATCAGCCCCTCGCTGTCAGCTCTGGTTTGCTCCCCCCCAACACACACACACACACACACACACACACACACACACACACACGCGTCTCCCCATCCCTCCTCCACCCCTCCCTTCCTCCCTCCCCTTCCTCCTTCTAGGTCCCCCCCAACCACGAACCCCCAACTCTCTCTCTCTCTCTCTCTCTCTCTCTCTCTCTCTCTCTCTCTCTCTGTCTCTCTCTGTCTCTCTTTGTCTCTCTGTCTCTCTCTCTCTCTCTGTCTCTCTCTCTCTCTCTCTCTCTCTCTCTCTCTCTCTCTCTCTCTCTCTCTCTCTCTCTCGCCTGTCTTCATGTCGTGGATTGATGAACGCGAATCGCGTGTAAGCGCCGCCACCGCCGGGAGTCTGAGGAATTCGCCTGGGCTGTTAAAGGAAAGAGCGAAGTGAGAGAGAGCGAGAGCTCTACCTACCGACAGTAAGGAGAGACGCCGGCAGCAGCCAGCCAGCCTAGCTCGTCGCCTTGCTCGCCCCCTTAGCCTATGAAGCTGCCCTGAACCAGGGCAGAGGCAGACAGAGACAGGCACCCAGGCGCGCCCCCAATCCGCCCCTACTCCCCAACCCAGCCTAGCCCAGCCCAGGGGAGCCAGTCAGCCTGGGGTTTGCATCTGGGGGGGCGGTGATTCGGGGTATCTGGCGGGGGGTGTCAGGAGCCATAGGAGAGGGGGCCGTGGGGTTTTCATGCGCCCAGCATGAGCTCCTACTTTGTCAACCCCCTGTTCTCCAAATACAAAGGCGGTGAGTCCTTGGAGCCGGCGTATTATGACTGCCGGTTCCCTCAAAGTGTGGGTAGGAGCCATGCCTTAGTATACGGCCCGGGCAGCACGGCGCCCAGCTTTCAGCACGCCTCGCACCACGTCCAAGACTTCTTCCACCACGGGACTTCGGGCATCTCCAACTCCGGCTACCAGCAGAACCCGTGTTCCCTCAGCTGCCACGGAGACGCCTCCAAATTCTATGGCTACGAGGCGCTCCCCAGACAGCCTCTTTATGGGGCTCAGCAAGAGGCGAGCGTCGTGCAATATCCCGACTGTAAATCCTCCGCCAACAGTAACAGTAACGAGGGACAAGGGCACCTAAATCAAAACTCGTCTCCCAGTCTCATGTTTCCATGGATGAGACCCCACGGTGAGAAGTCTTTTCTCTTTCCCTCTCTGTCCCTTTCTCTGTCTATCTCTGTCTCTTTCTGGGTCTCCCCCCCCACTTTCTTTTTGTTCGCCCTCCTTTTTTTCTCCCGGTTTTGGGTCTTCCCCTAAACCCTTTTCCCTTCCCCCCCCCCCCGCCCCATTTGTTTGGGTGGGTGTTCGTTGTTTCTCTCTGGGCCTGGGAGCAGAGAGGGTTTGCTGGGAGGGTTTGGGAACGATGGAAGGGGGAGGAGTGGGGGAGGTGGTGTCTGGGTGAAAAGGGTTAAAAATCCCTCCCCCCACCACCATCACCAATCTATAAAATAAAAGTTGGTTTTAGGGCAGAGTGTAAAGGGACTAAACTCCCAGGAGATTATTAGCATTCAGAGAAGCCCTAGCTCTCTGTACCGCTAAGGGCCCAACTCAGGACCGGAGAGACAGGGAGACCAACAGTGTTGTCTGAGGAAGGAGGTAAAGGGAAGTATTCTTCCAACACCGGCCCCCATTCCCAGCCCAGAAGAGCAAGGGAGATCCCAATGGTCAGGATTTTGACTTACTGGGTTCCCCTTCTCCCCCTCTCAAAAGGGTCTACAAAATGACTTCTCTCAACTTTGTTCAACTGAATGCAATTAGCAGGGGAAGAATGGAGAAAGGGGGTGCCCAAATAAAAATTTCACCTTAGGGGGATGTCTCCATATCACCAAACACACAAGCAGGGAATCTGTCCAGCTGTTATTTCACTATTATTTGTCCCGTACCCCCACTCCCAATGGTGAGAAGCATTGCACTCTCCCTCCGACAAGGAATAGCTGGAGAATGACCCTCAAAGTTATCTCAAAATGCTAGTTCTAAGCAAGGGTGAGTCTCATTATCCCATTTCGAAGCAAAGGGGGAAAAGAGAGAGATAGAAAAGTTATTGACAGGGAGAGGCTGTGACTGATCTGCTGGTCTCCAGTTAGCAGTAATTTTGAGCCATAATACATTTTAGTAAATCAATTATTTTTCTTATTGGAAAAGCATTAGGTAGAAAGAGGAAGGAGGTGAGGAGGCTGATACACAAACCTCGCCATCTCCCTTTAGCCTTCTGGCTTCTTTTCTTTTGGGGATGATTATCTTCCCAGTCCTCCCCTCCAAAAGCTATCATAGAACAACAAAGCTTCGGAGATCATAGAGGAAGACAGCTTGGAGATAGTAATTGGGGTGAAGAGAAACTTGTCTGGTCCCCCTTTCTCTTAAAAGCCCCAGTTATCAAATACCCGGTGCCCCCTTCCTTGCCCTACTCCCCATCTCCGTCTCCGCCTTCCGAGTAAAAAGGAAGTCAGACCAACGAGACCAAAACAAAACCAAACCTCAAACTTTTCTTCTTCCTAACTGCTTTTTCCCATTTCCTTTTCAAGTAGAGAGAGCGAGCAGCTGGGAGGATAAGAGGGGGAACCTTTTGAGAGCAATGGGAAAGAGACACCCATCCCCCTCCCTCCCGACTCCTAGAATAACAGGTTTGGGGTTTTGTTCTGTTTAGCTCCTGGGCGGCGCAGCGGACGACAAACTTACAGCCGGTATCAGACCTTGGAATTAGAAAAGGAGTTTCTCTTTAATCCATATTTGACACGAAAGCGACGGATTGAGGTCTCTCACGCCCTGGGACTGACTGAAAGACAAGTGAAGATTTGGTTCCAGAACCGAAGGATGAAGTGGAAAAAGGAGAACAACAAAGATAAACTTCCTGGAGCCCGAGATGAGGAGAAAACAGAAGAAGAAGGGAACGAGGAAGAGGAGAAAGAAGAGGAAGAAAAAGAAGAGAACAAGGACTGAAAGGGGGAAAAGATTGGGTTTTTTCTTTTAGCAACTCCCTTGAAGTTTCGTTTTATGGTAGAGGATAAATTGAGAAGTTTACGACTGTCATTCGCTTTTATAGAGAATAGAATGAGACTCACAACTGTAACTACCTGTCAAACACTTGTAACTCTGGTTTTACGATCATTGGACTTCCCCCTAGCTTTATATTTTTGGGGGCTGGGAAGGGGAGATGAGGGTGTTGGGTGGAGGCGGGAGAAGGAATCTAGACACATAGAAAAGTTTTGGCTCCTGTCTCAACAAGCTCCCCACCACCACTACACACACACACACACACACACACACACACACACACACACACACACACACACGAAAACACACGCTCCTCCAGCCTCTCTCCTCTCCTAGTATCTCAGATCTGCCCCCTCTCTCTCTTTGCTCTCCCTTTGGATATAAACCACAGTCCCACCTCACTGCCTCTTTGGTATTTATTTTTTATAGGGGAGTCTTCCCCCCAGGCTCCGAAAGAGTTGAGGGGAGGGAGGGAGAGGGAATTCCTTGTTTTTTTCTTCTGTGCTATGGTTATGTTATTGGATTTCCCCCCCCCCCCCATTGTTTCTTTTGGGGAAGGGGTAAGATCCCTACTTAGAGTGACTCCTTTAGCTTTCCCTGGAACCTTAGGGAGACCTGACTTTCTGCTGCCCCACACCCCTAAGAAGCAGAGATCTTTATGGAGCCTCCCTCTATAGAGTTCCTTCCAGCCAGGCCACAGTCAGTCCCCAGCCAGTGCTCTGTGGTTTCTGTTGTCCAAAGAGGCAGCAGCTCTGTGTCCAGCTTCCCCAGCCCCTATATGTGTTAGCTCTCTGAAACAATAATAATGATGATAATAATAAATCTTTAATGTACTACCTAAAGGGAACCTGCAATAATCTTGAAGAAGAAAAAAAAAAGAAAAAATCCCCATCCCAGGAGGGAGGGGTAAAAAAGGGGAAAAAAAGAAAAAAAGAAAAAAAAAACCGTTATAAGCCTCCAGCATATTGTATCACTACCTATAGAAGGAAGCCCTGCTTTGAGAGTATTCGTATTGCGGTTTTGTTGTCGTTTGTCGCTGCTTATTTCATGAGGAAGGTGCCCAACAACTGAAACTGCCTAGCTCACCAGTACTGTGTGTTCCTTTATTGTGCTTTGATATCCAGTAGAGTAGGAACTAAATTGCACTGAATGTATAGTTAACTGTCTTGAACTATCTGTTTATGCAACGTGCTCGAAAGAAAAGGAAAAAAAAGATAAAAAAAATAATATCTATAATAATAATTTCTGGTCATTCGTCTTTATGTCGAGCTATGAATGTAGATTTTGTGTGGCCACAGCCCTGTTTCTGGTCCAAGTACTTTGTATTGTAAACGTGAATCATAATAAAAACAAAAACAAACAAAGAAGAAAAGCCCAGATTTGGAGCCCAGAATGAGTCTCCTTCACTTCTCTGTCCCCTCTCTTGTGTTCTCTCTTCTCTCCATCCTCTGCAATTTCTCTTCTCTCTCCAAGCAGGGGGGGGGGGGGAGGGAGGGAGGCGTCTTTGGAAGTTCTTCATGGGGATGGCTTATGGTGGGAATAAGGATGTCAAATCAAGCAGGTCTTCAGAACTGGGAGACAGGCCCTCAGCTGAATCTGAAGAGGGCAAATGAAAGAGGGTGCAGTGTAGGATAGGGGGGACCCTACACCTGGGGGGTGAATAAGTCAACCTAGTGTATGTGCCTTGGAAATAGGTAATGATTCATTGCCCAAATTAGGAGAAACTCTCCTCAGGCCTTGTCCCAGATTCCACATCCCTTCCACTTTCCTATCTCTTCCCAAACCATACAAAAAGTCTCTCATGCACTTGTCTGATTTTTCCTCACTTCCCTAAGTGATCTGAGGGTGAATTATCAGAGGCAAGAGGGGCAGAAGGAGGGAAATGAAGTGTTTTTTGAGAACACTTCTGGAGCACGTCTTCCCATAATCTCCCTCCCCAGATACTCTTGGATATAACTCTCTGGCATCTGTGAGGATAAAGGATAGTTTCTGTGTGGTTTAATTTTTTTTTTTTTAGAAAGTGCTTTGGGGCAGAACCAATCCTGATTTTATGAAAGGGGTATGAGATTTCAACGGGAGAAGGAGGGAATTTAGGGTGGCAAAGGGGGGGGGGTGAGAATTGTCTAAATTGAAGGTTAGTGAAAGTCGAAGGCAAGGTGGGATAAGGATTCCTTCCCATCATTCGATGGTGAACAGGGATAAGTCACATAATTTGTGGGGTCGTTTGACCACGACTCCTTCTACGGTTTCACCTTGACAAGTGGGCAGCCAAACTCTGCCCCCACTTTCATGCCAGTTCCTTGAAGATCTAACCTTGATGGAGAGGTCTAATTCTATACCCAATTGTCTGTCACGAGCTTTCAGTCCTAGTCCTGAACTGACTTCATGAAATTTGGGGCAAATCTCCTGCCCCCTCTTCAATTTCATGAAGACAAAGGGGAGACAGAAGGAAGTCAAGAAAAAAGAAGCAAAGAGAAGGGTCTTGGACTGAGATTTCTGTTTATAACTATAGACTTCTGGTCAAACAATCCCAAATTCCAGAGATACAACTAGTCTGACTCAGCTGGTACTCAGGGCGAGGAAGACTAGTCCCTCCTGGATTTAGAAACCAGACCCCAAACGCTGAAAATATTTCTAAGCCTTGGGATGGTTTTCTCTTTGTTTTTCCTCTTTTCCTTCCTTCCCTTCAGCCTTTCTTCCTCTCCTTCCTTCCTTTTCCCCTTCCTTCCTTCCTTCCTTCCTTCCTTCCTTCCTTCCTTCCTTCCTTCCTTCCTCCCTTCTTTCCTTCCTTTCTTCTCTCTCTCAGATTGGTCAATCAGTTTCCTCTGTCTAGGGTCAGGGCAAATTTCTGGGCACAATTTCTGTCAGGGACCCTCCCTGGTCTCTGGTTTGGTGGGCAAAGCGCTTTGTTCGGTTGAGGATTTTTGGCTTCGTATTCAAAGGGTTTTGTTACTGTTGTTACTGTTTTTGTCCGTCCCCCCCCCCCCCGCCCTTTTTTTTTTAATGTAGTGATGGTGTTGTTAGCACTAAGATCTGGGCATTGGAAACGAGGGGTAGTTCTAGGCTATGGGGAGTGGGAGTGAGTAGAGCGTTATTATCCCAAATTTCACATCTCTCGAAAATCCCATTTGTGCTCTCCTTCCTCTCTAGGAACCCATACCCGCACCATCCAGGTAGTCAAATTCTCCTGCTTTAGGGTTCGTTTCTCAAAGGTTAGGCAAAAGTCCTTTTCTCTAACCTTCCTGGAATCCTTCCCCAAAGTCGGGTGCTTTATCCAGAAGGCTAGGGGGAGAGGCAGGGTATTTGATAAATTTTATTTATTTCTTTTTATCGGGAAGGATGATTTAAAATGTTAAGCACCCACAACGAAGTCAAGAAAAAAACCCGCATTAAATAGGCTCGGGCCTTGCTCCTGTGGCCTTTAGGAACGACTTTTTCTTTTCCAACCCACTCTGCGGTGATCGCCTCGATCCAGGCACAGCCAGGTTCCTTGAGAGTGCCTTGGGCAGGCAGAGGACCCCTAGGGTACCTGGTTCACGGCATCTTTTCCAGGGGGCCCTTGGGAATGAAGCACCAGCTCTCAGGCTGCAACCAGGAGAACATCTCTCTTCGGTCCCCCTCCCATCCACCTCCCCCCGCTTTCTTGTAGGGAGCGAAGAGGAATCGGATCCAGTTTTATGGGGGGAAAGTAATTGGGAGCGCAGTGCGTTCGCTGTCTTTAGAGCGCCGTCTCACAAACACTCATTGCCGTTGTATTACCGGAATGGGGACCATTCCGCCGCCTGGAGAAAGGACTCTCCCTCATTCTTTACTTTTTTATTAGCCAATCAAATTTGCTTCGGAGAGCTATTTGTGATTTGTGAAAAATAGTATCTTTCAAAATGCTGAGTTGTAGCATCTTGTTCATTTCGCCCTGAATTTATTATTCTAATCTCCGCTGCCGAGACAGGATAATGCAGCTATTAAGTTGGGGGGAAATTCGTTTCTCTTGATTTTTTAGAAAACTCTTCCCTGATTTCTCTGTCTCTCCCACCCCACTAAGGGAGAAAAAAAAAGCGTGACGAGTGAATGTGTATGTGTGTGTTTGGTGGGGTGCGTGAGAAATGGGTGAAGCCTGGGTGATGATGGAGGTGTGGATGGGGGAGGGGAGAACGTTGGGGATAGAGAGTGGGAGAATTTCGATCTCCGGGATCGGTCTTCACATTTGCCCCAGTGAGACTGGGATTCCCCTGGTCTGTGGTCCTCCCTCAGATAATCGTGCTGGGGATTTTCAAGCGCCTAATTTTTGCGGGTCTGGGACAGGTTCCTCTCCACTCCCATCCCCCAAAAGAGAGAAGCAAAGGGACAGGTTGTGCCCTGGACTGAGGAGCGAAATTTCCGGTGAGCTCCAGGCATTGCTCCCCCATTCTTCGCTCTGTCTATTGTGAGAAGCTGGGCTAGCTGCTTCCTCCTCGTAACTTTTAACTACCTGTTATAAAATTTATGGGTGGGTTTGTAAAGCGAACAAGGTACCGCATCCGGCTGAGAGAGCTGGTCGCCTAGTAGGAAAGGAGTTTGGGGAGGCAGCCAATTCCCTGAGCTTGGGGAGCAACAGGAACCCTCTGTCTGCTGAAGAGACAAGGGGAGACCAGAGTGAATCCTAAACGGAAGGTCGCCCAAAGTACCCAAAGCCAGACAAAATAAAGAAGAAAAAAATCTCCCCGTTCCCCAAGAGGGGAAAGATGCTGTTTAGGTAGGGTAATGAGAGATTAAAGAGTACTTTCTCCCCTTTTCTTTAAAAGGGGAAATAGCGTTGTGAATTCGCTTTGCAGTAAGTGACGTGAATCAGGGCGAGAAAGAAATAACATTTTCCAAGAGCTAAACTAGGCCTTACTTATCTTAGGCTTTCTCTTAAATAGGAAAGGCAGAACATTTTTAGTGATAGAGCCAATAAATGGATGAGTAGGTGAGACTGAGACGCCGTGCCAGGTCCTTCGAATCTCCAGGACTGGGGTGGGAAGGAAGGAAGGAGAAAAGGCCCCCAAAGCTGGGTTTTACTGTTGAAAGGGGAGCCTTTAAAAAATAAAAAAGGAGAGAGAGAAAAAGATGAGAATGAGATTTGAGGAAGAGGAAGGTCCGCGGCTTCGGGATGAGAGAAACTTTACATCAAGTGATGTTATCGAAGAATTCAGCGTCGGGGGAGGGGGGGATTAAAGAAAAAGAGGGAGAGTGATAGAAGGCCTCTTTGGAGCTCTGGAATCATTGGGGTACTCTCTAGCTTCTTCCCCATTCCCCCCACCTACCAATTGTATGATTCTAGGGAATATCGGATACCTTTAGGAGTCTTCGTCGAGGGTCGTAACTCAAAGGAACAGATCTAAATCAAGGAGTCGGAAGGGCTAGGAGTTGGGCAGTGGTGGGGTAGAGGAGGACCAAACCACTGACCTCTAATTTCTGGACTTTGAGTGAGGCGGGAACTTTTTTGGATGTGTGCACGTATGTAGTGTGTGTGTGTGTGTGTGTGTGTGTGTGTGTGTGTGTGTGTGTGTTGGGGGGGGGGTGTTTCCCTTGGATTCCGCCAATGGATGCTGTGAAAGGACTGGACCCTTAATGGGTATCCCTCTAGTTTTCTTTGGGAAGAAATGAGGAAGATAGGAAGAAGTCCGTTCCATTTTCTCCTTGTATTTGTTCGTGAATTTACAATCTTTTCCAATCAGTTTGTTCTGCTCATCTTTTAAAATTAAGCACCCACCCTCATTTGTCCTAAAAATCCCCCTCTCTTAAAAATCTATAAAGGAGGAAGAATATGACCCTTAGAGCCCACTCTCCCCGAGTCCTCCTTCCCTCCTTTCCCCAGTTTCTCCCTCTTGCTCATCCAGCTCGGTCGACTCTGGGGAGTGGGAGGTGGGTGAGGGTGGGGTGGGGGGCTGGGGGATGCTCCCTCTTGGAGAGAACTGGGTAAACATGGCGACAGCGGCTCCCATTTGCACACGCTACACAAATGCATCGCATTCCCGGTTGTTTGCAGAAAATTTACAGCTGAGTAATAAAAGTTTACGATCGACTCACAAGTTGGATTGGCCACAAGAAGTCATGTGGATTCCATCCATGAACGTGAACTTTTTATTGTGGTTTGTCCGTACGGAGAGCTCCGCAGAAGAGTCCTCCCTTTAAGAGCCTAACCATTGCCAGTGAAACCAGAACTGGGCGCTCCCCCTTATTAATAGTATTTCTTTTATTAGACTGATTATTCATTATTTTCTCCCCTCCCCCCTTTTTTCCTCCCAGGTGGAGTTGCCAGAAGCTGGGGACATCTGGGGAGGGGGGTAGGGTAGGGTGGTGTGTGTAGGGGAGAGGCAAGAGCTGCCGGTACCTCTCTGCCCCCCCTCTCTACACCCTCTTCCCCCCAGGGGCATGGAGAAACCAGGGAGAAAAGGAGTTGCAAACTGAAAAATACTAAAGCCTCTGCCCCCTCCCCTCCCTTCCTGGCAACTCTCTCTGATTTTATTCGGCTCCTTTTTATTATTATTATTAGGATTTTTTTTTTAATATTCTCGGGAGCTGAGACAGACTCTCAGCAGCGGCACAGAATGAGAGGGAAGACGAGAAAGAGAGAGAGGGAGAGAGAGAGGCAGAGAGAGAGGGAGAGAGAGAAAGGGAGAGTGGCAGCAACGCTGGGTAAGTGTTTCCTTATTGGTTCAAATGCGTAACTAATGATCCGTAGCTGGGTGACTGTTTAAGGATGAGGATATCACTAGATTCTCTTGCTAAAGAGGAACAGGGGTCTGGTTGGTTTGTTGGATAGCAGTGGGGAGGGAAAGTGTGTGGGAGAGAGGAGAGAAGGAAAGGTGGGGAAGAGGGAGGGAGAGAAGGGAGGGAGGGAGAGGGGGAGATAAAAGGGGAGGGGAGAGAGGGGGAGAGGGAGGGAGGGAGGAGGAGGGAGAGAGAGAGAGAGAGAGAGAGAGAGAGAGAGAGAGAGAGAGAGAGAGAGAGAGAGAGAGGAAATGGGGTTAAATTAGAATTATGGGTAGGGAGGGGAAAGTATGCATTGTGATGTCACTATCTCTGCTGAGGTCTGATGTGTTGAAGAGATAAGTAGATGGAAGTATTACAGTTCTCTGGGAAGGCCCGCGTTATAGTTAGGTGGGAGCTGTCGCGGCCTATACCCCTGGTTTTGAATACTGTTTGCTCATATACTTGTGCTTCATGGACTAATGGAACTAGAAAGAAAAGGGTAATAGAGACTCAAACTACAGAGCGAGGCGGGGAGGGGGGAATATTCATTTATTAAGAAATAAACAAGCAAGCAAGCCAAACCCTCCTTCCAAAAACCCCAAACAAACTTTTCAGCGCCCCCCTCAGTTAAGTGAGCAGCCTGGAGAGGATGCACATGCGCAGTGAGGGGGCCTAGCTCTCCTCCCAAGCAGGAAGCGAAATGCACAGAGCTGGCTGGTCCAAGTTAATTGGCAATTAGGGGGGAGACTGGTGGCTGGGTGCAAGTCAGCTGATGAGGGAGCTTCTTCCAACCCCCTCTCCCCACCCCCTCTCCCCTGTGAACATAGAGCCACGGGAGGGAGAAGGGGGGGGAAGAAAAGAGATGGGGGTCTGTAGGGGGAGGGGACTACGTGCGATTCAGGCGGGGGTAGCATCGGATGGAAACAAAAATCATGAAATTAAATGAAAAGCCATTATCCCCATCGGAAAACTTAAGTAGTCGTCCCCACCCCCCCGCTTTCCCTCCTTCCCCAATAATCAAATGTTCTCCCCCGTTCCTCCGGGCGAAAACTGATCGTTTTATGGATGCACAGGAGAAAATCCTGCTGCGTTGGCTCCCAGAGAGGGCAGAGGGCCGGCGAGTGTAACAGAAAGCTCCCCAGCGCCCCGGGGAGTCTCTCTGTTCGAACATGTCTCTCTGCTCTGGGCTGGCCTGGGCCGGCCCGAGCTAGGGTGAGAGGCCTGGCCCTGGCGGGCTCAGCGGCCTAGGAATAGCGTTGGAGCTTTCTTCCAGCGGGGATTTAAAGGGGTAGGATCTGAACATCTGTGAGTCTGTAGCTGTCGGTCTTTAGATCATAAAGTCCAAGGTAGCGTTGTCTCTGTTTTCTAATTCGGATGTTTGAGGCCTCCTGAAAGGGAACAGACAGGCTGGTTGGCTGGAAGGGCTCAGGGGATTAGGGAGGGGACTTGCCAAGCCAGCCAGAGGTACTTTGAATACTGGTAATAATTGGTGCTAATGGTGTGTTGTATAGTCTTTAACCTAACACATATGGTTTCATAACACAGAGGCTTAATTTCTTCCAAATGTCCATTCCCATGAATGCGTTGAGATATGATATATGACATCCCCCCATGTTCTAAAGCTTGTGGATTGGCAAAACTGGGACTTTGCTATATACTGGTGTGCTTATATGTGTGTGCCCATAAAAGCACTTGACCCCAAAGCTTAACTATTGGGGGACCTCTGAGTTAACTATTGGGAGATTTCTGAAGAGTCACTAGGACCTGGCCGATTGGCACTCTCACAGGTCTCCTTCAATTCAACTCCAAGGATTCCTTCCTCACAGCCTCCCCCAACCTCAACCTTTCACCCCATGCATCCTCTCCCCAGAACCTGTTCTGGGGTGGGGGAGGTGGAACCCAGCTCTTGGTCTCTTTCTTGTTCCTTTACTTAGTGATTAGTCTAATCTGAGGGAAGAGCAGAAGGCCTGGAGGAGAAAAAAGGTCCCCTTTTTTGGATAAAAATTTAAAATATGAATGCAATTTAGTCTAATTCACTTTAAGCCATTTCTGTTTGTCCTTGTTCTTGAAACTCCTTCCCCCAACCCCAAGCGATCTCTTCCACTCCCATCCACCCCCCCCAAATATTCTCCATTCTGCACTAGACATAAAGGCCTTTATGGTGGTCTCTGGGGGGAAGAAATGGGATTTTCTCTCTTCCCCCTTCTCCCCTCCCCATAGGATTTGTGTGTCAGCAGAGGCGTCAGGGCTGAAGGGTTAATTTCGCGTTTCTTGTTTACGAGCTAGAAAAAGACTAAGCTCTTTCCAAATGGGACCGAGGCCGCAGCTCTGCTCCCTTCCCGGGCTCTTTCGCCCAGATTCAGGGTAAGAGAAGCTGGCCGCGCCCTGGGGACTCAGGCCGCGCCTTCTATTCCCTGTCCCCCCTCCCCCGCTTCGCTCCCCAAAGCCTTGGAGTCTTGGGGCTGGGGCTACGGGCTGGCAGAGGATGGGAACCTGGAATGGCCAGCTGTGGTGGACAGAAAATGGGACTTTTTAAAGGATTAAAATGGGAGCCGCGTTCCGGTGAGAAGTCTCTATTTTTCGCTTTCGTTTGTAATTATTTGTAGGGGTTCCACACTGAGGGAACTCTGAGCTGATGTCTTGTGGGACACGGGGATCACCACCTCCCTTTGTCTGGTTGAGAAGCAGTGTCTTCTCAAAACAGTGTGACTCGTTTGGACCTGAGATCCGTTGGGTAAAACGGGAATTTACCTGGAAAATCAAAACAGAAAGCTCCCACTTGTGTGTGTTTGTGTGTGTATTTCATTTCTTTTAGCTCTCGTGGACTTTATTTCCCTATCTTGCTATCTAGATGAATATGCTGAAGTTGTAGGTGTGTGCTCGTATAGAGGTGTCTTGGTTGGTGCCCTGACTGAGGGGCATAGAGAAGGGCAGAAGGGATGGCGAAAGGCCGCGTGCATTTTTCCCCTCTGTTGTCAGAATGATCCCGAAATTCTTTTTGAATCCATTGATTTTTTTTTTCTCTGTCCCTCCCTCCCTCGCTCCCTCCTCTCCACCCTTTCGGCGTAGCTCTATTCCTCCCTCCCCCTCCCTATTTCGCAGCCATTCTGCAGAACTACCCCCCCTCAGCCCCCACCAGAGTGGGTTTGGGGTGGGAGGGAGGGAGCTGGGAAATCGAGGTAACTGCGGCGATTGTTCGGCCCTTGCTTTGGCCCCTCTGAACTAGGGCGTATAAACTCGGGCCAAACCGCCAACGAGAGAACGCCGCCAATGCTCTAGGCCTTTTTTCTAAAAGTCCTTCTTTGCTCTTCTTTTCTATTATCCTTTAGCACACAAACACTTAAATATCCGGGCCCTGTGGTTTAAAGTGTCCTTTGTTACCATAAAAAAAAAGCGTATACAGAGCACCCGTATAGCGCATATATGTGTTTATCCTATCTCTTTGTATATACATATGTAATATTGATGCAAAAAAATTTAATTAGAGAATAGATTAAATGTAAACACATAAAATCAAAAGCCACGTAGATGATACCACACTGTGAGAGAAACACTTTTTGTATAAATGTATGTAGAGATCTGTACATATTTGTGTCTGTTTCGGAGAACACGGTGCATTCTTTTATAGGCATTCATATATTCCGGTTCATTATAAAACGTTTGTACATGGTGATAGAAATACATTACTACGAGCAAGGCCTATCCTGGTATAGGCAGGTCTTTCAGGGACTACATACGTTGTTATACTGGCATTTCATCTTCACTCCAATTTGTAAAACTTCCCTTTGGTGCAGAACTGTGTAAAGAGAAGGATTTTTTTTCCTACAAAATGATTATTATATTGTTATCCGTATTTGTAACTGGATATTATTTATATGTTGCTCTGTTCTGATCAGGGAGTATTATTATATACAAGCACAAATATGTACATACATACACACACATATAGTATGGATGCAGGTGTGTGTTTCTTCCAAGGATAATTATGAATTTTGATGCTTGTATTCCTGTGTTTTTGTTTTGCATTATTCTCGTACCTTATATTTTGTATTATTTTAACCTCTGCACAGAATGCTTGGCATATGGAGAGGCGCTGGCATATATTATGTAGATATGCGTTTATGTGACCAAACATATGCACACAGAATAATATAGAGGTATGTCCAGATGTCCCACGCATATAGAAATACCTGGGCATGTTTTGCTTCTCCAAATATTTTCTAGATTATTTCCTGGCTGTGATATTATTTTCTGAGGAGAAACAGAATTAACTGGAGTGTACCCTCACTCTTGATAATCCCATTCTGTTGTGAACTTCTTTTTTCCTTGGTCATCGTGCAAGCTGGCTCAGCGGACTAGCGCTGGAGCCGGGGAACCAGTTGGACAAATATTCCAGCTTGATTGGGGGTCCCAGCCGTTCACACTTGGAGATCTCTGCTTCGTTGGAGGCTGGCAATGGGGATGGTGGAAAGTGGCGCTGCTACTCGTGATGATGTTGATGAGGGCAGTAAAGACTTCTCTGAATGGGACTTTAACTCTGGGGTATTTGGGCTCTTTGGCTACCGAGACAGTAGGCAGTGCCTTTGAATGGAAGTTAGAATAGGCAAGAAAGGCGAGTGGATAAGGAGGTAGCCAGTTGGTGGAAGGAAAGGAAGATGATTCTCTCTCCCTCCAGATTTGCTGCAGCAATGGGGAGGATTAGGGAATTTATGGAGCTGGACTGAAAGGCAAATATCTTGTTACTGGTGTTGATACCATTTTAATCCTCCATGGAAGGCTGTGCCAGTGCCAGGGTGAGAGGGGAGAGGCCGGCTGCTAGAGACCTATCTTTCTCAAGAGACTGCCAGAATCCCGGGATGAAAGAGAGTTGAGGGATCTTGGGCGGGGAGACCCTCTTTGGCAGAGAGTTGGGACAGTGAAAAGACTTTCTCTCTTCCTTGGGGCCTAAAGGAGACTAGGGACCTCGGGTAAATAGCAGAGAGGGAAAAATTATACATTTCACTTAAAAAAAAAAAAAAACACCATACAGGCCCAGTTTAGCTGAAGGGGAAGGATTTTTCTCCCCCAGCTTCCTGGGAAAATCCTGTTTCTCCCCCTGGGCTATCGTGTTGAGACACGTTTCAGGAGCTCCCTTCAGAGTCAGGAGTTTTCTCTACCGAGAGAGAGAACGAGACCTGACTGGTTTCCAGGCCTTGCTTCGCTGAGGAAGTCGGGGGACCCTGGCTAAGAAAGCCTCCCCTCTCCATGGTCCCTAACCCAACCCGGGCCGCCACTGAGAGCTGCCTCACCTCCCCTGCTGTTGGCAGCCGCCCCGTTTTTATTGTGTCTGTGTTTATTTGTTTGGTCTGCTGCCACCCTGTGTTAGAAACCCGCCAAACCAGCGGCTAGCTCGGGAGAACCTTTGTGCCGCAGTGACCCTCACCCCGTCAGGGCCCAGGCTGGCCCAGTTCCTTCCTTGGAGTGGGTGAGACCACAGGCGCCCTAAAAGCTGTAGCTGTTTATAGGATTGAGGGAGTTATTGGACACAATAAACCTCCGAGTGTACAGGAGCTGGAGGGGATAGGGAATAAGGCCTCTGGCAGCCGCACCCCCCCCATTTCCACTTTCTTTCCTCTTCCCTAGTAACGAACCCTGGAAAAGGATCGAATCATTGAGAAAGTTTTATTTCTCTACCCCCCCTCCCATTCCCTCATTACTTTTGGCAGGAATTTTCCCTGAGATGCAGGTTGTTGAGTTTTAAATCAGGGTAATGTCGGAGGATTCATAAAGCTAGATAAAGCGTATCGTTCTCCCCTCCCTCCCCTCTTTTCCCAGCCCCCCAAAATAGCAGTGAATTTAAGCAAATCCTACAAAATTAAATTGCCCCTTCGCTAAAGATCCTATAAATCTCCAATCTCGCCAGGTGTGGAGTCGGAGAGCCCGCTCCTCGCCTTTAATTTTGCTCCTAGCTATCAAATCTAAAAGAGCATCATCGAAGTAAGTAATATTCTCGTTTCTGGAATTAATTTCCCCCCTTCCCCATCTCTCTCCCTCTTTTGCCAGCGCAGATTAAATGGTTCTTTCAGGTCTGCAAACAATAAAGGATAAAATTATTTGTAGGGAAATGAAGACGATGCTTCATTGTTGGCTTATCGTTCCAGAACATAATAACATTTTATTTTCGAGCGGCAAAACTTAGACCAAAGAAAAGAGAAGGGGGGAGAGTAGGAGGAGGAAGGGAGGGAACACACACACAAAACTCCCGCTGTATATAACTTTTACGACATTTACAATTTCCTCATGACAACTCACTGTGACGTCATAAACGCCGGGTTCTTGAATTTTACAATTCCCATAAACCCTCCCTGAAATGGGCACAGGCGACACTTGGATTCGAGGGAAGTCGTGAAAGTCACGGGGACAGAAGGAGAATATTGGGATGGGGGATGGGGTGGGGTGTAGTAGTGACACAGAAGGGAAGTTGGCAAAGAGCAGAATTAGAACTGTCTAGCTCCCAATTTCTCTCCACATATGAGTGACCTCTGGTCAGATTCGAGTATAGAAATACTCAGTGATTTTCCCTTTCTCTGTGGCTAGGATGGAAAGGCCATTCCATTCTCCCTGATCCTACATAGCAATTCCACTGCCTTCGAGTTGTCCTCTCTCCCCAGAACGGGAAGCAGTCTCATGACGAGATTTCCTATTTGTAGATTCAATCTATTGAATCCCCCCCAAAAAAATAGATATATTGAACAAAGACGAAGAAAGGAGGAAGCAGAACTATTGGGGAAGTGAGTTGTGGTTTCCAGGAGTTGGGAGTGTAAAGTATGTGTGTGAGAAGAAAGGGGTGAAGAGTCTCTGCTCTATTATATTGTTCAACTTGAAGTCAGAGAAATAAAAATGTCCAAGAAAATAGGATTCTGGATTTTGGATTGGGGGGGATTTTAGGGGGCTTGGGGGGGGGAACCTGGACAGAGAGGAGCTTGGGAGATGGGGGAACAGACAGAAGGGAAATTTTATATAGTAAGAGAGATCCTTCATTATACCCTACCCTGTTTAATTGCAAATAAAGCAAAAACAGCTCCAAGACTGCTCTTTCTCCCTCCCCTTTGCCCGAAATAAGGAGTAAATTAACGAAGGCCACAGAGGTGTTTCCCGATTTCCTGTGTATTCTGACAGGATCCAGAATCCAGCCTCTCCCTTTAGCCACTCTCCTCCAAGTTCCAAGAAATCTTCATCTCACACATGGGTGAGATGAGGAATTGAAATGGATAATATCACTGAAGAAAAGGCTCCATTTCTAGGTTAGAGATGTCAAAGTTCGACCACTGTTTACCTTTTCATCTCTTAAACTGTGGGAAGGAAAAAGAGAATTAAAATTCCCCAAACTGGACTCGAATGAGCAGGGGAGTTGGAATGCTTTCCTTTATTTCACTCCTCCCCTCTAAAGCTCCAGAAAGCCCCATGAGTCAGGACCAGGACGCCAAGGTCCCGATTTTGTCCCCTTCCTTTCAGATCTCTGATTCCCAGCTGAAGCCTCAAGATCTTTTCGATCTTTCTCTGAGCGCTCTGCCCGGATCAAAGGGATTTGTGAACAGAACTCAGGGCACTTCGGTAGGCCTTTTCCCAACCTCCTTTTTTTAAAATCACATCATATTCAAATCGAGTCAACTCCCCAGGAGCGCCAAGAATAACAGAGCCTTAAGCAAATAATGAAATGTTGAGATGGGCTTGAGCAATTATTGATTCGGTTGTTCTCTAGAAGAGGGATTTCAGTTCAAACCCTGTGGCACAAAAATAGAACCGACCCGTTGCCTCTGAAGACCTAACAAGACGGGGTTTTTGAAGTGGGGCTCAGCTCGGGGTTTAGAAGAGGGGCACCTCTTGTTTGGCATCAGGGATGAAAAACAGAGAGGTCCCCCCCCCATTACTGCAGCAAGTGTCGAGAGAGACACAATACAGTTTTGCAGAGGCTCTGAGGCTACGGCAGGAGGCCCTTGGAGGAGGGGAGAGTGTGTGTGCGTCTGTCTGTCTGCCTGTGCTTAGGAAATTTACAGTCACAAAGATTGTTACATAGTTTGGGCATGGAGGGAGGGACTCTATAAATACAGACTCCAGAGTTTATCTTGAGAAGACTCTCATCCCCTCCCCCCCAAAACCCTTAAGCTTGAGGACCCCTAGTCTCATAGCTCCTGTGGCTGGTGGTGGTCCTAGTCATTAAAAAGAGAAGCCGAAGCAAACGGATGGGGGAAACTAGGGAGGGGATACGTTTGAACCTAGTTCGCTGCCTAGGAATTATCCCCTTTGGGGTGGGTGGATCCTCTGACCCCCTAAAAGGCTGATGGTCGAGTCTCCAGCACCTTGTCCGCGGCAGATCTCAAGTTAAGGAGAAGCTCAGCACTATTAACTATCTTTCTGTTGGGCAAATCCGGGCAGAGTAGACTGAATTAAGAGTGCGCTTGAACGCAGCCACGGAAAGACACCCCTAACCCCCAATAACAGCTACATTTACCTATCTGAATAAAGTTCAGGCTGGGAGACTTGCTCTCCAATCTCCAGGCCCAGGCGTCTGAAGTTAGCTTCTCTCCTATAATTAGTGATCATAGAAAGCATGTGGTTTAGGGGTTGAGGGGGAGGGTGGAGGGAAGTGAGAGATTGTCCTCTCTTCCCTTTTCTGGGTTTTTTGAACTCAGCTCATCAATCCGCTAATTACCGCGGGGAGAAGGAGCCAGCTTTGAATGTGTTCTACTCCGCACGTATTTCCCCAGTGAACGCCTATTTGGGATAAGTAGGATCGAGGGGAGAACGAGGAGAAAGGGGATCCTTTCTAGTGAAGGTTATTTGATAATTTCTCCCAGTCTGGTTTGTAGCAACAAAGAGCAAATTCCCACCCCCACCATCGCCAATTCCAACACCCCCATCCCCCCTGCCCACCCCTCTCTTTCCGGGACTTCTGCATATTTACAGAGCTGAGCTGCAGTTTTAATAAAACATCTGTTCTTGCTTCTGCTGATGAGTTTCCATAATTGTTTTCAGACAAATTTAACGGGGAAAAATAAATATGGAGAGAAAAAAGAATCAAAATCCCAGCTCTCCCCCCATCGACAGGTTTCCTTTTGCCAGAAAATTAGAAATGGGATAGGAAAAAAGAAAAATCAGATTGGGGAGAACATCCACTCAGGCCAAAGCCTCTCCGTCTCTCGGAGTGAATCCCTCCAGCAAAATTCAGCGGTGTAATTAGAGATGTAATTGGAAGTGGGAGACTCAGTCCCTCAGGAAGCCAAGGTGAGGGAGGTATGGGCTTTAAAATTAATATTCCTGAGAGTGTTTCGTGGTTAGGAATTTATTTGTATTTATTTAAATTTTTCCTTCCTCTATCACCCTTCCAACATTTATGCCTCTCTCCACTCCTTCCCCCCCCCCCCCCCCCCCGCTTCCCAGCAGCTGCTTTCTGTTCATTATAAATCCACCAGACCTTTAAGTCTTTGCCCTCTGTTTAGGGATGTAATAAAACACTTAACTTTCCACGACTGAGACTTACATTCTTATCGCTCAGGTCTTCTACCCCTGCCGGCCAGCACCTAGGGCCCAAAGAGTCTTCTTTACTATGCAGAGATTCCCCCACACCCTCTTTAGACCTGGGTGAAGTCTAGAGTTGGGTGGGGTGGGGGCTGGGCATCCGGGCTGGGAGGTTCACCTCGGAACTCCCCCAGAAGCCCTTTCAAGGTTCGAGGATTTCCTCCCCCGCCCCCATCCATAAAAGGAGAAAATTTTTAAAAATACATAAAAACTCATTGAAAACGAAACCTCATTAAAACATCCAATCTTATATCATTCAATTTGTTGTACATTGCAACAATTTAATATCTTGAAAGAAATATCATTGACATGATTTATCTCTGTTAGCAATCACTCTCTGGAATGGGGAAGAATTCACTCTCTCTTCCGGCCACTTCTACTTGTTACACCGCTGTTCTTCAAGCAGAAGGGAGGGGGGACTCATCAAGTGTGGCCCTACATTCTGGGGGTTCGAAGATCTGTCTCCTGCCTCATCACTAGTTCCCCCTCCCCCCTCTTCCTACCCTACAGGAGCCTGGAGACCCAGCCAGCTGTTGCAAACCACTGCTTAGGCATGCCATGAATTCGGGGGCAGCTGGATACTAGAGAGAGGAACACAATACACGCGTGTGTGCTGGTGTGTTATTAAAAATGAGATAACACGTGTCAAAATTTCTTTCTTAATTTATAATCCCTCCCTCACCCCCTCCTTTCTCCTCCACCTCTGTGGAGAGAAAGCATGAAGGCCACGAGGACATCCCCAAACAATTGAAGAGTTTCCTGAACCCTTCTAAATACTAGTCAATCGTCTGTCTCTACTATCTGAAATGGGAATGCATTTTTTTAATAGGCAACCCAAGTTACTTCACAGGCAAACACGTCACTCTAGTAACGAGGTACATATGTTAACTAACATGTTCTCTCCTTTAGTTATTACACAGTCTGCTTTTTTGGTTACAAACTTTATTTTTTTCCCCCAGCGACACTCCAGGGAAACCTTAATGTTATAGAAGATGAATTAACGAGTTTTTTTTTTTTTCCCCAGTGTAGTCTCGTTTATGGCTTTATTGCTACCCATTGATTACTTCGCTTTGTTACACAGAAGGAAAAGATCATAAAATCCTTCGACATCCGGGTTCTTGTTGTAGCCAAAAAAGAGGGAGAAAAATATGGGCTCTTTCCTCCAACCCCCCCCCCCCCGCCTCACCCCCCCCTTTGTCAAATCAAAGGATCTCTGGGTTATGTCGCCGACATTGAATTAAGTTTGACTTCAACAGAAGAGAAACCTCATCACGACACCTTCCGCTATGTACGTTCTCCTACTCCTGTTCCTTCTGCAGCCTTCCACTCCTTTCCTTTCCTTCCTCTGCCCAATGCACTAAGTTGAAAAGAAAATAGGGGGATAGATGAGTGATGAAGGTTGGCTGAGAGGGTTCATGGGTCCAAGCGCTACGTTTTTCTGGGTTTGAGGGGTAGTATTTTCTCTTGGGTTGTGTTCCAAACACTAGAAGTTTGGGTGCTTATCTACTGACAAGCAGCAGGTCCAGAGTGGGACTTAGAGCTTCAGGTTTGGGGACGGAGTGCCCTTAGCCCCAGCAGATCCTATATTCTCCAAGAACATTCTTCCTAGCTGATTTTCGGTGAGTTACCCCACCAGCCCCAACCCTCTCCATATCATAAATTCTCTCCAACATAAACACAGTTGATGTCTCCAGAAAGCCCCTCAGAAAGAGCCCTCTCTCTCTCTCTCTCTCTCTCTCTCTCTCTCTCTCTCTCTCTCTCTCTCTCCCCCCCCCTCAGAAAATACCCCCAAACAACCCTACAAACAAATTTCTGCCTTTTAGGGAAAATGCTCTCAGGACTCCCAAAAGAAGACTCCAGGAGAAGGCTGGGGAGGCAGAAGAGAGATACATGCCAGCTCCCCTTTACCCCAACTCAGCTCTATAACTTCTCACTCTCCCTGTGAAGTTGAGGGTTCTCCTAGTCTTTTACTTCTGTTTTGAATTGTTCCCCCAAATGTACTCCGCAACCAAAATTATCAGCCCCACTCTCCTTTCACTGGCCAATGTATTTAACAGAATTCCTTTCTACCCTTGAGGTGTTTTTTCTTTTTAATCAGTAGGAAGACACATCGTACGCTGTCTGAGCCCCCATTCAGAGGGAGCGGAAAAATAGAGTTGAGTGCTTTAGTGTTCCCTGTTACCCACTGAAGGGCTCTTCCTTGAATTGGGCAGGGACAATTTTAAGGAAAGAGGTGCGACCATACATATAACACAATCAGATAGAAATGCACTGATTTCTGCAGACCAGTTTCTGGGCAAATCTAATCTGGGTTAGCACTGGCTGTGGGATTTTCCTGAGGGGACTTTCTCCCTCTCTAGCTGGCCCAAGGGCCTGCCTTGCCCCTCCTCCCCTTCCTCTATTCCCCAAACCTGGTTTCCTATACCAATATATATTATATATGAATATAATATATATTAAAAGAAATCCAAGTCTTACTTTGAATGCACACACTTAGTCTCAACTAGGGAATCAACAGAAGCAGGAGCGATTTTTTTCCCCCTTCTTGACATCTAGCTTCCGATTGGCTCCGAGGGGGTCAGCTGACTTTGTCATTTTGTCTGTCCTGGATTGGAGCCGTCCCTATAACCATCTAGTTCCGAGTACAAACTGGAGACAGAAATAAATATTAAAGAAATCATAGCCCGACCAGGTAAAGGCGAAGGGATGAATTCCTATTTCACTAACCCGTCCTTATCGTGCCATCTCGCCGGGGGTCAGGACGTTCTCCCCAACGTCGCCCTCAATTCCACCGCCTATGATCCAGTGAGACATTTCTCGACCTATGGAGCGGCGGTGGCACAGAACCGGATCTACTCGTCTCCCTTTTATTCGCCACAAGAGAATGTCGTGTTCAGTTCGAGCCGGGGGCCGTATGACTATGGATCTAATTCCTTTTACCAGGAAAAAGACATGCTCTCAAATTGCAGGCAGAACACCTTAGCACACAACACACAGACCTCAATGGCCCAGGACTTTAGCTCTGAGCAAAGCAGGACTGCTCCCCAAGACCAGAAAACCAGTATCCAGATCTACCCCTGGATGCAGCGAATGAATTCGCACAGTGGTGAGTTTTACAGCTCCAAGATATAAATTAAATAAAGTGAACTGGCGTTATGAGCAGCTTCCCTAGAAGAACAGGCGGAGAGAGTTTTTTTTTTTTATAGCGCCATAAAAACAATCACGTTCCTCTCCTCGCCGGCGTCGAGACAGGGCCCCCTCTTCTCCTCCTTTTCCCCCTCCTCCTTCTCTTTCCCTAGCTCCCTCTCCCCTAATGGATTGGAGGGGTCGCAGGCGAGCTAAGGGGGAGGCGAGGCTAGGGATGGGAACAGGGACTAGGAAGAATTGGGGGAACCCCTGAAAGTGGAGTCAGGCAGAGTGGAAAAGTGAAGGGGGAGGGGAGAGAGGAAGAGAGAAGGGGAGAAGTTTCTAAAGGGCAGGAGAGAGAGCGAAGCGGAGGGAACCTGAGAAAGTGGGGAAAATCCAGTCAAATGCACTTCTAGAGGGTTCTCCTCTCTTCCCCCTCCCCTAAGCAATGGGGGTTTCCCCCTCTTCAAACTAAGGTTTCAGACTTTCCCCTTCAGCCTGATGTCACTTCACCCTCTTCTTAATCCCCTCACCTCCAGAACAATACCTATCCCCTACATTGGGGACCTAGGAGGCAGTTGGGATCCAACTCCCCCCTCCCCCAGGCTTCGAGGAATTAAGATGGGGGTGGGGCAGAGGCGAAGAGAGAGGGGTGCAGTAGGGTGCTGAGGGAGTTGGGTGGGACGGAGACACTTTTTTTTCCTTGTGTGAATATTTTGGATTATTCCCCTTTACTAATTGTTTTTAGTTTGCTTTGTGTCCGGATCTCTAGGGGTCGGCTATGGGGCGGACAGGAGACGCGGCCGGCAGATCTACTCTCGATACCAGACCTTGGAGCTGGAAAAAGAATTTCACTTCAACCGTTACCTAACTCGGCGCCGGCGGATCGAGATCGCCAATGCGCTCTGCCTGACCGAGAGACAGATCAAAATTTGGTTCCAGAACCGCCGGATGAAATGGAAAAAGGAATCTAATCTCACTTCCACGCTGTCGGGGGGCGGCGGAGGGGCCGCGGCCGACAGCCTAGGCGGCAAGGAGGAGAAGCGGGAAGAGACAGAAGAAGAAAAACAGAAAGAGTGAAAACTGTCTCGCCTCCCCCCACCTATCCCCACTACCCAGGTCGCTCCTCTCCTCTTCCTTCCCAGACCTTCTGCTCCCCTCCTTTCTCACATACCCTATATTTATCACTGGCACAATTTATATTTTGACTCCCTCAGGAAGAATAGGGAGTCAAATGTGGACCTTCAAGTCAGATCTCGCCCCTGCTCCCTCTCCCCAAACACCTCCTGCTCCTTTCCTCTCTCCCTTTCTTCAGCCTCTTCTCCCTTTACTTCCCTGATCCCGCCGGCCTTGGGGGCCTAGGTCTCTGAACCTCGATTCGGATACCATAGGGCTCACTTTGAATGAGAACTGGATCTTCCTCTCTCCTCCACCCCAAGCCCCACTCTAGGGCCCAGCAGCAAAGAGACGACCCACAAGGCGCCTATTTCCCATTCAGCCTCCCCAGGGGCGAGAGGGTCTCTAAAGCCGCGTGAGTCAGCGAGGCCCTACGTAGCGACGCTGCTAAGGATCTGAAACAACCCATGGGGCTGTTGGAGCGATCAGGAAGCTTCCCCCCTCTTTCAACCCCTGCTGGTGCCAGTTCCAATCCCACTACCCCAGCTCAGTCCCCCCGAAGCTCCGACATATTTTCCAGCATAGCCCAATCGTATTTAAAGAATCCTCGGGGGTCATTATGGCATATAACAAACTGTGACAGTTTCTGTGTGAATATTTTTAGCTGTATTTGTGGTCTCTGTATTTATATTTATGTTTAGCGCCGTCAATGTTCCAATCCCAAATTTAAAAGGGGGGGAGGGGGACTGAAAGGAGAAAAAAATATGAATGAAGTTTGTTTAGCCAGTAGGAAAAAAAAGAGGAAAAAAATACAAAAAAGAAAAAAATGCCCCTCGTGTTACCCTCCTGTATAAATCCGTCTCCCAGACCGGTCCTCGAGTATTTAATAAAACTGATATTATTTTTAAAAGTTTATATCCTGATTTCTGCTCATTCGCTCGCCCCATCTCCTGTACACGATGGGCGAAAGTTGGTGTTGGCGCCGAGTCCTAGCTGCGTCTCTATGCCTCCCCTGGCGGCTACTTCTCTCCCCCAGACCTAGTTCCAGTCCCTTCACACTCCCATTCCCTTCTGGTTTCCTCTCAGAAACTTCAGGAGCAGGAGCCCCGAAACATTCTCTCTGTGCTTCCTCTTTGTCCTCCTGCTCTGGGCTGAGTTTTCTCCCTTCGATCCCTTCCCCCGGAAAAGGCAGTCTTCAGTTCCCCTCTTCTCTCTCCTTCCCAGAAAAAAAAAAATAGAATTTCTCATTGGAAAAATCCCTTCTAAAAGCCAATAATTCAGGTTGGAATCGAATCCCACTCTCAGAGTCTCTTGAAAGACCTTTAAAAACCTTGAAGATTTGCCTCCTGATTCCACTATTCCCCCCAAAAAATAAAATCCAGGAAAGAAAAGAAGTTCCCTCCAGGCACAGAGCTCCCAGAAGAGAGAAAAAGCTGGCGAGCTGACCCCTGAACTGGGGGCCAGATGAGGCGAGATGTGTGGGAGGCAGCGAAAGGTGAAGAAAAGATTTGGAGTCATTTCGTAGAGGATTTGTCGATTCAAGGACGCTTAGAAAAAGAAAGACGGGAAATTCAGCTCTCTCTTCTGCTGGGACTCAGACAGAAAGGCAAAAGCATATCTTTCTTCACTCGCCCCTCATCAGCACCCCAATTCTCCTTCTCCCTCAGCTTCCCTTTCCCCCGATCCCAAGTCTGGTAGAAGAGCAAAGTTCACCTTGGTCTTTTCCCCTGCCCTGGGCCTTCTCTTTCCCTCCTGCCTTGCTTAGAAACCCTGACCCAAACTGGGGAGGAAATCCTTTCCCAGTGAATTGGAATGTTGAGATGGGGTCTTCAAGAGGAATGAAAAGCCAAGAAGATTTCCAAAACCCCACACATCCCAGGCAGCTGCCAGAGCTTGGTGTTTCTCAATCCAGGGGCGGAGATTTCCCCGGGAAGGAAGGAAGGAAGGAAAGAAAAAATGTGATTTGGAGTTGGGGAAAAAGGAATGGAAACCAATAGACATCTTAATGGGCTCTCCTCCAACTGGGAAATCGTGTCCTGCCCTTCCTCATCTGGGACTTCTTCTGGCTGGCTGCTCCCCTAGATCTCTCCTCTGCTTCCCAAAGTCTTCTTCCTTCTCTGTCATGTTTTCCCCCTTTCTCCAAAGAAACTCACAAACTCTTTATGGAGTTTGACTTTACAGGAACCTAACCCAGAAGACCTGAGGCCTTAGAAAGGGCATGTCTGCAAACACCTGCCCCAAAGGGTGGAAAACGGGCATTTATCGAGATTTTTATAAATCTCACTTTTCTGTGACTTCACATAATATCCATTTTCTCTGCCTATAGATACTTATTGAATACGTGTGTTACATACACACTGATAGCACTTTCTCCATTCAAACCATATTTGTTTACAGGCTTTTGTGTCTGACTTCTCATAAAACAAATATCACCTAAACTAGCACCACTAAATTACTCTAATTCCTACTGTGGAGTTGGATACGAGTGAATATGGAGTGAGGTCTAATCAAAATTATTTTCTCCTCACCTCCAAGCCCTTCTTAGACATCCTCAGTCTACTTTGGCCTCCACGACACCCACCTCAGCTTCCCCAATTCTTGAAGATCCAGGCATTCCCCTTCCCCAAATACTCCTGAGTGTCTGGACTCCCCTTTCCAAGCGGAGTCGTTTTGGAAACCTAATTAACTCTATTTGCTCCTCCCCCTTCTCTAAGGCAGGAGACTTAGGTCCTTTTAATTAGGAAACGAGGAAACAGACCCTTTCCCAGCCACCACTAAATGAAGGGTTTAGCATCTTCTCCCCTCCCTCCCCCCACGCGCACAAATTCCTGTAAACTAGCTCATTCCAGCAATCCTAGAAGGCCCTGGGGGAGGGAGGGGCGACGATCTATTCAGAAAAGCCCCTCTGCGCATCCTAAATGAGGCCCCATCTTTCCTTAAAATTAAATACAATTTAAAAGGCCAACTCAGGGGGGTTTGTGTAAAACAGCACAGCTTCTCTTTGCTAGGGTAGAAAAATCCACCCAGGAGAGGCGAGGATGACGAGCCAGGGTGCAATACCGCCAAGCCTACGCCAGGTGTCGCTGTGGACTCGTTGTCCCCGCTACCCCCTAATTCCAACAACCATTTTTTTTTCTCCCCCTTCTTCTCTCCCTTTCTCTCTATCCTTCTCCCCTCGGTTGGGCTGTGCCAACATATCAAGATGCGTTTCGCCGGCTTCCATCACTAACCTCCCGGAGGTCATCAAGCCAAATTTATGAGTGGCCGCCCGAGTCACGTGACTCTATTTAAGGATCCCTTATTTGGAAAGCGCGCATAGGATAAAGAAAGAGATATCTCCACCTATAAATTGTGCACTTTGGAGAACAAAAAACCCCTCAACTTCAAAGAGTCACAAATCACCCTTAATCAAAAAGGGTGCAGAAATTTTTTTCGTCCCTCCCCGCCATGAGCTCCTACGTAGCCAATTCATTCTATAAGCAAAGCCCTAATATTCCTGCCTATAGCATGCAAACTTGTGGGAACTATGGATCTGTCTCAGAGGTGCAGCCATCCAGGTACTGCTACAGTGGATTGGACTTAAGCATCACTTTCCCACCGCCTGCTCCTTCCAACTCTCTCCACGGGTTAGACATGGCTGCCACTCCTAGACCTCACCCAGACCGACCCGCCTGTACCACGGTGGCAGCTCCGGGACACGCTCTGGGCAGAGACGAACCGGCTCCTCTAAACCCCGGGATGTACAATCAGAAGGCTGCTCGCCCGGCGCTGGAGGACAGATCTAAGGGGAGTGGGGAGATCAAGGAAGAACAGGCTCAGACTGGGCAGCCCGCAGGACTGAGCCAGCCACCGGCCCCGCCACAAATATACCCGTGGATGACCAAACTCCACATGAGCCACGGTAAACTTTAGGGCTTCATTTTGTGCGCTTGGGTCCGCCTGGGTTTTATAGGCCATACGGGGCAAATAAAAAGAAAAAACCTGCGGCCATAAATTTTACGGTGCAGGCATCAATTGCTCGTAAAACTGTCCACTAAAAGGCTTAGAGGCTGTATGCGCCCAAATTTACGACGACATAATTGGATCATAGGAACAAAACGTGTATAAAAGGCAATATTCAATTTTTTGGGGGGAGGGAGGGAGTTAAAAAAATAGAGGGATCTGAGGGGTAAGGCAAACTGGCCTTACAGAGAGGGGATCCCCCTTTCACCATCACCCCCATTATTAGGGAAATGATTCTCCTTTGGGGGGATTGAGGAGGCTTTCCAGCCAGGAGGGAGGGAGGGAGGAAGCAGGGGAGGATAAGGGAGGGGGATCCCCTTGTGTTCGGGTCTGGAGGTCTTATTGTCTCGCTGGAGTCCGGGTCTCCCTCCCCATCCCCCTCGGCCCCCTCTGGGTAAGTGAGTGTCGGAGCGGAAAGTTTCCCTAGCACAGAGCCAAGTGTCGCCTCTCCCTAGGGCCAGGGGCTGCTTTCGTTCCCTCCCTTACCCCCTTTGGCCGTCTACCCTGTTCTCTAGTCAGCTGGGGCTAGTTCTGAGACCCATCTTAGGGTGGGGGTGGGGGTGGGGTAGGGAGACGGTGGGACTTTTAAAAAACTATTCACCCGTTCCTGCACTTGCTGGGGTGGGGTTTATATTCCAGAGACAGACGGCAAGCGATCCAGAACCAGTTACACGCGCTACCAGACTTTGGAATTAGAGAAAGAATTTCACTTTAACCGCTACCTCACCCGCCGAAGGCGAATTGAGATCGCCAACAACTTGTGTCTCAACGAGAGACAGATCAAGATCTGGTTCCAGAACCGAAGGATGAAATGGAAGAAGGATTCCAAATTAAAAAGCAAAGAGGCTCTTTAAAGGGAAGAGGGAGATGTGGGATATGGCAGTCCCTTCAAACAGTTCCTCTAGTTGGCTTGAATCTACCTTGGGGAAACTTTTCATTTTCTTTTTTTCCTGTTTTTTTTGGGGGGGGGTGTTTGTGTGTGTGTGTGTGTGTAAAATTTTTAGGGGTGGGGGTAGAGGTGTGTGTGTGTGTGTGTGTGTGTGTGTGTGTGTGTGTGTGTGTGTGTGTGTGTGTTGGAGCTGGGGGGATTTGTCACGGACTCTCTAACCCTGCAGACAAAAGCGGTTTTCGATTAGTATTCAGCTTTCCAACCGCAGCTTGACTCAGAGTGTGTTGTTGTGTTCATTCACTTCTTCAGTCCGTCTCCCTAAGCCCTCCTGGCGATCCAATAACCCAGTGAAATCTCCATAGGGGGTCTCACTAAAATGATCTAGACCCGGGGACTGCCTGATGGGTCAGGCGTGGGGAAGGAAAGAGTTCTTTGCCTTCAAAATCCTCCTCCCGAACCCGGCTGCTACCAATCAAGGCAGCAGCCAAGAATCCCCTAGCCTCAGCTTCTTGTCCCCTTCATCTCTGGCTAGTTTCCTGAAGGAGAGGCCGGTATCAGTCTATTCAGGGCTGGGGTGGCTTGGACCCCGCCCCTATAACCCTCTTTGAGCAGAGCCACCACCTTTGGGTTCGAAATGTGTAACACCCCCTTTCAGCCGACCTTCAGCCTTTCTTTGTTCGAGGGGCCCCTGCTACAGAGCTGGCGAGTTGGGACCAGGCCCAGGCCCGGTATCTTTTCCGCAGTGCTATGGGATTCTATAGGTGTGGGTGGTGGTCTGACTGTTTGAGTGAGTGGGTTAATTTGGGGGGGGGGAGGTTGTTTTGTTTGTCAAACTAGATTTTCATTATTTTTTTATGATTTACATATGAAAGGGGAAAAATTTAATGAACTCTGGACACCCTCTTCCGAGCCCTCTCGATATTCCTAAGCATTCCTCCTCCTTTCAGTTTTGGGAAAAACTGTCACCCCAAACCAGCTCCCCGCATGCTGAGGGCCGGCTCCCCGGAGTCCCTGCACTGTTTGTATGTTTTGGGGTCTACCTTGATGTGATGTGCTCTCTGACTTCAGTACCAACTCTTGGTGACCATGTAGTCCCTTTCTGGCAACTTTCTTTGGGGGAAATTTCCCCACCACTGTCACCCAACTATTTATTGACTCTGGGTCCATTATGAAACTATATTTTGTCATATTGAATAAAGACCAATAGACATAAAGTCTGAAGGAAGACACCGAATCCTCTCTTTCTTGATGGGTAAGGGAGAGGGAAGACGGGTGGAAGTCTCTAAACTTTTTGTGGAGGCTTCTTGAGGGGTTCCCTTTACTTTTGGGAGTCATTCCTAAAGAGAGGCTTTTAAGACCAGATGTGGGGGTGCCCAGGTTGGTTGACAATGAGGGAAAAGAAATCCTAGATTTCAAGGCTTTGGAAATTGGAGAGGAAGGAGAAAGCACCTTCCACTTGGCTTGGTTGGGGGCATACATTCGAACAGAAAAAGACAGAAATGTACTAGCATATGTATATGTTCTTTATGCATATATGATACAACCTCTGGGTTTCTATAAGTAATCTTTGTCTGGGGTCACCCTTCCTTGGGCCCTGTTGAATGTCTGAGCTCTGCTAAAAAGCAGCTGAAGATTCATGGCTCCGTTGGTCAGGGCTGCCTCTTTCAGTTTGAGAGTCTTTTTGGGGACTGGTTGGCAGGTTTCCTTCCTTGAGTCCCTTGGCACATATTGTTAGGGGTGGGGGAAAGGGAGACAGGACGATCTGGACCTAGGAAAGGCTGAATTTTTCCACAAAGAGAATCAGACTTCTCCCCAAGTAGTATCTCTTGAAGGAGTGCCCTGTCTTGGCAAGTTTGTGGTAACAGGGGAAAAAGAGGTGGGGACATCTGACTTTCCCTCTAAAATCTTGGGAAGAAATATATGAAATTGTGTATGTATGAAGATGGGGAGGGAACAGAGACAGGGTGGTCTGCATTGTGTCTGTGTAGCATAAAATGGGTCTGTTAGGTCTGTCTCTCCACTTTGCTGAGCAAGGGTAGCCCCTTGCAGGCCTGCTAATTACCCGGGTAATTCAAGCAATGCAGGTAAACCTTCTTGGCTCAAATCTATTTTGTGTTTATTAATGTACATATTAATGCATTTAGGGGAAAGGAGGAGGCAAAATTCCTCCCAGTGGTGGTGGCTGTAGAATGGACCATACAAACACATTGTGGATTCTCCTCACTGGACAGTAGAGACATGAGAGTGATAGAAGGACGAGGAAGCAACGTACAGTAGAAACAAATGTAGCAGCCATCTATGGCCCCATAAAAGTTTATAGCATTTCCTCCCTACCATCTACAATGGAGGTAATTTCCTGAGTTTGAGCCTGATGCCATCCCACCATTCCCCACCCTCCAGAACTGCTTGGGAAGGAGCGGGAGGGAAAATCCAAGGAACTGGGCCTCAATTTGCCAAAGGTCCCAAGGAAAAAGCCCCAAGGAAGTGGAGGCCAGGGGCAGAGAGGGATTGGGCAGGAGGGAAGGTGAGTAGGATATTTGCAATTATTAATGATGAAGCTTTTTGGATGTATTACAGTCCTCTGTATTGACTCCTCTTCCTTTCAGCACAACCTGTCCTGTTTCTGTTTTTGTTTTTCATTTCTGTGAAGGGATCTAAGGGGTCCTTTTTCCTTATGAACCCTTCTCTATGTCCCCTTCCAGGCCATTTAACTCTGTCTGAACACTCAGTTCTAAATGAAGGTTTGGCTGGTGTTGTGACTCCCACCTCTGGGGTTCCTGGACCTGCATTCCCTGCTTGTGATCGCTCAAATTATCTGTCTCGCTAGCTTGCTTTCACTCTGAAATAAAATGTATAATTTTCTTCAGGGAGTTATTTTAATTTTTTCTCCATGCTGAGTAAAACTATTGGGCGATCGCTGAAGCAAGGAAAATCACTGTTGTCTCCTGATGGGTAGCAGTTAACTAAGAAAGAGCACACCGAGCTTGCTCCCCAGCCCCTCTCTGTCCATCCGGCCCTCCCTAGCTGCCTGGACTCAGGTTCACCCAGGGGAGAGGGAGATGTAGTTCTCAATAGGACCCCGGGGGACCTGTAAATACCGAAAGCCAAACACTTCCTCCTCCCAGGTGGTTATCTCCTCTCTCCTTGAAAGACCCGGAGTTCCTCTTCACTTTCCCATCCCTCTAGGCCTGCGGTAGATTCAGCCGATGTCTCCTTGAGCCAATTCCAGACTCTATTTTTGCTCAGCTTTCTGTCATGATGGCCTTGGGCCTTCCCTTCTCCTAACACACCAATCTCTATTTCTTGGTTTCCCAGATCAAAACAGTCAAAGCTTCCTTCTCTCTTCCTCTACTCTTTCCTCTGACTGCTTGGGGAGGGAATTTGGCAAGCAAAGCTAATGACTTTTTTCCTACTTACACCCCCTCACCAGCCTCAGGGTTAGGGACTAAGACATCTTGTCAGCTATAGACAACATCTAAATATTTGGCTTTGGGGTTTCTCTGGAGAGTTGTTTGGAGGTGAGGGGGAATGCATATGAGTCCCAACCGGAGACCACAGATCACTTCTCTTCCTTGCCCCCTCCCTTCTCCCTGGAGCCCAACCCTTCTGGCAGCAAGAAAAAAAAGGGGAAGAAGCATGACTTACCTTCCCGAGGGAGTGGGGAGGGGGGGCACGGGCCCACTCTGAGGAATAAGAGGAGAGAGGAGAAAAAAAAAGAGGAAAAAAAATCACGAGACCACTGAAGGCGACAGGTCCTCATGAAAATAAGTCAGTAACTAAGTAAGTAAATAAATAAATAAGGACCCACCCTCCCCTCCCCCCCACCATGCAAGGGCGTGCGGGGTGGGGGAAAGGGAGGAAGCAAAGAGGGCTTTTTAAGTGTAAGTGAGCATTCGAGAAATAACGCATGGCTTCTATGTGAATTTAGGAGTTTGAAACTTTTGGAGGTTATTTATGTGAATGGCCCGAAGGCAGGCCCGTGAGTGGCTCTTGGGGGACCACGTGATGTCATTAAACCAAGTTTTATGGTGTAGGGAGAGCTGACAAACCCACAATATATTTACATCATATATAATCTTAACTGTCCAGCAACGCAGCTGCTGGTGAGGTTTAATGCTAGGACAGAGAGCCAGGCAGTTAGAGGGGATTACGGCGGCTGGGGATGATGTTAAGAGAGGTTACATCTTCGCAAATGAATCCCAGGCGGACGCTGTAAGTTAATTCTCTCTCTCTCTCTCTCTCTCTCTCTCTCTCTCTCTCTCTCTCTCTCTCTTTCCTCCCTCTTCCCCCCCTTTCTCCGTTTTACCCATAACCCCCCCCCCAACTAGTTGTGAATGCAGTTAAAGGGAGAGGAAGGGGAAGAAGTCCCTTGAAAAGAAAAGAGAGAAAAGGAATACTGGGGGGGGGGGGGGGGATTGGGTGGGAAAAGCTGTTGTATTTGCAGGGTACTAGGATAAGGCCGGGGCGAGAGTTAAGTTCTTTGGCTCATCCTTCCCTCCTGCCCCTCCACCTCATTCTCTCTCAATCACAAGTTATTCTTATAAGGGACTTCTGGAAGAGAGGATTTAGTTCACTAAAGAATTTACCTCCCTTCCCTAACCTTCCCAGTCTGGGAAGACTGAGAAGCCTGGATAGGGACAGAGTTGTGTTGGCTGCTTGTTGGAGTATTCATATTCTGAGTGCAAAGCAAACTTCCCTCTTTCCCCTACCCACTTTCCCCACCCTTGCCCTTGGTCATAATTAGTTGACTTCAAAACTTTGGCTGGATTGGACTGTCTTGAAGACACAAGCACTGGTTGGACTGAGAGGTAGGCAGGAGGGAAGAATGGGAGATTATGTTTTTTTCCTTCCCCTGGTGGAGCTGGGAGTCTCCTGGGAGTGTTCTTTTTTTTTTCTTCCTCTCTTCACCTTCGAGGGTGGTGGGACTTCTGAAGTATCTTTTCTAAGGAAAAGGGGACCTCAGTTAGAGGTAGACTGATCCTAAGACTCAGGAAATAACCCTGAACCTCATTTATCCTTCCCTCTGCACTCTGGGCCAAGCTAGGGGTTGAGGTGGGAGAGAAAGGAGCTGTCTTCTGGCCCTCAGAATTCAATGTTGTGGTAGAGTCTGAGAGAAGAAGAACGAATTCACAGCTACTCTCTCAAGCTGCCTAATAGATTCCCCCTGCTATTCTTAGCTTGTAGGATGGTCAGGCCCCAGGAGCCTGTGGAAACTAGGATAGTTCAATGGAAGGCTTTGGTTTTGTGTGTGTGTGTGTGTGAGCCCTGTGAATCTGGAAGGAATGAGCACGGAGAAAGAATCCTCTGCCAGGAACACCCTGTTCCGATGGGTAGATCCTGCTATATACCCTAAGGTCTGACTTAGAGGGTCTTTGTACTGGGGGAGGTGAAAGAGAAGAATGTACAAGTATGGGTGTTGGAGGCACATGTCCCCACACGCCTAAGAGCACATGCTCTCCCCTCCCCCCATTATGCGTCACGATATGCTACGTATCAAAATCGTGCACACGTGGAGTCTAGGTGAGTTTATGCCCTGGAGGATTCTCCATCCCAGAGGGACTGGGGTAGTTCAGAACTGTTTGTGGATAAAAACTGGCTTCCTCAAATGGACCAGCAGAACAGGGAATCAAGAGAGAGAGGGGAAAGACATGACATCAGCCTATTCAAAGACAAGGGGCTAGGATACATGGATGGTCAAAGCAATGTTGGAGGTGGGAGAAGGGCAGAAGGGGATGTGTCAGCATCAACTAAGAGTAAACCAGAAGCCTGAAGTGGAAGAGGGAAATAGAGAGAGACCCAGGGAGACAAAAGCAATAATCCAGAGAGGAGAGGAGAGACAGAGGCAGAGAGATATAGAGCCAAAGGGAGTTATTTAGAAATCACTTTAGCTATCTGTCTAACTATCTTATCTTATTCTTCCTATGCCAAATGGGTTCAACAGGAACGTAAATTTTAAGAATTCCTCTTCTCTGCTTCATCCCCACCACACTGCTCCAGTTTATCACTGAGCCCTGGCCAATAAAAGCCTCCAAATGCTCCTTCTTTCCCTTCACTTGGAAGGGTAGGAAGCCTAGCCTCCCCTACCCTCATATTGGGATCTCTATTATTAGGCAATCCTTCAACATCACCCTCTTGGCAAATCTTGCTTTAATAATCATTTATGCATTTATTAATCATCTTTCTTCAGATGCTTCTTCCCTCTTCTTAATCTTCCCAAACTCTATGCCCACTTATTGTCTCCTCCCTCCGCTCGAAGCAATACTTCTTCCTTTCCCAGTCATACCTTCTACTCTTCTCTTACTCTAATTCCCACTTCTGAAAATTGAAAGTGGTAGGTTGCACTGAGCCAGGTCTTTCTGGAGCACTCACTAGAGTGTATGTTTTGGGTATATTACCCATCACTTCCCCCTCATCCGAATGCTTCAGCTTTCTTGCTTATTCCCACGACTGTGATGAAAGAGACAGCTGAGTTTCTTTCTGAGGAAAGGATAGAGTCAGGAAATCTGGGAGTAAGAAACAGCATTAGTAGAAATACTTGACTCAACCATAAACACGGCCCAGGAACATGCGTGGTGTGGCGTGTGCTTCACACACAAACAGGAGCGAGGATTCTCTCCTATCTCTGTTGGGTTCTTTCTCTCTTACCTGGACACCATAGCCCCATTTAACTTCCCCGTCCCCACTCCTTCCCTCCTGCACTTTGCATTGGTCAGTTTCACGGTTCTGTCCTTTTCACTTAGGGAAACAGAGAGGTGCTAACAGAGACAGTTTCTTGGTCTTTCGGTCGCTCTGAGCCACCTCTGCATGAACTTGGCTCCTTTCTGAAGAGGAGGAGGGCCATTCAATGCCGGCTGTCCTTTCATCAGGTGCCAAGGTACCTTCACTGCAGCAGGAGGGTATGCTTGTATTTTTGTTCCTAGGTCTCTAACCCAGGGAGAGGTCAAGCAACCAATCAGGCATGCGCTGAGCAGGGTCACATGCCCCCCGCCAGCCAATCAACAAAAAGTCCTTGGGTCTCTTTCTCTGTTGCCTTTCTCTCCCCCCCCCCCGTCTTTCTTTAGTCCCCCACACTCGCCACCCCCACCCCCAACATTAATCTGCCCTCACCAACGGGCAACACTGGGAACCATATTACTCTGTGAATGGTGCTGGCTTTCTCTTTGTGACTCTCTCTCCCATTTGCCCCCATCCTATCTTGGGGGAGTCCTGAGCTCTATTTACCTGGTTTTGAGGACGATGGGTCTCTGATCTAAATCTGGTTTCCCAAAGTCTCAAATCTAAAGGTTTTACTGAGGCTAAAGGGTGGGGTAGGAGGGAATTGTCCGAAGGATTTTTAGTGTGGACCTGACCCCTTTGTGTTGGATTCTAAGCTTTCATGGATTCCATTTTAAAAGCAAGAAGAATCTGAAGCCTTCAGTTCCCTTGATCTAAATGCAGACTTTTAAAGACTAATCTCACAAGTGCTAAATTTTCCTCAATTTTTGTCCAATGTTGTCAGGCGTGGTGATAGTGAGAGTAAAGAGAGATATTCTAGTAACTTACCGGGATAAAGGTGTCCTCAAAGATGAGGCAAGGGTTTGTGGTAGAAATAAGTAAAACTCAAAGTGTGGAAATAAATGTTTTAAGAGAGAAGGTGAGGAGTGAAGATTTTGTAAAGTTGGAATTGGGTGGGTCCTTTTGGGGGAAGAAGTCTAAAATTAACTGGGGATAGGGGAAGTACATAGGCCAGAAAGTCCAGAAAGGGACAATAACCAGGTGGATATTCCTTCCCATAAACCCTCTGATGATAACCATACAACTGTTTGAGTTGCTAATTCTTTCCTCCTTTTCTCTTTAAAAAACAATCTGGTTTAAGGTTAATTTATCCTGAGGAAAATGTGGATCAATATAAAAGAGAAAGTGTGTTTGTGTATGTGTGTGCAAGTCTAACAGAATGCATGTGCATGTGTATAGAGATTATCTCCGATTATCAGTGTGAAAGTGTGAATGTGTCTAAGTATGTGGAGTGTGAATGCCCTATTTAAGAGTGTGTATACACACACACACACACACATAACTCCTGTTTTATATATATGTGTGTGTGTGTGTGTGTGTGTGTGTGTGTGTGTGTGTGTGTGTGTGTATTCAACAGGAGTTCATGTGGGTGTATGCCTGTGTGAGAGAATCTATAAGGGGGCAAGGAAAGTGAGTGAGTCAAGTTTATAAAATACTTGTCTTGTAGTCAAACCCCAGCGGAATACAGAAACTTAGGACTTTCTTTGCTTCAAAATTCAAACTCCACTTCTCAGAACTTTGTTACAGGGACATTTTCCCTTTTCAGACTTCCACGGAGACCAATAGAAAAGGGAAACTTCCTTCCCCTCCTTTGCTTCTAACCCCTTATTTCCCACCACTCCCCACTTCAGATACATCATAAAACCTCTAGTGAACTCATCCAACTGTCTCTCTTGGCTAGAAGGGAATCTCTACCCCTCTTGGGCTTTGGAAAGGGCAGAAATTCCAATTAAGTAAGTGGAGAGAAAGTTGGAGTGTCCATTGTTCCATGCCTTGGCTTGTTCTCAGTATTTATTTGCTTTTCTAAGTGGGGGGATGGGGAAGACAAATACACACAGGGCCAGGACCATTGAAGTCAGGTAAAAAGATTAGGTAAAAATAAAAAAAAAACCTGGAAGAAAAGAGGAGGAAGGATGGTAGGAGAGACTGAATCTTTAATCCAAAACCTATCCTCTGCAGATTCCCTAATCACCTACCCCACAGGATATACTCTTTACTAATAAGTGATTTTTTTTTTGGTGGGAGGAGATACCTTGGGTTCTGGATCCTCAATATGCAACATCACCAGATTGGATTTCAGATACCTGAAGTCACCAAATCTGTGAAGAGTGGAGGGAGGGGAGGAATACGGTAATCATGTTGATCTTGTGGCAGGGAAATGTTTTATCTGGAGAATTTCAGTTCATTAAAAATAGGCCCTGGCAATTGTTTAAGTTAAGGCAACTTTCACTCTCCATCAAGATTAGTAGATTTGAAGGGAGAGAGGTAGGGATGAGATTTTTGTTTGTTTGAAGGCTTTAGTTTATTGGGTTTTGTTATGTAGGCATAGATACCACCTCAGAGTGTCTTTCTTCAAGAGAAAGGTCCTGAATTCAACACCTTGGTTATACTGGATGGGGGGGGGGGGGAATCTAGTTTTGAAATGAGGACATGAAGGAACCTCCTGTGAAAGTAGTTTTGTTGAGGTGTCAAGGGAGGGAGATTGGATGGAAAGGAGAGATGGAAAGGAGATATCCTTCTAAAGACTAAAGTCCCCTTCTTTTTCCTCTTTTTATGGAGCCTATATAAGTCAGGACTATCTGTTCAGTAGATTTCCCCTTCTGTATCTTATGCCAGTGGTAAAGGCCTGGAAAGATCTTCAGTGCTTGGAGGCAGAGGGTGTTTGTTGTGGAGTGGATGTGAGGGACACAGTGAGAGTCGAGATGAATCTTTTTGCCCATGTGCTTCTTTATTCCTTTAGGGATCCAGCTCTTTATTTTCCCAAGGATTTCTGGGGAATTAGGAAGGAAAACTGGTTAGAAAAAAAGTATATGATATAGTGGAAAGATTTGGAACCAAAAGATAGGAATTTAAATCCTGGTTCTGCTACCATATGCCCTTTTACATGTTTGTTCCTTCTGAGCCTCAGTTTTCTCATGCATGAATGTAAAATAATTGGATTAGATTATCTCCCAATGCCCTTTGGAATGTGTATACAACGTGTTTCGAAACATACTAGATTAACATGTTACCCAGTGTGTGCTGGATGGGTTTGAATCTGCTCTGCTCTGCAGCTGTCCCAAGACACACCCCCCTTTTTTTTATAGCATCCATATACCCTGGGAGGAACTCAATACCAGGTTCAACATCTGATTTAGGACATACTTTAAGAATTCCAGAATAAGGAATTCCAGGTGTGACTGGAGGTATCAAACATCACATCTGGTCTGTAATGTAATATATTGCATGCAATGTTGGTGTGTTTCTGTGTGTAAGGGGATGTGTTTATTTATACTCAAGCCCACAGATGTGTAGAGAGATTCCCAGCAAGTAGCACTATATGCTTACATAAAAATGGGTGTATATATCATATATAACTATAAATCTTTTTGTAGTTCTACATTTGTGGCTGTGTGTATAAACAAGTGCATGTTTGTGCCTGTAGATTTGTGTAGGTATCAAAGATTCCAGTTTCTTCAGTGCGAAGGAAGTTGGGTATTCTCCCCCCAACCATTTAAACCAGCCTTCTTTTCCCATCTTCTCTCTCTTCCCCTTCTCTCCTATCCCCATCCCTCTGGCAATTCCCAATCCTTAATTTTGTGCCTCAGAAACCCAAACCTACCTAGAAGACCCTACTGACAACAGATCCTCCCCTTGGGTGACCTTTGGTATTTATTTCTGTCCTGGCCATGAGTATAGTTGGTTAAACTGGGTTAATGTCAAAAGAGAAGGCTTTATTTTCCTTTGCTCTCCTCTTCCTCCTCCTCCTCCCCACTGCCTGGGGGGCTGACCAATTGGAATATCTGTGATTTAAATTCCCTTGGACTTCTTGATTGCACAGGCATTGAAGAAAATCTTTTTCAGCAAGTACTTTAAAAAAAAAGGAAGAGGTAATTTTCTAATCAGTTGGAAAGTCGGGTGTTAGGGAGGGGGTAGGGAGGGTAGTTACTGTCTATGCCTTTTGAATTGGGCTTCCTTGCTTTTCCATTCTCCTGGTGTAGGAGTGTTGGGTGGGGGTGGGGGTGGATAGGGTGTAAGCTAAAGTTTTATTGAAGGCGCTTTTCCGCCGGGAGGAGAGACAGGGTCATAAACGCAGAGAGGAGGTTGTTTTGATCTGGTCCCTTCCCAGGAAACGGCATCTGAGGCTTTGCTTTGTAAATGCTCCCCAGCCTGCTATCTAAAAGGCATTTCACTCCCTAAGTCCTCATCATTGTCCCTCCCCGCCAAACTCACCCCCCAATAAAACCCAATTAAAGAGGAAGCGAAAAGGAAACCCTTCTGATTCTCAGCCCCTCCAGCGCACCTAGACGGAAGAGTCCGCATTCTGTCTCTGTCTGTCTGTCTCCACGTATCCATGTCTCTGTGTGTCTGTCTCTGTCTCACCTTTGGTGCTCATTTTGCCATTTCGTGGCCTACACTAGAGACATAAAACGGAGAATTAGAACAGTTATGTATGTAATCTTCCATTCTCCCTTAGCTCCCGAATCTTCCACTTTTCTTTGGAGAAAGAAAAAAGACTCTTCCTTTTTCCCCTCAAGGGAAGAGCTGCTCCAACTCTTCATCTTTTTTTTTTTTACTATGTAGCCACGACTCTGTCTTGCCTCTCCCCACCTCTTTGCCTCCAAAAGACACAAAAACTCCCCAGACCTCGAGACAGTCTCCCCAAATAACACTGAATATAACACAGGGGTGGGGGGGAAGCTATTGGTACCAGAAATCTGAATGTGTTGGCATGGACCAGGAGCTAGGCATGCAGATCGCTCAGGTTTCCTTCTTCGAGGGACTTCTTGCTTTGATTTGACCCCTTCCTCCAAATATAAAAGTCGGCTCCCCCCCATATAGGATTTCTGAGGTTTACATAAGAGCTTGTGTGATCAAAAGAGGAAAATCACTGTGGGGGTGAGAGGGGGAGGGGAAATGCAACCTCCTAGCCGATCCGAGCTGGTGCTCTGGGGCTGTGGTGCAGAGTAATTAAGAGCTGTGTGTGCGTGTGTGAGAGTGAACGAGAGTAAGTGTGTGTAGTAGCCTTCTTTCCTAGGCGATTTCGCGCTGTACACGCCTGATGTCTCCTCTCTATGGAGCTGCCTCCAAACAAAATCATATTTTATCCAAATGACCCCATTTCGTAATGTTAACGAGCCTTCCCCTCGTGACACCCGGAGCCCCCCGCTGCTTCTGCCTAAGGAGTCTCTGAATCCCACGTCGGAAGAGCTTTTCCCTTGGATTGTGAGGGGGTGGGAGCGGTGTGGGTGGAGGGAGGGAGGGGGAGAGAGAAAAAGAGGGAGGGAGGAAAGGAGAGAGAAAGAGAGAGAGAGAAATAGGGGGGTGAGAGAGGAGAAGGAAAGGAGGGGGGTAAGGGATAGAGCCAAATGAATCCCCCACCTGCGGCCTCAGTTTCGACTCCACCAGAGGCAATGCTACGCTTCTCCCCCACCCCCGCCCCCAGACTTGAGGGTTAATATTTCTCTCAGGAGAAATGCCCCATATGCTTATAAAGGAGGGTATATATTTCTCCATTTCTGGGGTCTTTGTATGTCGGTCAAACCCAGTGTCTCTTTCTTGGCTTGGAGATGCGTCCGCATTTGATACCTGTAGCCATCATAGACACATTAACTTGGACATCCGTGTCCAGATAAAAATGTGCCTTTCTAGAGAGTTCTGTATATGTGATTGTGTATTTAAAGATCGTCCTCTGGGTATACAGTCAGAAACTATTTTACATACTTCCTCACCACAGCTTTAAATGCATGTTGATGGATCTTCCACTAGGGATTAGAGGTTTCTCTTTACTATACCTGAGTGTACATTATAGCTCTTTCTATAGTGGTGGGTGTACGACTGGGTGCATATTTGTACATCTCATTAAATCCAAATCCATACTGATTTGCTAGTGTATGGATTGTGTATACAAATGAATTTGCTGGTGTATATTTATTAACCTCCCTCTATAAACTTGAATGAATATTCAGTAATGCAGAAAACTGCTATTTATAGATGTCTGTTTTGTAATATAACTGTTTGGTTTCAGATATTGTTCTTAATTATACCTCTACTTACTTGGCCTTCTTCATAGTAAGATTGCATACTTCTGTATTTAGATTTATTTAGAAATGGTCCCTAAGAATAGATACCTATTTTGTCGTGGTCGTGGTGGTGGTGATCTCTTTTCTCCTCCATTTTGGTTTCTGCAATGAAAGTGGGGGGGGGGGGGAAGAGGATAGGAGAAGCATTTTTTTCTGGAGCATTTACTTATTATACTAAATTGCTCCCTGGCCACTCCTAAGTGTGACCTAACCTAGTCTTTGCATTCTTGCCCTACAAATCCCAGATTGAGTGCTGGAGCCCAAATGAGAGGAGGGGAATGATAACCTCAGGTTGCCAGGTCCTATGGACTCTCCTAGACACTTTATAATTCCTTCTAATTCCCTTGCTCATCTTTGGTCTGATCTCTCATCTCACCCAATTGCCCTCTGACTCTACTCATTGGAGCCTCTCACCGTGTCTGCCTTTTTCTAAAAAGAAGGAATGGTAGAGGGAAAATCCTTAGATGTTAGTAAAATGGTAGCAACCTAAGCCTTTCTCCTCTCCCCTCCCCTCTCTTCTCGGGTTGTACACACAGCTAGTTTGGACTCCTCCTGAGTATGTAGTAGGGGTACCTTTCTTTTCTTCTTGCCTCTTGATCTCAGTATTTGGAGAAGAGGTTCAAGGTGTCCGTTAACCTACATGGTTTTCATTGGGGAACCAAAAAAGGGTGCAGCGTCTCCTCTTTGGGGCTTTCAATGCTCACTTCTTCCTGCCCAATTATGAAAGGTACCCAGAGCCCAATTAAACACCCTCCCCTCCCCAGCTCCCAGCAGCCCCGCTCTTATCGGCCTGAATTGATGCTCCAGCCGGCTCCTGTATATCATTTCCAAGATTTCTTCTGTCCAACTCCTCGGTTCCTTTGGCTTCCGCGGGTTTGACTAATGATCGCTACACATGCCAACGTCTTCTGAATTCTAATAACCAAGAGCAGGCGAACTCTTATTTACCCTGCAACATTTCTGCTCTGGGAAGGGGGACTGGGCTTGAGGGATTCAGTCTTGGGGGCGGGAAAGGGGGCCAAGGTTGTAACCTCGTGAAGTTTAGCTGAAGTTTTTCTCTAGCCAAAAAAAAAAACCAGGCGCCCCACCCCCACCCCCCAGGGCTAGGGAAAAGAGCCTCATAAAAATACCAGTAATAGTAACTAATGGCTGCGGTGTTGGAAGGGATCAGAGAATGAAAAGGACGTGAGGGAATAAGCGAGAAGCGTTTATTAGGTGTAAACAGATGAGAAATTAAAATGGAAAAATACGCCGATGGCCGATCAAATAGTTTGTCTCTAGGACGAAAGATAGAAAGTCAGTTCGGGAAAAGGTTATCTCCAACCCTTTATTTGTTACTCTTTCCCAGCCTCCAAAATAATATGGTTCGATTCCACCTTGGCTTTCTCCCCTCTTTAAATCCTCCTACCCTCGGACTGGGTAGATTCAATGACTTGAGGTACTTGGTTCTGCTGGGGGACTACAGTTAACTGGGGGAGGGGAGGCGCAGTGAAAGTTCTCTACTCGGTTTTCCTGAGCAGGTATATGTGCACCTTGAAGAGGTGTGCGGAGACATACGGGGGGGAAATGAAACGCAGATGATCGTCTTTCTGTGTCTGCACCCACTCTTCAATGTTCAAGTTACGACTGTATTTCTTTACACAAACCTTTATTATCCATTGATAGTGGAGAGGGCACATCTATTGGGAAGGGGTTTTATCTTCTCTGCAGAGTTGTGTGTTTGCATTTGTGCCTGCAGAGGTCATAACTGGAGACCTTTTTACTCGAGACCCAACTCTATCGTGGGCTAATGTACACGCTGAACTGTGTAGAACATAAGGGTAAACAATGTGTAGAAAAATAACGTACTTATGACAACATTACAGAGGAAGAAGCCATAGAGAGGTGTCTATATGAATGTGTCTATCTCCTCTCTATTCGTATATGTGTCTAAAAATCAGAATGGATCTCTATTCACAAATACATAAAACGCGTGTATCTCTATCTCTGATACAGACGCAAATAGAAGTGTCTATATTTGCATATATTTCTGGATGACAGAATAACATAATATAAAACAGAGTTAAAGTCAAACCGAGAACAGAGTAGAGGATACTGTAATAGGAACGCAATTTGGGATAACATAAGACACCCAAAGAAAAGACAGAAGATGGATATTTTTTTTTTGGACGCTAGAACAAGATGGGATAATTCGGGTAGAGCGAATCGTACTGAACTATGGAAACAGGAGTGATACTAAGTAAATTAGATGATTGAGAGCAGAGACGAAAATACTAAAGGGAAGTGGGGAAATCTAAACAGTCAGACACAGACTAGACTATAAAAAACGTTAACATAAAGAATTAATCCCTTTCTTAACACAGGAGCGAATCCCCAGTGTACTTCTGGCTAGGGCTTTTTCTGTTCCCAGGGGAGGAAGTTTTCGGGTTCAGAAAACGAGTGGGAGAGTGCAAGAAGCAGATTTGAATTCTCTAGCTCGCAGGGTGAGAGGTGCGCACAGCCCTGGTAGAGACGGAAACAGGGAAGCGAGAAGGATTTCTATCAAGTTGATTAACCGATCACTATTGATTCATTTCCCCGCCTGTCTGGAGAAGACATAGGATGTCTTTTCTCAGAAGTCCAGCTTGCTTCAGGCCTTGGTATCTACCACTCCTATCCCTTCCCCCTCGCGTTTTTGTTTTTGTTTTTGTTTCATTCTAGCGGGCCTGAGTCTCAGAAACTGGGGTACTGATCCCCGGAGACTACTGAGGGGAGATTGGTTTGTCATTGAGAGAACCTATTTATGGTCTAAGTCCAGCCGGAGCAACCTCATCTGGAGGTACTGGGGGAGGGGTTGGGGTCTTAGGTCCCACGGAGAAAGCGCCTAGATTTGTCCATCTGTCCTCTTTCTGGAGAATGGGAAATATAGGGATTGGTAGTGACTGGGATTAGCTGAGGGTGGGTAAGGGGGTTATGAAGAATATGATGAGATTTTTAAAAGAGGACCCTAAGGCTTGGGGAGCTGGCCTAGAGAATTTGTTTGCTTTCCTTTGGCAAGAAAGAAAAAAAAAAATCAGTGCTTGAAAAAGAGAAAAATGTTCAGGGAAAAACAGGGTGCTCTGACCTGCCGATTGGAAGATGCTATTATTACTTTTAATAATAACATTGATCGAGATGTAAGTTGGTGAGGCTCTGGGTCATCTGTGAGGGAGAGAGACCTGAAGAGAGCTTATAGTCTGCAATACATTATCCTTTCTCCAGCTATATTTCTGCAGGGAGCCAAGGACTTTCCCCACTAACTTTTTTTGTTTTTATTTTTTTATTTTAGGGGAAACTAAAGGACCTTGTTTTCCCTAGGGGAAACCTTATGGAAAAGCCAGATCCTCTCCCTAGACCCCATTCATTTCTCTAGGCCCCCTCTGCATACGTGTTACTGATCCTACTAAATTTTACCTTTTCCTGGGCTTTAAAGGCTTCCCCAGGAGAATGCAGTGATGGCTAAAGAGAAACAAAGTCCAACAAATGGGTGACCCCCGGCCAATTCCCAGTCAGCAAGTCACTGGAAGGAGTCATTTTGGCACTGAGGCCTTGAAAAGAAGCCGGTTTCCCTCCCTTCCTCTGCCTCCTTTAACACACTCCCCACCCCCAGAACCCGTAGCTTTCTCCCCATCAGAAGGGGGACCAAAGCTGAGCCTGCCAAAGACACATTTAATGTCTGAGAAAAGAGTCCTCAGCGAGCTCACTACATTTTTCTGCCCAGCTGCAAAAGCCAGCAAAGGTTAGGAGCGCCTGCACCAAGCTGTTCCAAAGCCAGGCTTTTTCTCAGGCCTTAAGAAGACACAACAGCACAGCCACCGCCACCCTTTAAAAAGTAAAAGTCTTTCCCATTCCAAGAACGAAAGTTCAGGTTACAGACCTCCCGTAGCTTCAGCTTCCTCCTTCCAAGTGTCGGAGATTGTAAAAGTAAGAACGAAATTAAAAAAAAAAGTAAAGGGGGGGTCAAGAGCAGAAGCTAAGGTTAAAAGGGGGGTGGAATTCAGTAGACCCTCACGGGGGGGGGGGGGGGTGAAGAGGACCAAAGCCCAAACTAACAATTTCTCCAGCATAAAAATGAAACATCAAATTCGTTAGCCCAGGGCCTTCATTTTTCCCCTTCCACATTATAACTAGTTATTGAACTCACTGGAAGATCTAAAGGCCATTTGCGAAGAGACAAATTTCAATGGAGTTTCCCCATCAATAACTCTATGGCAGTGACCTATTGGAACAAGTCAAACAACCGAGGTGAAATGCGGGTCACTCTGTCTAACCAATATTAAAATGCGTCCACTTTTTAAAAAGCCACTTTAAACGAGATTTGAAGAAAATTGAATTCCAGAGAAAGGAAGGGGAAGGGGGGGGGAGCCAGAAGAGGACCTTGTCCATGATCTCCGAACAAACAAGAGAAATTCATCTTTAATATTTTAAAAGAGGGGAAATGAACGGGTCTATAATTGGTTTTTTTGAGACTATAGGCGATTGTGGGGGGTGGGGAAGGTTGAACATTTTCTAGTGACACGTCCGGGTTATTAAAATCATTTTAGACCAATTCATTACTTTTACTGACAAGAGATTTAAGAAAAAATCAATTAAGCATTTGCATATTCCTTTGCATACATTAGTCCTGTCTGCCAGGCGTCATAAAGGAACAAAACCAGAAGGGGACCTCGATTCAGTTTGGAGCTTTCAAGTTGTTGGGGGGGGGGTGGAGAAATTAAAATGGAATTAATTACTTGTCATCTAGAAGTCAACTTATTTGGAAAGGAAAAAGAGGGAGGGCTGTGGAAGTCTCTTTTCTTTCAAAAAATCCTGCAGTTTGTGGAGTGGGGGAGGGGACGACCATGATCTTCTCTCCCATTCTTTCCCTCCAACCAAAAAAAAACCAAAAAAATTCTTCAAATCCAAATCGAAATACAACCCCCCACCCCCACATGCACACACTTTTTTGCCTTGGAAAAGCAGGGAGTGGGGCGAGTCTAAGGGTTGAGATTTTTTAAAGCATCACCAAGTCTCAAGAGCTACTTATGTTCTGGGGCCGCAGATTGTTAATGGGAGGGGGGAGCGAATATAGGTTATCCAACGGTCAATATGGTAATGCCTGACACAATAACGCCACACACACAATGAACACTTATTTTTCTTCAGTACTGTCAGAAGGGAAGCGCTTTGTATTGAAACATGTTTCCGAAAAGAGAAACCAGATCTAGACGTAGAGAAAGGCGACAGGAGTTGGGGGTTGGGGGGTGATGCAGAGTGTAAATGCAGGGAAAATGCAGCAAACATAAAAATAAAATTAGGAATTAGCAGGATGTGTGCATGAAGGGCTGGGGTGAGAGATGGCTGGTTAGGATGAGGCAAGGGGGAGGAGGATGAAACTAGCTGGCCATGGGGGTGGGAAGGCAGAGGGGGGGATACAAAAGGATGGAGGAGGTTAGTATAGAAGTGTTTTTCACACGCCATGGAAGCCCCAGTGGCTTCTCTATGCAAACAGGAAATCTATGGAAGGGAACAAGTTGGGATATGTAGAATATTCCGTAGGTGAAATGCGTCTGGCCATTAGAGGTGAAGGGCATATGTATGTGCTTGCTCAAAAATAGCTTTCAAACTGGAGAGAAAGTGGATCTATTTAAATATATATACACAGAGTCCTATTGATGTTCACGTGTGTGAGTATAAGCAAAAGATTCCTCTTCACATCCAAAAATTCAATGAGATGTACAAATATGGTATTAAATCCCTGTGTGTGTACATCTTTATGGTGCACATGCTGGCATTTAGCATTATGGTTGTGTGTATATTGTTAGCTAACAAGGTAGTTAATATTAGCTAAATGCAGAGTTAAAGTCAATCCCCAGCCCTACGTTCAGGAAAGTCCCTATAATACAAACTTACCTGAATAAACAGAAGGATTTAGGGCTATGCATCTGTGTGGTCCTTCATGCAGATAATCAATTGAGTTTATTGGAGGCTAGTCTTTGGAAACAGGAAGAAAAGTGTGAGGAGTTTGGAGGTCAGAGGGCTGGGACTGGAAAGGAAGAGTGATAGCGAGCCCTAACGAACATCTAGGTAGATGAGTCCCCTAATACAGGATAAAAGCCATTCCTTCTGACATATACATATCTCTTATCTGCATTTGTAAAGGAATTTCCACACCATGAAACTCCCTCAATGAATGAAATCACAGGTGAAGGGGAAAATAGATACACACACATATACATGTACATTAAGTGTATAGATATACACACAGCTACATTATTCTGGATACATATAATCTATACATGCAAAAGACATATGTGTGTATGTTTGCATGCATTCATGTATCCAGAAGGCTGACAAAGACTGGTATCAGGCCTAGAAAGGAGATTCTGAACATTTGTGGAGAATCTCACCTTTACTTCTCCCTCAGTCCCACCTGAGAACTTTCTGACTTCGGGTCCCAGTGGAGAAAGATGATTTCCAGTCCACGATTAGCCATTGATTCTCTCCCATAGCCTGAAATTACATTGCTTACCTCCTCCTTCCCAAACTGATGGCTCTATCTAGAGCTAGGATCTTCCTTTCCCCAGTTAACCTACCGCTACCTCCCTGCTCAGGCACAGGCAGCTCAAACAAGCCTCCTGCTCCCTCCCACCAGAACCCCCAACTAGTTTTCAACCAAGTTTGGAAACTCAGGCTCTAATTTCCCTGAACGGATTATTCAATGTTCCAGGGGATTCAAACATTCCACCCCAAGCCCATTGAGGGTGTGTGTGTGTGCACAAGAAGGGTGCTTTTTCTTCCCTTCAGGGAGAAGGAATGTGCCCCTTTCCAGGCAGTGTGTGTATACACACACTCACATCCAAGCAAAACCCAAACTCCTGTTCTAAAGTATGAACAGTCTTGGGACTGAAGAATACAGATTCAGTCATGGTGGGCAGTTTGGTAGCCATAGATTGCAAAACTTGGAAGTCATAGACCAGACTAAGAAGAAATAAAAAGAGGAAAGGGGGAATGGGTAACACTTTAAAGAAAGACTACTTGGTTGCCAACGAGAGCAGAGGAGAGGATGGCTGCACTTCCGAAGCTGAATTTTGTTTCTTCTTATTCTCCCCTCCTGCTCCCCCTTTATCTCTTTTTCTCAATCCCTTAATGAGAGGGAGAGGGCTTAATTTGGGGGGAGAGGAGACCTTTCACCCTCCCCCCACCACAATTCTCTAAGCGGAAGGGATGAGCCCTGAGTCTCCCTGCTCTAGCCTCTTCCTCTCTCTCAGTTCCTCTTCCCTTTCTCCTTCCCATTCCCTTAATTGAAGATGTTCTAATTAAACCCTCAAATAGTTGTTATGCTGTTTTAAAAGGTACTAATTCAAGTGTCAACCAGGCCGAGAGAGGAGGGGAGGCAGCAGTAGTGGCAGTGGCAGCGCAGGGTGGCGAATTAAAGGTAGATTGACTAATCACGGCGGCGATCATAATAATAAAATCAGAGGGGGAAAAAAAATCACATTATGACTTTTCGTGGAAAGAAGGGAGCAGGCAGCGGCCGCCAGCAGCACGCCTACTCCGACACAAAGAGCCTCGGCGATTCCCCTAGACTGATTTATGACGTTTTACAGCCCTATAAAAGCTGCAGCGACGAGGCAAACGCTCCTACCACCGCTGGCAGATTTAGTCTAATAAATAAAACATAAACAGTTAACTTTATGTGTCACTTTTATTGTTATCAAGTAAAATATAGCTGGGCCCGGCAAGCTATGATTTTAAACTATAATTGTTATCAAGTACAACAAGGGGACCCGGCTCCCTCCCTTCCTCTCTCCTCTCCTCTCCCCTCCCCTACCCCCCCCACCTCTGCCCCCACCCCCCACCAAACTATGACTTATCCAGGGGCAGTTAATTGGAATCGATGTCCTGAAGTGCCTTCTTCAGCTCTGGCCAGGGTGTTTTGTATTGGGCCTTACATTTCCCCCACCTTGGTGAGATTTCTACTTACATCCCCCCTTCCTCCTTCTGAAAGCCATCAGGGTAGTCTAATTTGGGGGGAATAGGGATGGATAAGGACATCAGTAGGAGTCTACTCAGGTCCTTCTCCCATCTCCCAATACTCCTCTCCCTTCTCTCTTTCACCTTGTCCCTCCCCACCTTCCCACAGGCCCAGCTGAGTCAGAACCTAGTCTTGGAAGAGCAGAATCTTCAGCTGTCTTCTGTTTTCCAGTACACAACTTGCCAAAGGACTCCACTTCTACAATTCCTCCCAAAAAACAAAACTCTGACTTCTAGGAGGACTGGGGGAAGTTTTGCGCTTATGACTCAGCCTTAAGCCAAGGGTGTTCTGGGATGCATGTGTAAGTGTGTTTACACACATGTACCATAAATATTGCCTCCCACCTAAAAATAAGGTATACACATACACTTATATATACAATGGGCCCTGGCAAGCATTCTATCACAAAACTTACTTATCTCTACTTATGGAAATATCCTGCATCTACTTGTGTAACAGCTATAGTTATAGGTCAGCTATAGAGATATGGTCAATATTGATAGAGTTCTATAAATGTTATCAGTTTTTTTCCTTCCAAAATCCCAGATGCAGTCCTTTTAGATGATTTTCAAGAGTTGGAAAGCCACGATAGGTAGGACACTGGAAAAGTCCCAACAGTGAAAATGTAAAGGAGATACTCTGGTTCTAGTGGGGGGAGAGCCTGTGAGAATGAGGAATCGAAGAGGAAGAGTTCTGAATTCTGCCTTTTTCCAAAGACATAGCATCTCTCTCCAACAAAGTTAAGGGCATCCAGACCTTCAGGCATGACAGTCATTTGCATACAGCCAGCTCTACCTGCCAGGTAAAATTCTTTACCTCACCTTCTCTCCCAACAGTCGGAGGGGAGGTTTGGGGGGAGGGGTGGTTTGGGTGAGTGTGTTTAAGTGGGGCAGAGAAGGGATGGGTTCTGGTCTTCTTAGACTTGTGGTACACCAGTGTCTTGCTCAGCCTGGTGCCCCCTCCCACCCAACCTCTGCTCCAACTTCACACTCTTCACTGGTTCTCGACCTAGACAGACTGAGACATACAACCATTAATGGGTGCATTCGGAAAAAATACATACAATTAAGGAGACACAATACGACTGGGATTTGGGGCTCTCTGACTCAACCTTCCAACGCCCCAAATCAGATTCTACTTCTGAATGGGACTTGGGGGTTACCCTTGCCTTCTTGGGCTGGTGAAAACAAACTGACTGAAGGGTTGAAGGAGGACACCCTAACTCCAGTCAGTCTGGGTCTAGTCTCCCCCTCACAAAGCCCCCCACTCACCCCTACACCACCAACACCAGGAAAAAAATTGGATACATTTTGAATAAAGCGATTCTGTTCCTTATCCGGGGACTAGGTTGCTTGGCGTGATTGGCCGGCGGAGTCACATGGTGAAAGTAACTTTACAGGGTCGCTAGCTAGTAGGAGGGCTTTATGGAGCAGAAAAACGACAAAGCGAGAAAAATTATTTTCCACTCCAGAAATTAATGATCATGAGCTCCTATTTGATGGACTCTAACTACATCGATCCGAAATTTCCTCCATGCGAGGAATATTCGCAAAATAGCTACATCCCTGAGCATAGTCCGGAATATTACGGCCGGACCAGGGAATCAGGATTTCAGCATCACCATCAAGAGCTGTACCCACCACCACCTCCACGGTCTAGCTATCCCGAGCGCCAATATAGCTGTACCAGTCTCCAGGGACCGGGCAATCCGAGAGGCCACGGGCCGGCTCAGGCGGGGCACCATCACCCCGAGAAATCGCAGCCGCTCTGCGAGCCAGCTCCTCTCTCCGGCTCCTCCACTTCCCCCTCCCCAGCCCCGCCAGCCTGCAGCCAGCCAGCCCCAGACCATCCCTCCAGCGCCGCATCCAAGCAGCCCATAGTGTATCCATGGATGAAAAAAATCCACGTTAGTACGGGTAGGCAACTTTGCTTTTTTGCTCTCCTCCTCCCTCCCCTCTTCCCCTACACTTCCCACCCTCCCCAGTCCCCCTCCGGCTCCCGTCCTCCTTTCTCTCCTTCCCCCTCTCTCTCTCCAGGAGCGTCTCTGGGTTAGCACAATTGAACTGGATTTACGAGCGAGAATGGGTAATTACATCCCCCATAAATTTTATGGCTTAGCTACTCTGGGCAGTCCGAGCCATGTGCTAGGATCTGTTATGTATGTGAGAAAACTCTGCTCGCTTTCTAAGGGCGCATAAATAATTCAGTGGCGTTACAATGAGGATTCCCCTCTTATTAGACTACAAAGTCTTCTGCGTCCCTCAATTTAGTTCGATGACTTTATTATTTTCCCCCTCCTGCTCCTCCGAGCTGAGAAGGGGGTGGGGGTTGGGGGTCAGGAAAGCCTGCTGCCTCTGAACCCCCTATCTGCTTTTCCCATCCCCCTCCCCTCCCCCTAGTGAACCCCAATTATAATGGAGGGGAACCCAAGCGTTCGAGGACAGCCTACACCCGCCAGCAGGTCCTGGAATTAGAAAAAGAGTTTCATTACAACCGCTACCTGACCCGGAGGAGAAGGATCGAGATCGCCCACTCGCTGTGTCTCTCCGAGCGGCAGATCAAAATTTGGTTCCAAAACCGTCGGATGAAATGGAAGAAGGACCACCGACTCCCCAACACCAAAGTCAGATCCGCCCCACCAGCCGGAGCGGCGCCCAGCGCCCTGCCCGCAACCACCCCCGGCCCTACTGAAGACCATTCCCAAAGCTCAACACCACAGGAGCAGCGAGCAGAGGACATTACCAGGTTATAAAACATAAATCACACCCCCTTCGCCCCCATACCCACTCCCCCACCTCCCCACACAAATTGACTCTTATTTATAGAATCTAATATATATATATATATATTTTGGTTCTTTCTTCTCTTCCCCCCACCTCTTATCCTTTGCTTATTCCAAACAGAAACAACAGATACATGGAAACAAGCCTCCCCCCCCTTCTCTCCCTTCTACTGTTAAGGACCCTTTTAAGCATGTGATGTTGTCTTAGCATGGTACCTGCGGGGCTTTTTTTAGGCCGTTTGGGGGTTTTATTTATTTTTTAAGAAAAAAAAGCAGCAAAAAAAAAAAGATATGCATTGCAAGGTGCGATGGTCCAGTTCTGGTTAATTTTCAGGGGGAAAGAGGGAAGGAAAAGGAAAGAGACATTTTTAGGCCAATTCTTCTGTTTCTTCTTTTCCTTTTTTCCCCCTTAGGCCTTTTGCATTGAAAAATGCATCAGGGGAGGTGAGGGAGGGGGAAGTCATTTTAAGGAGAACAAAGCTATGAAGTTCTTTTGTATCATTGTTGGGGGGGTGGGAGGAGAAGGGGGGGAAAGGCAGCAGACAAAGCTAAATGCATCTCGGGAGCCTCTCCTAGCTGTCCAGTTTGAGGAGCCAAAAGAATATCAAAAAGAACTTTCAGTTCTGAGATGGAAACTCCAGACCTTAGGTAGATTTTCACCCCCCTTGTGATCATTGTGGTTTTTGGACTGAATTTACTTGGTTATTGTAAATCTTGCAATAAAGAATTTTAGTGTTGATGTGAAGTGCCCCGTGATCAATAATAAACCAGTGAATGTGAATTAGTTTTACTTAATGTCTGATGGTTTCTTTTTTATTCCCCCTCTTCTCCTGTGGACTTGGGCTGCTGTTGGTAAAATCCCACCTTCTCCTTAGTTGCTTGCTAAGTTTACTCTAAGCAAACACATGAATCTTAACTCTCAACTCTAGTTTTCCAAGTGTCCTTAGAAGGACCAGGAGAGGAAAGGAAGTGTGTGTGTGTGTGTGTGTGTGTGTGTGTGTGTGTGTGTGTGTGTGTGTGTGTGTGGTGTGTGATGGCTCAACTAGGGTTACATGGGACATTAGGGTTGATTTCTCTTTTCACCTTTCCTCAATCTGAGTTTTCAGAGAGGAAGGCATCTTCTGGGAGTGGAGACAGTAGAGTTGGGAGACAGAGGGTGTCTTATTTTCAGGTAGCAAGTGTCTCTACTTAGTCCCTCTCCCCACCCCCTTCCCTGCCTTAGAGCAGAGCTTGGTTTGAGATAAGCAGATGTGGACTGGGGTACTGTCTTCAATCTTTTGCTTTGTTTTGTATTTAAATGGGACCTATAACTTTGTTAGAACAGAGAGCTCCCAGTGAAGGGCTCCTAACAATGCAGATATAGTCTTAGAGAGTTGTCTGGGGACAAGGGACTTACCCAGATTCACACAGTTATGTATGTGGGGCATGTATCTAAACTCAGTATGTATCTAAACTCGGGTCTTTCTCAATCTTAAGCATTTTAGATCTCATGCAATTCTGTCTCCCATCTGTCATCTTATAGGACTGTTTTGTGATTGAGGGGTCATAAAGGATGTGCCTCCAACTAATCCCACACCTGAAAAGTCATTTTAAAGGCAGCAAAATGGACACCTTAGTCACTTTTCTGTTTATTTAGACTCAGTGGAGAGGGAGGTAAAGGCAGTGGGTAGGCCTCAAAGCCTTGTATTGGGAGATAATGGAGATGTTTTATTTTTTTTCCTAACTCCAATCATAGACAAGTCAGGTGTGGGGCAAAGGCACAGAGAGAAAAAGGATCTAATACCCCTTTTCTCATACCTCTTTTCTCCCCCATCCCCATCTAGATTGGAAGAGAAAAATGAGTTTATAATTTTGTTGTTTGTAATAAAATTGGAAATTCAAGAAGAAATGTACAAAAATAAATAAACATCTCCCCCTTCCCATTATCTGGCTAACTTGAGCCAATAATTTTAGTGTTGTAGACCAGGCCCAAGCAACCTCCATGCACAAGTGTTGTTTGCTTATTGGAAGAACAGTATCTGCATTCACTTGATTGTTGTAACAGAGTTATCTTCTTCAAAACTCACAGACCTTTCCTTGCCAGGAAGTCTGTCCAAATTTCAGGACATTAAGGGCTCTTAGAAACCGTATTCTTTTTGAAAGGGAAAGAGAACTGTTCTGGGTTTGGCTTACATCAAAATCTTGCTCTTCTTTACCAGATCTTAGGATGACAGGTGACAAGACCAGATAAAGGACTCCCTGAATAGAGAAGTCAAGAAGTTGTAGAGGAATATGTGTGTGGTTCTCTCTCTCTCTCTCTCTCTCTCTCTCTCTCCCTCTTTCTCTGTCTCTCTTACCTACTTTGCTGGTAGGGTAGTTGTTGAGATGTAGGTTGGATGAACAGAATGGTCCTGCAGGCCTCTTTTCTCCACCCTTGATCATACTCTAGAGATAGTAAAACTGCCTCTTTCATCCAGCTCCAGGAGTGCAGGCCAATAATTATCCTAAGTTATTTTTATGTAATCAAGTGAATTAGCAACCAAATCACAGCTGAAGTCTCCATTATCTCAAGGCAATTGGTTTAGGGTCAGGAGGGGATAAGATTTGCATGTTCCACAGGGGTAGGCAAGAGAAGTTGTGAAGAGTGTCTTTTAAGGCTTATAATAAAACTAATGTGAAAAGTATGAGGACATGGGTAGAAGGGATAGAGAAATAGTGCCCCTAAATCTATCTAGGAACCTATTATTCCTTGGGGATTTTTTTTCTTTTTCTGAAAGTTGTAGAAAGGACATTAAAAAAAAACCCCACAATTCTGATTTCTGGTTTTGCTAGAACTTATGAGATCGTTTCAGCACAGGGACATCAGTTTCAAATGGGAAAAGAATTAGGGTCAAATAGGGACAGAACTGGAGACATTTATTTTTATTTCTTTCATTCCTCCGATCTCTGTTTCTTCCTCCTCTTTCTTTTCTCTCTCTGTTTGAATCAGAGGAGAAACATCAAGATTGTAATAATAAACTTCATTACTACTACTACTAAAATCAATTATTTTAAGTTTATGCCCAAGGTAGCTTTGGTTTCTGGCCCTGTCTTTTATTAGTTTGTCTGTCTTCTCCTTAATGCCAAAATTTCCCCTTTGCCTTGGACATGACCACCAGGAATCGGGGAGAGACTGCCCTGAAGGAATGGTGGGTGAAGGAATCAGGAATGGGGCTCAGAGCCCCAAGCCTGGCTTTTCCTCCCCACCAACAGGATGCTTTCATTCTGGTTGCCTTCCCGGTGAAGAGGAAAGGAGGGGGTTTTATTGAAGTTGGGTGGAGAAGAGGGGAAAGGCATGGGGGAGAATGCAACTCAGGTTCACGGAGAGGACACATTTTCTCTGCCATCGCTTTTATATTCCACAGCTGCCCTGACCTCTTCCCCCCTTCTCTGACCCTCTGGGCTCTGCACCATGTACTATCCGCGGGTCTCGAAGCTTTTGTAAGGTTGTGGATTTTTTTCCCCCATAGTAATGGGGTGGGGTGGGGGGAGAGCCAAGTCGAGCTGAATGCATGTTATTGCATTGTGTCTCTCTCGAATGGCTAAATAAAAAAGAAGATGTGGTTGAAGCGGCGACCAATCTGTCCAAGGTCCTTCTCCAAGAGCCTGGCGATCCCCAACAGGTCAAAAATTCGCTTGACATGTAAGTAGTTAGCGTTTAGATTTGTTTGAGGGTGGGATGGGGGCAATATAAATATATATTTATATATCTACATTTTTTCCTCCAAATTTCATCTGTACTCCAACAAAAGAGGAAGATAAAGAGGGAAGAAGAGAAATGAGGGAGTAGGGGGAGAGTGTCTGTTCAATGTGGTAGACTAGTTTGAGCAACATTCCCCCTCCCCAGTTACAGAGAGAAGCACGTTGCTCTGATGTTGAAAGTCATCAGGAAAATGTTGAGACAGGAAGAGGGACAGAAAGTCAGAAAGAGGAACCCCTGACTGCTTCTCTCCGGATGCCTCTGGTCCTCTTTATAAGGAGTTTCCTACCAAGTTTCTGTCTCCTTCACTTTGGGCCAGCCTCCTTCAGAGAAGTTGACTATAACAGAAGGAAGATAGAAAGTCTTCCATTTCTTGAGAGAAAAGAGGAGGGCAGGGGTGAGCCAGATGGGAGCTGGGAGTCACTCATTCTAGGTGTTCGTTTCTTTCATTTGCCTCCTTAGGATTAAGGGAGAACTGAATTTTTTGACTTGAGTATGGTTTAGTGAGAAGGCGCTGTGGTCTGAAGTTGCAAGAGGAGGGGGAGTGATGCTGGTTTAGGAAGAATCCAGTTCTTATGTCCATCCCCACCTCCCCAAACCCAATTGCCTTTTCTGTCTTATTCAAGGGAAGCCATACATCCTGTTTCCCCACTCTACCTTTCTCAGGTATTTCCTGATCTTGCAGCAGCTTCCTTCCCCCTGCATCCATCCCACACCTTGGAGAGAGGTTAACTTTAATTAAAAACTGCTTCTCCCCACTCAGGCTGGGTAATAGAGCTAGAAGTCATCCCCCAATCCCTATGTGCGTACACCACCCCCAACCACCAGAGCTGGAGGGGATATTTGTTAACACTCTGAATGTCATTATCCACAGATACAATTTTATGAACTTCCTAATCTGTCGTCTTGATTTATCTGGATGGGCAAGGGCCCAAGCTAAACATTTGGGGTCTTTGGTGAAAGAGGGGGATTTCTTGCCAAACAATTCTCCTATTAGAATTAGTCCCACTTAGGTTTATTTTTATATCCCTTACTCTAATTCATGCCCTGCTTTTTTTTTTCTTTTCTATTTTTCATCCCTAGTGCAAGCCCAGGTCCCTGGCTGCCTTGGTCTCCCTTTACCTTCGGGGAATTAAAAAGAGAGAAAGATGCTTGTAGCAGAAGACTAAAAGGGGATTCTCCACCTCTTGTTCACATACTACCCTGGTTTCTTTCTCTAAATAAACCTCCATTTTTGCTTCGGGTTGCCGTGGGAAGGCAAAGTCAAAATCCCTACTTGGCTTCCAGTCTTCTCCCAACACAGGAATCTTCTTCTTGGTTCATTCTCCCCCTTCCCCAATTTCCAGGCTGCTGGTTCCCCTAATTATTTCAGTATCCCCAGTGGGTCGACCAATAAGCAATTTGTTTCTAAGTCTTTTCATCCGGGCTTTTCTCCTCTTTTCTCCAAGCCAGCTCTAAGTTTTCCAGAAAACAGACAGAACACTGGAAAACACCTCCCCTTCTGCATCTTGTCAGCTCCCATCCCAGTTCAATATCTCCTCTGTCAGGGCATCATGATTTCATCTGGCTCCTTTCTGGCCCTCGATGGTGGTCCGAAAAGTTGATGGGTCAGAAAGAAGGGAGATGAAGCAGTAAAAATTCTTTTTAAAGGCATGTGGAAAGTGCATTGTAGGGCACTGCAAAGAGGTTATAAGGTCAGATAGAAACGTGGGGAATAATCTTGATTTCCAATGGAGGGTAGAAAATGCCCATAGTTAGTAAGAACCCTCTTTGGTTTGTCCGACCTGAAGTGGAGACCAAAACTAGTAGGATCAAGGGGGAAAAATGGTATTCAATTCATCACTTCTCTGGCCTCCTCTTTGTCCGCTCTTTGTCACAGGGTGGGGAGAGGGAGAGAAAGCTCTATTTTTGTTTCCTGTGGTAGAAATCTGAAAACCGCACCTGTAGGAGGCAGGTTCCTTCCTGCTTGCTCTTGGTTCTTTCCAAATGGTCTCTGCCTTCTCAGGGAACCTTGGGAGAAAAAATAGGACAGGACGTGGTCTCTTCCAATGAAATTAACATAGGTCATCTCTCTTGGGGGTATCCCACATTTTACAGGATTGGAGTTTAAGGGGCCCAGGACTCAGGAGGAAGCCTGGGGATCCTCCAAATGCTCCAAGATGAGCCCCCTTCTTAGATTCCCAAGTTTCTGGGGAACCTACCTTCCATTCCAGTGTCTGATGGGAGGGCTGCCTTTGCATTCTTCTGGGTCACGACCCCAGCTTCGGACAGCAGGACAATAGCGGGTTGATCGGGGGCAGCCGAGGTGGGTGAGCGGGAACAGGCTCCTAAAGCAGGTTCACCGAGTGGTGAATTCCATTGCCTGTGAACCTATTGCATTCAGCCCTGGGGTTGAGCCTTCTGGAGCTCTCTTTACTTTTCTCTGATGCTTAAAAAGTGCTACCCCTATGCTGTCCATTTTCTTCCCCAGGAAAAATAGAGTAGGCCCTTTATCTGCATCCTCTCCCATCCATATATCGGGATTTGTTTTCCTTACATACGTAAAGAGCGATCATCAGAGCTGCTGGTGTCAGAACGTCAGTTAGTCTTTCCTCCTAGAACAGTCAGTCTCTGAAGGGAAGGCTCGGTTGCAGATTGTAGGAATCACTGGATCCCCTTGACCATAGGTTATGCCTAATATAAAGGGACTGAAGAAAGTGGGAGCCTGGGTAATCCAGGACACCAGATAAAGCATTTTCTTGATCTGGGAGATATTAGTCATAAAAGAGACTGAGACTGAATTATCCAGATAATTACCTCAACCCTCCTGAGTGGCCAAGGCTTTTGTCAGGAAAATGGGACTGAGACTGGAACTCTCTGTTGTTTTGAGCAGCAAAACAAAAATAAAAATTAACCAAACCAAATAGGAAGCGTGACAGATTTGTGTTGGGGGAGGGGACCAACTTGGAAGGGGTGGTGCCGTTTAGTGGGGGCTCCCCAAATATCCCTTCTCTTCAGAAGGGATTTTATTAAAGGGATCTCCCTTCCGCCCCGTCAGCCATCACCCATGCCAAAGTAATTGCTCCACCTTAATTCAATCCCTTGGCCTCTTTTCTAACTTGTGAATCAGATCAGCCCAGCCTGGATGGAATTTGATTGTTGACTCCCCAGTCAGTCTAAAGAGCCTGGTGTCTGGGCTGGAGAAAAAAATTTTAGGTGGCTCTGGAGAGTTATGGACGAGCAGTTGCATTTGGGGGACTGGAAAATTTGAGGGGACCTATAGAGTCTGGGCAGAGGGAAAGGTAAAGAATGACTGAGGACCTATTGGATTTGGGGAGGCAAGGATTGGAAATACGGTTACTCCAGAGTTCTTGGGTAGTAATCTCTTTCATTCTCTCCACCTTTTTCAGAGATCAGAGTTTCAAAAGGAAAATAATTTGAGAGAAGAGGAATAGGGCTTCCCAGCTGCAGAACCAGGGACTCGGTGCTCAGGGTGCAAGTTGTGGGTCTCTAGGCCCAAGGAGAACACTGTGATTGGGGTTCAGCTTCCACTGCTTTTGTTGCAGGCTAATCCCAGCAATTTAGGGGAGAAAATGTCAGTTCTCTTCTTCTCCTTGGTGTCTGCCAATCTGTCCGTGTCTCACCCTGGTTCACTGTTTCTCTCCATGTCTCCAGTATATTTCTTCTCTTTGAGTTCCCACCTCAATATTTTAAAAAAATGATTCTCAGCCTCCATCTTCTTCTTGCCCCAGGTTGGGAGAGCACAGCACCCTCCATAAATGCAGAGAAAGAGGAGCCAAATGGCTTGGGGTTGTGGCGTGTGGAGAGCTGGCCTGGCTGGCCACAGGGTCTGCTGAGGTTCAAAGGTTCTCAGGCAGGAGTGAGGGGCCAGGGCCGCCCACAAAACACTTTACTGGGGGATTGGGGGAGCAGAGCTTTCCTGGGCCAAACAACCCTGTTTTATAGCCCTTTCAGCAGATGTTGAAGGAACCACTTTCTCCTGGGATGCCCCTTTATCTCTCAGGCCGCCCCAAGGCCCCAATCTCCTCTGCAGCTTTGTTCTCTCTCTCTTCCCCTCCTCCCCCTCCTCTTCCTCCGTTTGATCCTTCCTCTTCCCCCATCAAATTGTTTCTTTAGATCTTAAAGCATCTGCTCCTCCCTGCCCCTCCCCCACATCCCCTCATTCCACACCAAGGGAGTCAGAGGGGCCCCCAAAATGGAAGAATATTGAGGGGGGGCTTCAGTGACCATAAATGCTGCCTTCCTTCCTGCCTCCTCCAAGCCCTGCAATTAGAGACCAAAGAAACATTTTACCTTGTCTTCATGAGAGCCCCTGATTCTGTAATTAAGATTGTTTTTAACCCCTCCCTTGAATTCCTGAGGAAATTAAAGCTGTGTAGACCAGGCCTCACCCCCAAGTGTTTGGGACTTCTCTGGTCACAGATATTTAATTATTCACCTAATTCAAGCCAAAGCAATTTTAAAAGATGGTTAATTTTTTTTTTTCTGAATGATTCCAATAATTAGTCCAAATCTCTGTTCTTTTGGAGTTCTGCAGTTTTTGGACATAACTTCTATTTTAGTCTGTGTAGAGGAAAGGTAGACTAACACTCTACCTAGCTTGGAGTGGAAAGCACTGGATTTGGAGGAGTACCTGGGGTCTCCCCAGAATCTTCCCCCACCCTGGACATTTTTGGGCAAGTCACATGACTAGTCTGGGACTCAATGACCTCATCTATAAAGTGATCATTTCTAACTCCATATGGTTGATATGCCCTCCCATTCCATCTACTACCTTCTGCCCCATCTTTTTGCTTTGAGGTCCATTTGAGGCAGATAAGGGGATGAGGAAGACATGCTCCCTATCATTGCCCTAACTTTTCTCCCCAAACTGATCATCACCTAAGAAAATCAAGGCACTTTAAATTAAATAGAGGCTTGCCCCCACATCTGTGTTATTCTACAATGTCTGGAGGTAGAAGGAGCCTGTATAATGCTTGACTAATGTTGACAGCATAGGGCAGCTAGATGGCGCACTAGATAGAACACTGGGCTTGGAATCAAGAAGACTCATCTTCCTGAGTTCAAATCCAGCTTCAGACGCTTACTAACTGTGTGACCTTGGGCAAGTCATTTAAGCTGTTTGCCTCAATTCCACATCTATAAAATAAGCTGGAGAAGGAAATGATGAACCATTCCAGTATCTTTGCCGAGAAAACCCCAAAAAGGAGTCACAAGGAGTCAGACACTACTAAAAAATGACAATGTTTAGAGCAGCTTGTCTGCTACCATCTCAAACCAGCTAATCAGTTGAATCATTCAGTACAAAGCATTTTGAACTGGAGGAATGGGAGAGGGGAGGTTCTTGCTGCAGTTCTAATTCTGGTCTGGCTCTCACAGACTTTATAGATATCTGAAATTTCAGTGAGCCTGATTGGATTGACTTGGATTGATTTCAACCATCCCATGGAGATGGAATTTTCCTTCTGGTCCCTATCTTTACCCTGGTGTCACCCCTAGTGTCACCCTTCCCCCCCTCCACAAATTGAGAACTTACACATTTTGAGAACTTAGCATTTGGATAAACCTAGAAACTGCTCCACTGCACCTTCATTTTTTCTCCCAAAACTACTAGGAGATCCCCAGTCTTTGCCTTTCCTTCTCTCAAATCTGGTCCAGTCATCTCTCCAAAGATTCTCAGGGGTCCTTAAAGAGTTGGCTGTTTACCACAAACCTTTGATTCATACAGATGGTGATGGCATTTCCTTGACTCAGTCTCTATGGCAATGAGAAAGGTAGCTAGTCTTCCCCACCGAAGTGTACATATACTCCCTTCCCTACCTGGCCTCAGAGTCTGGCACACACTGGCCACTGGTGTGTTCTGGGGGAGCCCAGCACAAGAAAGGAGTGGAGAAACACTGTATTTCATTATCATATCATTACGAACTCAACAGGAAAAGAGAGGAGAAAAGCTTCAAGTGAGGCTTTGCCCTTTATCTAAGATCATGGTTCCTTGCCTATGTATATGCAAAGACACACACATATGTATACATATAACACACAAACATATACACATATGTGCACACATATAAATGTATAACACATAAACATGTACACATATGCACAAAACACATATACATGCACATGCATGTATGTGTGTATAACATATTTGTACAAATACATGTATATGAACACATTTCTTCTGTTTATACATTTGTATGTATTGTTGACAGTCGGAGACGACAGCACTTGTCACGCATAAGAAATAATGTGGTTAATTGGGGAGGGGGGGGAGGGAAAGAGAACCAAAGAGATGGATGCATGATGAAGTTCTTTATTCAGTGAAGTTTTCTTTGACTTAACAGCTGCTGTCCTTAGCATACTGCTGTGGCCATTTTCCTTCTGGGAGGGGTTCCAAACCTAGGGATCATGAACATGATTTAGCAAATATTATATGAACTATATTTCAATGTAATTGGTTTCCTTTGTAATGCTCTATATTTCATTTAATGCATTTAAGGACATGATTCTGAGAAGGGCGCCTCCTTCCCCAGACCGCCAAAGCGGTCCAGGACACAAAAAGGATTAAGAGACCCTACAATTCTAGTCTTGATGGTGACCTATAAAGAAATTCTACACACCTTGCAGAGTCATAGCCTGAGCACATTTGACTACTTCTGATTCTGTTTCTAAGAGGAATCCACAAGCTACCTTCTACCAGAGGCCTCATTTCTTTCTCGTTCCACCACAGATCAAAGGAACGAATATTTATAAGGCATTTAATTTTGCATTAGGTACTGCTATCCTTATGCTCCTTCTTAGAGGAACAGGATCGATGCACAGGACCCAACACCATTGCTCTTGCTGGGTCGTTTCAGTCATGTCCAACTGCTCGTGGCCCCATTTGGAGTTTTCTTGGCAAAGATACCCCAGTGGTCCACCATTTCCTTCTCCAGATCATTTTATAGATGAGGAACTGAGGCAAACAGGTTCACACAGCTAATAAGTGTCTGAAGCTGGATTTGAATTCAGGCACTCTATATACCATGCCACCTACCTGCCCTCTAGACACCATTAACATATGGACGTAAGTAAACTTTGGTAATGGTTTTGTCCCATTCATCCTTACTCTTTCATGAGGTTCAGCGGTGGCATATTTGCCAGTTGATAACGCTCTGCTACTTGGATCATTTCCTTTTCATGAAAGAAAGTGGCTTGGGTGGGATTGGGAGCCTATCTATAAAGGGGTTGGATTAGATGCCTGCTAAGGTTTGTTCTGGTTCTCAACCCTATTGTCCTAATTAGTATCAAGTTATTGGAGCTGACACAACATAATAATAGAATAATGGCTTACATTTATATAGTGACAGTTTCCAAAAGAACCTTGCATATATTAGGTAACTTGATCCTTATAATGACCCTACAAAATAGTCAGGGCACGTTAGGTTATTCTGGTTTTGTGGCTGAGGAGAGGGCAAGGGCCTGAGGTCACAGAACTGAGAAGGGACTTAATTGAGACTCCAGCCTAGGTCCTGTGACTTGTAGACCAGTGCTCTTTATACTTCACTCACACACTGACTTCACATCTACAAATGTATACCTCTGTATAGGTGCCTGGACAAGAAGCAGATAGATTTGAACATGCATACATAGAAAGACAAGCATAGAAATACAAGTATGGTGGCAGGTCTGTCTTAGCAACTTCGCAGAGAGGAGTAAGAAGACCAACCTGCCAATGTTTTCATTAATTCACAAAACTATCCTCTTCCCCCCTACCAGTGTCCCAGACATGATATGTCCCATTAAAGCAGCGATTCTCAACCTGTGGGTTATGTTCAATTTGTAGCAATGAAAATACATCCTGCATATCACGTATTTATATTACCATTCATAACAGCAGCAAAACTACAGTTATGAAGTAGCAACGAAAATAATTTTCTGGTTGGGGGTCACCATAACATGAGGAACTGTATTGAAGGGTCTCAGTATTAGGAAGGTTGAGAACCATTGCATTAAAGAGATCCAATAGTCTGCTTCCTAATGATTTCCATAACTGTAAAGATCTACATAGAATATACATATAATTTAGCCATCTAGAGTAGCATGTTGGGTGACAGTGTATAAATTCGAGACACATTTCTCTCTTAACACTCTAGTCTAAGAAGCATAACTATGAAGATTTTTTTGGTCTTTTTTTTTTGGAGGGGGGAAGACAGGGCAGTTAGGGTTAAATGACTTGCCCAAGGTCACACAGCTACTAAGTGTTAGGTATCTGAGGCTGGATTTGAACTCAGGTCTTCTTGACTCCAGGGCCAGTGCTCTATTCACTGCACACCTAGTTGCCCTGACTATGGGAATTTTTTAAAATGGTGCAAACTATGGGGCCACTGGGTGCTTACATATCTGTTGCTTTGACATGTACAGAACTTTTGCATAATAGGAACCTTTATTAATCAATTAAGCATTATATAATTAATTTATTAATAATTTATTAATCTGGTAGTATTTTAAAGCAGGGGTCACATATATTGTATATCTTTATATATAAAGATGTATGAAGTCTGTGAAATATGTATGAAATTTTCATGGCTATTCATGATCCAGTACAAAAAGCCCTAGAGTGGGAGTTGGGATGTTGGGGAGCGGAGGGGAGAGGTAGGTAAGGTGGACCAGCACTAGTTCAGAACCAGACAATGGTAGATGTGTGACCTTCAGCAAGTCCTATAGCCTCTGCAGGGGACTCTAGTTCCTTATCCATAGACTGGGGAGACAGACAGACAATAGATGAGCAAACGAAGTTCTTACTATGGACTCACAAAAACTGTAGGGCTGCTTAATTGACCAGGCCATTTAGGTAAGCAACCAGTTTGGTCTACCCTCCCAGTGATTTTCCCCCTCAGTAAACTGACTATATACATATATGTATATATACATATAGAAAAATAGAGATAGAGAGATGAAGAAAGAGAGAGAGAAAATAGAGGGAGAGAGGAGCATGCATTTCTTAGGACTTACTGTGTGCCAGACACTCTTCTAAGTGTTAGACATACAAATCCAAGCAAGCAAGAAAATGCCTGCCCTCAAGGAGCTTATATTCCAGTGGGGGAATACAACACACATCGAGGAGAGTCATAGAACAGAGGAGACGTTATAGTACATTACCTGGTTTGGTGTGTTGTGGAGACGTGATGCCAAGGAAGATAAGGCATGGCAGGGATGTAGCCCAGGATCCTAATGGTGGCAGATGAGGATGGTGGCTGGAGTGGGAGCAGCCTGATGTGATGATGGCCTCATCTGGATTGGCTTCAATGCTTATTAGTTCATTGATGTTCTATAGATATAATTAGCATTGCTAACCTTCTGGGATCTGACCAGTAGCCCTGCCTGGACCCTCTCCACTCCAGGCTTCATCCTCTTATCCCCTGACTTTCTCATCTTACAAGTTGTGACTCCCTAAGCTAGGCAGCCAGTGTAATAAGTTTTAAATATGGCAGACAATGGTTGTGACTTTGAGATTACCTACATGTTAGTGTGCTTGTGTGTCACAATATATGCCTATCCCCACACCAATCAACCAATTAATCAACAAGCATTTATTAAACTCCTACAGTATTCCAGTCGTTGTGTTAGGCGCTATAGATTCAAATGCAATAAATAAAACTTCTCCTAAAAAGTTGATACTCTGATACACATCCGCATTATGTTAGTGATAGTGGTGGAGGTTTGAGGGTATTAGGCTGTTTCTACAACCTGCCCACCTTAAGGGTCGAAAGGCAAAAATGTCGAACAATCCATTGTTTTTCCTTCATTACTCTACACAGTTGGTTGGACTGATTTTTCTTCCTCCTAAATTGAATGAATTGAGCTGGTGTCTTGGCATCTAATAGACACAGGCTTACCGGTTTTTTTTGTTTGCTTTTTTTTTCTTTTAGTGTCTGCACGAGTCTATGTCAATAGTTAGGGCCTACCAGGCTTATTGTTTAATCCCAATGTACTGAGCAATTCAGTCAAAGAATTGATTTGACCAACATTTTACCCAAAGTGATCCAGGTGTTTGGGCTTCAAATAGAGGGCCAAGAGAACTGGTTGATGCTGACAATTTAGAGACTGTTAGTGAAATGGACTGGGGTTGGAGAAAATCAGGCAAACGGCTTGGCCATGTAGAGGTCAGACTCAACGTTTCCCTTTCAGACAAACTTTGGTATGCTAGAGATGTAATTCTTGTGAGGGTGGTTTTGTGCTACTGGGTATTTAGCTTTAGATTTAGGAGACTGAAGGAATGTTCTTGAGGCTATCTCTAAGTCCCATTTATTTTTAAAGTTTCTAAGAATTCTAAACTGTGTGAGTGTACACACACTCATATTATTCAAAACTATCTACAAGAAGCCAACACAGTTGGTTAGAAAGCGGCATGTACATTTGAACCATCAGGGTGTTTTCCTTTATATAAAACCATAGACTCTCTGTGCTAGAAGTGACCTTAGTGACCATCTATTCCAATCCTTTTACTTTTAGAGATGATAAAACTGATTCTCAGAGAGATACTTGACATTATACAGTGAATTGCGGCAGGGTTGGAACTAGACAGTTTAGATTTCCTGATTCTATTGGTTTGTATAATATCACCCCTAAATTAATCAGAGTTACAGCTGCTGCTTTCTTGGTTCATTTTATATTTTGCAAATGCAACCTCAACTTCAATCTACCCGAAATGTAGACACTTACGTAGATGTAAAGCAGAAAGCATGTGGTAAGATGATGGCATTGAGTCAAGGATCTGAGGAATGGGGATCTGTGTTAAGGACTAAGGGAAATGATATTACTAGTTAAAAAATTTTGGTATTTGAAGGGATCCTATAAGATTATTTTGTCTATCTTCTTGCTTTCGATCAAAGCTTCCGAGAGACGTGCATACCTCTGCTTTGTGGAGATTTGGGGGGCCTATAAAAAAGAGCTGCTATAAATATTTTTGTGTTCTCTTCCTATTTTGTTGATCTCTTTGGGAATATAAGGCCCATTAGTGGGATCCCTGGGTCAAAGGGTATTAAGCACCTTATAGTGACTTTGAGGGCACAGTTATAAATCTATTTCTAGAATGACTGGACCAGATCAGAGGGCACTAGAATTGCCAATCACCTCCTTTAAGAAACCTTTTTGGATTCCTTCTTTGCCCCAATATTTGTTATTGTTCAGTCATTTTTCAGTCATGTTCCCACTCTTTGCGGCCCCCGTTGGGGTTTTCTTGGCAAAGATACTGGAGTGGTTTGCCATTTCCCTCTCCAGCTCATTGTACAGTTGAAACAACTGAAACGAGCAGAGTTAAGTGACTTTCCCAGGGTCACTCAGTGTCTGAGGATAGATCTGAACTCAGGAAGATGAGTCTTCCTGACTCCGGGGCCAATGTCCATCCACCTCATCCCCTAGCGGCCCTTTCCCTAAGATTAGCTTGTGTCTATTTTGTATGCGCCTATATATTCCATACATGTTGTCTTTCCAGCCTAGATTATGGTGATAAGCTCCTCATTTTATATTTGTCTTTGCATCCCTCTTACCTAGTACAGATCCTAGAATGCAACAGGTTCTTAATAGATGTTTGCTGATTGAGCCTATCTAGTTCCCCTTCCATTCTGTGATTCTAAGCACAAGACCAAAGAGGAAAAGTATCCTTTATCTTTTTGGTAAATTCAAAGATGGGTTACATATCTTTCTCTGAATTGAAACAGGAATAAAAAAACCTGTCTCTTCACTCTGTCCCAGGGGGCTATTTTTAGCTATGGTGGATTTGTATTTGACCCTACTACCTTTTGGACAAACCTCTGTGTACATGCCAAGAGATGATGTTTTTCTGGAAGGACCAGTCCCTAGAGAGAAGATGAAAGACAGTGGGACCTGGAGATAGAGACTGTACATCATTTAAATGATGCCCACCATTCAGATGAAAATGAAAAAAAAATTCAGCCCATTCTCAGCCTCTCTAAATACAGTGTTTTCCTATATACAGATAATAGATAGAATTTTATAGCTTTTATTCTACATATTTGGCATCCATTAGAGCCAGTCTGAAGCTAATGAATTACAGTGAGTCACCTATTCGGGGAGATTTGAGGAGCCTTGGCAAGGCTCCAATGCTGCTGAAATTCTCCCCCACCCAAGTGCTAAGGGGCCTGAAACTCTATCATTAGAGACTCATTACTTGGGGCTAAATTTTTGCCTTTCAGAAGCATCCTCTTATAAATCAGAAATAACTTACATTTCTGTCGTACACTTTGTATGATTTTGATCATTACGACAGTCTTGTAAAGTAGATTATCTGTATTCTACAGATGAAGAAACTAAGGCTTAAAAAAGTTAAGTGACTTCCCCAGGGCCACACGGCGGGATCTGGATATGAGTCTAGCTAACTCCATCTGCTATGCCGTACTTCCTCTAAAATACACATGGTGCCCCAGCAGAATCACTGGAGGGAAGACAGGCCGGTATGAAGCAATGCTTACCTGCGGGGGTATGTGGGTTGTCTGAGTGGGGGTTGTTGCTGAAATGACTCAAGGAATGGAAGGTGAGGAAGAAAAGACAAAATCATTATTTCTTTAGTTCATCAAATGTTGATCCTTGTGAATAGACCAGATTCTAACCAGGAAGGTGGGAGATCAAGGGCCTCCATAGAAACTAAGTGCTTGATTCTATAGCCAAAACCTTGTGGCTTCTGGTCCATGGAAGAGGAGAGGTGAATTCCCAAAAGAAGGTTGGTGTCAGTCTGAGAATCACCAGCTACCAGGTGCAGTGACTGGGATGCCTAGGTTGTCCAAAGTCTCCCAACTGAAAGAAATCAGGGTCATTGTTCTCTTAAGAGAAATAACATGGTAAAGAACTTAGGCACCATCTAGTCTTCTTTTACAGAGGGGGAAACTGAGGCCTAGAGAGATACAAAATACCTTGCTCAAAGTTATATAGTTTATGAATGCTGTCACTAAAACGCTGGACTTTTTCTTCTGTATAGTGGAAAGTACCCTGGTCTTAATTCCAGATCTGGGTTCAGTCTCATTTTTAATACTTGCCAACTACATGACCAGGGGTGAGTCACTTAACTTTTCTTGGCTCAGTTTTCTCAACTGTAAAATGGGAGATGATACCTGTAATGAGGAGCAATTGAGATGCTGTAAGAACTTTGCAAATCTTAAAGTGCTACATAAGTGTTGTTGCTCCATAATGGTAGATTTAGAGGTAAAAGGAAAATTTAGAGATAATCTGGTATAATGATGATAACAATAAAAAGAAATTTAGACAGTCTAGACTAGATTATCTCTAACCTCCCCACTTTACAATGAAGGCTAAGGAAATGACTTGCCCAAGGTCAAACACTGCAGAGAGGAGATTCAAACCCAACACCTCTGATCATAATTCTAACACTCTATACTGCATAAAGATTTAGGGCAAGTGTGTGACTACATTTCAGAAACTGCAAGCTGAGTAAGGAATTGCCTCCCAGGGCCAAAAACCAAGCAGAGTCCTAAAACTGAGCAATTCCAGGTGGGACCCACACTTGATTGAATGAGCCCAGCCCCTTTTCTAGTCTCCTTTGCCTCTCAAAGTCTAACTAGGAAGAAGGTTCAGAACAGCCTTGGCCCAGTGTAGACAATGTGGCTGGCTTAGACTACATGCTTGCTTGATCAGCCGCCTTCATGCTGGGATTTAAATAACTTCCCCAGATCTTGCTTATCTCCAAATATCTCTCTCACTGGCTTGTTCTGGTATCTCAAATTCTACCATTATAGCTGCTTTGTTTTATTTATTTATGGTCCTAAAAAATGATCACATTTTACTCATACTACCCAGGAGAGATAGTAAAATATTAGCACATGGATTCTTTATAAAGAATACCTAGGTGAACTGTTAACTGCCAAGAAACATGGCCAGGAGTGATAGGACACAGAACATTTAGGTTTTTGTGGGGGTTGGAGGAAAGAGAAGTCCAGAGCATGAAAAACTTCCAGGCAACAATGGATTCTATCCATGGGACAACTTCCAGGTTGTTGAGAGAACCTGGGAAAGAGAGTATGAAAAGAAAGACACCAAAAAGAGAGAGGAGTAACAATGATGAAGTTTATCTAATTTTTCCATTTTCTGTATAGTTAGATTTGTAGCAGACTTTTCTGTCTTATCGCTGTGTTATCTACAACACTATAGATAATGCTGGGGAAGAGGAGAGTTGGAGACATTAAAATATTCTCTGAAAAATCCAGAACCCACTTTAACTTGAATGATAGAAACATGAAAGGCACCATGATGTTCTGGCCTGAATTATTTCAGTTTACAAAATGTGGTCTGTAGTTTGATAAAGGTCTTCCAGGTGGTCTGGGGTCTGGTTGTGAAATGTGTGTGTGTGTATATGTGTGTACATGTGTACATGTACACATGCATGTATTGAAGAAAGTTAATTTTCCCTGACAGACTTAAATCTACATTTATTTTAGTCCTTCAATATATCTGTGATCTCATTGACATGGGCTTTCTCTCCATCAATGCATAGCACAATCCATCCAGTCATGACTTCGAGGATGAACTCTATGATTCTTATCTATAAATTCTCTATAGAGGATTCATCCAGTTGGTTAAAAGCCCACTCTAGGTGTTTTTACACATCATGGGAACCATCGTATTCATTAGTTTAAATTTATCTTCAGAGCTACAAAATGAATATTTTTAAAGATGTTCTTAATTTTAAAAATAGAATCACAGTAGTAAAAAGTTCTATATTTACACATATTCATGTAAAATGCAATAACAGCAATAATAGTTAGCATTTATGTAGCATTTTAAGCTTTAGGAAACATTTTGCAAATAACTTCTCATGTTATCCCCACAACATCATCATCTCCACTTTACAGATAAAAGTTCTTTTATTACTGTATTTGTTTAGTCATTTCATTGTGCCTGAATCTTCAGTGACCCCATTTGGGGTTTTCTTGGCAAAGACACTGGAGTGATAAGTCATTTCCTTCTCTAGCTCATTTTGCAGATGAGGAAACTGAGGCAAGCAAGGTTAAGTGACTGGCCCAGGGTCACCAAGCTAGCAAGTATATTATCCCCATTTTACAGATAAGACTTCCTACTCACCCTTAATTTTAGTGTCTTCCTTTAGTTGATTATTGCCAATTTATCCTGTATCAAGCTCGTTTGCATGTTGTCTCCCCCATTAGATCCTGAATTCCTCAATAGCAGAGACTGTTTTTTGCCTTTCTTTGTATTGTCCGTGCTTAGCAAAGTGCCTGGCACATGGTAAGTGCTTAACAAATGTTGTTGTTCCTCCTTCATTCTCAGAATAGGACCGATGACATCACAAGGGTGATATTTATTGACTCACTGAGGCAGACAGAGATTAAGTGACTTACCCAGGGTCACACAGCTAGTGAGTGTCTGAGGCTGGATTTGAACTCACATCTTAAAATCCAGTAAGTCCTCCTCTGATACTTTATGGTAGCCTAGAAGTGACCCAGGATTCTAGACAACTACCTCAGACTAGCAATAGATTGTGTGGCTATTTGATGAGATTTAGTATAGTTAAATTCAGAGATTCTTCTCACTGCAAGTTTGGGCACCAGGGTATGGGATTTTCAGGTACAGAGACAGTCCTATTAAGGCATGGAGGGGTGAAGTCTTGGTGGAGGTAGAATTCACTTCCAGGAAAGTATAGAATTAAAGTATTGTGGTAGATTAGGGTTAGGGTTAGAATCTACAATATCCATTGCATGGTATCTGTACAGGTTATCCCCAAAATCTCAGTGCAGTCACCAGACTGACTTTATCTTTCTCTTTTTAAAAAAATTTATTTTTCCAATTATGTGTAAAAAAATTTAAAATCCATTAAAAAAAATTTTGAGTTCCAAATTCTCTCTCTTCCTCCTTCCCTCACTGAGAAGGCAAGCAATTTGACATAAATTCACCACAGTGACTTTGGGGTCACTCTGTGTATATACATGTTTCCATTTGTGGTGGCAAACTAGTGTGGTTAGAATGAGTGCCCCTGTGGCCAAAGTCTCTTGTTGTACACAAAATCACACTTTTTGCATTCCATCCTGATGCTTGGGGATCATAAAGGTATTTTTATTCTAATATCAACTCCTTTCATCCTTTGACTGTTTCCTAAGCCCTGATTCTTCTTCAGAGAATGAAGAAGGGGCAGACGCTTTTCCATATTCTGGATACCTCAGTGATACAAAGGTTTTTCCTTTCTGATTTTGGGGAGACAGGGAAGGAAAAAGGAGGGTGACACCAGAGGAAGACATGTTCAGCAGAAATAAAAAGCCAGAGGATGTCTTTGTAGGTGTGGGGTTTGGTGAAGAGCAGGCAATCAGGAAGGGTGGTAATTACCATGTTACTATTTCCCCTGGGTGTTGTGAGAATTCTTTCTGAACTGCTTGTAAAACAGGGAGAGAGAGAGAGGAAAACAGTAAATACACATCTAATGATGTGCTAAATAAATTAGTATTGTTGTTATTATGACTATTATTATAGTAACTGCAACTTGTCCTCCTCTGAGTTACCAAGGAAGAAAGGAATTGCTTCTCTGCGAGTCGGGCCTGATCTGCCACAATGACAGACAATCAGTGAATCAACGAGCATTTTAGGGTGTCTGTTATGGGCTAGGACAGTTCTAAATACTGGAAATCAAAAGATGATGTGGAGCAATCCCTGCCCTCAAAGAATTTGCATTCTAATAGGGGAGAAAACATGTGTCTTGTGTACATATATACATGTATCTATGTATGTATATGCATACTTGTGTCTGTGTGTACATACATATATACATATACATGTGTGTGTCCCAAAAGTCTTTGTGCTGCTTCAAGCTTTAGTGATTTAAAACTGCACTGACTTTTATGATATCATATATGTATATACAGTGTCATATATTAAAAATACACACCAAAGTAAATAAAGTAATAACATGATTATAAAGAATTTGGGAGCAATCAGTAAAATGAAGAATAGAATTTCCCAGTCCTTTTTGGTCCCCAATACCTCTTGGCTTTTAATTCCCCATTCAGTATGAAAGGAAATAAATTTTAGTGGCCACCATGAACACACACATGATAATAAAACTGTTTCATTATTTTTTCATAAAGAACATTTTATTTGAAACATAAGCATATTTAAAAAAATAAAGTTAAATGTTTATCAGAACACAATCACATAAATTAGTGAGACCCCTGGTTCTGTTTCTCATCAACCAACAGTTTGATTCTTGGTAGAGTTTTTGAAAAAGCTCCCCATATCTCATACTCTAGGCTCCAATATTTTTCTGGCTTTGGATCTGATTGACAACATGACTGAGAATCCCAAAGCACAGTGATCAGTTTGTTACAATAGAATTAAAACCTAGCGAGTATATTTAGAAAGAATGGGATCCAAGCTTCCAAAGCCAGACCAAAAATTTTGCAATGTCATTGATCAGAAATCAATTCAGAGTTATTTTGGGTTATTTTGGAGGTCTACTAACCTGTCTTCCACCAGGTCACTATTGCTGTTTCTTTCTAGTTCTATATGAAAAGGCATTTTTATCCAAACCTCATTCGTTTGGTTTTAGACAGTAGGAATTATTCCTTCAACTGTCACTTTCATATTTTTCAGAAGTGCTATAATTCTCCCTCCCTTTTCCATCTCAGTCCTCCCTCATCAGTCTCAGCTCTACAATTTATGTATTTTTTCATTAATACTACTTTGGGGATATTTCTATAGGAGATTATAGCTATTTATTCCCTGAACCCTGCTTGACAAGATTCTTGTATCCATTGTATGCTCCTTGTACTCCAAACTGAAAGCCCCTGGTGCTTGTTCAGTCTTGAAGAAAACCAGAGACTCTAAGAGGTGGAGGTGAGGAAGGAGTGAATTCCATGCATGGAATTTGTGCAGCCAATACAAAGACAAGGGGATGGGATATTGATCATGGTATGTGAAAGACAATAAATGGTGCTATGGCTGAATTGTAGAGTTCATGGAGGAGAGTAATTTGCAAAAGGATTGGAAAGGTAGGAAGGGACCAGGTTGTGAAGTATTTTCAATGACAGGAGTTTATATTTGATCCTAGAGATAATAGGGAGTGACTGAAGGTTAATGAATGGGGGGGAGGGGTGTGATAGGGTCAGACCTGTGCTTTAGGAAAAACACAATTCTTGAGGAATCTGGTCATTGGGCAGTGCAAAGCAGACGTCAGAAATGGTCAGTACTCTGAGTCCTGGGGTGACAATTCTGGGTGCATTTGCTACCTCTCCTTCTTGCTACTCCCCCCCCCCTTGCCCTGACACAACCTGGTTGGTACAACTTCTGATATGGGCCTTGTCTTTCTTTCTACTAAGGTGAAACTTTTTGACTAAGCCTTGAGATCATCTGAAAGGAGGCCATAAAACACTATTTGGAGGTGTTTAGGCCAAAGGTTTGGCGTCAGAGAGAGCAGACAAGAACCTAGTATTCTCTATTGCCTATTCCCCTAATTTGGTTCATGATTTCTTAGATGCATCATCTTTCCAAAAAGGCAGTCTTTTTAAATAATTTTTTTTTTTAGAAAGACCTTTTCCTTCTCGGGCTAAGAGATACCAGAATGGTGATAGGGGCCCCAGACACCTGTGGGCTTCTTTCCAATCTGAAGCTATACAAATGAGCAAACACCCCCATTCTGCATTTCTCTAGGGAAAACAGTCTGGGCCTTCAGAAGGTCCTGCACATTTGCCTAACAGCCCAGTCTGGGATAGGCTTCTCCCCCACCTCAGTTTGCATTAGCATTGTTCCAGCCCTTTCCGAAGACAAATTGAGGTGGGAAGGGGGCAAACTTGAAGCCTGGTAAGAATCTCTCACAAAAAAAGGCCAAAGTATGCGTTCACTGGCCACCTTGACCAGATCCTACTTCATTCCCAAATCAATGGAGAGTGATTGTAACATCTCTTAACCTGCCTCCCCCCACTCCCCAATCTCCAGGCTCCTGCTCTCCAGGGCCAGGGCGCCAAGGTGTCTGGGGATGGCACAAGCGCTGTCTACTGGATGCCAAAACAACCCCGTTGGAGCTGGAAGGGGATGGGAGCAGGGAATAAGGCCATTATCAGGCATGGAATGACCCGCGATGCTGGCATGTGACTTTTCGTACATCTCCCCCCCCCGCCCCCCCAATATATGTATATATTAAAACGAGAGAAAATTAACATTTTAAAAACACCCAGTTTTCGGTTCAGTGAGCCGTTGAGGACTGGGTCTCCAGCTGGCTGTGGGTGATTTCCTGGAGAATCTGTGTTGCACACACTACAGATACTGGCAGTTATCAATTCAATGTTAGTCCCCCAGGCCCTAGAAGGTCGATTGCCGCGAAGGGCTTAGCGGGTGAAAGGAAAGAGTGTTCTCGAGTCTGGGTTTCCTTCGGCAGAAACCTCACCACCTGCTTTCTTGATGATGATCTGGCAGCAGGGCTAGGTTCAGGAGAGGAGGGGTCCTGGGAAGGCACTAGAGGCAGCAGTGAGGGCTTCTCCCTTCGTCGCTACCCGCTGAACCCTCCCTCTTCTTTTGCTCCAGCATCCCGCACCCACTGCTTGGCCCCAATCTATGCTAAAGTCTTCCATTCTCGAGACTGGATCTTCACATTTCCAGAACCATCAACAAAAATCGTATCAAGCCGGGAGAGCTTGGCCAATATCGTTGCCTGGTTTCCTAAATGTGCTTTGGAATTCAGGTGATAGGTGTCCCTACCACCCAACACTCCAAAGTCCTGCTTTTAGGCTTTATTACAGCAGCAGCCTTGACGTTGGCACCTCCTTGTGTCGGAGATTAGCCCCATTTTCTAACCCGCTTCTCAAAGTTTGGAAAAGCAGCGGCTGGAAAATGGAGCTCCCGGCCTAGGTGAAACTCACCTTGAGTTCCGCCTACGTCTGTACCACCGAGTCACATATGCACTTCAAGGCTGGGGTAAGGGACCGGGAAAAAATTTACTCTAAAGATTTCTCCAGAAAAGAGAAAAGGCAAAAATGATCATCCACCCAAGAAGACAAGAGGATAGTTTAGTGGAGACGGGAGGTGAGAAGTGGGGGGGGAGGGGGGGGGTGACTGTAGTTCAGGGAGCGTAGATGCTTCCCGCTGTTGAGAGGAAAACTGTCTAGGCAAATAGCTTAGGGATGAGGCCTGCGGCTGAAGACTGTTTATGAGGGCGAGAGGGTGACTGATTTTCTCATCCCCCATCCCAGATGCTAACTCAGGCCGGGGTTGGCCCTCTTAGCCGCCACGGCGGGGGAGAAACTGGGAGAGAGATAACGTCTTCTGGGTCCGCACGGAATGAAGCATCCTGTAAGGCAGAGGTCACTCAGGGAGAGGGGGTCCAATCAGCAGGGGCTTACTGTGCACCCGCCGAGCCCCCGGGAGGGACTATCATTAGAATCGCATTAATCGGTGTTCAGTTTGATTCAGATTTCCCCCAACACCCGGGGGCGATTCGCCTAATACTCCCTGGTCTCTGTCCCAGTCTCAGCTTTGCCTCCAGAGTCAGGCCGTCAGGAAGACGAGAAAGCTTGCAAACTTTTTATTTTTCCCATGCTGGAGGTTTCATTTTATTCTTCTGGTTACCAAGAGGCAGAGCCCGCAGATGCCACTCCGGTCTTCCCCGTTACCAGCCCCTGCCTAATATTCGTTGTTTGTCTTCCTTCACTGGCTCGAGAGATAGAAACTCAAGTTAGACAAAACGTAATCCATAGTCCTATTAACTGCACCCCTTTTCCCCTCTTTAAATACTGCCAGGGAGAGAGATCTGCCTCGGCAAATACTATCTACTCAAACCCGCGACTCCACACTTCTGTCTCTGTAAGCTCTTCCAGAGTCAGCTTCGCTAACGTACTGCTCCTTTCACTTGCTTTTCTAACGACTCCTAAAGTGATAGGTGCCTCCATACACCACTTTATTTAGCCCCTCTGTAACTACATATATTCCCATGTAAATAGATCTGGTAGCTGTCGTCCTAGCAAGCTAGGAACATCCTTCCAGAGTCAGCCATCTAGAAATAGCTTCGTGTACAAATCTCTTTCTGTCGCTAAGTATAAATATGCCTCCATAGAGATATATACCAAGGCTGTGCCATAGTCACTCATCACTACATAATTATAACCTTATATACATATAGATATCTCTATAGAGTTATAGATGCCAGCCATTGCCTATAACTCTAGGGAGAGATAACACTGTGTACATATAGGACTACCAATACTTATCTATATTTCTGTAACTATGTAGTTATGAATAGATATGACTATATATAGTTGTAATTGTATAGAACTATGTCCGTAACCTTATATGGCCGGAGCATATTCTGGAACTCCTGTATATCACTACCAGTAAACATATATCTCCCTGTGCATAATTCTAACTATATACATTTATCTTTATTGCTCTACTGAGATATAAATCTGTCAATGCATCAAATGTCTATATGGGGATGGCTATAGATAGAGCTATATATTTCTTTCCATATAAATATCTGGGGCTATAAGTAGACGGTGTATGGACAGATAAAAGTACCAGATATAATTATACATTTTTTTCCGGGCATAAATCTGTAAATATAACCGCATCCTATTTAGGTATGGTTAGAGATGTAACAGTCTTTACCAGATATCAGTCTGTCAATATAAGCAGCTACAGTCTCTCCTTATAGAAATAGTTATAGGCATAACTATAAATTTATTTCCCCCATCTAAATTTTTCGGGATAACTAGATGCAGGCATAGATCTAGAGATATGAACCGCACATATTTTCCCAGATGTCAATTTATGCACAACATCCATGTCTGGTTGGTGGAGATAGACATATATATAACACATATTTCGTGCAGAGACTGGCCGAAGCCGGCTGCCGCACTCCTTGTGAACAAAAGCAAAACCCATCCACGCGGGGGAAAGTTTCTGCTCCTCAGTGTCCCAATCTGTAGTGCTCCCAGTTTGTCCAGTTCCACGCTGGGGAGGACGATTGTGGGAAATAGTCCAGAGCTTCAAAAAAAAAAAGTAGAAAAATGTGATTTCATTTCTTTTCTTTCTTTTTTTTTGAGAGAGAGAGGGAGAAATAAAACCCCGAGATGGGTCTCTCTGAATCCTTGTCTCGCTCAGAAAGACAAAAGACAGCCGCGGAAAGGTATGGGCGCTTAGAGGCCGCTGTTTGAAGAAGGCCCAGGCAGACCCCTTCCCAATCGCCCTCCTCGGCCCTTTTTACGTGCCTGACCGTGCTGCGCCGTTCAGATCGGCCTCAGTCTCGTCTCAGCCCGCGCCAGCCGCGCTGCGGAGGAGAGCTGCGGGCCGCCGAACGGGCAGGGGCTTTGAACCACTTACAGTTAGCTAGCTCACCACTTCGACTTCTTTCCTTTGCAGATTTCTTGTTAATATGCTCTTTTGTTTGCCGCTGCATGTTTTGCCTACTAATTTTTTCCCTCCCAAATAAGAGGACGAGCGGGCTTTTCTCTCGACTTAAAATAAAATCTTGCTTTTGATTTTAAAACAAGTGGTAAATGTGTTTCTCTGAACTGTTAGTGCAAACCAATCACCGGAAATTTAAAAAGAACTTTTATTTATTAAGAGGCTCCGGGTTTCAATCATTTTAAGGCTCCTTATTTATGATCGATTTTATTTTTCCCAAAGTAATTTTTGAATGCTGGAGGATTTATGGTTTATTTTATTTTATTTTTCATTGCTCTTGTTTGTTTTTTATTTATTTTTGTGTGTATGTATGTGTATTTTAAAGGAAAAGGTGTTCGGTGTACTCGAAATATTAGGGTATCCTCATACCACAATTCTGTTCTGATAATCAAATCTCTCCGGTTGCCTCCAGCCCCCTCCCCTCCCCAGCCAGGGGGAAAAAAGGATTCTAGGAGAATTGTACCTGAAAAGAACGAGGGGGATGTTGGGATTATCCGGGGAGAAATGATCTTTTCTTCTTTAATGAAGTAGACTCGGCTTCTGAACACACTGTAGAAAAATAAGACAACACGTCCCTGCTTTTCCAAACAGTCATGCAAAGGGTTAAGTTTGTCTGATCCCAGTCAGAGTGCCCCAGGCCCCCCACTGTCCAGGCTTCTTAAAGATTTCTCTGCCTCCCTTGGACCAGCAGAACTCGCTCCAGGGGAGTGCCAGGGGAGAGAGTATGAGAACAAGGAAGAAAAACTCTCTCCACCTCCGCTGTCCAGTTGCAAGTCCTCCCTATTTCTCCCCCTCCCCTTTAAGCTCTGCACTTCAAATGCTACTTTCCTTTCATTTTGGCCTGTCATTTAAGAAAACAGACTTCAGGCATTAGTTTGCCTAATACCCCCTACAGTCCTCAGCCTCTGTTTCCCCAACATTTAGTCTCTGTCTTAATATCCAGTCCCCAAAACAATCTCAAAGAAAAGGAACAATTTCTAATTTATCCTACCCCTACCCCCAAGTGTCAAACCAAGGATGAGAGTGTTAATTTTCGATCTCCTCTATCCAAAAGTATCTAAAGAAAGAAACTTTCTTCCTCTGTTTCTTTTTCTTCTTTCCCATGCTAGGTCTCCTTTCTCTCTTCTCTTTTCCTTACAATTCTCCCCCCTTTTTATCTTTGATTGTTATTCTGCTAAAGAGAAAATTGTTAACTCTTGTTATTGTTGCTTGTTGTTACAAAAGAGTCTTGGCAGTTTGAGACTGGAAGGTGGCCCCTAGACACGTGGGCAGACCCTACTGTGCAAAGCACAAACGCACAAATATATGTTGTAAATGCTTATCTACACAGACTCATACATACAACCCTCTCCCTTCCTTAGCACATAATTCCCACCCCCACTCTCTGGAACCACAAAATTCCCCTTTCCCAATACACACTCATGACCACAGGCCCCAACACCAATACACACCCACAGAGAGATTCGAAAGCAGGCCTACCCACACATCTAAGTAAAGAAAAACAGATAAGAACCGAATTTGCAGATCTATTCTCTCTCTTACAACCTGGAGGGACGAGTGAGGCCTCTGTCTCTCTCTCCCTGTCTCTCTCCCTCTTTTTTTCTCCTTGTTTACAGATTCAGAGAAGCCCAAGGCCCATAAATCTTAAGGGGCCTATGGAGAGCAAAGCACATTTGTATGCATCGTTAGAAGTCGCTAATACCTAAACCCATTAACGAGCGTGTATGCTCGCGGTTTCCGGTGTGTATTAACTTAGAGTTAAATTCTGGAGGAAAGGGCATTGTGTGAATTAACATAAGCCAAATCCATCACAGGCTTTGTCATATCAGATTAGTCAACCGTGGATTTGTGGTTCCGTGTGTGCATGTGTGTGTATACGTGTGTACTCATCCACTAAACTTTTCTTTTGGAAGGAGGGTCTTGGAACAAATCAAGTCCCCCATGCCCCAAATCCAGATAATTCCAAAAAGCCAAGCTGAAGTGACCGTGGAGGGGAGAATCCATAGTGCGTGTGGATTGTGTGTGTGTGTGTGTGTGTGTGTGTGTGTGTGTTTGTAGAGAAGCCTAGATCTTGGGTCACAACGGCTCAATTGCCTTTGCCAAGAAGACTTTGGGGTGCAGTGAGAGAAGGCTGCCAAAAGCTGTTGTGTGGTTATGGTTGTGATGAGGCAGTGTTGTGATTTTTATTTTGGGGAGAGAGAGAGAGAGAGAGAGAGAGAGAAGGGACAAGTAGAGTCTCTGAACTTTAATTACACAGAGAAAGGCGATTGGGGGGAGGGGAGGGAAAAAAGGAGCTTGCTGGAAGGAGATAGGAGAGGGGAAAGGGGTGGGGGAGGGAAGACCAGGCATAAAGCTGCCTGGTTCTAGTGCTTCTCTCCTTGGAGTCCAGCGGTTGGACCCCGCAAAGGAGAGGAGGAAAGATATCAGGGCTCTCCAGAATTTCCCATCCCCTTATTCTCCATCTCTGCGCCGCCCCGCCGCCCCCCCCCCCCCGCCTTGCTAACCTCCCGCCAAAGTGGAACATGGAGACAATTATCTGCATAATTCCAGCCTAAGTTTTTTTTTTTTAAGCCTTTCCATCAATTATCTGGAGCCTTTGAGCTCGGTGGACACAACCCCAGCTGGGGTCTGAAGGATCCCTGTAATCGAGGCCGTGTAGATCTAACTGAATGCAGGCAGCCCAGACGAGGGAGGGGGAGAGCGAGTGGCAGGATGGACAGAGACGCCCTGGGGTCCTCATAGAAGAAGCCGAATGCAATTTTGAAAATGGGCCGCGTGTGAATAAACTGGCTGTTTGACTCTGGGCTCTATGAATGCAGCAACGCGGAGGTGGCGTAGCTGGGGAGGAATGCAGAAGATTCCCCTTCCTCGCCCTCCACTGCGGCGCGAAAGGGGGCCTCAGCCAGAGCTACTAGCTCGGTGGCTGCTCCCGGCTCCAGAGTGGAGGGAGGGGAGTGCCAAGGGGGGAGGGGGAGGGGAGGGGAAGGGAGGCCGGGGTCGGGGGGGGGAGCCTCGGGCCGTCCCTGGGTGCTGTGAACTTTAGTTGGAGCCGGCCGCTTGTCAGCCCCAGAAAGCGTTAAAGGTGCAGCAGCCCGCGCCAGCATCCACAACCGCCTTTGTAAGGGTGATTTATGACTTCAATCTTGGTTCACCGAGAGTTCACATGGATTTCGCTGCTGTTGAAGGTTAAAAGATGGTCTTCCCTTGACAAGTGGGACTATTGAAAATTCCTTCTTCTCTCTCTCTCTCTCTCTCCTTTTTTTAAAGAGACGAATTGGAGCTCACAGAAGGGAAAAATGGGGGTGGAGGGGTGGGATAGGGGGAGATGAGAAAGGGTCAGGAAGATTTCTCCCCCAAATTTAGAGTTGGTCTGGCTGAGAGGGGAAAAGGGGAAAGAGGGGGGAGGGGCCTTAAAAGTCTCATTCAGAGGTCCAAATAGTTGCATTTTAAAAACAGCCCATTTTTAAAGCAGCCAATTATCCAGATAACTTGGGCCATAAGTGAGTGAGTGAGTGAGTGTGTGTGTGTGTGTGTGTGTGTGTGTGTGTGTGTGTGTGTAGGGGTAGGGTGGGGGTGGGGGTGGGGAGGCATTTAGAGTAGAAGTTTAAGGGTAAGGAAAGAATTGGGTAATTCCAATAGGTTTTCTGTATTGATGTCCTTATTTTTTTTAGATCTGCTCTGCTCTCCACTTGCGTGTGTAGACACTAACCAAATGCTTTCAAGGGTATGGGCAAGGAGCGGAAAGAGATTCTTAAGCCCAAATGATCATCGTGTTGTATCCACGTAGACCAAGTGGCTTCAAATATGGAAGGGAAGTAAGGGGGGAGAGAGAGAGAGAGAGAGAGAGAGAGCAAGCCATGAGGACCTGGGAGATGAGAGCTTCTAAATGAGGCTGGATGAGAGTGCAGGACCCAATTCTACCTGCATAATCTACATAGCCTCTTGCTTACTTACCTCTGAACTCAGTCACTGATGCTGCGCCCCTCCTGGGGCAGGGAAGACTCCGCAATAGTTGGATTTCAGTAGCCATGCCTCCAAATTCTTTTCCCTGCAGACCTGGCAGGCTTGTGGCAGTGGAAAAAACATTGAGCGTAAAGTCAGGGAGACCCCAGTTCAAATCCAGCCTCAGACAACTGGAGGAGTTGCTTAATTTGTTTGCCTCAGTTTCCTCATCTGGAAAACGGGCATAATAATAACATCAATGTGGCACAGTGAATAGAGTACCCGCCCTAGAGTCAGGAGAACCTGAGTTCACATCTGACCTCAGATACTTAACACTTACTAGCCAAATGACCTTGGGCAAGTCACTTGACTCCAATTGCCCTGCCTTACCCCTCCAAAAAAGCCAAAAAAAAAATTTCAAATCTAATAAAACATAACACCTGTGCTCTCAAGGTTACTATAAAGATCAAATTCGATAATATTTTAAAACTACAATTGCCATAGTGCCTAGCACATAGCAAGTTGCTACAAAATGTCAGCTGTTATTATTATTGGCTGTTAAGTGAGATAATGTTTGTAAAGTTCCTGGCATGGGTGCTATATAAATCCGAGCTGTTATTATTCGATTACTTCTCTGAATACTGGCAAGGAGGGGATCATTCAGGGGATCTAGGGAAATGCCAACCCCAACCGGGGCCGTTTTCTAGCCTGGAAGGAGAAAGGAATTTAACATTTAAATTATATGTAAATGAGGAGAAAGCAGATGGGAAGGCAGCAGAATTTGAATTGAGTGTCCCATTCAATCCCAGGCCCCTTTGGCCCATTCCTCCTCCAATGCCACATCCTCCCTTCCCTTCCTAGTAATTTGGATAACATAGAGGTTAGGATAGAGGGACTGGAGACATTTTATAGCTGCTCAGGAAATAACCTTTTATTGACTTTTTAGAATTTGGGGGACCAAGAGGAACAAGATCATTGCCTTTTCTTTTTTAGATTCCCAGTGAAAGTGAGTGCTGGAATTGTAGAATCTCATTTGGTTTTGACCCTCTTCGATGGCCCTCCTAAACCTCCCCCAACCCTCCTTTGGCTAAAGAAAGAGGCTGAGTTAGCTAGCAAAAGAATGAAAAAAAGAGAAAGACAGGGAGTGATAAAGATACAGATAAGGAGAGAGAAAAAGATAGAGACTGGCTGGTATGTACGTGGGGTGGGGCAGTGTTTGAGAATTGGCTGTGAGGTAAGACTTGTTTCAGAAATTTTCAAAGCAAAGATAACTCTAAGAAGGGGTCAGAACGCCCAGCCAACTCCAACAGTATGGCATTAGTTTCCCCTTGGGATGCCAGGAAAAGCTGATCCCTGGAACTTCTTGGATCTCAGTCATTTTTTTTTCTTCTGGAGAAAACATTTCTAGAGAAAACATTCATTCTCCAAAGCTATATTTTAGGTCCAATGGGAATGGGAAATTATCACATTTGATCGGGGGTGGTAGTGGGGGGTGAGGCTACAAATTGCTATATGAATGTAAGCTATTATTACAAAGAGAAGAAATCTGATAGAGGGAAAGAACGCTAGACAGGAATTCAGGAGAAACCTGGGTTTGAATACTGTTCAGTCATGTCCAACTCTTTGTGACTTCATGTGAGGTTTTCTTGGCAAAGATACTGAACTGGTTTGCCATTTCCTTCTCCAGATCATTTTACAGATGTTTTACCTAAGGCAAACAGGGTTAAGTGACTTGTCCAGGATCACACAGCTAATAAGTATCTGAGACCAGATCTGAACTCAGGAAGATGAGTCTTCCTGACTCTAGGCGCTATACTCTATTCACTGGACCACCCACCTGCCCTGATAATAGCCATGAACAAATTACTTAATCTTTCTGAGGCTCAGTCTATTCTGGAAGATAATAGTATTTTCAGTGTCTGAAGTACAGGGTTACTCTGAAGAAAGTACTCTGTAAAATGTGAAGCATTATACCCATGTGAATTGCTATTAGTCTTCTATTTCTTCGTGAATAGGGTTTGGGGAGGTCTTCCATCTTATATGGGAGGGGGCATCTCTATGATACCCCAACTGGATTCTTCTTTTAAGAAGGCTCAGGAGCAGGAGGTTGATTGGGGAGTTTGAAGAAGGGAGCAGAGGAAATTTGATCAGACTAGATGGTCTCTCTCCTCTTACCCTGAATCTTAGTTCCAGGCTTTCTGGCATGAGAACTGATAAGTGAGACAATTCGGGGCTAGGGAGAAGAGAGAGATTCTATTAGTTCACCCCCAAATTTAACCAATCCTGAGTTCTTGTTGGTTAGTAAAGAAAATCAGGAAATCTCGCTCGGGTAAGGAACTATTTTACCCTGATTCAGAGGAATGGACCAAACAGCCTCTAGGGACTGCATTAAATTTAGGATCTGTCTCTTCCTGCATGGTCAGCTTTGTAGGCCTGTGTTTATCTGTAAGACTAAAAAAATTATGAGTGATTAATTTGAAATGAAGACTATAATGTTCACAGTTCTTTTCACTTATGAGATAGCAGATAGTCTCAGTAATGTCTTTATCTTTCCTAAAGGGGGAAATGGTCTCAGATGGGGTTACCATCTCTTCAAAGGGTTGTGCAGGGAGTTCCTCCTGGAAGCAGGATTGGAATTACTAAGGAAAACCCATTAGGTTTTCCACGGTAATATTTAACAGAGTACTAGTCATTCCCAAGGGCCTCTAGTATAAAAACACTTTTTATACTCAACTCCTAAGGAAACACTGGGTAACAACTCTGCTTCCCAAAGGAAGAGGGAAACAAATCATCTTAGCAAAGGTCGTAGAGGGAGGCAAAAATGAAACCCAGGCAATCAGTGTTCTTAGTATAAAATGGTAACTACTTCCTACCCCAGGCTAATGTAACTGTAACTCTTTCTTTCTGTCCTAAGACATGGACACAGCTAGGCCTCTCTGCCCATTATCCCTACAAACATGCAATGCCTTGGGGATTATCAGCATCCAGGCATATTCTACTCTGGGAAGGCTGGGGGATGGGGAAGTGGGGGCAATCGGATCTGCTAGTTGTTGCACATCTGTAAAGGTCTGGAAGTGGAGAAAATTGCTCCAGTCCCATTAGATCATTTCCACTGAAAATATCTCACAGCAGCCAAACACCCCCAGGGCACAGCCTGTTCTCATGCCCCCCCCCCCCCATCTCCTCCCCTTTCAATAGAGACCAACACAGAACACAGAGAAAGAGATGGAAAAAAAAAGGAAATGACAGAAATAGACACCGAGGAAGAGAGATGAATATTTATAAAGAAAAACTAGAGACCTAGACCTAGAAAAAAACGAGAGATCCAGAGAGATGCAGAGACACGGACAATTTCCCCACCCCTATTGTCCCCCGTTTCTCTTTCTGAGCATTGGCAATGAGAATCTCTCACACACAATGAAATGGGTCTCTGTCTCTTAGAGCCAGGGGGCTGCCCCAGATGACTTTCTAGGCCTTGAACCTCATCACCTCCTGCTTGCCTATTCCCTTGCCCCCAACCCTCCCCCCTCCTTTTTTTCTAACTGTCCTATTGCCCTGGGGCAGAAGAGAGCCCCCTCCCCTGTATTCCTCATCCTAAACCTGCATCTCTTTTCCTACCTTTTGGTCATCCTTGGTCTCTCCAGGGCTGAGGCCTGCTACACATGATCAAACCCAAGTGTCTGACTGATGTCAGCAAGTATATTTTATTTTATAATTTGCCAGGCTAAATAAAGAGACTTTGGGTGAAAAAAAAGAGAAAAAAACCCCACTGTGTTGGGAGTTTCCCCCACTGCTTTCCGGACACTGGCTTTCTCAATGAAACAGTGTGCTGTTGTTCTTAGAAAAACCATTCCCCCACCATCTCAGTTCGGAGGGTTTGAGTTTCACCGTCCGTTCACCCCCATTAATCACCCCAGCAGCTTAAACATCACCCAGCCCCTCTGGCCCTTTTTTCTTCTTCTCTCTGTTAGTATTCATGGCGGGGCACTCAGCACTGCTGCATGCTTCACAAAGACCCCTCCCCCTTTACTCTGAGGTCCCCATCTCCCCCGTCCCTCACTCAGAAGACCCCTGTTCCCTATCCCCCATGACCCTTGTTTTCCAGCCACAGCCCTTATATCCCCTTATCTTCTGTCCCTTTCTGTACAGTGCAGGACCCCTTCACCCCCATTCTTCCTTTAATATTCCCCTCTTCCACTCCAATTCTAACCCCATTCCCAACTTCACACATCTCAATTATCTTTCCTACTCCCATTATTCTCTGTATCCCTATCATCTGTCCTTTATTCCACATATCCCTGGACATAATTTCTCTTGCCCCTTTTTCTCTCCTTATCCCTTTTTTCTTTTTTAGGAAGCAGTTAGGGTTAAGTGACTTACCCATGGTCACACAGCTAGTAAGTGTTTGAGGTCAGGTCCTCCTGCCTCCAGGGCCAGTGATCTATATTCTGATTTCTTTTCAATAAATTTTTGTTATCTTTTGTCCTTATATCACCTATGCTTCCTATACTGTCCTTCCCCCCACCATCCCGCTCTATTCCTTATAATAAAGAATTTAAAAATGGAAACAAAAAAAAGTTAGGCAAAGCAAAGGCATATATGTATGTGTATATATATACATATATGTGTGTATGTATATGTGTGTATGTATGTATATGTGTACATACACACATATATGATCAGATATTGTATGCATCATCCCAAACCCATGACCTTTCACTTCTGCAAAGAGGCTGGGGGAGGTGTATTCTTTTATCTCTTCTTTGGGGCCAAGTTTGGTCATGATAATTTCAAAACATTCATTTTCTGTGGTTTTGTGGTTTTCATTTCAGTTTATATTGTTGCAGCTATTACATATATTGTTCTCCTGTTTCTGCTTACTTCATATTGCATCAATTCATATAAGTCTTCTGATGGTTCTCTGTAGTCATGCTTCTCATTTCATATAGCACAGCTATCCATTATTTAAATACATCACAATTTGTTTAGCCATTCCAAAATCAAGCATCTCACATCTCTATCTTTCATTCCATATAACCCTTCTCTCCCCTATCCCTTCCATATCTTCCTGTCTTCCATCCTTTCTTTAATAAACAACATTCTCTAAATCCCTGTTCTTTCCACCTTCAAACATCCCCATCCCTCATCTATGCCCTCATCATTTCCCCCATCTTTGCCCTCCTCCATATCAATTTCCTATCTTCACTGTCTCCACTTGTCTCCTACTTCTCTTCCCTTCCCGTTCCACCTCTACTTTCTACTTGACCTCTTTGTCCTTTCCCCACTCTCTTCTCTCACTCTCTATCATACTTAATTCTCAATACACTTACCCTGAATTTATTCCCCTTTACCATCATCATTCCCAAGTCCTCTCTACCCACTCTGTACTTCCCTTTGCAACTCCACATTCCTATTCTGTCTTCTGGATTGTTGCTCTTACATCCATGCCCTTGCCATGTGACATAGGATCATAGATTTGAAAGTGGAAGGGCTCTCAGAAGTCAACTAGTTCAACTGCATTATTTTATAAATAAGGAAACTGCAGCTCTGAGAAGCCAAGTCCAAGATCATGAAGGTTAGGTTTCAGTCCTTCAACTCCAAATTCAGTACTCTTTTCACTGAGCTGTGCTGATTCATCCTGTCTCCCCTTTCCTGCTTCCCCTGTTCCTTCTTTTCCCGTATTCTCTTTCTGTTCCTCCTTCTTCCTATTCTCCTTCCTCCATGAACCAGTCTCCATATGAGGTATTTGAGACCCCTTCTTTGAGATTTGGAGTCAGAAAGGACCTTTATGAGAAGGTAAGCCTACTGAGGGTTCTATCTCCTGATTCCAGAAAGATAGGGATTAAAATTTCAAAACTCAGTAGATAGCTAAACCCTTTTACCAGGCTACCAATATTTTCTACCAGTTTGACTGAGAAAATACTTAATGGGGGAGGGAAAAAAAGATCTCCCTTCTCTACCACTTAACTGTATATGCATTTTATAATGGAGAAAATGAGTTAAGGGGGTGACTTTTATAAAAATTAATAATTTTCTTAGAGTCCTCCATTGCAATGAGGAAAGAGACTGTTTGGGGAGGGGGAATGTCCCCTTCTCTCTCAGAATCTCAGAAATCCTTATTCAGCTTAATGGATAGTTTGGGGGGCAAGAGCACTGAATGTAAGAGACTTGGGTTCGAATCGTAGTTTCAACACTTTCCAGGTGTGTGACCCTTAGTGAGTCAACTAATTCCTTTGATTTAGTATTCTCATCTGTAAAAGGAGATAATAGTACATTCACTGTCTAATTCACAGCACTCTGTAAACTTTAAAATTGTTGTCATTATCTGGATAGGACTCAGAAAAGAATAGTCCTGCCTAGGAGCAAAGAGAAAGACAAGATGACTTCTTGGTGACTCCTCTGATCTTCAAAGGAACTGTGATTTGCAGATAGTTATAAGAAGGAGACACTGGATCCTGAACAGTATGGAAATCTGTAGTTATGTGGTAAACAGAATTTCTACCTGGTTGCTACAGAAATATGCCTGGCAATTGGGATACAAGTTTCCAAGATCTTTTCCTGTATTTCCAAAAAAGATAAATCACCCCAGAAAGGGAATCTGCATATTGTAATTAGCTGATAAATATTTCATAGACATTTTGAACTTTCTCTTCCTCCTCTACTTAATGGCCACAAACTTGAGCAAAGGGAAAACAGAGTAGGGGGAAAAGGGGCTGATGAGAAGGGATAACCTATTGGGGGAAGACAGGAAGGCAGAAAGGACACTCTTCTAGGCCCTTTTTTACTTTCCTTTTCCCCCCACACCTTTAAAATAATTTCTCTCACCTGGAGAAAATCAAGGGAAAAGTGTATGAGACTAAGTTGACAGGCCGTTCTGGCACTGGTCCAACTGTAAAGAGGGGGCACATCTCCTGTGGTACAGAGAACTGCTGTCATTGCTTGAGCTCCCTATTACCAAATCATAATTAACAAATACAATAATAATTTCCATCTTTTATAATGCTTTAAGGCTGACAAGTACTTTCCTTATAACTCTGTAAAGGTAGGTGATTCAAGTGCTATGTTTCCATTTTACAGATAAGGAAACCAAGGTCCATCTATGTGAAGTGATTTAACCAAGTCAGTTAACTTATAAGATAAATTTAAACCAAGGTCTTCTGCCTCCTCCAAATTCACTGCTCTGCCCACTGGGACACACCATATCCTTTGCTGTTAAACCCTAGCATTCCTCTTATAAATGCTATCCTTTGACCTCACCCTCCTACCTCCACTTCCCCTATTCAGGACCTCTATTTTGGCTCCTCAACTCTAAGCCAAATTTACTCTTACTTGATAATGTGGAGGTTGGGGGAAGGGGGAGATGTTCTCAGGAGACATCAGAAGCCCCTGCTCTCCCTCATCTGATCCCCCTGGGACTTGGGGAAAATGACACTAAGTGGATTATGGTTCCATTTCAAGAATTAAATCAAAACTCAGGGCTAACTTAATTTGGCTTTGGATGGGAGGAAAAGGTTAAAAGGGAGGAGATATTGTCTGGGTGTGCTCTCAGCATCATAACAGGTTCCTGCTTTAGCCCTTTGCCCCATGGGGAAGCCCAGGATCTATGGAGTTTGAGAGTGGAGAGTGTCTGAGTAAACCTGGGAGATTACAGCTATTATCAGGGCCATGGAGTCTGATCGAATCTTAGTAAGGAGATCCCCATGCCAGAAATCTTTGGAAGCTCAACCCTATGCTACTTAGCAAAGGATAGTGAAGGAAGGAGAAGTGAAGGAAGAACATTATACTGAAATCTGTTTATCCAGAGAGAAAAGTATACATTGAAATTACTCTCTTTATAGGACAGATAAATGGGTGCATTGACCTCTCTATTACATATCCATGTCACTACAATAGTGTCATGTCTTATGCGTTAGCGTGTATAGGATAGGTTAGAGAGTTTTCCCTATAATACCACAATAAGTTCTGAAGATGTCCTTTAATCAGCTTAAGAAATAAGGCCTTTGGCCATTGGATGAAATAAATTGTAACAATAATAGTGATTGGATGAGAAAAACAGTCATGCCCCTTAGACTTTTTTTCTTTTTTTAAAGAAAATCATCCAGCAATTCAAGAGTGAGAGGGAGTCAAGGCCCAAAACAGCTGTGGAATGAGATTCCTGCATGGGGAGAAGGAGGAATTTTTCTCTCCTTCCTGACTCCCATCAATCATGGGGTCTAACATATGTACAAAAATATTTATTGCAGCTCTCTTTGTGGTGGCAAAAAACTGGAAATTAAGGGGATGCCCATCAATTGGGGAATGGCTAAACAAGTTGTGGTACATGAATGTAATGGAATACTATTGTGCTATAAGAAATGAGGAGGAGATGAACTTCACATTTACTTGGAGAGGCTTATACAAATTGATGCTAAGCGAGAAGAGCAGAACCAGGAGAAACTTGTACACAATCACAGACACATCATATGTGTGATGACCAACCTTGATAAACTGGACTCTTCTCAGCAACACACAGCTATAAGACAACTCTACAAGTCTCAGGACGAAAGGAGACATCTACATTCAGAGAAAAATCTAGAAAAAGCAAAGTTTAAATGGAGACTGAAGCAATCTACATGCTATTCCTCTTTTCCATGTTTGATTTTGTTTCCTTTTTACTATTGTCCACTCCATTGGTTACAACCCTTCTATACAACCCGACTAATATCCAATGTGAAAGTATTTGCAGATTCTATACTTGACTGCATGCCAGCATGGTTGGGGGGAGGGAGAGGGAGGGGAGAAAACTTGAAACTCAAGGGGTTGTGGAACTGAATCTTGTAAACTAAAAGTAAATAAACAAATCAATTTAATAAAAAAAAAATCATGGGGTCTAGGAGTAATTTTACTAGCCCAGAAAGGGATACCCCATTCAGCAGTTGTACAGTGACTTGGAGATAGTTAAGGAAGGACTAGTTAAGGAAGCAGAGACAGATGCTAAAGTTAGGGATATAGACATGACTTAAGACAGGAAGTAGTTTCAAGGAGCCTGACCCTTAGTATCAGAAGAGAGAGCCAGCTATTGACTCAAGACAGAATTAGCCCTGACAATGGAGAGTTAAGCTCCAGAGGGAACTCCCCGAGGAGAGAAACTGCAGTACCAGAATTGCAGGTTGACTTGGCACTCATGTGATTATATATGTGTGTGTATATATGTGCATGTATATGCACATATAAGCACACAGTGCATATGTACACATACATATACGGCACATATATACATACATATACGTGTGTGTGTATGCACATATATGGTTACCATTTTATTTTAAATTTGTGCTTATTCTTTTCACTGATGTTATGTGTATTAGTGGGAGAGTATGAACCAGGATTTGGGGGCAAATGTTTTGTAGCCTTTGTTGTTACAATACTCTCTTGGAAAATGCTTTTTTTGAGAGCTACTTGTGTCTGCTGACTGATTGTTAATGGGAAGTACACCAGAGGGGGCTCATAAGTTATCATTTAGAAAGCTGACTCTTCTGGGGATATCCTTGAATCTTAGGCTGGTAGCTGCCTGTCTAAGCCATAGTAACTGCCATAAGGGGAAATAACCCAAAGAGGGTTATATACAGATACATCCAGTTATGCTTGTATATACATATGGGGGTAGGGAAAGGGAATAAACACTTACATAGTAAATATTTTACACATGTGTTTATATTTATATAGTATCGCTAAGTCCTGTCCTAGTAACTTTTCAAATTGTATCTCTTTTGATCCTCACAACGACCATGTGAGGTAGATTCTGCTATTATCCCTATTTTTATAGTTGAAGAAACTGAAGCAAACAGAGGTTAAGTGACTTGCTCAGGGTCCCATAGCTAGTTTCTAAGGCCAGATTTGAACTCAGATCTTCTTGACTCCAGGCCTAGTTCTTAATCCACCATAACACCTAACTGCCTTAATAGTATAATTGCATATTTGTCTTTAATCAGATGTTACTGTTCCACAGACACCCAGATTCACAACTGACATTTGGGGTTTACAAAGCAATGTCTTTACCAGGAGATCTTATGGTGTGGTGGAGGGAGCACTGGATTTGCAGTCTGAAGACTTTTCTCCAATTCTGGCCCTGCTACTTGCTAGCTAATGTGATCTTGGACACATCACTTAACCTCTAAGGGCATTCTTCCGATCCTACATGCTTATGAGGATAATAGTGTGAGTAGTATTACCCTCATGTTTCTGTTGGGGAAAATGAAACTTAGAGAAGTTAAATACCTTTGTCCAAGGTTACAGAGCTAGTAAACATGTGGCAGGGTGGGCCAAGATCTTTAACTCCAAGAGTAGGGTTCATTTTCCTACTCCATCATAATCTATATTCTCTCTCTCTCTCTTTTTTTTTTGCTTTTTTTGGGAGAAGGCAATTGGGGTTAAATGAGTTGCCCAAGGTCACATGGCTGGCTTTTTGTGTTAAGTGTCTGAGGTCACATTTGAATTCAGGTCCTCCTGACTCCAGGGCTGGTGCTCTATTCACTGAGCCACCTAGCCACCCCCATGATCTATATTCTAATGTTAATACCTAAAGTTTCTACCAGGATTGTGTTTAGACAGGATTGCCTCATTGAAGTGTATCACCACCCTCCCCCAAGAGAGACAGAGAAAGAAATTCTTTCCATTTCACAAAAGGGAAAACAAAATCCAGAGGAGCTGCATGGCTTTCCCTGAGCCACACAGAGTGGAATTAAGGAACAGAAACAAGAAACCAATGCCCTGAGTGATCAGAAATAGGGAGTCAACTACTATTCCTCTTCTCCAACTCCTGAACCCTGGAACCTCAGGCATCAGTGGGAAAAGGGCTCTCCATAGATTCCACCACCCCTCCCCATATTCTAGGAAGCAGTAGGGAGGGACTCTGCCAGGGAGCAAGCAGCTCCAGGGCAAGAGCATCACCACAACATCGTCATTCTGCGATTACTGTCAGGGGACCATCATCCATCAGAGCTGCCTGCAGAGCACAGCCCAGACTGTGTGCACCACCCTGCTCTTTCTAGATTGCATTAGCTAGGGAGAGGGCGTAGTGTGGCACCAGTTGGGAGGAGGGGGCAGAACCGTCCACACTCCTTGGCAGGCCCCGAGAGCGTGTGTTTCGGGGGAGAGTGAAGAGGTTGGTCTGTGTCTACTTAGGGAGGAGAAAAGAAGAGACCTCAGGAACTCATTCTCTAAATTTCCCTCTTCTGGTGTTGTAGCACTATGTGGGAGAATTAGAATGGGCAAAGAGGAAAGAAGGGAGAAGAAGAGAGGAAGAAATGACCTGAGTCAGAGAAGGAATAGGGCAAGCTACAGGGATGAGAGTAATGGCAGATGAAGTCAATATCAAAGAAAAAGAATGACGATGGGGCTAGGGGGAAGATGCTAGACAAAACAGACATGGGAAAAGAAACAGAATGAAGAAAAACGAGATGAATGAGATAAGAATAGAGAAGGAAATATGAAAGAGAGGTCAGATATAAAGGCAGATGGAAAAAGAAAGAAAAGATAGAACATGAGAAGGGGTTGCAGAACCTGAATTTTAGTGCTAAAAGCAGTTTTAGAGATGATCTAAATCAGCACCTATGTGGAATGAACTTAGAGTCAGAGCAGATAGAGTCTGGCACCTTATAACCATGGACAAGTCATTTAATCTCTCCTCTCTCAGTTTACCTATCTGTAAAATGGCCATAATGGTAATTTCACTACCTACCTCACAGATTTTGTAAACTATAAAGTACTTATATAAATACGAATTACTAAGGATCATAAATAATTACTTATTCCAATCATATCACTTTACAGATTTGGAAACCAAGCCTCCAAACTCATATAGCCAGTCAGTGGAAGACTAGTATTCATAAAGTGATTTGAGATTTGTAAAGTGTTTTACATATGTTATCTCATTTGTTCCTCAAAACAACCTTGAGATTTAGGAGCTAACATTATCCCCACTTTACAGATTATTATTATTATTCCTCATTTTATGGAAGAGGAAACTGAGGCTAAAAGAAATTAAGTGACTTGTCCAGGGTCACACAGTTGGTAAGTGTTTGAAACAAGATTTGAACTCAGGTCTTTCTGCCTCCAAGTTTAATGCTCTGCCACTGCAACTTGCCTTTTGTAGCAAATATTGTTTTCCTGGAAATGAGAATGAACCTTTTGACTTCTCAGTTTGCCTAAATGAACAGATGTCCTCTTTTTCCTCTGGCAAACACATATCAGCCATCAGATTTCATAGTCACAGAATCCTTAGAGCTTCCAAGGTTAATGGTTAAGGAATCACTCATCTGTCTCTGGGTAGGACTGTACCTAACTGGTTCCACCTAATCCTCCACAAGGAATTCTCTAATTTTCTTTGGTATCATGCTCAAGGATTTTATTCCTAAAAGGGCTTCTCTAAACCTCTTCCTATCCACACTTCCATCACAATACTAGGAGCCCGTTGCCATAGTCAAAATCACATCACACAGGATCTCACAGTTGAAAGGGACTTCAGAAATTGTCTAGTCCCAATTTGATCTTGTGAATTCCTTCTCTAGCATTTAATCAAATGAACGTCCTCATTTTGCTTGAAGACCTCCATAGAGGGCAAAAGCAGCTCATTCCTTTTTTCAATGACTATCATTGTAAGGAAGTGTTTCCTTCCGTCAAATCCAAATCTATTTCTCTGCATCACTCATCCATTAACTCTACTTATGGACTAGGCAAGTTTAATCTCTTTCCTTCATTATAACTTTACAAATACTTGAAGACATCTGTCATATATTTTCCATCCAAATCCCTCCTTTTTCAAAAGGCTAAACATACCTAGTTCCTGAAATGAACCTCACATGGCATGGTCTCAAGGTCTTTCACCATCCTAGTTGCTCCCATATGTTTTGCATTATCTTCAATTAATCTATAATCTTCCTGCTGAATTAAGGAATAAATGAATAAAGCTTCTATTAAGCACTGACTATGTGTAAAGTACAGTGTTAAATACAAGGGATACAAATAGAAAAGTCAGACAATCCCTGCTCTCATGGAGCTCACATTCTAATGGGGGATGACAATTCACATAGAAGGTTTCAGCTGTAAATCAGATGGAAAACTCAATGATCCTTTGTGCAGTGGCAAAACAGATGGTAATTCTTCTTTCATGTCATTTCCACTGATAAAATCATATCAGTTTCTAACGTTGAACCATTCAGCTTGCCAAGGACTTTGGTGGAGAGAACTTTATTTTCTATTGAAGGAAATAAACTGAGTTAATTGATATTGTGTTTAGTGGTTAGATCTATTAGAAACAACATTTATTGGTTATTTCAAACAGCTGTTTGGGGGATGGTAGTCCAATAAAGAGAGTCCTCTTTATCAATCAAGTGTCCAGCCTTGGCAAAATAACCAAGCCTTGTATCTAGTTAGCAAGAATGAGTTAAAATAGGAGCTACCTACCCCTCTTTTGGTAGTGGCCTTCTTAGCATAGCCTTGGGGTATCCTGAGGTCTATATATTTTTCCACTATAGAATGATGTCCCAGTCTCTCTCTCTCTCTTTCCAGTTCTTTGCCACCACAAAAGAGCTACTATAAATATCTTTATACATATGGGTTGTTTTTCTTTCATTTCTTTGTGGTACAGACCTAGTAGTGGTATTGCTGGATCAAAAGGTGTGCACAGTTTTATAGCCCTTTGGACATAGTTTCAAATTGCTCTCCCGAATGGTTGGATCAGTTCACAACTCCACCAACAATACATTAGTGTCCCAGTTTTCCCACATCCCCTCCAACATCCAACATTTTCTTTCTTTTTTTGGTCATGTTAACCAATCTGATAGGTGTGAGATGGTACCTCAGAGCTGCTTTAATTTGCATTTCTCTGATCAATACTGATTTAGAGCATTTTTAAAAATATGACTATAGATAGCTTTGATTTCTTTGTTTGTAAACTACCTGTCCATATTCTTTGACCATTTGTCAGTTGGGGAATGACTTATATTTTTATAAATTTGACTCAGTTCTATATATGTGAAAAATGAAGACTTTATCTGAGATACTTGTTGCAAAATCCTCTTCCCCTTCCCCCCCCCACTTGTCTGCTTTCCTAACAATTTTGGTTACATTGGGTTTTTTCGTGCAAAAACTGCTTCATTTTATATAATCAAAATTATTTTATATTTTGTAATGCTCTCTATGTCTTCTTTGGTCCTAAATTCTTCCCTTATCCATAAATCTGACAGACAAACTATTCCATGCTCTCTTAATTTGCTTGCTTAATTTGTATGTGTAAATCATGCACCCATTTTGACCTCATCTTGGTATATGGTGTGAGATGTACCTAATTTCTGCCACGTTGTTTTCTAGTTTTCCCAGCAGTTTTGTCAAATGAGTTTTTGTTCTAAAAATTTGCATCTTTGGGTTTATCATATACTAGATTATTATGACCATTTACTATAATGTAATGTGTACCTATTCTATTCCACTTATCTACCACTCTATTTCTTAGCCAGTACCAGATTATTTTGATAATTACTGTTTTATAATACAGTTTGAGATCTAGTACAGCTAGACTGCCTTCTTTCCCATTTTTTTCTCCTTAATTCCCTTGATATCCTTCAGTTTTTATTCTTTCAGATGAATTTTGTTATTATTTTTCTATGTTTATATGTTATTTTTTCTATTTCTATAAAATATTTTTCTATTTCTATAAAATATTTTTTGATAGTTGGATTGGTATGGTACTGAATAAATAGACTAATTTAGGTAGAATTGTCATTTTAATTACATTGGCTTGACCAATCCATGAGCAATTAGTATTTTTCCAGTTGTTTAGATTTGACTTCATTTGTGTGAAAAGTGTTTTACGGTTGTGTTCATATGGCTCCTAGGTTTGTCTTGGCAGGTAGATTCCCAAGTATCTTATATCAAGTATTTCTTTAGGATGTCCCCAAGGTCAATAATACAGAAAGCGTTTGTATTATCTGAAGAAGAAACATCATCAATTTTCTGGTTCAGAATATCCTTAGAAGTAAAGCCTGCATCAGGGAATTTAAAGTCAAATTCCTCATTACTAGAGCTGGTCATTGTTTCTTGGTTTCTCTCTAATGTGCAACAAAATAGAAAACTAAGAAATGGAATTCAAAGAAAAGTTACTTTTTCAACTTTAGACCTAAGATAGTTCTTCAGGAAATCAAAATCCTGTTAAATACAAAGCTACAATCAAGCTTCCCAGTAGCTATTTCACTGGGAAGGGTTTTTAATGGCTCTGGATGGAGTGGGCAGATGCTGTGGAGATGTACACAAGGAATGGTATGAAATTTGATGGCAATAGCATCTTTTTGCAGCATCTGTCCATGTTCTACTGACTCCTACCTGATGGAGTTGTGCTAAGCCACAGTGGGGGATGTAATAGTGGAGAGAAGATTGAAAGGGTCTGCCCTGAGAAGAAGTTTGGCAAAGTAGTGGAGTCTGTGGGATGGGTTCAGATTCTGACTCTGACACATTCTGGCTGTGTGACTTTGGGCAAGTGACTCGATCTCTCTGTGACAATGGGCAACTTTCTAAGACTATGAGTTGTACAGAGGGATTGTAGAGGGACTTTCCTTATCTGGGAGATCCCTGTGTCAATGACATCACAGGTCCAGTCCCTATCTTTAAAGTATATGAGATACTTCTCTCACAACAGCACTGCTAGATAGTGCAAGAATCATTGTCTTAAGGAAAGACAGGCAAAAGAGATTGAGTAATTAACCTGTGGTCTAATAAGATTAAGCTATTAACCTATGATTATGAAACTAATTAGAGGCAAAAGGAGGATTCAGATTTGGAGTTCAAACCAGTACTATCTAGTCCATTCATGTCTCTAAAGTCATCAGGTGGTCAATAAATGCTTATTCCTAGACTAAGTCTGAGGAATCTTCTGAAGTCATTCTATTAGAAATGTCACCTTCCTTTCCTCATCTTTGTGTTTTTAAGGAGGCAGGATAAGATGCATTAATGTAAGATGCAAAGTGAGCAAAGATCAAGCAATCTTTGAGACACAGTTCCCAATTGATAGGTATACATGTTCTATGACTGGAAAGATAAAGGGGTGTTGACACTCTGTGATCTCTTGAGGATGGCTCTAAGGAATGAGGGTTTTTGAACAATCCCAGATTCCTCCTCCCCAACTCCAAGGGGTAATTATATCAAACAGACATCAGCAAGATGTGTCTAAAACAGTGGTTCTCAACCTTCCTAATGCCAGGACCCTTTAATAGTCATGTGTGGGCATGTCTGTATGTGGGGGGACCCACCTGGAGACGGATAGAGGAGCAGTGTCTTGGTTCCTAAGACCATTGGAAATATGTGTTTCCTATGGTCTTAGGTGACCCCTGTGACCCCTGTGAAAGGGTCGTTCAACCCCAAAGGGGTCGCGACCCACAGGTTGAGAACTGCTGGCCTAAAACCTTGGGAGTTCCAGAAAGATTCTAGATAAAGGGAGATGTTGATAGGCAGAAGGCTGGGAACTTACAGATGTCATCTGTTCTCTAGAACTCTTCCTGGGGAGGTCAGTATGACCCTCCCACCGATCATAAGTGATGCTAAGCTCCTATTAGTTTTTCCAATCCCATTTGATTAGTCAAACACTTCCAGAGGGGTTAGGACAGCCTCATTCAGTCAGCTGTTCCACTGTTGTGAAGTCCTTCCATATGTCTAATTTCAATCCTTCCTTCTTATTCAATCTTTAGTGGAAATACAGCATCCTCCTCAGAATAAGAACTCTTCCAGAGCCTTGTGTGTGGTGGATTCCATTTCAGAGGCAGCTAGGTCACTCAGGGGATAGAATGATCTACTTAGACCTGAGTTCCAATGGGGCTTCAGATAATTACTACCTGTATGACCCTAGGCAAGTCACTTCACTTCTGACTCTCAATTTCCTCACCTGTAAAATGGAGATTGTTATGAGGCAAACAGTATTCTGCAAACCTTGGGGTGCTATGTGAATGATAGCCATTATGATTATTTCCCCTCTCCTCCAATAGTCATTATTCCAACTCTAGCCCCCTGTCCCTTTTCCAGGTCAATAGGAAACTTCATTACTCTCTCCCAGTGACTTCCTGACACCACCCTCAACCTCCAAACTTCCCTCTCTCTAACCTTCTCCTCTTCACTACATTTGGAATTGGGCCAAACCTTGACGGTGTCATTACCCCCAGCAGATCCATCATGTCAATAATGGAAACCCATCCACTGGTAGGTAGGAGCAGGGTACAAAAGAAGACTCTCTCCATGCATCTTCCAATCAGCTTGGCCCTGTGGGTGATTCTAGGTCACCCTTCCAGGCTCTTCACTCACCAACTCTAGACTCCTAGTTTTCAGTAACTCTTTAATGTGGCCTCTGTATGTCTGTCAGACTGAGCCCTACTCCACTAAACACATTCTTAGAGTCTTCAATAGTCATGACACCAATCCCTCCCTCCCCATATTTCCCATATTCTATATTCCCCATCTTCCAGGATACCTCCTCTTACCAGCTACCCCCCTGACTCCAGACTGTCTCTTTCTACCATCCCCTTTCCCTTCACTTGTACATACTGGCTCTAACTGCCAAAATGTTTTCACATTTCTAGAGTGTATCTAACCTTTCTTTCTCAGCAAAATTAGAACTCTTGAAAGGCACAGATCCTACTTCTTCTTCCTTCTGGATCTTCTCTGAGAACCCAAGACAGGGCCCTCCATCAATGGTGTTGACTGACTGGTAGATTGACAGGCTGTGGAGCCTTTCAGACCTCACTGGTTGCTGCTGCCCATGAGCTAGGAGGAAGCAGCTCCCCTTGTCAAAGAGATCCTGGTGGACAGTTATTGAAGGCTCTCAGCTGGGGACTCCTCTCTGGTCTTAATCTGAACTGCCCTCAAGGAGATCATAACTAGCTCTTAAAAACATGTTCAGACTCAAACCTCTGTGTGTTTGAGCAGGGTTTCAGACATCTACTTAACACAGGGGCCTCGGGGCTTTTGATTTCTACCTGCTGCTTTGCCCTCTCCCCCTGTCTGGCTGGTGTTTATCGCCCAATAAATTGTTTAAATCAGTGTCATTTCCTATAAACATTTCACTCTGAACACTACCCCCTACTCCAGAAGTTCATCCATCACCAGTTGAGGGGTATACTTGAGAAACCACGCTTTGGGGGCAGGAGATATGGCCCCCTTCATCTGTCCTCTCTCGAGTCAAGCCCTTCCCCCTCACCCCCCACCCCCTGCCACCTTGGTCCTCTGCCTAAACTACCTTCTCAGATTTCACATCATAAGAGCTACCTCATTGCAATGAAATGGGGCACTTAAAAGTGGGATTATTTATAACAGACAGACTGGCAACAAGAGATAGGAATACAACCAAGTCGACGGACACTTTCTCTTTCAGCTCTCAATAAATGGACGTGAATTCCTTTTACTTCTTGGTGTCTCTGGCTCCTTTTTTATCTTCCAGGCTGGCTACAGGATGGAGAGGAGGGAGGGCACTGTAGGAGGTGGCCCAGATCACAAAGATGTAGATGGACACTCAGCTTGGGGAGCTGACTGGTTGGGGCTCCATCAATTTCATCCTGCTACCATACTCTCTCCCCTGTCCCCCATTTTCAACCAGAAATCTCCTTTCTTGGGTGAACTTCTTCCCTCTAAATTCTATGCCCTTAGCTCTCAGCCCGACTCCCCTGCTATCCAGTTAAGTGGAGGGCATCTTTCAATAACAAGAAAGGAAGTCAGACTGAGCAGGAAGAGCTTTTGTGCTGATCAGGATTTCGGGAGAGAGTGAGGTTTTGAGGAAATCTCTTTTTGAGAGAATTTTGAAAATCAATTGAAAGGCAACCTATTCCTTTTGGTAATTGAATTAGGGGATGCTATGGAGGCAGGGGCACAACTGAATTGACCTCCGAAGCTGATGATCACCAGCATTTATATGGTACTGTAAGATGTGCAAAGAAATTTTACAAATATCATCTCATTTGATCCTCCAGGGAACCCTAAGAGGTAGGTGCTGTTATTATCCCCACTTTACAGTTGAGGAAACTGAGGAAGACAGAAGTTAAGTGGCTTGCCCAGGGGTAACATAGCTAGTAAATGTTGAGACTGGATTTGAACTCAGATCTTCCTGACTCCAGATTCTGAGCTCTATCCACTTCCTTTCCTTCTCCTCAGGGTCATGGTCCTCAGTCATCATAAATTAAACCAATTTAAGGGCTCTGACTTTGGGGCACTGGAGCATTTCAAAGCACCCAACTTTCCTGCCTCTCACCCGGGTTTCTCTAGTACTCCATAAAATAAAGTGACTAACTCATGCCTCAGCCCGCCCCAATCGCTAGTGTGAAATCCAGCCTCTTACATACTGGCACTGCCAGCACTGACTACAACTATTGTACGTGGTGCCCGCTCCTGCTCTTGTTGGTGCGTCAGGGAGCCCAGGGTAGCAAGGAAGATGAGGCAGGGGACTATAGTGGACGATGAGGAGCAGTATTCTTTGTTCATAGGGCTCAATACTTCCTTCTTGAGCCAAAGGAGAGAAAAAAGTTGCCAGTGGAGCATATGACTCCCTAAAATAAAGGGGAATAATTGGGAGTGATATCTGATTTATCTATTGAGTTCTCCTACGTACTCTTTTATCACTTAGACGGACAGACTATAATTGGTGTGCTGAATGCCATCAATCTAAGGGCCTGGGCTTCCTGCTCACGCTACACCTATTACTGTCACATTATGACACTATAATACCAAGATCAATGACATTTTAAATGCACTCCAGTTATGGGCAATCGCTGACAATAAAAACAGTGACAAATTGATGAAACTCAGGGAGCGATGATCTGGTGTTGAAAATAAACCATAAATAATCCACTTTCCAAACTGGGAGAGGAGTTTGGGAACCCAAAGGGAAGCCCCATCCCAGTTCTGTCACCTCAATGGCCTTTCTCCCTGAACTTTGGGTCTCACCCAGAAAACTCACCTTGATTTGGACCAGTTGGCTTGTGTTGGAGGAAGACCAGCAATCAGAAAAGCTCCTGGAGAGAAAGAGAACCAGCTTTGGTCTGGCTGCCCCATTATTCTGTCAGTATAGTAGCAATGTCAGGCAGAGAGATGCTTTCCTTCAAAGACTCAATCAGAAAGACCATCCTAAGATTGCCACTTGCTTTCCAGATAGGCTTCCCCAATGGTCCAGAGGCAGGAAGAGGAAGACCACCAGAGCACTGAAAAGGAGTCTGTCTTATATAGCAATTTGCAATTTTAGAGTAGGGGGGATCCATTCTCCCAAAGGGCCAGAGATTTCCCATTTAGTTATCTCATGTGTCAGGCAGTCCAAAACTTCCCCAAAGAGAACAATCTGGACCATGGACTGGGGGGATGGATACTTGTGAGATGAGAGGGGATAGAATAGGAGGCAGACTAGACAAAAGATGAGACTGAGTCTAGCTGTGAAGTTGGGAGAAGTAGACCTATACCTAGGCCTGCTTTTTGCTTTTCTCTCTTCCCCTTTATCAATATGTGATTACCTCACATCCAGGTACTTGTCACAGGATTATAGGATTTAGCTAATAATTAATTAATAGCTAATAAGATAAAATCTTAGAAGTCATGTAGGCCAACCCTCCCATCCCCACCCCTCCTTTATTTTGTGGATGAAGAGATGAGGCTCCTGAGATGTTAAGCAGTATGCCCAAACTCATTAATGCAGTAAGTAGGCAAACCAGGGTTTGAGCCAAAACCATCTAAATTTGAATCCATTTGGATTCAGTCCCTTCCATTGTCCTTTGTTGCTGCTGTCCAGTTGTTTTAAGTCATGTCCCATTCTTTGTGACCTCATTTGGGGGTTTTCCTGCCAAAGAGACTTGGGGTAGTTTCCCATTTCCTTCTCCAGTTCATTTTACAGATGAGGAAAATGAGGCAAACAGAGTTAAGTGACTTAACTCAGGGTCATACAACTAGTGAGTGTCTGAAGATGGATTTGAACTCAAGTATTCCTGACTGCACCACCTACCTGCCCTATGAAGGGATTACTATGCTATTTCTTGGAAATAATATTCATGCTGGTGGGAACTTTCTGCAGATAATGAAAACCCAAAGGAAGGACTTTCCACTCTTTGGACCTTGACCCAAAGAATGGAGTGTTTGACTCTGAGGCGCTCTGAGTTTGATCCGGACAGGGCCAAGCTAAACTAGTCTTGACTTTAACACTCCATGGGATAATCTGGCTTAGATTGCATGGCCCAAGTGCTACCCAGGTTGGCTCTAACGTCCTCTCTGGTCCCTAGAAAGCTTTTCTCTTGGGCAATTCCCTATTTCCAATTTGCCTCTGAGAAGGAGCTGAAAAACATAAGACATCATCTCAAGAAAGTGAGGACTAGGGGTAAGAAGGTAGTCAGCTTCCCAGGATGCAAAATGCACAAATGAATACAGAAATGAATGCATCAGTGAAAAGCTATTTAGCATTTATTATATACTTAACTATGTGCTTAGAAAAAACTAGACGGTCCCTGAAACACATACTAGAAAGTTCAGCTGAAGGGCAGATGGAAGGCTTTGGAAGGCCTAAGGGTGAAGTAAGTAGTACAGTGAATGGCAAGGCTCAGAAGTCCTTAGATTACTTACATAGTTAAGATAATAGTGCCAGAGGACTACAGTGTCTTCCCCCTCCTCAGACAGAATGGAACAATGGATTTCATCTCATTCAAACCCTGTGAGGAGTCAGGCAGCAGGGACCAGGGGGAAATGGAGGGCAGAGGGTGTCCATTTTCCTTCTGAGCTGTACCAGGTGGGTTCTAGGATAGCCCAGGCTGGGTGAAAGGGGAAGACAAAGGAGGCAGGGTGGTCTAGGTAGCAGTGTCCCTTCCCTCTGCCTGGGTTGGACCTACAAGGGACAATTTTTAATGCCTTTTTGGAAGTGTATATATTTCTCACTTTTAGTGCTAAGTAGGGATTTCTTTTGTGATGAGTCAAATTGCATGTTTTACAGTAAAGGCTGAAAAACTCCCAGGGAAAGTGGCTTGGGGTACTATGCAGGGAGGGGAGGGAAACACTTTTGAAGTTCAAGGGAATGCAATTTTCAAAGCCTGACAGGAACACATAAATGAGCCCGCTAGATTCCAGACTCAGGCATAAGCGGAGATAGAGAGATTTAGTTTCTCCTATGCCCCACCCTCCTCTTCTTTAAAAAAAAACCAAGTAATCTTATTTTTTAATTAACAAAAATCTATTTTCTATCCCTCCCTCCTCCCTCTCCCTTTTGGAAAAAATTAAGTGAGAACAAAAGTCCTGTAATAATAATAGCTAATAATAACTAGCACATATATTGCTTTAACTTTTGAAAAGGGCTTTACAAATATTCTCATTTAATTTTCACTGCCCTCTAAGGTAGGTAAATGCTACTATTACCTCCATTTTACAGATAAAGAAACTGAAGCTGAGAGATTAAGTGACTTGCTCAGAGCTATAGTGTCTGAGGCAGGATTTGAACTCAGGTCTTTCTGATTCAAAGTCTAGCATAGTCAAGCAATATGCATTATCAGGCAAAATAAATATGCCTAGTCAAGCAAAGCAAATGCCCAAATGGTCAATGACCCCCCCCCAAAATTTGTCTCATTTTACATCTACCCCCTCTCCATCAGAAGATGGAGTCAGGAGGACCTGAGTTCAAATCCAGGCTCAGACACTTAACACTTACCAGCTGTGTGGCCTTGGGCAAGTCACTTAACCCCAATTGCCCTGCCCTCCCCCCTCCAGAAAAAAAAAACGGGTCTTCCTCCTCTTCTTCTTGGCTCCGCCAGAAGAGGGGATCCCCAAGTCTCCTTTCCAGGGGCACTGGGGCACTCACTCGAGGGTATCTGATTGTCTGGGATCTGCTTGGGTTGGACCCAACAGGTTAGTTATCCAGTAGGACCAGGTCCCAGGGCAGTACTCAATATTGATCATGTTCCTCTCCCGGCTACAGCTCTTACATCCCCAGACATCCTTGAGTTCTGTGGCTGTGCGTTAGCACAAATATACCTAGGAAGGTGACCTAGGACTCACATTTAGTCCTGCTTCTCTGAACTCATGTTCTGTGAGGGAATAGATCCTGCTGAGGAGGAGGTAGGATTCACCACCTGCTTAGAGGACTTCCTTCCCTTCCCTTCAGGAGTCCTGGATAGGCTTCCTTAGGGTGATAAATATGTTGTTGTTGTCAATATCATTATTATCATTACCTGGTTTAGTATCTTTTTTTGATGGTCAGCTAGAAACCATCTGAAAATGTCACACTATCAGTATCATCCTCATCCTCATCCTCATCCTCAACATCAACATTAATTACATGAGGCCAGTGATTGCATTGGCTCAGGGAATTTCCAGAGAGGAAACTGTAATTCAGCGGTTCTCAACCTGTGGGTCATAACCCCTTGAGGGTTGAACGACCCTTTCACAGGGGTCGCCTAAGACCATCGGAAAACACATATTTCCAATGGTCTTAGGAACCGAGACACCACTCCTCTATCCCTCTCTAGGCGGGTCTGCCCACATGTAGATACACCCACATAAGACTATTAAAGGGTCTCGGCATTAGGAAGGTTGAGAACCACTGCATAATTGCAGATCAGAGCTTGTTATAGACTTAGAGAGTTGTGTCAGCCAACTGGTATGTATCTTAAGTGCCTAGCATATAGTAGGTACTTCATAAAGGTTTATGGACTGATGGACATGTCAGAAGTGAGGCTTGTCCTCAGGTATCCTGACACCTGGGTCAGTCCTCTGGCTACTACAAAATCACTGCCATGAGGATGAAGATGATTCTCTATGCTTCAAAATATTTGTGATTGGTTGGCATGGACACTCCATACTACTACCCCTTAGTAGATGATCCTTTGTGAGGTTTTGTGGCCAAAATAATCATCCCTGGGTGACCAATCTTATGACAAGAAATTTCGTTCAATAATGAGACCCCAGTATCTCCTCCATAACACTATGAGATGAAGAGTAGGTTCACGAGGCAGCTAGATGGCACAGTGAATAGAGCACCAGCCCTGTAGTCAGGAGGACCTGAGTTCAAATCCAACCTCAGACACTTAACACTTACTAACCATGTGACCTTGGGCAGGTCACTTAACCCCAATTGCTCTGCCCTCCGCCCTCAAAAAAAAAACCCCAGAAGAGTAGGGTCATAATTAAGAGTTGTGTTGATTCTTCATAATCTAACACTGTGTGGGTGTGGAGAGTGTTCTTAGTGTGTGAGTGTGTACATGTAGCACTTTTTGTCTTTAAAAAAATTCAGTCCCTGATCCCATATTTGAGCTTTATCACAGCCTTTTGAGGTGTTATTTGCCCCATTTGTCAGATGAGGAAATTGAGGCTCAGAGGACAGTCATGCATGATACAGTGGAAAGATTGTTGTGAGGATCAAATGAGATAATATTTGTAAAAAGTACTTAGCAGGCATGTAGTTTACAAATGTTTATTCCTCATAACAATCCTGGGATGTAAGTGCTATTGTATCCCTCATTTTATAGTTGAGAAAACTGAGGCAAATAAGATAAATGACTTGCCCAGGGTCACACAGGCAATAACTATCTGGGGCTGGATTCCAACTCCGGTCTTCCCCGCTCCAGTCCCTGGACTCTATTCTCTGCACCACCTTGCTACCTCAAACAACTGCACTGAATAACTACTACATTTTATTTGGGTGGAAGAGGTAGATGGCTTCTCCATTCTCTTAGATCTTGATTCTTAAACCTGGGATCCACAAACTTTAAAAAATAATATCATGATAACTATAGGTCAATATGATCAGTTTCCTTGTAATTCTATGTATTTTGCTTTACAAAGCATTTAAAAACCTTTATTCTAAGGAGGCCATAGGTTTCACCAACCTGTCAAGGGGATCCATGACGAAAAAGAAAAGATGAAGAACTCTTATTTTAGACACACTCGTCTCTTCCTCACCCTGGGTCTTGGTTAGTTCCTGAGGCTCCCTTATAAAGAAAAGCACTATTATTGACTAATATCTCATCCTTCAAAAGGCTGATGATTTTGTAGGACGAGTGTGTTCCTGCTAGGAACAGTATCCTGGATGCAAGGAAGAAGCCAGAGAAAGGAGGAGACTTGCCTTCAGGGAGTTTTCATACCGGTGTCATCCCAGTCTGAAAGAGGAAGGCATGCATACTGCTGTGTGAGGAGGGATCTGGAGGAAAGAAAGTAGAGGTCATTATGGTCAAGACATGCTTCCTGGAGGAGGAGGATGTGGGTCAAAATGGAAAAGACCTGGCTAGGGTAGAGAGTAGGGCAGGGGGAGAGGGTTATGAGTAGAGGGATGAATTCTTCATAGGCTTGGTGGCTGAAGGGGCAAGTCATGTCTCGGGTTGGTGGAAGATCTTCAAGGGTCCAAGCTGGGATTGAAGTTGGAGGGCACATAGGGTGAGATAATGGGTGAGGGGCACAGTACTGGCATCTGAGATATGGGGGGAATTGGATCATATTTCACATCCTTCTCAGATTCAAGATGTGATTGGATTTGGTTGAGAATCAGTCCCTAAGATGCAATTTCACGAGCCCCCTTTCCATCTATCTGGTTGATGAATATGGAGCTCAAGCAAAACTGGGGAGCGTGGGAGTCCAACGAGGTCTTTATGATACTGGAATCACTTATTACATTCTCCTCCTCCTCTGCAGCAGTGGCTAATGGGCTGCGGGTGCCCACGGCACAGAGGGCAGGCGGACATGGACGAGTTGTTTGCGGGTAATGGGGAAACCCAGCAGGCCTAGCAGAAAGCCAGGCAGCAAGCCTAAAAGAACCCAGACAACAGGCTGAAAAAAAGCACAAAAGAGGGCACCAGACTAGGGTCTGTCTTTTCTATTGCCTTTTAAATTTAGTCTCTAGGAAGATGTTGAATTATCTTCTTCTCTATCCACTTCTTTCTGGTTAGGATTATTCCTCATCCACCCCAAACTACTAGGGTTTTGTCCCTTCATCATTCTTCCAGATTCATGAAAGAAGATTCCACAGCTTCCCATATCTACCCATTCCTAGACACATTGGTCTCTCCTGCTGCCGAGTGTGCAGTGATCCCACTGGACCAACGCAGTACCAACTTCACTAGAAAAATCCTTTGCAGCCTTGAATATCATGGTTCAAACTCCCAAAAGTTTACCATCATCCTTACCTCCATCCCACCCACTCCTCCCAGCCCCCATCTATCTCTCTTCCCTGTGTCAAATAACCAAGCTTCTTTCTCCTTTCGTTCCTTCTTCCCTCTCTCCCTCCTCTCTTTTTCATCCTTTCTTCTTTCCTTTCTTTCTTTTTCTTCCTTCCTTCCTTCCTTTCTCTCTCTTTTTCCTTCTTTCTTTCTTTCTTCCTTCCTTCCTTCCTTCCTTCCTTCCTTCCTTCCTTCCTTCCTTTCTTTCTTTCTTCCCTTTCTTCCCTTTGCCTGCCCTCTTAACTCTGGAATTACTGCATCATCTGGTTTGACTAGAGTGTTATGGAGAGAATGAGAAAGGGGGGGAGGAGGGGGTAATTTTTTCTCCCTCTGGTTTTAATCCAACTGCAGCTGGAAAGACAGATCACCTGTTCCTTCTTATTCAAAACCTGGTTTGTCTCCAAACTGTGACCCAGGGAGGTTTGGGGGAAGGGGAAAGGGGAGGAGGGGAAGAAACCTGAGTCAGGCTGCATAAATAACCTCTTCACACAACATAACCCCTCTCTCCTAAGGCCACCAAGGAGGAGAGTTTCAAAAGTGACTTACTGCTATCTGTGGCTATCTTAACCTTGCCTTCCCAGTATTAGAAGACCAGGATTATTATAAAGTAGGGAGTGTATCCTTTGGTCAGAGCTGGGAAGCCTGGGCTTGGAATTCTGACTCTGCCACCAGTTCATTGTGATATTTGGCAGATCACTTGAGTTCTCTGGCCTCCAATTTCTCTCTCTACAAAATGAAGAGAGATAGTAACTTTCTGCCTTCTGTCTTCTTCAGTAACTGTGGGTTCAAATCTCCTCTCTATATGATAGCTTGCAAATCAATATAGCTGGTGGTAGCCTCTCTCCTGTATTCCAGCCTTTTTTTTTCTCTCTTAAATTTTAAACATTTTTAACATTTGTTTTTAAACGTTTTGAATTCCAACTTCCCTCCCCCATCCATTGAGAGCTATACTGCTGCCTATTGGATGGACATTTCCACTTGGATGTTCCACAGGCATCTCAAACCCGGCAAGTCCAAAGCATTATCATCTTGGAGCTTGGAGTAATGTTAGAAAAAGTAAATTTAAGTTTATTGGGAGAAGAGGAAGAGAAGAAGGAACGTTGATTAAGTACCTACTACTTAGCAGATATTGTGCTAAGCACTTTATAAATATCTCATTTGAACCTCACAACAATCCTGTGAGTTGGGGATATTATTATTCTGATTTCACAGTTGAGGAAACTGAGTCAGATAGAGGTTAAGTGACTTGCCTAAGGTCACATAGCTAATATCTGAGGTGGGATTTAAACTGAGTCCTCCTGATCTGGGGCCCAGTGCTCTACTCACTGTGCTTACCTACCCAGAAAAAATGTCCTCACAATTAGTATTATCCCAAAGTAGAATGGGCCACATTTGTAGGTGATGGGCTCCTCATCACTAGAGTTCTTTAATTAAAAGTTCTCTGGCCACTTGTCAAGAGTCTTTTTCATCTGAAGGTTGAATTAGCTGACATTTGAGGTCCCTGCCTCTCAATTCTGGGTTTCTCTGATTTGATCATTCTGTGAGTTTTAGCCACCATATACCCTTCCTTCCTGGGCATTCCATTACACCTCCTACCCCTAGGCAATAGGAAGACAAGAGAACACAAAAAGCAATCTTAGTAATGCGGTAAACAGTGCTTGAGTCAGAATCAGGAGGCCTGGCTTTAAATTCAGTCGCTGGCACTTAACTGACTTTGTCTGATTCAATTCAATAAACATTTATTAGGTGTCCCCATGTGCCTGGCACTGTGCTAAGCTATGTGAGTTTAAGCAAGTCATTCATTCCACTTTAGTATTTTAATCTCTCAAATGAGGATAATGATACCTTTACCACTTCTCTCATAGGCTGAATGAGGAAAACGCATAATAAGCTATATTTAAATACTTTATTTTGATTTTGAATTTAACAAGCATCAAATAGTCTTTTCTACATGTAGAACAGAACAGAACATAAAAAGAGGATTGTACATGAAACTGCAAATGTCTGTTATATACCGTTTGTTTTTCTTTTAAAATATATAATAAACTCATCCTGTAGCTTTCAAAGTTGTCCTGCTTGTCTGTGATCCTTCCTGGCCTTCCTTCTTCTCTCTTCTGTGGATTTAAAATATATTTATATCATTTAAAATATTTTAAATGTATATCATTTAAAATTTTATATAAAATGTTCTATATAACATATATTTAGAGATTGTTATATATTGCATATTTAAATATATAACATGAGGGCGTCAATGACCTCCCTTTCTTTTTCCCCTTCATTTCCTCCCTCCTACCCTCTCTCTCCTTCCTTCTTTCCTCCTTCCCTCTCTCCTTCATTCTTTCCTTTCTGTTTCTTTTCTTCCTTCCTTCTTTTCCTTCATGTTCCTCTCCTTCCTACACCCTTATTGGAAAACCAAAAAAGGAAGGAAAAACAAAGTCCTCATTTTTCATAGTTAGGCAAAAACTGATCCCTACACTGGCCCTGTCTGAAAATGTATGACTTATTCTGAATCTCGGGTTCATCGCCTCTTTGTTAAGAAGTAGGTAATCTTACTAGCTGTGTGACCTTGGGCAAGTCACTTAACCCCAACTGCCTTGCCTTCCCCCCTCCAAAAAAAAAGAATGATAAAAAAAGAAGTAGGTAACATGCTTCACCACCAGTCCTCTGGCATTGTGCTTAGTCATTGCATTGATCAGAATTCTCACGTCTTCCAAAGTTGTTTTTCTCTACAATTTTGTTGCCATGTTTGTTCTAAACTAATGTATTAAGTGAGTTAGCTAATATTAGCATCAATCTTTGTGTCCAGGTCATGTAGGTCTATATTGCAGCCAGATCAGAATTCTGTCTAAATTTAAAGCTTCCCAAGAAAGAATTTTCTGTGCCCTCTCCTCCTCATCCAACTCATCATTTAACTTTGTCTTGAGTTCTTTCTGGTGTCTACCCTCAATCCCCTTTGCTGCAATGTGAACTCCATTTCCTCTTGTCCTCATGATACATAGAGGCCAGTGAATTCCTTGTTTCTTTAGATTAGACTGGAAAATCAACTCATCTCTCTCTCCCTGCTAACTTCTCTCATCTGGTATGTTTGCACCTTTCCACTGTCCTCATATGCCATCTCTCTTCTTCTCCTCTGACCCCTCATTCCCCTTACTACTTGCTTCCAGGAGCTCCAGGACTAGACCTTATGGGCCATGGGCTCAATCTCTCTCTCTCTCTCTCTCTCTTTCTCTCTCCCTCTTTCTCTCTCTCCCTCTCTCTGTCTGTCTCCCTTTCTGTCTCTCTCTGTCTCTGTCACTCACTCTCTCTCTGTCTCTCTCCCTCCTCCCCCCCATATCAGATCTATGAGAGGATTCTACCCTTTGTTCCCTTATCTGGAGATGAAAAGAATGAGTTAACCATATCACAATCTCCATAACTACCTGGTGCTTCTCATCCTATCATATCTATCCAAATCAATGCTATTGTTGTTTGCCCTTCTGATCAAAGAGGACCAAAATGACATTACAATGTTGGGGTCAATGTATAGTGTGGCTGGCCATGGTTGATCAAACCTATACGAGCTTGGAAGGCTCTATCACAGGTCAGGCACAAACAGTCCATATGACATCTCAGTACAACATTCTGAACTCCCTCCATTCAGAGGGAGAGACCCCCAAAGTCTCATTGGTTTCTTATGATTCTTCAGCATACAACTTGGAATGTCCAATCCCAAGAAATCTCCTCTGCTCCTAATTCTCTTACACAAGATGTGTAAGAACATCAAAGATTGAGCTCCCCTGCCTAGGAGTTCTTTCCTTTACCATCTGCCAACTCACATCCATCTTCTTCAAAACCTTCCGTTTCAAGGAAGTATTCAGTCATTAAATCTGCAAGGTTCTGATTCTACTACTACTGCACATTACTTTCATTTTGTGGTTGTTCAGTCATTTCCTTTTCCAGTTCATTTTACAGATCAGGAGACAGAGGCAAATAGGGTTAAGTGACTTGCCCAGGGTCACACAGCGAGTAAGAGTCTGAAGCTGGATTTGAAATCAGAAAGATGAATCTTGCTGACTTCAGGCCTGGCACTCTATCCACTGCACTACCTAGCTGCCCCAAATATTTTTAGAAAATATTTACTTGGCATTTGTTGGTAGTAATCATTGGAGAGAGTGGTACTGTGCTAATTCACTGGATTAGGATCAAAGGATCAAGGTTCCATTTTTAGGTTTATCACTTATTCGTAGTGTTGACCTTGCCTGAATTATTTAAACTTTCTGGGCCTGTTTCCTCATCTGCAAAACAAGGCTGTTGGATTCAAGCATCTCTAAGGTCCTTTTCAGTTTTCCATTCTATAACTCCATCCTATCTTCCCAACTAGCTTATATAATCCTGGGCTATTAGCTCTGTTGGTCTCAGGCAACTCCCTAGGATTTTTCAATAAAAGGAGGGTCATGAACTACTTGGGTATTCTCCAGGTTCATAAAATCACTTTATGAGAATGTATGAGGAAAGAGACTTAAAAATTCCTGATTAGTTAATACATTCCAATCTTAAACTGCTAAAAGAGACAGATATGACCATCCTTGTGGCAAGAGGCCAAGGGGGAATCCAGACTTAGAAACTTACAAATATTAGCTGTATGACTCTGTGAAAGTCACTCAACTGCTGTCTGCCTTAGTTTCCTCAACTGTAAAGTGGGGATAACAGCACCCAGGGTTGTTGTGAGGATCAAAAGTGCTATGTAAATGTTTACTCCCTTCTCTTCTTCCTTTAAGGGGAATAGAGGCTGAATCTATGAATTCTTGGTATAGGAAACTTTGGTATGAGGAAAGTACCTCCAATGCAGTTCAACACTTTCTTGTCAATTTATAGCTTTAGAGAATTGCCTGGGGAAAAAAAAAATTATCTCCTTAACCTAGGATTCACCATAAGACACCTTTAAACAGCAGGACCCTGGAGTGTCTAAGCTAGAATTCCAGTTTCATTTGTTTATTTCAGGAGCACGTCATTTAATGGAAATACCTCTGAGAAACCCCAAGGCAAAGACCAAAGGTTATTTTTTGATTCTTTGTCATTCTTCCCTATACAGAATTTTGCCCTCCTTTTTAAAAATACCTGTCCTATTAAAAAAAAACCTAACAGTTTTGAGTTCTGAGTTCTATCCCTCCCTCTCCCTCCCTGAGATGGTAAGCAATCAGATAGTAAAACATTTCCATATTAGTCATTTTATATAAGAAGACTGAAGTAAAAGAAAAAAATGAAAGTGAAGAATAGCATGTTTCAGTTTGTATTAAATCAATATCAGTTCTTTGTCTGGAAGCAGATAGTATGTTTCATCATTAGTCCTTTGGGATTGTCTTGGATCATTGTATTGCTGAGAAGAGCTTAATCATTCACATTTAAACAATATTGCTGTTACTGTGCAAATCATTCTCCTGCTTTTGTTCACTTCACTACGCATCAGTTCATATAAGCCTTTCTAGGTTTTTCTGAAATCATCCTGTTTGTCATTTCTTATAGAACAATAATATTTCGTTACTATCACAGACCACAGCTTATTTAGCCATTCCCCAATTGATGGGCATCCCTTTGGTTTCCAATTCTTTGCCACCACAAAAAGAGTTGCTATATTTTCATACAAATGTGTCCTTTCCCTTTTTTTATGATCTCTTTGGGATATATACCTAGCAGTGGTATTACTGGATCAAAGGATATGCACAGTTGTATAGTACTTTGGGCATAGTTTCAAATTGCTCTCCAGAATGGTTAGATCAGTTCACAACTCCACCAACAGTGCATTAGTGTCCCAATTTTCCCACATCCCCTCCAACATCCAACATTTTCCTTTTTTTGTCATATTAGCCAATCTGATAGGTGTGAGGTGGTACCTCAGAGTTGTTTTAATTTGAGTTTCTCTGGTCAATAGTGGTTTAGAGCATTTTTTCATATGACTATAGACAGATTTGATTTCTTTGTCTGAAAACTGCCTCAAACAGGCCCTTCTTTAATCCAGCATTGATTGACTGACTTGGGATCCATTGGGGTACCTCTAGTCACATAGTTATCTTGAAAGGAATGGGGGAAGGAGTTTTGCATAGGAGCTCTCCTGGAAGGCCTATTTCATGAAGGAGAGAAAAACAAGAACTATGTAAGCACCTAGGAACATATATCCCTAAAGGACCTTAGAAATCATCTAGTACAAACTCATTTGACAGATGAGGAAATAGGCTCAGAAAGTAGGAGTCATTTGCCTGAGGTCACACAGTCAGTTGGCGGCAGTGCTGGTAGTTGAACTCAGGTCTCCAGTCTTCCTTGTTCAGTGTTCTTTACAGCTGGTGCCATGTTGGCAGCTGGGGGTGGAGGAAGCAGAGAGAGTGAGGAAAGGGAGGGGAACAAGGAGGCTGGGCCTGGGCCAGCGGTTGCCCCCGAGGGAGTCCTCAGCACAAGCTGCCGGACGTTGATCCGTCCTTCCCGCCTGACTGATGAGTCTGCCCGGCTTGCACAAGCTGTCAAGTCAGGAGCTTTGCCAAGGCAGAAACAGTGAAGCTACTGTGTATGTGTGTACCCTCGGCCTCCAGCCTGGGACTCACGGGCCAGAGCCAGGAGAGGCAGGAGGGGGTGATGGAGAAAGCAGACGGAGTCTCGGGACCCCAAACCACAGAAGCTGGGCCACGGGAAGAGCTTGCAAGCCTGCCCACCCCCCTCTCTCCCTCCCCAGTGGCCATAGAAATGGCAACAGACGTTGATAGTGACGGAGGAGGGGACAGATGGGAATGGGTACGCGTTGGGGGATGGTTTGGGGGTGAGCTCCACAGCAGTGCGCTTCAAAACGTACCCCCCACCAATGACGTTGCATCTCATTTGCATTCATTCATTTGCACGCTATTTGTTTAATGGTCAGATGCACTGACTACCTTCCCTGCCGCCCCCACCCCGACCCCCAACCTCAACCCCTCAATCCAGCCTTAGGGACGGCCCTGCCTTCAAAAAAACTCCGGGTTGAACTTCAAGTCAGACTCGGAAGGCTTTCTGTTCCCAGCAAGCCGACCAGGGAACTTCCCAAAGCCTGGGATCTGCACGGAAAAGACCGGTCAGGGCTGCTCTCGGGTCCCAATCGGGTCGCCAGATCACCCCAGTCTGGTTCGGACCCTCCTCGCAGCCGCAGTCGCTTCCCCCTCAGCTTTAATTAAAACCTGAGAGATGGAGAGCCTGGCGCGGGCGGCCCCGTTTTATTTGCAGCATCTTTCATGCTGCTGACGATCGTAAAGGGCTTTAATATTGAAATATGGGCCATTTTCCCAGCTCCAGCCCTTGCCGCGAGCTCCCCACACCCCCACACCCAGCCACCTCGGGCTTGATGAAGGAGCCCCAGCAAATCCATTAATAGGAGATAATTGAAAACTCCGGAGTAATATTTAAGACAGCGGGCCCTCGCTGGTGGCGGAGGGGTTTGTCTGCATTTGGCGCGCGGGCACCCCAGACTCAGATGATTCCGCCTTGCCCACAGCCCCATCCATCATTCTGTGCTCGTGATGCCGCCACTGCAGCCTAGGCCCGGGGCTGCGGCTCAGCTACCGCCTCCTGTCCGTCCGGGGACAGCGCCTTCCTTTTGCCCTCTTCGGCCTCGGCCATCTCGGCCTCCCCATTCCTTTTACCAAAGGGCTATTTCCTGCAGGGCTATTTCCTGCCCTTCCGTAGAGGATGGGCTGTCTTCTCTAAACTGCAGTGGGAAGGCCCTAGGTTAGACAGTGAGCGGGACTTCCAGATACTCCCCAATTCTGGGAAGTATGGTGGCCATGTTCTTAGATGGTTGAACCAAGGCGATTTAGGTATAATCTAGTAAGAGCGGGGATGAGTGGAGGGCAGGCTGGAGTGACACTGGACAACAGGGCCAGGTGCTTGAGGGGTCACAGGGGAAGGAGGGGCAGGACCTCTGAGGAGACAGAGAACAAAGACATGGGCCCTAGAGGACACTGGGAAAGAGTCTAAAAGTAATTGGGGAAACCCTGTAGGGAGAGGGGGAATGTGGAGAATGTCTGTTTCTACTGTCACAAGGAGTCCACTGTCCCCAGGACTATAGTAAGAGCCTGCCTCCTAACTAGTCTCCCTTCCTCTTCTCTCTAATCCATCCTACACAGCTGCCAAAGTGATTTTCCTAAGGCACCGCCATGATCATGTCCCCTTCCCTACTTAATAAACTCTAGAGACTCCCTATTCCCTCCAGGTAATGTTTGTTTTTGAATCTCCTCACAACCTGGCTGCAACCTACCATGGCAGACTGATTATACATTACTGCTTTTCCATCACTAATGGCTGGGCCAAAATGGCCTCCTTGCTGCTTCTCACCAGAGACACTCAGCCTCCTCTCTGTGCCTTTGCCCAGATTGTTTCCACACCTGGAATGCATTTCCTTCTTACCTCCACCTCTTCAAAACCCTTGAGTTTCCCTCAAAGCTCAGCCCATGTTACCTTTTACATAGGCCTTTACTCATTCTTGCCCATCCAAGGGCTGGTGCTTCCTTCCCCTCCTCCCAAATTATCTTTTTAATGCATGTATAGAAAGTAAATTCCTGAAGAACAGATACTGTTTCTTTTTTGCCTTTGTATCTCCACACCTAGTACACTGCCTGCCACGTAAGTAGGCATATTAATAAGTGATTGAGATCAGTTGGTTGGTACCAGTCAAGGATTGGGGAATTTGTGTGTTCTTTCCCAGAAACTGGTATATATGGAATGGAAAAGAGATACTAACATACAAATGATGCAGGTTAATCTCCCAGATTAAAAGCCCCCCCCCTCCTCTTTCTCCCTCCCTCTCTCTCTCTCTCCCTCTTTCTCTCTCTCTCCCTCCCTCTCTCTCTCTCTCTCCCTCTTTCTCTCTCCCTCTCTCTCTCTCCCTCTCTCCCTCTCTCTCTCCCCTCTCTCCCTCCTCTCTGCCTCTCCTTCCCCCCATATTCTTTTATGACTTCCCTGCTTATTCCCCAACTCTCCCAACAATCAATATTTGGTTCTGGTGATTTGGCTCTTGGTTATTTGTTGCTGTTCTAGCTCTTGGAAACTTTGGCCTGAAGCTTTGGCTGGGCCTTACAGAAGGTAAAGTGTTTTGTTTAATTTTTTATTTTGCTTCAAATTGGAGCTTTTTGGGTCACTGCTTGTGCCTGGCTTTGGTATAGTTAAATAACAGAGCAGCTGGTATTCTTCTTGACTCAAGACTACTTAGGTACAACTTTGATGAATCCTTGAAGGAGCTCTAAGCACTTTAGTTCCTTCCCCCATGTCATAGAAGCACCCTGGACATGAATGACACCATCTTGAATTTGTAATAAGCATGCTCACTTCAAGCATGTCTATGTAAGTAACTTGGGTGTAAGTTCTGATAACCAGATCCTTGTGATGAGTATGTGTTCTTACCTTGACCATTTGATTATATTTGGTCAGGAAGGCCAGAGCTATTTGTCATGAATCACATTGAAGAGTAACATCAATATTTTAGAATGTTGGTACAATGACTTTGCCCAATAGTTCTATCACCCAAAAGCTGACTGGTCAAATTCCCCTTAAAAGAAAGCTCAAGTTCCCACTTCTGAATCATGACAGGATAACCAGGTGCTGCAGTGGAGACCAAGTCTAAACAGGAATCAGGAAAGCATGAATAGACAATGGTCCAAGATTTGAGAAGAAACCACATCATGAACACCTAGCTTCCTGGAGTCCATTGGGGATAAACTGCATCCTGAGCAAAGACTGGACCATGTGGAATTCTTCCCATACCCACTTAATTTTTGCACCTGCTCAGACCATCCTCATTTCCAACTCCTTGGAGGTGATAAGATTGTTTTGGGTGGCCTGAATGAGATTTTGGCCTAGGTACTGTACATCTCAGGGAACTTGGATGATTTCCACTGTGTGAGGCAGGAATCAGAGGGGGTATTTTCCCTTTCTCTATTAAGTAACTGATCGAAGTGACAGAGACTGTATATATTTATTGAAGTAAATAAAAGCAATATGATTGACCATATCATTCAGTAAAGAGGATACATTCTAGATTTTGGCTACTCTTTTTTCATATAATGTCTTTGGGATTTGTATTCAAGAAGATAATAAAAGAATCCCAATTGAGATACTTCCCCACCCCACTATGGCTATCATCCCCAACAATTCAAGACTTGGCTAGTATTCTCTATTCTTTAAGTGAAGGAAAAATGGGCATTTGGGGGCTTTCTCTTAATTAAGTACATCTCCTTGATTTCTTCCCATGACTTTTCCCAGCCCATTGAATCATTCAGGATTTGAGACTCAACATAGTTGTTGGGGGTAGGAGCCGGGAGGGCAGAGGTTTGTCAAAAGATGCCATCATTTCTTCTATCAGGCCAGAAAGTTTGGCCACTTCTCCACCTTTTTTTCAAAACACAATCAAATGTCAGCTCTTTTAGGAAGACTTCTCTCACTACCCCAGTCAGAAGTGATCCATCATTGCCTTAAACTCAATTCAATAACAACTTACATTTATTTATTTATTGCTTTTTCGAGGGCAGTTGGAGTTAAGTGACTTGCCCAAGGTCACAGAGCTAGTAAGTGTTAAGTGTCTGAGGCTGGATTTGAAATCAGATCCTCCTGACTCCAGGGCCTGTGTTCTTTTCACTGTACCACCTAGCCTCCCCAGCAACTTACATTTGTTAACCACCTACCAAGTTCAAGTCTACTGTGCAGAAGAACCTGCTCTTAAGGAATTTATAATCTGGTTGTGGGGCCAGGCTTGGATGGGTAAGAGGAGAAGAAATAAAGAAAGACATATATATGGATACAGCTTGATGCTTAGAAGTCCTATGCAATCTGACTCTATCTTTTTAATCATTTTCCTATTATCTCCCTTCCCAAATTCTCCTGTAACAACAGAAACTACTGCTGAGCCCAAGGATTCCTTTTCTACCATCAGCTCTTCTACTCATGACTGTGGTCCTAACTGGGTTCAGTCCTAGAGAGCCTGACTTTTAATTAGAGAAGCTCCCTTTCCTTAAACTCTTTAGCTCATTGGGATGAATTATTTAAATTATTTAAAGCCTGAGTTTGGGCTCATGTCTAGGTCTACTTAACAATGGAGTACAAACATATTCAATACACAATGTGAATAAGGTATGGGACAGGTATTTTTTTTCTGCACATTAAAAAAAATGCCAACAAGTATGTATTTGGAAAAAACCCAACAAATTTAAAACAAGATTCAGTAGCTTAACTTATAACTACTATTACATTCTCCTGGAAGATTGATTCTTATACTTAATGTGAAACAAATTACAGGACTGTTAATTATGTAATTTACATTTCACCTTGCCTCTGTACAGGCTCTTGTAAAGTCTTCTGATAAGCCAGGCCAGAGGTTTGGGTTCCTCCTCTTGTGAGTGGTTGACTTCTCTCATGCAAAGCTTCCCTTGCCACCAGTCAGTTCCACTCATTGGACTTGGGACCTCTTGAATTCACAAAGTCATCTCAAAGCTCAGAAACCTATTCAGGAAAAGAAACACAAAATGGAAAAGGCAACTGGAACCCTGGTACACGTTTACTTTGATTACATGATCCAAATAGGAATTTGGAGTTTTGTGGCAAAAACAACTTTGCGGCAGTTAGGTAGTACAGTGGGTAAGAGTGCTGGGCTTGGAGTCAGGAAGATTCATCTTCTTGAATTCAAATCTGACCTTAGACACTAGCTGTGTGATCTTGGGCAAGTCACTTAACCCTGTTTAACTCACTTTCCTTCTCCGTAAAATAAGCTGGAAAAGGAAATAGCAAACCATTCCAGTATCTTTGCCAAGAAAACCCCAAGTGGGTTCACAAAGGGCCAGACATGACTGAAAACAACTTAACAACAACAATCCTCACTTTGAAGTTTCGTGTCAAAGAGCAGGACTTGCCACATAAAAGTCTAAGCAGGCTGGAAGCTGTCTCTTTAACTGAAAGAGCACCCCACCCAATTGGCATGGTTATGGGTGGAGGCCCAAAGGACTATTCAGGGTTTGCCACATCTTATCAAAACACGAGGTCAATGGTTGTCAAAAGCAACCATGGAATTCTACGGAGAATTTAGTCATCTCTGACTCACCCAGTGCTGAGTCACTCACATGGCTGGCACGGAACAGGAGAAGCAACTTTTGTGCATATTTCATAGAACGGCCCTCTCTATACTCTATATGTTATTGTACACACTATTCCATTCCCTTTGCTTTTGAAAAAGTGGTTCTCGGGGTGGATAGGTGAGGCAGTGAATAGAGCACTGGCCCTGGAGTCAGGAGGACCTGAGTTCAAATACGGCCTCAGACACTTAACATACGCACACACAAAAAAACTAGCCCTGTGACCTTGGGCAAGTCACTTGACCCCAATTGCCCTACCTTCCCCGCTCAAAAAAAAAAAAGAAAGAAAAAGTGGTTCCCTTAGAGCACCAGCCCTGGAGTCAGGAGGACCTGAGTTCAAATCTAACCCCAGACACTTAACTAGCTGTGTGACCTTGGGCAAGTCACTTAACCCCAATTGCCTTGCTTTTCCCCTCCAAAAAAAAAGACAAAAAACAAACAAAGAAAAAGTGGTTCTCCATGTCTGGAATGCCTTCCTTCCTCTCCTCTGCCTCCTCAGGACGCTCAAAGCACAGCTTGGATGCCACCTCCTATACAAACTCTTCCATGTACCCTTTCCTGATCCCATATTTAGTTATTAGTTCACTTTCCTTCTCAAAATAACCTAGTATTTACTTATCTATGCATGTTACAACCCCCCTAATTCCTTTTTCCCTCTCCCTTCCCCCCAAATAGGGATCTGAAATCTCTGAGGGAAGGGATCAGGGATGGTTTCATTTTTACCTTTCTATCATTAGCATCTTGAACACATGAGTAGCAAATATGTGTTGAAATGATACAAGACAGAGGAAGGTAAATACAGAGAAGAAATCCAAGAAAAGTACTATGGGAAATCTGAGGAAGGAGAGGCTGCTTTTACCTGCCAGATCAAAGGAGTCTTCACAGAGGAGTTTGGCCTTTTTGGTATCAGGGAAAAAAAAAACCACTGAGTTTAAGGGCAAAGGAACTGGGTTCAGAATCTGGCTCTTCTGCTAATTGTCAGTGTGATTTTAGGCAAGTGACTTCTCTCTAGGCCTCAGTGTCCTCACTTACAGAAAGAAAGGATTGGACTAGACAACTTCTGAGGTCCTTTCCAGCTCTCAATATATTGTCTGATGGGGCAAGAGGGAGTGCAGACTCTTCCATGTGGATTATTGTCCTAGTCACCTGTGAATCTCTCATAGATGGATTTGTCATTTAAAGTTCACATAGTACCTTGGAAATGGAAGTCTCAGGGCCCAGGCTGACCCTGCCACTGGACTTTAGAGTTCTGCAGTATCAGGACTGTAAATCATATGATTGGTGGTAGGGATGTCTGGCCTCAACAGAACTCACTACCACCCAAATCCTCCACTGCTTGACAAAAGGAACTCCTCCCCCACTCTCCCTCTCACCTATTGTCATCCATGAGCTCTTGAATCTGTCCAGCCCCCCAAAAGTCTGCCCTTTTTACCCCTGTTACCTCAATATGGCAGTAATCTGGGCCTGCCCGCCCACCCTGCAGAGGTCTGTACTGTGTCCCAACTCCTGCCATGAGATGCCAAATAGCTTCCAGATGGAAGACACTTCTAGGATGGGGGCCATGAGAAACTGGAACATCAGTCATCTGAAGAGTGGGGAAGGGGCAGCCCATTCCCTTTTCCTTAACCAACTCTGGGGTGCCTATCTGCAATACAGAATCTCTTTCAAAACAATGATTGGGCCAGGACTGGGCTGGAATAGGTGTGGCCAATGGTAGGTTGACTCCTAGTTGTTTCTAGGTCATAGGATCCTAGGATTTCAAGCCAAGAAACTTTAGAGATCATCTCATCCTATACTGTCACTTTACAGGTGATGAAATCAATCAATTAATAAGCATTTATGAAATACTATGTACAGTCACTGTGCCACATACTGGAGATACACGTAGGAAGAAGGAACCAATTTCTACTCACAAGCTTGTGCTCTGATATAAAGCACATAGCATTAGAATCATTGGCTAAACTAAAAGGCACAGAGGGCAGATTTAAACCTTGACTCCAAAGCCCCATTCTGCCTTCAGTGATAAGGCCATCTTTTCTCTCTCTCCTCTGGGATTCTTTTCCTGAGACTAGAGGATCTCTAAGGAGTCTGTCTTTTTCTTTTTCCTATTACTAAAAGCTTTCCCTCCTTTGGCTGTGCTGAGGTTCAGTTCATGTTTGAAGACAGCTTGCTATGATAGAGCTCAGTGAACTGTGCCAATTAGAATTTAGCAAACATTTATTAAACATTATCTCCTTCCTGCAGGTAAGACACTGTTAGGTGCTGCCCCTGGGATATAAAGTTGACTGAGACCTGGTCTCTGCCCTCAATGAGCCAACTAGGGAAGGCAATCACACAAATAAATATAATGTGAATCAGAAATTGCTAAGTGCTTGGGAAGTACATAGTGAGTGTCATGGGGCTTCATAGGAGAGGGGAACCTGAGCGAGGCCTCTAAGGATGGGTAGCATCTTAATAGGCACAGGTGGGGTAGGGAGGGGTCAATCCAGGCAGAAAGAATGGTGTGAGAAAGGCTCCCAAAGTAGGAAAGTCTGGAGCATGTACAGGCAACGGCAAGCAATCCATGGTGACTGGTATATGGAATACATGAAGAAGAAAGATGGGAAATGAGGCCAGGGCCAGACTGTAATATTAACAGCAGACTTTCTATAGTGTTTTATGGTTTGCAAAGTGATTTCTTTATAACAACCCTGTGAAGTAGGTAGTAGTCATAGGATCCCCGTGGATTAAAAAAAAGGAAGGAGGGTAGTTTGTTTGTTTGTTTAGACATAGATGAATGCAAGCCAGTAAGCTCTTTGCAACTTGGAACCTTACAGAATTATCTGGAGCACTGAGAGTTTAAGTGACTTTACATGAAAGAGGCGCACAATAATTATATGTCAGAGGTAAGATATGAACCCAGTTTTCCTGACTTCACAGCTAGCCCTCCACATCTGCTACAAAGAATCTGAGTGGTCCAGTGGGCAACACATGGTTAGCACAAGTAGATTATGACATATTTCTATTGATAACCTACATTCAAGAAATGGTGTGATCAATATCACTTAGGGCATTTATGATTAAGGAGGCAGTCTGGTCATGTGGCAAAACATGGAAAGATAGTTCAAGGGCTGGACTGGTACCCATGAAATATATGAGAACAACTCTATGCTGCTGGGTTCTTTGTTTCTAGGAGAACATGGGAAATGGTGGCACAGGGATGAGAAGGTATGGATACGCTGTGATCTGCACTGATGGAAAAAATATCCATGTCAGTGACATCACAAATGAAACACAATTGAATATACAGTGGGATCACTGTTTTGGGGTGGTGGGTAGGGGAAAGAAAATTTGTAACTCAAAATCTCATGGAAATGAATGATGTAAACTAAAAATAAACAAGTTAATTTTTTTATTAAAAGGGAAAAAAATTTTAAAAAACACAATTGAAACATACAGAAAACAGAGTTTCAGAAAAGTGAAATGACTTGCCCATGGTCCCTTACACCACCATCAGACATCTTAGATCTTTGTCATTCTTCAGTGGCTCCTTGTGGCTTCTTCAATAAAGTTTTAGACTCCTTACCCTGGTGCCATATGACCTCTTGGTTTTATTTCGTAAAACTATCTTCTGTACGCTATTCTAACCAAACCAGATCATTCACTACCACCCATAATGTCCTCCACTTACTAGCCTTTGCTTATACTGTCCTCTAAGCCAGGAATGTCTCCATTAAGCCTGCCTGTCGAAAACCTACTAATATTTTAAAGGCCAAACCCCATGCTACCTCTTTCAGGAAGACTTCCCCAACCCCCAGGTTAGCAATGACTATTTCCTCCCCCAGAGCTCACCTAGATCTCTGCTTGTACGTCTCTTATGCACTTACCGCTTTCTCAATCTCCTTTGTCAGATCATCATCTATCTTCTGGCCCCAATCCATAAGTGTCCCTCTAGGCTGTCCTGGGCCTCCTCTTCCCTACATACTCTCTATCAGTGATCTCATCAGTTCCCATGGTTCAGTTATAGGATTCCCCAAATCTCTGTCTGGTCCTAAAGAACAAGTCAAACAAGAAAGTCCACATACAGAGCCTTAAAGTTGACATAGCTTTGCTTCTGATACCTGTGAGATAAATAATATGGGTATTATTCTCTGTGTTTTATAGATGAACATGAAAGAGAAAGGTGAGAAAGGTTTGGCGCAGTTAAGTGACTTACTGCAAGCCACAAAGCTGGTCAATTTTGGAGCAAGGCATAGTACTCATCTGTCACTCTCAAAATCTGGAGAACCCTAGGGATAGGGGGCTTTTCCTCCCTTCTCCCTCACCTCCCCAGGCTAGGACTGAGCTCTCCCTTCCTTCTCCTATTTGTTACTTCCACCATTCTTCTTCAGGACCCATGAATATGAAATTTCTAGACATTAAATGGCACAGCGAGTAAATGTTCTTCATAATAAAGTCCTGTCATCACCAGGTCTCTATGCCTGCTCCTCTGTTCCTGCAGACAGACTGCGAGTCCCTTGGTCATAAATCCAGAGGTCACAGCTCATAACCATTAGCCAGTGATTGTGCTCATCAGGACGTCTTTATGAGACTCGGGTCAAATAAACTGATTGTTCGAGGTCAGAAACATGGATCTATTCTCTGCAGCAGTGTTCCTGCTACCCCTGAACCTGGCAAACCCTGTTTGCTGCCCCCAGCCCAAGTCACTGATGAAAGGGGCATCTCAGTGGGGGCAATTTAGAGTCTTCCTGGCTATCTATTTTAATAAAGGAAGCAAAAATCAGTCAGTCTATCAAGAAGCCTATAGTATGAGTTCAAATCCAGCCTCAGACACTTAACACTTACTAGCTGTGTGACCTTGGGCAAGTCACTTAATCCCCATTGCCCTGCTTTCCCCCATCCAAAAAAAAAAATGACAAAAAAAAAGAAGCCTATAGTATTTACACAGTGCTTCTTACACAAGGAATATCAAATGTTTACATAGCGCCAGGCACTGTGCTAAGAACTGAGAATGCAAATACAAGTAAAAAAAAGAAAGAATGCCTGCTCTCAAGGAGTTTACATTTTAAAAGGGGACAATAACATATAACAGGGAACTGGAAAGCAGGAGATGGAAGGTGGGGGTTTGAGTATAGAAGAGAACATACCACTACCACCAAAAATGGTGGCAAAGTCCAGAGAGTCAGAGGAGAAGAGTGTGGAGAGGAACAAGGATGGTTGGCTTCATTGCTTCCTCAAAATGGGGTTTCAGAAAGGAACTCACAAATGGGAGGACAAAGCCTCAGGGACAGAGGGCTATTCCAGGGTGAGAAGGTCTCTGAAGCCTGGGCAACAAAGAAAAAACAACATCGAATCACCTTCCCCCCTAAACTTGCTCTACCCCACTTTTGTCATAATTTGGGTGACGGTACCACTGTCTTCCCAGCCCCCCGAAATTTAAATCTCATGTCGCCTGAGACTCTTGCCTCTCCTCACCTCCATATCCTATCAGTCACAAAGTACTGCCAAGTACTCCACAATAACTCTTTTGATCTTTATTCCACCACTCTGAATCTGGCCTTTTCCCCTGGACTATTATAAGAGCTTCCTGACCAGTCTCTCTGATTCCAGTCCTTCCATTCTCCAATCCATCCCTCACACAGTTGCAAAATCATTTTCATAAAGCTTTATTATATGATCATATAATTTCTCTTTTCTGCTCCCTATGGTTTAACGGTAGGAATAATTTCTTTTTGTAGAATGAGATGGAAAAGCATTTATTAAGTGCTTACTATGAGCCAGGCACTGGGAATTAGAAGAAAAAAAATGAGACTTTATGCTTTCAAGGATTTCACACTCTAGTAGAAAAAAGTTTCAGCTACATGTCTAATGGTAAGGCCCAGGGGTCTTTAGGGTGCAGTGGTAGGGTAAATGGCAACACCTGAGGGTCTCCAGGGCGCTGTGGGAGGGCATATTGTAAGGCCTAAAGGTCCTTATGTTCCAGTGTAAGGGCAGATGGGAAGATCTACTGAAATCTTACAGGGGCCTACAGGGGGATACACCACTATTGATCCTCAGTACCTAGTATCTTATTAATATAATACGTGACATATAATCTTAAAATATTAAAACTGAAGACTATGCTAAGACTTTTTGGCCCATATAAAGCTTTAAACTTTGCACATCATTTACAAAACATTCTAAGTTAGTTTTCACTAAGCAGGTGTGACAAGTATCATTATATTATTTTGCAGCTGAGGACAAGACTTGTCTCTGGTTACACAGAGTGAGAGGTAGGGAGTTCAGACTCAGATTTGTTTGACTCATGTTCCTCACTCTTATTTAGGTAAAAGGGATTGTCCTGGGGAATCCCTGATTGAAGAATCAGTGTCCTAAACAATATGAAGAGCATAGGTGTGGGCCACTGGAGGAATGTAACTGGTGGAGACAGGGTACATCTGTGACTGAAGACCAGCCATACCTTCCTGTGGCCTACAGAAGTGAGTTGGCCCCATTTTCTTGGCCCCATTCAGTTGAGGTCTGGCTCTTTGCCTTTTCCAAAGTGCAGTGTAACAGGGATGAAAGGGCACTTACTTGTTGGTTACTCCTCAGTCTATTGCTCAAATTGTTCCCATATTTAATCTTACCTTCTCAAGGAGTATATTTGTATAATTTCTCACTAATTAATAAAATTTCAACTTATTTATCGAACCAAATTTAGAGCCTCCAACCTGTTTATCAAATATTATTTATGTAATAAACTGGAGAAATCACCTTTCCCAAGAGTAGTTTATACACCTCTCAATTTATGAAATTCCTTAATCTCCTAGAATGAAATAAATACTAAAGTTCCTAATATAAAATTTAAGAACAATGAAATAAATAGCCTAACAAAGACAGGAATGTATTTACAATATTTTAATTAATTATGAGAAGGATCACAACCAGAGTCACTTCAAACCCTAACTATAATGCCAGATGACTTTTTCTCCACTTCTGAGAATGTGGTTCCACATTAGTTAGCTCACATTCAGTATAACAGATCCTTTTTGAAAATATTTTCTTTTTCACAAGGGCAAGGGTAAAACAGTTGCATCAAGAAAGGAGGTCTCTCTGTCCTCTTCCTCTCTGTCTTCTCCATCTTCTCTCCCTCTACAACAAGAAAAGTGCAGTCAGCTTGTCTCAAACCATCACTCTTAGCTCTCCAAACCAAACCAACAGTTATTTCCACAGCATTCCTTTTGACTCTGGAAGATATAGTAACAACATCTAGTAATATGTAGTAACAACAACAATGGTTCTTGTGGGAGAGCCTTGTGAAACAGGTATCACAGTTTCAAGGGGAAAGGGAATTCCTTTCTTTTTCTCCCCCAAATCAGCAATGTTGTCCTGTAACCAAATGACGTGGGCAGCAGTTAGAAATGGATATATATCTAGTCCCAACAATTGTCTCATGATTCAAGAGCTCCTTACGTTGAGTTGTTACTAGACCGTCTAGACCAGTGGTTCTCAACCTTCCTGATGCCGCGACCCTTTAATACAGTTCCTCATGTCGTGGTGACCCCCAACCATAAAATGATTTTCGTTGCTACTTCATAACTGTCATTTTGCTACTGTTATGAATCCTAATGTAAAGATCTGATATGCAGGAAGTATTTCCATTGTTACAAATTGAACATAACCCACAGGTTGAGAACCCGCTGGGACTCTAGAGTGAGATGATTTCCTTGTCCACCCTGCTTCTTGTAGAGAAAAGAAGACAATCCATACAGCTTGTACAGCATCCTATTTGGGGAGCAAATCTAGTGAATTAGCCAATACAAATTCAATTTAAAAATGGGGTTGCTTGTCTAGCAAACACCAAGTCATGCCTGCTTTGGGGAGGAGTCTAAACCACACGGTCTTACTACAATCTTGAGAAGACTGTAATACATAGGATTTTAGAAAATAGGGTTTCACTGGAAAATTAGAAGGTTGCAAGTTTAATTTCCTTCTGGGAGTGGATAGTTTACAGGTTAATGTTTTATTTCTGCACTTGTCTAATGAATTCCTGCAAGTTTTAGCATTTTATCCATTTTCTATAGGGTAAAATAAAGGTTGTCCTATATCCAATAGCCACCTTATATGTTGAGTGCCTTCACAGAACTTGGGGGATCCTGCCACTGCTATTTGGGATACCCTAAACAAGTGCTTTATTTAAGTTTTATCTTGAAGAGTTTTCCTGTGTTAATCCAAGTAGGGGCAATGGGGCAAAGGAAGAAAGATTGTCCCAATAGAGTCATGCCCCCAGGTTGGAACTCAGTCTGTGGGCACCCAGTGTCCTTGGTTGGGAGCCAAGCCGTGGATTATGTTTAATTGAAGTAAACTGATTCAGAGGCAATCCAAAACCACTGGGATTTGAAATGCAAAAATATACGTTAATAGGTACAAACATATGCAGAAACAATAGACTCACCACGGGAAAACCAGATTTCTAGGGCCAAACCAGTTCTATCTCAGGAATTGAATTTCTCGTGGTTTCCTGATGACTCTCCAGGCAAGCTAATCTAGTTCCTGCCCTCAGCCCATAGCTTGCTCACTTCTGTCTCCAAACTATCAGGTAGAGAAAAATTATTCCATGGAAGGTAAGTTCATAGAAGGAGCCACCTGGAACATCCTGGACATGGGGAAAGAATCTGGGAAGGATTCCTGGTAGAAGAAGGGATTGGACTAACTTGGAAAGGAAGGGAGAAGCTTGTCTTAAGAGATAGGAAAAAAGTAGAGAGGAAAAGCCCTATGGACAAATTCAAGGTCTGAAATTGGATTTGGAGACAGCAGGACTTCCCATGTTACCTCCTCTCTTTGCTATATGACCTTGGATAAGTCACTTCCTTCTAGTCCTCTGATTCTTTCCATCTAAGAGACTGGGTGAGATAGTCTCTGAGGTCCCCTCCAGTTCCAAACCTATGATCCTGTGATTCTAATATGTATGTTAGGGATGAAACAGCATCTTTTCCATGTGACCTGCTCTATGGAAACTTTCCTGAACCCTGGAATTCAGGGGACTCTGGAGATTCTGGCACACCCATTGTAATATAGTTATCCTTCCTACACCATGACTCTCCCCATCTTGGTTCTGAGATTATTTTGGGCTGGCAAAAGAAATTTAATAGAGGGGCAGCTAGGTGGCAAGTGTATAGAGTGCCAGCCCTGGAGTCAGGAGGACCTGAGTTCAAATTTGGCCTCAGATACTTAACACAAAAACTTGGGCAAGTCACTTAATCCCAAATACCCTACCTTCCCCCCTCCAAAAAGCAAAAATAGAAAAGAAATTTAATAGGGATTTTAGGGGTGTTTTGCAGAAGCCGCAGATGACAGGCAAAGGCCAACAGATGACACAGAAAAAGTTTAGAAACTCAGAAATGCATAAAATATATGTATAGTGTTGTATAATGTCAACCCAATTTTTATAAGACAGTACTGTAAACACCCCATAAAAGAAAAAGAAGAAAATTCAGACTTCTTCTCTGGCATGAATGAGCCAAAAAATTTTATGTGGATTCCCCCCACCCCCACCATACCCTAACACCTGAGATGTGGAAGGGATAACTGTGCTGATGAAATATAAACCCTTTGAGGGCAAGAAATGACTCATTTAATCTTTATGTCCTCAGTGGCTAGCACCGGCACATAACAATAATGATTATGATGATTTAGAGATGATGATTTTGATGAAGAATATTTTTATAGCACCTGCTTTGTGCTAAGCATTGTCCTAAGCTTTTTACAAATATTTCATTGGATCCTCACAACAACCCTGGGAGGTTGTGCTATTATTATCTCCCATTTACAGATAAGGAAACTGAGGTAAATAGCTTATGTGACTTGCCCAAGGTCACTCAGTCAATGAATTGTCAGAGGTCACATTTGAACTCGGGTCTTCCTGACCCAGACCTAGTGTTTTATCCATTTTATCACACAGTTCCCCCTCTCCCCCCAAATAGATGCTCTGTTGACTGATTGGTTTTCCTAAAGTGCAGGTCTTACTGGGTCATTCACTTTCTCAAAAAATCTTAATTTCTCTCTATTGCCTTAGGATCCAATTATAAATGCCTGGATTTGGTTTTTAAAACCCTTCAATAGGGTTGGAATAGCCAAGAAGACAATATACACAATGACCACAACAATGTAAACACAAAGAACCACCACACACACACACACACACACTTTTCAAAATTACACCGAACAAGTATGGCTGGGCAGAGGTGGGAGGTCCACAAGTGCCATAAAATGCACATATTTTCAGATTTCTTTGATATACTGATCAGTTATATTGATTTCCCCCTCCCCTTCTCTTTCTCTCATGTCTTTAAAAATATTATTTGTTATATGCGATGGCTCTCTGGAAGGGGGGGGGGAAGGGATTCGGAAGGAAATCATGGTGATGTAAAAAAAAAAATCAAATCCTTCTCCAACCTACCTTTTTCCAACTTTCTTATACATTACTCTCCTTCCCACCGGATGCTGTGTGCCCACACCAACTTTCTTGCTGTTCCTTACACAATGAGTCTACCTTCCATCTTTATGCCTTTTTATTAACTGTCCCCTGTACCTTCCTCACCTCCACCTTTCAGAATCCCTTATTCTCTTCAAAACTCAATTCAAATGCCATTTTCTCTTATAAAGCCTATCCTGATCCCACCCACTCATCCAGAAGCTGTAGCCTTTCCTTTCAAAATTACCTTGTATTTCGTATAAATACTTACCTATGTACATATCCCTGATAGAGTAGAAACATCCTGAGGGCAGATACTGTTTCCCTTTTACCTTCACATGCTTGGGCACAACATAGCTGGTGCTGAGTAAATCCTGGTTGTTTGATTGATTGTAATTCTGTGAGTTGTCTTATTTCCCTATTTGACTATAAGCTCCATAAAAACAAGGTCACTTTTATTAAAACTTTTATGAAAACACCTTAGGGGCAGCTAGGTGGCACAATGAATAGAGCACTGGCCCTGGAGTCAAGAGGACCCAAGTTCAAACCCACCCTCAGACACTTAACACTTACTAGCTGTGTGACCTTGGGCAAGTCATTTAACCTCAATTGCCCTGCCTTCCTCTCTCCCAAAAAAATTTTTTTTTGATAATTGTATTTTGATATCATAAGTTTACTTTACAATTTACATATTTTAGAGTATTCTTTGAAGGACATTCTGAGAAAGGGGTCGATAGGCTTCCCGGGATGAACAAAGGGGTCCAGGACATAAAAAAGGTACAAGAAGAGTAGTCACAGGAAATGGGGTTGGTAAACTAGGAAACGGTCTCTGAAAGCTAAGCTGAGCATGTACCAGATAGGATGAGGAGCTTCCATGGAAACCCAGATCTCTCCAGTAATCCCCATGTCTTTGGATGAAGGATTCAGGATGCAGTGAGGCGTGGCAAAGTGGGAGGGGAAGAGTGTTTCCCCAATGGCTAGGGGAACCCACACCAAGCAGTGGGTCTCCCTCCTTAATCTGTGACTATATGACTTCAGGTGCATTATTTCTTTAAGAAACGCACTTCTCCAGGAAAAGAACTGCCTGGCTCCCTGTTCCTGCCAAGATTAGGTGACCATAAATCAAAGCTGGCACTCCCTTGGCATTAGCCTTGCTCTGAGCTGCCCAGATGGCAGGCGCAACTTGCAGGGGCAGCCAAGAGTGCTGGAGGGGAGGGATGGCAAGAAGGAGACACCTGGGGAAAGAAGGGGCACAGTCTATCTCTACATTAGATAACTGAATGCTCCAGGACTCCAGTGCCCAAGAAAATGCCAAGATATCTGTATTTCTGTTTAATACAGAAGATATGTTCTAACCCCTGAAAAAAAGCATAGGTTGAAAGTGACATGGAAAGGTCATTGTCTCCACCATCTTGCCTCTGGCTTCTCTGCCACCCTGAGTAACTCCCTGCCTGGGACCTTCCTCTCCTCAGTACCACCACTTTAGGCAGGATGCTAGTCATTTTCCTCTCACGAGCAGACCCTCTCCAGACTCCTTCTCTTCTTCACCTGCCACATAGCCCCCCAATACCCTCACTCACTTTCTAGCTACCTGTTATGTGTTGTCTTCCCCTATTAGAATATAAGCTTCCTTGTATTTAGATCCAGCATAGCATAATGCTTGGCATACAGTAGGTACTTAATAAGTGCTTTATCTATCCACCTGATTTCCTTCATCCGTGTGTCCCTGGATAAGTCTTTTCACTTCCTTAGGCCTTATCTTCCCAATCTGTATAATTAGGAGAATGAACTAGATGGCCTCCAAGGTCTCTTCCAGCCCTAAATTTACAATCAGTAACCTCCATACTTGGAGCAGCTAGGTGGTGCAGTGGAGAGAGTCAGGAGGACTGAGTTCAACTCCAGATTCAGACACTCACTAGTTGTGTGATCCTGGGCAAGTCACTTAACCCCGACTGCCTCAAAAAATAAAAATAAAAACAATGTCCATACTCTAGAGTATATCCTGCTGTTTTGACAGCCATTCTTATCACACAGTCTACTTCTAGTCTAAGAAAATTTTCCTTGGGTTTAACATCCACCCCTTCCAGTCTATCTCCTTGGATTTAGGGAGAAGAATGAATTTTTCCTTTTCTCCTGGGAAAATCCCATTGTAGGGCCATGACAAAGTCACACTCATCTTGAGGTCCAACGAACCTTGGAAATCATCTAATCCAACCCTTCATTTTGCCCGTAAGGAAAATGAGCTTCAGGTGCAGTAACTTCTCCAAGGTCAACCACTAAGTGGTTGACAGGGGTGGGACTTGAACACAGGGCCTCCAATTCCCAACCTCTTGTTATTTCCTCAGTCTCCTGCTGCCTGTAGAAAGGAGAAAGGAGGCTAAGTGACCTGACCCGTCCAGATGAGCTCAGCTGGTTTCACTCTTTGAGCCACTTCCCAGCCCACCCAGTCTGTGGAGCAGACCAAGCATGACAAGGAGCTGGGAAGAACTTTCACAGAGTTGGGAAGGACCTCATCGGCCTTCTGGTACAATCCATATGTGAACAGAATCCCTTTTATGACATTCAAGACAAAGTGTCAGCTTCCTATTTACCTGCCATAGACACATCCATTCTAACTGGGGTGGGGTGGAGAATGTTGCCTCCATCCTTGACTGGGTCATAGGCCCAGGGCTGGGGGTTAGAAGTGAAGTAGGGAGGGTCCTGGGGCATCCTTCCAAAGAACACTGGGGGGCATCCTGTGCTTTCCCCCACCCCACGTAACCAGTAATAGCACCCTGAAGAATTGTTTCATTTTGGACTAGATCTGTGCTTGGGAACTCTGAGTGAGGAAATTCTCTCTACTAGTGACCCTGATCTGCAACTTATCTGTTGGGTCTGATTCTTTGTGACTCCATGGACCATACTCTCCATGGGGTTTTCTTGAAGTAGTTTGCCATTTCCTGCTCCAGTAAATCAAGGCAAATAGAAGTTAAGTGACTTGCCCAGGGTCACACAGCTAGTAAGTATTTAAGACCAGATTTGAACTCAGTTCTTCATGACTGCACTCTCAGAGCTCTATTCATTATGCAGCTTATAGCTTTAGGTAATAAGCAATCAGAGACTAAGTGACTTGCCTAGGATCCCACAGCAAGCATATGTCTGATGTGGGACCCAAACCCACCTTCCTGACTGTGAAACAATCTCTACCCATTGTGCCCTCCTGACTCTCATAGTATTTTGTTAACAAGAGATATTATATAAATGAGTCATTGCTTATTATCATTGCTAATTAGTACTAATAATATGCCTGACTCACATCCTTTCTTCCTCTGCTACTCAGTGAACGAGTCAGTCTGGCACATTCTGTGGGTATTATGACTGATAATAAGAAATAGCGTTATGAATAACCAGGAATGTAAGGCTTTATTTAGAAAGGTGGCTTAAAACGAGATGCCACAATGGAAGGAGGTGGGTGGGTAGCTGACAATGGAGTTGGTACCAGGGTCATGAGTGGGACTGAGTTTAAGTGGGGTTGGGGCCAAGGCCAGCGGCAGAATGGAGTCAGGGAATCGTGCTGAATCTGGGGCCAACTGTGTGGGAGGGTTTGAGGTCAGAGTCTTAGAGTTCTGATTTCTTTCTGGATGCTAAGCAACATCCCACTTATCTAGACATTATTTATCTCAAGTGATCATCTACCCAGAACTCAGGTTCAGACCCAGATTGAAATAGGTGACCTTCAAGGTTCCTCATTTCCAGTATTCTTGGATTTTATAGTAAATAGTGCAGGCATAGATAGGGTGAGGCAGCCAGAACTTTGTTCCAGGTGCTGACATCTGTGGAGCGCAGGGCATGCTTTTTTCCTACAGTGATCCAGACTCTCTTCCCCAATCTGTGAAGTCTTCCACTTGTTTATGGAAGGGGTTGGGAGAGAAGGTGAGTTCCAGAAGAGAGCTGAGAGCAGAGATCAGGGGAGGAGGAGGAAGGAATGGGTTATTCTCTCTCTTATCATTACTGCACTACGGGTAGGGCTATCTTCTGGAACCCAGGTTGTCCTTCCCAGCTCTTATTCCCCATCCAAACTCCTTCCAACTAATCAAATTTGCCCCGAGTGTTGAGACTCATAGTGACAATTCTATAAGGGCATCGAATCCCCTTGTCCTGAAATCCACCCATAGAAAGGAACGGTGTGACAACCTTATTTAACCAGAGCCTAACTGGTGGGCTCTGGCTGGGCCTACCAATTCCTTCTCAGGATATTTTAAAATGAATATATAGGATTAAAAAAAAGGAAAACAATGATTTTGAAATAGAGCTATCAAAATATTACTAAAACCAGTTCATGGACCCCAGATTAAGAATTTCTGCTCTAGGCAATTCTCTCAGTTAACAATGGATTGAGAACATGAAAGCACAGAGAGGTGGTCCCATGACTACCCAGTCTAACAAAGTAAGCATCATCAGAACTGGGGTGAGAACCTTGCTGTCTTGACACCTGCCTTACCCTGGCTCCCTCCACTAGACCACACTGCCTCAAGGAGAGCTCCAAGAGAAGAGGTGGAGACCCATCCATCACCAAAGAGGAAGACATCTGGCTCCAAGGGCAGCAAGATGTTTTCAGGTTAGAAAGCAAGGTACCAAAATGGAATGGGATTGGTTTTAGCACATTCTCTGTGAAATGCACACTTTCAGAGGACTTTCTGAACATTGTGACAACCATGTAAACATTCTCTACAAAAATGAAATTGTATAGTTAAAAAAATGGAATGGGACAAAGGCGATTTTTGGAATGCATTTCTTCAGAGGACAATGGAGAAAAAGATCCTGGCCCTTTGGGCAGAGGATGGGAGATTCATCGACTCTCCTGTTGGTTACCACGGAAGGGAGTCAAGGCACACCGGCATCAGAACTCCTAGTTTCAGCTGAGCGTGGGATGTTTTTGACTTATTTATTAAAAAAAAAAAAACCCTAGCCCTAGCCCCTGTGTGGACCACTTGACTTTGCTGTAACTGAAACGCGGGCTCCGTCTCTGCTGATTCTCTGGGTCTCATTCCTTGTTGCCCCACCCCACCCCACCCCTTTTCCAGCTTATGTTCCTGCCAAAGTCATTTGCTTTGCATAATTTATGTTTATATTTAGGCTCCCTTGAACAGGGGCTTAATGTGCTAATACTCAGCATGCCCTGGTTGGGATACAGACATGGTTGGAGGTGGGGAGAGGAACGCGGCTTGTGGATACCTAGACTTGGTCATACTGTGTCCCTTGGGACCTGAAAGTGGTGAATCACTTTCTCTGATCCTTAGTATCACCAACCGTAAACCAGGAAAGATAATCCTCAGGCCTATTTCTAGGGCACCAGATGAATGACATCGGTATTATGTTTGAAGACCCAAAAGTCAAGGGTTCCTCTCATTCCACTCCCCTTTATCCCAATGTTGGAGTGTGTGTGTGTGTGTGTGTGTGTGTGTGTGTGTGTGTGTGCGCGCGCGCACGCCTGTGCACCCATAGTGGAGGAGGAAAAGAGAGGGGGGCCTAGAGGGGGTACTGGGAGTCTCATAAGGGACTGGTTAGTGCTAGCCCTAGTGCCTCCACAGGTTAAACCCAGAAGCCAGAGAGATCACCAGTTTCTGACATGCTGGTGGTCCTTCCCACTGTCTAACTTTAATTCTTCCCACTGCAGTGTCAGCATGCTGTGGTTTAATTCTGTTACCAGGCAAACTAAGAGTGAATGGGTGGCCTCATCCATCAACAAAGATGAGCAGTTGCTCAGTCTTCCACTCACACACATTGGAATTGGAGTAAAAGATCTGGGTTCAAATCTCGGCTCTACACTTTATTACCTTTGGGATCCTAGGCAATTCACCCAGCTGGATGAATATCTCTTCCAGTTCTAATATAGCAGGTTTTGGAGCATTGTGGAAATGGACCTATAGGGACTTTCCTATGGTGTGTGCTCCAGAGTCACACATCTACTTAAGTTGTCAGAGGTATGTTCCACAGTATGGCCCCTCTAGGCCCATTTCTACTCATGGCCCAACCTCCACTACATTGAAATCTTACAGTTCCTGTGGTTCCCTTTTCAAACCTGTTATTCCAGCACCTCTCACCTTGAATCTGTGGCTCTTAGAACTCCCAAGTGGCCTCTCCCTGTCCCATTCAGAGGTCTAGCCCTTTTCAGCCCAGATGCTCCTGAGGTACAGGTAACACTGACTCTTTCACCCATCCCATAGCCTGGCCCCTTCAAGCATCTGGCTTGTCTGAAACAACCCCCAATCACCTGCTCTTGGTTGACACCGTTACCACCTCCATTTTAGGAACTAAAAGGGAAGCTTTGAGGTTCTGTCCATTGAAACCAAACCACATCATTCCTCCCAAGTTCCTAGGGGAGGCTGCGAGGAGGAAATTCAGCCAAAGCTGGCATTTCGCATGTAGCTGAGAAGTTATGCTCTTCATGACGGGCATGGAGAGGGGAAAGGGGTGATAGGGAGCCAAAGAACAGATTCGAAAACTGGATGACTTTCATTAACTGATAATACTGTCATCTCTCCTTTATATAATGTTATTTAAGGTTTACAAAACACCTTTCTCCTAACCACCCTGTGAAAAAGATAGCAATGTCTGGCATGCAGCAAGCACTTAAAGGCTTGTTGTTTGACCTGGCACACAGAAGGCACTTAAAAATGCTTGCTGTTTGATTGATACAGACTGGGCCCATAATAGGCACTAGGTAGTGCAGTGGCTAGAGCCCTGGGCTTGGAATCAGGAAGACCCATCTTCATGAGCTCAAATCTGGCCTCAGACACTTACTAGCCGTGGGACCCTGGGCAAATAACTTAGCTCTATTTGCTTCAGTTTCCTCTTCTGTGAAATGGAGAAAGAAATGGCAAACCGCTCCAGTATCTCTGCTAAGAAAACCCCAAATGGGGTCACAGAGAGTCAGACAAAATGAAACAACAAAAGCCACTTGGTTGATAAAGCACCTTCCTGATCACAAGCCAGTTTATATGTTATTTGATCTTATCATGGGGGGTGGGTGGGTGGGTTAAGTACCATAGGTATGATTATAATTCCCATTTAACAGATATGGAAACTGAGATTTAGAGAGGCTAAGGGACTGGTCTCTTAGCGACACTGCTGTCAACTGTCAGAAGCAGACTTCAAACCCAGGTCTCTCCTGACTCCATGTCCAGCTTCCTTCCTACTCCATCACACTGCTGGGCCACCAATCCTCAAGCTACTGGATGCTGTCAACCAGGAATGAATCTGTAGCTCTGGATTCCGCTGCAGCATTAGCTTAACGCTGTGAACCCAAGAAGTCTGCTCATTGTAACATTGAATGCAGTGACACTGAAGAAAGCCCCTTTTTGTAACTTCATTTGGATTCCCCAGGCCATGACTCCTGTGGATTACCTGTTCCTTAATCTCTTTTTTTTTTTTTGGAGGGCATTTGGGGTTAAGTGAGTTGCCCAAAGTCACACAACTAGTAAATGTGTCAAATGTCTTAGGTCGGATTTGAACTCAGGTCCTCCTGACTCCAGGGCCCGTGCTCTACTCACTGCACCACCTAGCTTCCCCTTTAATCTCTTTTCTTAATGTCTTCCTCGAGCTCTCAATGTAGAGGTTTGATTTTAGGGCCCCGAGCATGGGCTGTTTGTGGCCAGAGTTTGTGGTAAAACATATGAGAGGAGGGGTGGCTAGGTGGCACGGTGAACAGAGCACCAGCCCTGGAGTCAGGATGACCTGAGTTCAAATCAGGCTTCACAGATCTGACTCACTTACTAGTTGTGTGACCTTGGGCAAGTCACTTAACCCCAACTGCCTTGCCTTCCCTCCTCGGAAAAAAAAAAAAAGAAATATGAGAGGAGACAGAGAGACAGAAAAAGAGAGACAGAGACAGAAAAAAAAAACAGAGAGAGAGAGAGAACACCATGCCAGGGAGGGATCTGGAGGATGGCATGACAGTTCTAGAACCAGCCCTTCTCACTTTCTCTTTCCACTGGGAAAGGACTCTCAGGGCATAACCCCAAGGTATGTGCCCCACTTACCTCTGGAGGACAGCAGGAGAGGTGAAGGGATCCCTCCTCTGCCTAGTGTCAGCTCCTTCTCCTCTCCTTTTTCCTCTCCCCCTGCCCCATTTTAGACACTGGGGCATAATGGAGGGAAGATACCCAGCATAATGGACAGAGCCCTGGATTTAGAGTTCAAGAACCTCTAACCACTCTGGAGAACAATTTGGAGCTCTGCCCAAAGAACTATAAAACTACGCACACCCTTTAACCCAGCAGTACTACTACTAGGTCTATAGCCCAAAGAAACCAAAGAAAAAGGAAAAGAATGCAAAATATGTGACCTTGGGCAGATAGCATTATCTCTCTGGGCCTCAGTTACCTAATTTTTAACATGGCAATTTAAAGGAAAAGGATTTATGGAAAAGAAAATGAAGGGAGAAGTAGCCAAGAGAATAAATAACAGTCTCATAAAGACCTGAGAGGTAGATAATTTTGATTATATGAAAATAAAAAAGTTTTATAGACACACACACACACAAAGCAACCAAAATTAGAAGGAAAGCCGAAAACTGAAGTGGGGGGGCGGGGTTATAGCAAGCGTCTCATTTTTCAAATACAGAGAACTTGGCCAGATTTTTGAAAATAAGACCCATTCCCCGACTGATAAATGGTTAAGGGTTATGAATAGGTCGTTTTCAGAAGAAGATATCAAGGCTGTCAATAGTCACATAAAAATGCTCTAAATCACTATTAATTACAGAAATACAAATGAGAACAACTCTAAGATACCACCTTACAAGTGATAGATTGGCTAACAAGACAGAGAATGAAAATGACAAATGCTGGAGAAAATGTGGGAAACTAGGCATACTGATGTATTCTTGGTGGAGTCATGAACTGGTCCAACCATTCTGGAGAACAGTTTGGAGCCCTACCCAAAGAACTATAAAACTGTGCATTACCCTTCAACCCAGCAATACTTTTTCTAGGTCTGTAGCACAAAGAAACCAGAGAAAAAGGAAAATAATCCATATATACAAAAACATTTATAGCAGCTTTTTTTGCAGTGGCAAAGAATTGGAAACCGAGATGGGGAATGGCTGAACAAGTTGTGGTATAAGATTTCAATGGAATACTATTGTGCTATAAGAAATGATGAGGGGAATGGTTCCAGAAAAACCTAGGAAGACTTGTATGAACTGATGCAAACTGAAATGAACAGAACCAGAACACTTGTACTTAGTACCAGCAATACCATAACAATCATTAACTGTGAAAGACTTAGCTACTCTTAGCAATATAGTAATCCAAGACAATTCCAAAGGACTCACAAAGAAGAATGCTATCCACATCCAGAGAAAGAACTGATGAACTCTGAGTGTAGAATGAAGCATACTTTTTTCACTTTAGTTTTCTTGCCTTCCCCACCCCACCCCCCACCCCTGGCTTTTTTTGGTAACATGGCTAATATGGAAATATGTTATGCAAAACTTCACACATATAATTGATATAGTATTGCTGCCTTCTCAATGGGTAAGGGAGGGGAGGGAGGGAAAGAAAGAATTGGGAACTCCATTTTTTTTTAAAAAGTGAATGTTAAAATCAATAAAGTATAATTATTTTTTTTAAAAAGACCCAAGAGGAATCAGACACCATGAAATATGGTGGAAAGGATTTGAAATTAGAAGTCAGGAGGCAGACTCAAGGCTGTCCCAGGCCCAGAGAGTCATTTAAACTCTGTGTATTCGTTTCCTCATCAGCGAAATAAGAATTATTACCCCCAAAAGCTACTTTTCAGGGATGTCATGAGTAGCAAAATGAATAGTGGTTGTGAAAGTGCTTTGAAAAAGCTACAGTGCTATCCAAAGAATGGTTATTATTCCTATAAATCAGGCATCACACCTAATGAAAACCAGGCAATGGAGCTAAAGGGATTTTGACAGGTAACTCACAACATAAAATCAAGAGTATCCGACTCCTATGTTTTATAGATGAGAAAATTGAGGGAGGGAGGAAGATTGGCAGAAAAATCCTTACCAAGGTCACCTAAGGAGTAAGTGGCAAAGACTTGGGTTCCAGTCCTGACACTATCCTACCAGAATGCTGTGTGGGAGGTTATACAATTATTTAATTACTATCACCACCATTTTACGGAGGGAAAAGATCTAAGGTTCTGAGAACTGAAGCTATGTATTTAGCTTTCATTCATTCATTTATTTGACTCATTGTAACTGTGACTTTTCACTTCTTTCCCTCTTTATCTGTTGAATTCCTGACCATGCTTTAAAGTCAAGCTCAAATGACACCTCCTCCAGGAAGCCCTACCACCTTACATCCAGGTGTGTGCTGGAGCCAGCTGGAACGGTTCTCTAGAGCCCATTACTAAATTTTCAGTGTGAACATTTATGTCTCAGCAAATGCTACAAATCAGGGCTTGATTTATTGTTTTGTCTGTTATCTAGACTTAGGGGATGGAGAAAATGTTAATACTGCTGATTAAACTTAAAAGTGTGCTGTGTGAACTTCTCATTCCCTTATCCAGAGCTGATTGTTAAACCTTTACCAGCATACTGCCTACACCTCCCTGTAGCTAACATCTTTCTTCTTTGGATCTCAAGACATGCTGCTTTGTACTGAAGCCACCCATTATATAAGATTGTTTATTAGAGTTTCCTGTGTTTTTGTAAATCTATTAGACTATAAGCCTCTGGAGGGGAGATGTGATACTTTATCTAAATAAACTTTGTATCTTGTACAACTGATGTCTGTTGAATAAATGGATCCAAGATGGTGCTTTTAAGCTTCTTATTAACATCCCCTCAGGTCCTGTTTGTTCCAGTTCTTTGTGAACTACCTCACTACCTTTCTGATTCTTACTCCAATACATGGTCCACAGGCCAGCAAGAGTAAAAGGGAAGGACCTTGGAAAACAAAACTTTTCATTCTGTCTCTAGCCCTTAGGGAAGGGGTGAGATGTTACACAGCAACAGAGAGAGGGCAGCTCTGCCTAGCCTAATGCTTTGTACAGATCTGATGGATAGCAGGCCAGCTGGGTGGTACTGTGGATAGAGCACCAGCCCTGGAGGCAGGAGGACTTGAGTTCAAATCTGCCCTAAGATATTTACTGTGTGACCTTGGGCAAGTCACTTAGCCCAAACTGCCTCAAAAAAATAAAATATGATGGGTAATACTGTCCATCCACAGCATGGAGAAGGGAGTTCAGTAGAGTAGAATGGGTGGGTGTTGGAAGAAGAACAATCACTCTGCATTTTCATAAGCAGTTTTTGAAAATTACAAAATTATGAAAATTTGAAAATCACTATGTGGTAAACCTAAATGGTGAGCTCCTCTGAACTTAACAAGGCCAGTCCTCAGACAAGGCCCTTTCATTGAAGTAGGAAATGTCAGAGCTGGTGCCCATCTGGCGCAGATTTTGGACACCTCTTTGCCACACTGAAGCATCAGAAGTAAAAGGGCAGCATTTTGGGTCATCCCATTACCTTTGTATCCCACTGTGTCCCATTGTACAAAGAATTCCACCCATTCACCAAAGCTCTATCCTGGGCATTCTTCTCCCCTGTCCTGCCCTGTCCGTATCCCTCTCCCTGTATGTGTTTTTCTTCTTTTGTATGTTGCCACACACATATTTTGTTGTTCAGTCATTTCAATTGTGTCCAACTCTCCCTGACCCCATTTGGGATTTTCTTGGTAAAGACACCGGAGCGCTTTGCCATTTCCTTCTCCAGCTCATTTTAGAGATGAGGAAACTGAGGCAAACAGGGTTAAGTGACTTGCTCAGGATCACACAGTTAGTTAAGTGTCTGAGGTCACATTTGAACTCAGGTCTTCCTGACTCCAGGCCCAATGCTCTTATTCGCTGGCTGTCCCAATGTATGTATATGTATTTCACGAACCTCATCAGCTTCCACAGGTTTAATTCTCTTCCCTCTGCTGATTATTCGAAGATCCATATGTCCAGTCCCAGTGTCGCCCGTGAACTAGTCACACATTACCACTTGTTTTCCAGAAGGTTCGAAAGCAGCTGTCCCAGAGTCACTTCAACATGTCCAAAAGAGAACTCATTATCTCCCCTAAAACTCACCCCTCTTCCAAACTTCCCTGTTTCTGTCAAAGACACCACAATTCCTTCAGCCACCCATAGTGTTATTCTTAAGTCTCCACTTTCCTTTCCCCATTTATCCAATCAGTTGACATATCTTACTGTTTTCACTCTTATAACACCTCTCCTATTAGACCCTATTCTCACGCAGCTACCATTTGGGTACAAGTCCTCATTCCCTCTCACCTGAATTACTGCAAAGGCTTTCTCTGCTTCAAATCTCTCCTCACTTCAAGCCATTCTCCAGGACATTGCTGCCAAACTGTAGATCCGACCATGTCACTTCCCTCCTCAATCAACCCCAGTGGCTCCCTATTGCTTCTAGGATCTGCCTAATTTTCAAATCCCTTCCCCTAACCTATCTTTCCAGCTTCTTTAGATATCACTCCCCTCCTGTGCTCTGAAATCGTCAAACAGGCCTCTTTGTTTTCCACACAGTATTCCTGTGTTAAAACTCTATTGCTTGAGGGTGGCTAGGTGGCACAGTGAATACAGCACCTGCCCTGGAGTCAGGAGGACCTGAGTTCAAATCCAGCCTCAGACACTTGACACACTTACTAGCCAATGTGACTTTGGGCAAGTCACTTAACCCTAATTGCGCTAAAAAAAAAAAAAAAAAAGCAAAAAAACCCTCCCAAACTCTATTGCTTGGAACTGGCTATCCCCCATACCTGGAATTCACTCTCTCCTTTCTTCCCGCTCTCTCTCGCAAAGACACAGTTTAGGTATCATTTTCTATATAAACCTTTCCCTGACTACCCCCCCAAATATTAGTAACCTTCCTCCCTAACTACTTTCTAGATTACTTGAATTTATTTACTTTTACCTATTCTTAATTACTTATCACTTATGTATGTACCCCATTAGAATATAAGGTTTTTGAGAGTAGGAATTATCTTATTCTTTCTATTTTCTGTTTCTGTCATATCTTAGCACAGAGTCTAGCACACAGTTGATGCTTATTAAATGCTTCTTAGGGGCAGCTAGGTGGTGCAGTGAATAGAGCACCAGCCCTGGAGTCAGGATGACCTGAGTTCAAAAACAGCCTCAGCCACTTAACACTTACTAGCCATGTGACCTTGGACAAGTCACTTAACCCCCACTCCCCTGCCTTCCCCCCTCAAAAAAAAGGTGGAAGGACAGAATGCGTGGGTCTATTACTCTACCTTTACTGGTGAAAGCCCAAGACTGAAAGGAGGGGAACCCAGAACTTTTATCCTGGATCCTGGTGTGCCTGGTGGTCTTTGCATCTAACAGTTATTTCACTTGGGATTTCCCTGAGATCAGACATGCTCATGCTCCAGTACTTTCTTGCTGTGTGACCTTGAACAAGTCACATAACTTCTCTAAGCCTCAATTTCTTTAGCTATAAAAGGGGGATGAAAAATACTTGTGACCATTACTTCAGACAATTGTTTCAGGGAAAGCATTTTGTAAAGCATAAAGCACTACAGAAATATTATTATTACTCTATATAATATATATTTACATATAATATATAACAATATTATTATTATTATTATTCCTTGCTTCCCCAGTGAACATAGTTACTCATTGAATCTGGAGTCTCAATAATCCCATAAGAAAGACCTCCCTTGCCCTCCCCCAGCAGAATGGGGAGTGACTGAAATAACAATAAAAAATTTTAAAAACCCAGAAAATCAATAGAGAGAGAGAGAAGAGAAAGCAGCTTCACCTCAAAGCATATTTTAAAGCCACAATAAGTATAAGGGGGGAAAAAAATCCAGCCCAGAACATGTTATGGATACTGAAGAGCACAGATCAATAGACCACTTTTTCATGGATATGGGGTGCTGCTGTGTATAAAGCACACCCAGTCTTCCCCATAGGGCTCATAGGGCCCAGGCACCTAGAGACACAAGGAAGAAATGGGAGGGAGTGGTGAATGTGGGATGGAAGGGGGAGCAGACTTTCAGTGGCCAGGGACATACCATAAGGTTATTTAATTCAGGCAGGCCCCTACGCCAAAGGTTTGCATCTTGTATACACAACATTATGGTAGCTTGCAAGCAGCGTCTCTAGAAGATAAATTGGCCCCAGAAGGGACAGGGCTGGGTCCTTTCTCCACCGACAGCTCCCTCTCTGTGTATTTACTGGCCCAAGAAACATCCCGTCTTCTTATATAAATAAGGAAAATTTATGACAGTTTTCCTTCTTTTTTCTACTGGTTGCTATTAGGAGGGCATTATAGGGAGAAGGCCCTCAGATTCCTGAAATGGATGTGGTGGAGCAGGAGGGAGTAGGAGGGGAGAGAATCTGTCCTCAGGCCTCAGCTCTGGCCAAGTCTCTCCTTTCCCTCTGTACTCTTGAGAGTCTCAGTGAAAGGCTGGTCCTAATTAGGGAGGCAAACAGGGCAGGATTAGGGATGTGTAGGAGGTTTTGGAGACTCATTAGGAGGACATAGAGAAATCATCATTTGGGGTTCCCAAAACACCTGCCCCTGTGTCCTGGGAGTCACTGTAAGGATAAGAGGAAAACAAGCCAGAATAGAGGTATATTCCTGGGCCCAAGCTGGCAGACAAAGACACCCCAACTCCCTCAGTCCCCTTTAGCATAACTTCCCCAGGGTGTGACATTTGAAAGTAACTGGATTCTTCTAAAATTTGGTGTACCCCTAAAGCTCCCCCCCCAGCATTTATCAAAACCAGTACTATCCATCTTACTTTCATTTCCCATCTTCCTCTTCTCTCACTTTGTCCCTCCCCACATAACAATATATCATTCCATCTCAACCCCTTCCTCAGTCAGAAAAGCCTGGAAAACCCCTTTCCTTCAAAGGGCTAAGAGGATGACCCCACTGGGCTCTATCATCTGTCTCAGAACTGCCTTATTTCCATTTTCTTGGCTTCCCATTTACAGCAGAGAGACTTACAAAGACACTTGGCACTGTTAGTTCCCAGCTGTGCAACCTCAGTCAAATCACTTTCCATCTCTGGATGTTAGTTTCCTTATCTATAAAGTGAAGGGTTGGATGAGATGGCCTCTGGTGTCCCTCCAACTCTGACATTTTGCCATCAGAGCTGTTAATCGATGATCAATAAATGTTTGTTGATGGATTAGGATCGAATAATGCTGATGCCACTGAAATGGAAAAACTGAGGAAGGGAGAGTCTCCCCAGCCCCTCATCCCTCTCCCTCATGGGGTCAGGTGGAGGACAGAGTTATCAGCAACCTTCTCAGTCCTGGAAAATAACAGAGAGAAAGAGAGACAGAGAGAGAGAGAGAAAGAGAGAAGAGAGAGAGAGAAAAGAGAGAGAGGGGTGAGGAAGAAAGGAGGGAGGAGGGAGAGAAAGAAAAGGAGAGAGGAGAGAGAGAGAGAGAAAAGAGAGAGGAAGAGAGAGAGGGGTGAGGAAGAAAGGAGGGAGGAGGGAGAGAAAGAGAGAAAGAAAAGGAGAGAGGAGAGAGAGAAAGAGAGAGAGAGAGAGAGAGAGAGGAAGAGAGAGAGGGGTGAGGAAGAAAGGAGGGAAGAGGGAGAGAGAGAAAGAGAGAAAGAAAAGGAGAGAGGAGAGAGAGCGAGAGAGAGAGAGAGAGAGAGAGAGAGAGAGGAAGAGAGAGAAGGGTGAGGAAGAAAGGAGGGAGGAGGGAGAGAGAGAGAAAGAAAAGGAGAGAGGAGAGAGAGAGAGACAGACCGAGGGGGGGGGAAGGGGGGGAGACAGACAGACAGAAAAAACAGACAGAAACAGACAGAGACAAAGACAGGGAGAAAGCCCAAGGTGGCAGTTAACTGACCCTCAAATGTGTTTCTGGGAAAGAATGAGATAGTTGGAAGAACATTGAATTTGAATTTAGAGGATTGAGGTTTGACCCAACTTGGCTCTTTAAATTTCTACCTATTTCTACCACTGAGGAACTAATTTCATGTCTATGGACCTTGTTGTGCATGTCTGTCTGTGTGTATGCATGTGTGTTTATAAACTGAGGGGATTGGATTAATTTTTTAAGGTTCCTTCCAATTCTAAATGCTATGATTTCAAAGCCCAGTGGTTTTACAGCCTCTGCAAGGATGATTCTTGGCTTACAGGGCCTCCTTCCAGATAATAACAATTGACATTTCTATAAGATCTTAAACTTTGCAAAGGATCTTCTATTCATCACCTAATCTGAATCTCAGGACAACTCTGAAAAAAACTACTACAGGTATCAGAATTTTCATTTTACAGATGAAGAGACAAGTTCAGAGGCCGGCCAGCTAATATGTGTCTGAGAGGGGATTTGAACCTGGGTCTTCCTGCCATCAAGTCTAGTATGCTCTGCTTTCTCTCCACAGCTCCTGCTCCTATAACCACTTACTCAGACTAATATCTATTGTTGTTACAACAGATCTTTCCCCCCCAAACCAGTGTCCTCAATTACACCCCCTGAATTCCTTATCCCCCTCCAATCACCTTCTTCACTGAGATGTGAATGTAGATCCCAACCGCCTTTGTGTCCCATTCCTCTGTGTTCACCTCTTTTTCCCCCACTCACACTGTCCCTGACATCTCCTACAGTCTAAACCCCTCATCTTCCCACTGGGTGTGGCTCCACTGATAGAGATAGCAGTCAAAGTGAATGATCAGCAAAATCTGTTTCTTATTTAAACTCCCTCTCTTCAGCCTTTCCCACCTCTCAGACTTCCCTCAGGTCACTCCACCCACCTGAGATCTTCCCCTTTCCTTCCCTCCCAGACAATCCATGGTTTCCAAATCCTGCCTCCTAGAACCTTGAAGCACAGATTTCCTCCTGGTAGCTTTCCCTGATAGCTCTTCCATCCTCCCCCTGCCCCCCCCCCAATCCTCATGCCTTCAGCCTCTTCCTGTTTCTTTGGCATTTAATGATATAATTCTGTTCAGTATTAAACTGGGAGTTCCTCATGTGACTCCTCCCCCTCCCTCTGGGGCCCCTCCACCCAGCATCCAGGGTTGCTGGATTTTCATTCTACCTGTACCAAAGAAAAAGATGTTAGATTAAGATGCCAGAATGAAGCTTAGCACAGTACCTGGCACATCGTAGCATTTGGTAAATGCTTCTTGACTGACTAAGAAAATTACATTCAAATCATCATGGATCAATGATCAGTAATAACATTACCCTCACTGACATTGGTCCCCCCCAGTTCCAGGCTTCACCAGGATGAAAAGGGAATGGAAAGTGATTCTTTTTGTTGAGATTGCTGAGAAAGGAGCAACTCTATAAAAGGTATACAGGCACAAGTTCAAATCCATTCTTAGATACTAACTGTGTGACCCTGGGTAAGTCACTTAACCTCTGTCTACTTCATTTGCCTCATCACTAAAACAGGGATATACTAACACCTACCTCTTAAAGTTGTTGGGAGGACAAAATGAGATAATAATAACATGCTTAGTATGTCTTACACACAATAGGCATTTAATAAATGCTTGTTCCCTTCTTCCCTTACAAAAGAAGGAAAGGAGCATAAGCTTCCCACTCCCAGACCACAGGGTCACACTCTCCCTGTTTTCTACTTTTCTCTTTTTCCTCATGGAGGCCAGGCCTCCACAGAAGCCAGGTTTTTGGTCCTGGAAAAGGAACTTTGTTGGAAAAATTGACTCTGAGAACAAAAATTGTGCTGTCCAGTGGTCAAGGCTGTGGGTCTGCCTATGTGACTACTGAGATCACTTCATTCTTGCCTCTGCCTCTTACCAAAAAGATCATGACGGATCTCTTCTTGTCTCTAAAAAAGTATTTCTTGTGTCTAACTTCAAACTTTCCTCATGTAGCTTCTAATCACTGTCCCCATCTGAGGTCCTTAGCACTCACAATAATGGCTGACATGGGGTTTGAGCCCATGCAAAGCAGTTTAAAGGTATTCTCTCATTTGATTCTCACAATATTTCTTCAAAGGCTGATACTATGGGTGTTATCATCCCCATTTTACAGATTAGGATATTGAGTATGGGAAAGGTTAAGTGACTTGCTCCTGGTCACATACCTAGTAAATGTCAGAACTCACACTTGAACCTAGATCTCTTTTCACTTCAACTGCTACTCTTTTCATTCCACCCCCTTCCTTGTGGATCATGACCCTTCCTGGGGATGAAAATCTGTGGCAGCCATTGACTACTCCCCAGCCTGATCTTGATCCTAGCTGTGTCCAGTTGTGGGTTGATAGATAAAAGGTGCCCCTAGTGAAGAAACTCTGGAAGGATGAATCAAAGCTCCCAAAGTCTTCCCCTAGGAAGTCAACGGATGGTAAACCCTTCTCAACAGCTCATGAGCCAGATGCCTTCACCCTAATGAGCCACCCTTCTGGGACATATAAGGGCACTAAAACTCACAAAAGCTGTAATCCCAAGCCTGCAAGTGCCCTGCAGAGATCACCAGTGTCAGTCCCATCTCTTACCCTAGAAGATGCCACCATTCTCTTAAGGCATCCAATTTAACAGGTTAAATCTCCCGAATTAGAAGTCGTTCCTTTATTTTAACTACAACCCTCTCTTTTTCCCTTGTAGATAGTCTATTTCTTTCTATTTGGCATTCAAGGGAGAGGGGGAACCAGCAAGTTTCCCTTCTCTGTAGAAAAATAACTTTCTAGTTCCCATTCTCCCCTTCCCCTGGATGGATTCCCAGCTCCTCCCATTTTCTTTATACTGTCTTTTCCCCCATCTTTTCTAATCCTTCTTCAAGTCCCTCTTTTCTTTAACAGAGCTCTGCTCCTCTCCATAGTATCCCCTACAACCCCTGCTCCTCTTGTCTCCACTGTTCCTTCAGTCTCATTTCTTCCTTTGTACCTCAACAACCAAGTACCCCTCAGCACCTGCCCTGATAAGCAGTCCTTCTTCCCTCAGGGTATTACCAGAGACCATGCACCTGTCCTCACAGGTGCCTATAACCTGCCTCTCTCCCCAAGTTTCTGATGGACAGTCTCCCCCTCCCCAAGTCCCCAACCCTTTCCCTTTGGTGGCCCTTCATCATCTAATCTTTTGCTCTCAGGGCCAGGATAGAAAAACAACTAGTTGGGCCCTCTCCTCTGTCCCCCATCTCTAGCCTCAGCCCAATCCTCTCCTCTACCCCCACCCCCAAGCCTTGTTCTCCAGCAGAGCTAATGGAGTCTGGCCATGAGAGTCAGAAAGAAATCCTGTTCTCTATTCTTTCCCCAACCAACCTCTTCCCCTTTCCCTCATGGCTCATCAGGAAAGAATGGGAGAAGAGAACTAAAGTACAGTGTGTTCATTTAATATTAACAAATTGAAATGAATTCTTTTAATGCCAATTAACTTGGAGCAGTCCCTTTTAATAGTAATTTAGATTCATATTTCAGAGGAGCAGAACGTGGAGCTGGCCAAATGTGACCAGAATGTCAATGTGAGAGACAGGCGGGTGGAGGGTAGAGAGGGGGAAAATTAGTTTCACTTGGACAGAGTTTGAAAGCTTTGAGTAAGAGTCTCTCCAGCAGCTAGTACAAAGTCATCTTCTGAAACTTTATTGTGGTTAACTTGAACGATGCCATATTTTTGTGGTTAGGATTTGTTTTAATATGCCAATTTAATATACCATATTAATACAATTTGCATCATATTTCTTAACCATAAACACCACAATAATCAGAATTAGTGCTTCTTAAGAAGTGGGTGTTGTTTTAAAGTGAAATACCTCAAGGTTTTAAGGGGATTAGAACATAGCGTTCTGTTCTTAACCCTACTCTTTTGTGGGTTCAACCCTGGAGTAGCAAGTCAATTTCTCTTCTACACTCTTTCCTCAGAGGTAAGAGAACTGTTATGTCCCAAATAAATAGAGTTAGTTTTGATCACCAAAGGTAGGAGACATGTTACTGACAGTGACAGGAAGACCAGGACAGAGCAACACAACAGTAGCTGGCATTTTGCAATAAAGTTGCACAAGTCCTTAGAACCTAAGGGTAGAGATCCACTGGGCTCAGTCAGGATTGGCCAATCTTAAGAACATTTCACTTCAGTACTGTTTGTAAAGTCTGGGAGTTAGGAGGAAAGGAAAGGAAGACGAACTTGGTGTCTGATCAAAAGTGAGATGCTACCTTCTAAGGGGGACACTCTCTCCCCTTCTCTCCTCTCTATCACACACGAACACACACACCCCAATACCTTTAACAATTTAGGGCTGGGAGTGAGAGGGAGAAGAGTGATGAGTAAAATTATATTGGAAAGGAGCAGAGGAAGAGAATATGAGAGTCGTAACACTGGGCTACTGTCTAGGCAAAGATTGCAAAAAAGGAAAGGAGAAAGAGAAAAGGAGTTGAGGGGAAGAGAAGTGAAGAGATGTTTACTAAAATAAATCCTCCTTCCCACCCTCCACGAAATTAATGGAAACAAAAATGTGATCTCCTTTCCCAGAAGTCAGATTTGTAAAAGAAATGAAACTAAAGAATAAAGAGATTAAAAACAACGAAATTAAAGGGAAAGGCTGGGTGGCTAAGTGGGTGAAATTTACAAAAGCGAGAAAACCGTAAGTGGCTTTTAAAAAGGCTTGAAATTAGCGAAAAGAGGGCAATTTTAGGTAACCAATTCCCCAGTCTTCTCCCCAAAGAAGCGATATTCCCCGTCCAAGAGATAAATTAAAACACACTCAAAACAAAACACAAAAGGTAAAGTGTCTCCTCCTACGCATATGACAAAGGAGGTGACACGTGCCAAAGCTTGAAACTTGGGGTTGGGAAGGAAGAGAAAGTAGTGAAGGTGGAAACTTCGCGAAACATTATTTTCCCAAGTTCCCGAAGAGACCGGCGGGGAAAGATTGGAGAAAGAAAGAGGGTGAACTTGACATTTCTAAAGAAAGGAAACTTAGAAAACTAAAATGAAACCGATATCTGAAAAGAAAATTTTAAAAACTTCCAATGAGGAATAAACTATTCCTCCCCAAGAGAAGTGAAATGGGATTTATCGAAAGAGAGAACGCTACCTTAAAGAAAGAAGAAACAGAAACAAGTAAAATGTTTACAAACATTGTCCCCAGCCTCGGGAGAAATTCACCGTACAGAAGGAGATGGTCTCCACCCCTACCCCACACCCCAAGGAAACTTATAAACCCGGAACTGAAAAGTATTAATAGGTGATGCTGTAGTTTGCAGGTGTCCCGGGAGGGCCCCCAGAGCCAAAGTGATGGGTAGTGGGGGGAAAGGGGAGAAGGGGATATATGGCTTACCTTGCCCGGGAGCCGATGCATCTTGTGAAGGGGAGTGGGCTAAGGGACAATGTAGAAGAGGGGTAGGGGGGAAGAAAGCAGATTAGGAGTAAGGAAGCGAGGTGTCCAGGGACTTCGTGAGTAGGGAGGAGAAGCGGGGATGGAGGGGCGGGGTACAGAGTCTCTCCCCCACTCTTTGCCCACCTCCCTCCCTCCAGTTCCCAGGCCGAGAGAGCCACTGAAAGTTACAAATTGCTTCCATTATTAGCTCATCCCAGGCGGCCTGGTCATTGGTCAGGACTGGATCACGTGATCCCCCTTACCAATCGATCGGATTTCTTGTAGCAATTCTCTGTCCCCCGGCTCCTGGGAGGGAAGGGGGCGGGCGTTCCGTGTTTCTGGGACTGGGGGGGGGGGGATGGGGAGGCGAGGAGGGGGTCCCTTAGACCTCTCACCCTCCCTTTCTGCCATGCCTGGATCATGAGCGCCGCCCCAGAAGGGGCAGAAGGAATGCTCTGGGCTGGGGCATACTCTGAAGGGTCGAAACTGGAGAGAAAGAGAGACATCGCTAGGGACTCAGACTCCATCGAGTCCAGCCCTCCTGATCCCACTGGCCCGGTTCGTTACACCCTATACTACGCACTTTCTACTCCAAGCTATCCCCGAGAGACCTATGTGCCTCCCTGTCTTACTGACTTTGGCTGCTCCTCTCTGGAGTACCTCGCTGCACCTCCCTATATGGGAGGGGATGTGGAGCTGTACTCACCTCATACCTTAGCTGGCTATGCCCCCAGGGAGACCGGCCGGGGGCCAAGTGAGCGAAATTCCTTGGACTCTTGGGGAGACGCGCAAACTTTTGAATGGATGAAAACCAAGAGGAGCCCGTCCAGAGCAGGTGAGCTGGGGACTGGTAGGGCGTTACAAAGGGGTACACGTGCAAACATCATTTCCACTGCTCAACTTCCACTCTTCTTGGGGTGCAAAAAGCGGTCCAGTCAGCACAGTTATGGTTATGGGGGTGGTGGGAAGGAGGGTCGGCATGTGCCTGCTTTACGTGGGAAAAAGTAACAGCCTTGAAGTTTGTGCGGGAGAGTATGATTATACGATAAGAAAATGAAGGGCTGATTCTAAAGATGAAGAAAAAAAGAAAGTGGAGGGAGGGGGTCAGAGGGAAAGGAAAGAGGGGACAGAGGGGGCACGAAACTGGTTCTCTCGGGTATCCTGCCAGGAATTTAGGGAAACTTTTCTGAAGGGAAATAGAACCTGGAGCTTATTCGTTGGTTTTAAAGTTTAAAGTGGGCAGAGGACGAGGAAGCCTTTATTGGCTATTACTCAATTTTTATTTCAGACACTTTAAGGATTTTATTTTGGGTTGGTCCTGGTCTGTTGACTTTTTAAATGGTTGCTAATTTTTATTGATAAATATTCCCTTAATAGAAGAGTTGCCTCCAGGCCTCTTCCAAAAGGTCCATTGAGATCTCTGCTAGGGAGACAAGAGTTTGTGCATGTTGGGGGTGGGAGGGTGGGGGTCGGGAGTTGAAAGAGAAAACTATAGTAAATTGTCCGGGGACTGAGTTCCTAGGTTTGGCCCAGTTGAAATGAAGTTCACTGTTCAGGACCTCCCTGAGAAAAGCTTCACAGTCCCCATTGCCTTCTCTGCTGGGCCTTCTAGCTTACTAGGGAGAAACCCCTTCGAGGCCGAGCAGGCATGAAACGGGACTCTGACTGTCCCTTTATTAATAACGGCTCGGTTGGGACGCCTTGGGTGGATGCTTTGATTCCCCAACACCTCTGCTTGATTCCCCAACACCTCTGCGATAAACAGAGGAAACGAAAGAACCAACATTTCTAAGCTTAGTTTGGGGTAAGGACTTAAAAAGTCCTACTCATTCCATACCTCTCCTGACTCTTCTACCCTTTTTAACTCCCAAAATATGTGTGTAGGGAAAAAACTGCCCAGAGAATCAGTCAGGTTCAGATTTCCTCTCGGAGAAATTGACGGGGTTGGAGGCAAGTCTGACACTATCGGAAAAGCAAGGTCAGGGGCGTTCTGAGGCTGAAGGTGAGTGCGAAGGGAGCCCCAAATCGGCCAGGTTTAGAGTCTAGGGCCAACCACCTTGCCTTCTTTCCCGTGTCGCGGGAGCTGAAAGATCTCAGTGAACTTTACGTGGGGCGGAGAAGTAGTCTGCTTACGACTGTGGGACGGCTGAATGGGATGCCCCCCTAGTTTGGACTCTGAGGAGGAGGGAGAGAGATTGACAGGGCACATCCAAAAGGGAGGGAAATTTTTGCCCTGTTCCCCATGAGAACTCACATCTCAAAAGGCTTTTGAAATTCTAAAGCGGATGGGTGGATGGATGGATAGACAGATGGAAGAACATATGGGTTTAAAAAAAAAGAAAAAAGATTGAAGAGAAGAAAGAGGGTGAGAGAGAGGAAGAGAGGAAGAGAAAGGCACAGAGAGAAAAGGGGGAAAAAAAAGGGAAGGACGCTAAAAGAAGGGGAGGAGGGGGAGACAAGCCCCCTATCTCTCTTTATTCCTGGAGACGATCCCAGGGCCGTTAGACCCAGACAGCTTCCGTCTACAGCTTTGTTTTTGTTTTGTTGCTTTTTTTGGTTCCTTTTTGCACTCAGCCCTGGTGCAGGGCTGGAGGAGGAGGATGTTATTCCTCCTTCTCGGGAAGACGAGAAAGTTCGCCTCTAGCAAAATAAACGGCTACTGTGGGAATTGTTATTGTTTCTAAGGATACGTAATAACAAAAACCATTTCGAACGCGAGGCTTCTTGCTTTCCATAGATAAAGAAAACAATTCACCCAGCCGTGGAAGGGAAAGTAAGGGGAGGAGGACCTATTTGGAAGCTATTGAGGCTTTGGCCCTGGCCCGCAGATTTGGAGAAATCTTTTTCCATTGACTGCGGAAAACCTTGATATGAGAATTGACCCAAATACTTAGGGGCTTTATATGGACACCACATTTCTTGTGAGACTAGCTCTAGACTTCAGATTCAAACAAATAAATGTAAATAGAAGGTTTTTGTACCCTTTATTAAGTCAAGAATCCAGCAGACTGTGCAGCCCCAGTGGATCACGTGATCCAAGACCCCATTACTGGGTAGTAGAATGATTAGTCCCCTCCCTGAATCCCGTGGCTAATGTGGACTTCGGAGAGGAGGCAGCTGTCTTCTGGGATGAATGATGAGGCAGGATGGACTAATAGGTTTGGAGAAAGGCTTTGAGACTCCCCTCTCCGTGCCAGCCCCTTGGCCCCCCACTTCTGACCATTCCTTAGAGCTGTCCATTTGCCCTTGGTCCTTTTTTTTTCTCCAAACAAGTCCCCAAATCCCTTGGAAGAACCAAGTTTTTTTCTCTCGATTCTTGCTGAGATTTAAGCTGGATGACATCGACAAGGTCCCCTTTCTGCCTAAGAAGCCCTATGGTGGTGGTAATAATCACCTAAACCTGCAGGGGGGAAAGTACAAAGTCTGGAGCCCAAGGACAATGAGTCTAAGATTTTTTGAGACTTTAAGAACCTAGGCACGGGATGGATGGCAAGATGGAGAGCTTGGGATGGGAGGGCCTTGTGAAGAGGAGGAAATAAGGCAGAGAACCAAAAAATGAGAGGGCCTCAAAGAAGTGAATAAAAAATATTGAGACTAAGAAACGGAGAAAGGCAGGGAAAGGAAATTTTAGAAACAGCTGAAAGGGGAGATAAGAAGAGAAAAGGTTGTTAGAGGGAAAGGATAGAGTTATGGACCAAATTGAGAGAAAGAGAGAGAAAACAGAAAGGAGGAGAAAGAGAGAAGAAGGAAGGGATTTAAGAGGAGACAGGAAAAGAGAGAGGAAAGAAAATTAGTGTGAAAGGAAAATTGAGAAGAGGAAGAAAATTAGTAAGGTTAAAACCTTTGCCCATATATCTATAGCTATATAAAACATAATATAATATGCTAGGTACTTTATATATAATATACATACATAAAATGTAATCAATCTATCCATAACATATAATGCATGATTTTTTTAAAAGACAGAAAATGAAGCAGAAAAAGAAAGGAAGAAAAAAAGAATTAGGAGAAGGAAGAAGAAACTGACAAAAAAAAAGGAGAGAGAGAAAGAGAGGGAGAAATTGATTGTAATTGGGAAAGGGTTGCTGGTGGTTACTGGGATTCTGTATGCTGCCTGTTCCCTGGGGCCCCCAGTGGCTGGGTCATTTCAGGTTCTCACTCTTTTCGTCCTCTGTGCCCAGCAAAGCCTGGAGGGGACAACAATTCTGCGGAGCCCGAGGCGGCAGCAGCAGCAGTGACGGGTAGTCCTCGGACCAGCTTCTCCACCAAACAACTGACTGAGCTGGAGAAGGAGTTTCACCTGCAGCATTACCTACCTAGGGCTCGGCGAGCAGAGATGGCATCCGCACTTCAGCTTAGTGAGACTCAGGTCAAGATCTGGTTCCAGAACTGGAGAATGAAGCAAAAGAAGAGACAGAAGGAGGGGCTGGGTTCCCTCTGATGCCCCTTCCCTCCTTTACTCAGCCAGTACAGTGCCCTGAACTCCCACTCGATGACCCTCCTAAGCACCACTACCTCACCCCCAAAGGGGATCTGGATAGCAAAGGCAAGTAGCTAGTTTTTGTGTGCAAAGTAGTAGGGCTCTCTGAGCCTCAATGGGCTGGGAAGCCAGGATGGTCCTAGCTTCTATTTTAAAATCTCACCAAGACTGGTTGGGGAGGTAAGGATAGACTTACCAAGTTGCTGAAATTCATATACCCCTGAAACAAATAGTCTTCCCAGTCTCCTGAGACCATACCCTTGAAAACTAAGGGCTTTCTGACACCATAGAATCAAATAGTTTTGTTTTTGACTTAGACGGAACTGTTTTTAAAAACCTGAAGAATACAAGAATGTGTGCAGTGGGGATGAGGGATGGGAATGGAGAGTAGCAGTGAGAACCTTGTAGTTAATGGAAGAAAGGAAAATCTCTCATCTACGAACTGGAGCCTACTGTATATATCTGTATTCCACTGAACACACAATTATTTGCAACATGGCTTTCCATTTAGCCTCTCCTAGTGTATGGATACCTATATAATATCATATATATATATATATATATATACACATATACATATACATATACATATACATATATATATATATATATATATATATATATATATATATATATACACAATACTACACAATACACCATTATACAATATTATTTACTAGGTATCCAATTTTTCCTTATAGAATGTATTTTCTCCAATATGTCCACTTTTCCCCTAGATTTCTTAAATCAATTCCACTCTGGTTGGTTGTTTTCCAACTAAGTCCTAGGATCCTGAGCAGCCCATCACAGCCCCTAGCCTGGATCCCTCCATCAAAGCAAATCGCTTCCACTGGGACCATGAGTCTTCAGGGTAGTGAGACCCTGTATCCTATGGGACCACACTAGGGTGGTGAACCAATGCCAGAAAATTCCTGTGCTTATTATGATGCATGATTTATCTGCGGCCCTGTCTGGTGTTGACCATCCCCATGCTTACGTTCTACATTCCCAGAACTGTCCAGGCTCCAGCACTCCCTCCCCACAAACACTGCCCCGCCCCAGCTACTCTAGCTGCCTAAGCTTTCTAAAAGAAGAAATTGTTCACTCACTCATAAATAACCTCATCACCCAGCTCCAAACTGAAGCCCCATTATTTATTTTCATGTTCCAAGAGGCTTTTCTATGTGGCCTCTGGGCAGGATGAAACAGACGCTGCCTATTAACAATTAATTACACAGACTGCAAATATTGGGATTGGAAAGAGCCGACTAGAAGAATTGGAAAGCTCTGGTAATCAGGAGCAGGGTGAATAGGACTGTTTGTTCTAATCGTTGTCATTATACTTGCTTCTCGGTCACCTTTTTATCTCATCTCTGCTCCTCATCTTAACCCAGGAAATCCTTCTCCATCATAATCTAGCCAACGTGGGCTATCACACATATGGCCCATCTGCAGTGGTACCCAGAGTGCTATATCTAGTACAGTTGGGACACTCGACTATATCTAGGGCTCAGCAGGGACTTCAGGGCAGACAGCCTTGTGAGTGGACTTATTTCTACATTTCAGATGCATTTCATGGACCCTTTTCCTTGAAAATGGACAGACAAATCAACTCAGTGCTTTGAAAACCATTCCCAGGAAAATATACATAGCAGAGAAGATGGTTATCCACAGGCCTGAACCAAAGATCAAACATCCCAGGATCCATGCTACTCTGTTAAAATTCCCTCCCTATTCCTATATGGAGACCTGGAAATCTGCCAGAAAATTCCCTGCTGAGGAAGATTCCAAATCCAAATCATGGCAATGCTGCTAATTTGGCACAGACAGTTTCATCTAATTTCTGAGATCGAAATACAGTGGTGTTTGTTCCCTACCCATAGCTGAATCCCTACCTCTTGGTGCCACTAATAGAATGGAATAGTGATTTCCCAACTCTGGAAGACTGATCAGGAACAAATTCAAATCCTCTACAAGGAAAAGGACAAAGATCTTTGCATTCTAAACTGCTCATTGATCTATTTTGAAGGACCTTAGGAGTCAGAATTGCAACTATAATGTCCTGTTTGGTCTTTAAAATAGTTATTTCATATTTGGGCCAAACCCCAAGTTTCTCACAGTAAGAGGTGATGAGGGATGCTTCAAAAATATTTCTGACCCTCCTCACCCAGGGTCAAAGTAGGGATTTTCAAGATAGAAATCAAATATCTACCTCTGTTTTTTTTATGACTATCAAAAGGATTTTTACGGGTTTGGGGGAGGGAAGGAGGGAGAGAAGGTCCAAATGTGATATGGAATAAAATAAAATAAAATGATGGGACTTACCCTAAGTTTGGTTTGAATTTAGGTGGTGCTGAATTGGAAAATTGTGGTGCCTTGCCGACAAGGTTGGGTTTCCTTGTCCCGAACAAATTTTATTGATTGGAAAATAGAAAAGGTTTTGCTATGGCTGGTTTAATGAGAATTGGGCTGTGGGAACTTATTCTAGCCTTCCCTCTATTATCTGGAATTCACTGGATATTAAGGAAAGATCTCAAAATGAGAGGATTGGCTTCATGCTTAAGAATTTGAGATAGAAGGTAGAGAGACCTTGGAAAGGGAGAAATGTCCTTTTATCCTTGTGTTTATATATGGGGGGGGGGGAGTGCAGGGAAGATAATGATGTGTCTGCATGGGAGTAATCTATTTAAATTTTCTTGCACCTGTGTAAGTGCACATGAAGGTGACAGAAAGGGGATGGGTTCAGGTTTGTCTGAGATCTTGTGAGCAGGTGTCTCTGAAGAGAATGTGTGTGTGTGTTTCACTCTATTTCTGAGTGTGTGTGTGGATCAGGATACTTCTGTGCATCTCTGTGTGAGGACCAGCTGAATGATTATAAAATTACAACACTCCTTACAGAAAATCCATATCAGCCTCTGCCTTTCACCCCCGACCTCCTGACCTCCAATGTGCCCGAGGACAGAGCTGACCCGGTCACTGCCTCCCCCCAGTCAATGAGTCTCTAGCCATTAGCATAAAACATGAATCTGTTGGCAGCTTGACAAATTATAACTTCCAGCCTGAGTTTTGCCAACTGGCTTGCTCGGCTGCTGTCTATTTATCACTGGAAATGGTAAATCATAAGAATCCAGATGACTTAATTATTCAAATACAGGGTGGGGAGAAGCTGCAATTGAGTCAATCTCAAGCCCTGGGCTTTGGGAAAAGGGATGGGAAAACAGCAACGTTCTGCTCTTGTGGGATGAGAGAGGCAGGCAGGCAGTGAGAGCCAAGGCAGTTCTATTGTATCTGCTCCAATCAATGCCCCCGCCTCCTTTTCTGCCCCCTCCCTTCCCCACTTTCTCCCCCTTGTCATTCTCTGCAACCAGTCCAGTCTTTCTTTCTCTTTTAGATGTCATTCAAGATCTTGACTTTTCTATGTCATCCTTTCTGGCCTCTTAGAAATCCTCATGTCCCTCCCTTATGGCTACTGGGGACACTTTTTGACTTTACTTTTCATTCATTAGTGTTCTTTGAATGCCTTCTTTCCCTCCCTCTTTCTTAATCTCTCTGTCTCTGTCTCTCATCTCTCTGTCTCTCTCTGTGTGTCTCCCCCCGCCCCTTCCCCACCGTGTGTCTGGCTCTCCATGTCTCCATTTCTCTCTTTGCTGTATGTCAATGAGTCAACATCATTTGTTGATATCACATTTGTATCTATCTGCAAGCATTTGTGTGTGCATATTAATATCGCTATGTGCCTGCATTCTAGTTATGTATGTGTGCACCTCCCAGACAAGTCCTTGTCTTTCAACAAATGACAATGTCCCCACCAGCAGGACACTTGGTGAAGCAACCCCCACAATCTTATCAAGTCCATCCTCTTGCCTCTAGACATTGAGACCACAGACTACAAATGTTTTTTATTGCATTATAAAGGAACAGAGCCTCCTCCCTTCATAGACCATACTAGTGCCTCCCAAGACCCACTTTTTTTTGTCTTTAATAAGTTTTATTTCTTTTTACATCACACTGATTTCTGGAAACATTCCTCCTCCACATCCCACACCCCAAAAGTGGATCACCCCCACCACCAATAGCAAAGAAAAATAGTCATTTGAAAGCCCTATACAGTAACCATTTTTGACAATGTATCCAATATTCTTCCTTAATAGTCCCCTGCCTCTCTACAGAGAAGAAGGTATGGATGCTTCATTATTTGTTCTTCAGGACCTTTATTGGCTTTTCAATTACTCAGAATTCAGCTTCCTTCTTCCCTCCTTCCTTCCCTCCTTCCTCCTTCCCTTCTTCCTTTCCTTCCATCCTTCCTCCCTCCCTTCTTTCCTTCCTTCCTTTTTTCCTTCCTCCCTCCCGCTTTCCTTTCTTCCTTCCTTCCTTCCTTCCTTCCTTCCTTCCTTCCTTCCACAGTGATCTTTTCATTTACAGTGTTGTAGTCATTGTTTATTTTGTTCTTTTGGTTCTCCTCATTTCACCCAGCATCAATGAGTATAAATCTCCCAGACCTACTTTCTGGGCTCTAACCTTCAACTACTTTTTGTGTCTCCATCGATTAGCACAATGCCTGGCACACAATGGACCCTTAATAAATGTTTATTGATTGATTAACAAATGTGTATTCATCAAAACCTCTCATCTTTTCCTCTCCTCTCTTCTCTTCAGGAGTTGGGAAGAAATGTGTCTAGACGAGATATTACCCATTGCTCATCCTCTGAGCCTATTTGTCACCCTTATCCACCTTATTTCTCCCCTACTATGTCCTAATCCAACTCTGTCCTTTTGCTGTGCTCTCTGGAGTTCTTCTTATCTATAATCAGATTTCTCTTTATTTTTCATCTTTTCTTCTCATAGTCCTCCTAGCTTCCCCAGATGACATTGCATCTGACGACACCCTTTCCAGTACTGGTTGAATGTTCTCTCACACTGCCCCCTTCTCCCAGTTTGGCGGTCCTAGAAAGGGAGCAGGAGTACTTCTTGCTCCTCGTTGCCACTTCCAGAATCTTTCTCTACTACCAGTAATTAGTAACCCCTCCTCCGCTTTCACTGTATCTAAATGTATCACCCAATCTAGATCCCAGTGACAGTATCTACCAATTCCCAGGACTATCTTCCTCCTTTCTTAACACATTCAGTGCCTGGCTCAGTCTTCCTGTCAACTTCAACCCGTGTGCTCTTACTAGGGGACTTCCACATAGATATTGGTGTTCCTGCAAACACATTAATTTCCCAATGCCTTATCTACTCAATTCTTGTGATGTATTCCTCCACTCCACCTAAGCTACACAAAGGGGTGGCAATACCATTGATCACCCACAGGGGTCTTACTTCTGTGGCCAAGAACTCAATTTCCTTTATCTGATTAGTTTCTCATTCTATCTCTATGGCTTACTCTTTCCAAACCTTTTCTTCCATCTCACTGTGACCTCCATTTCCTCTACACATACATTCTTTTCCAGGCCACCCCATTCTGGTTCTACTCAACCTCCTGTCCAGTCTTGAACCGTTGGCAAACCAATTTTACTCTCCTCTCAAAAATCTTGCCCTAATGCTGTTTAAGGCTTTGCCTTGCAAAGCCCCAACCTTGGATTAAGCCTACCTTTATCCTCCTCTGCTCCTATGAACATTCTGCTGGATGGAGCTGAAGGAAATCACGCAACCATTCAGACTTCGCTCACCACAGATTTATGTTATTTAATCTCATCTGAGCCCTCACTACAACAAGGAAATCCTGTGTCTCCTTAATTGATTCTCTATCCCACTGACTACAGTGGCTGCTCCAGACCTTCTTTTCTCTCGCCTTAAGCACTCTATAGTATCCCCTCCCCCCACCCTCCAGGTTTGGGACTTTGCCTTTCTCATAGAGAAAATTAAGGCCATCCACTATGAGCTCCCTTTTCTCCCCTTCTCAGTTCACAAAACTTGGACATAATTCCCTGTTTTTCCCTTCTTTACTCCTGTTTCTGATGAAAAAGTAGTCCTTTTTCTTACATGTAGGTTTGATTCCATCCCTTCCAATTTCCCCCAGTAGATTGGCCCCGCTATTATCCATCCGTCTCTCATCTTTCACCTTTCCCTATTGGTTCCTTCCCTGCTGTATGCAAACCTGCCCCAGTCTCCTTCATCCATAAATAAACATTAGTATACCTCACTTATTTAAAATGATATTTACAATGACTCACAATTCCACTTCTGGAAGACATAAATGGAGTGCTAAATACAATGAATTTTAAGACTCAATTACAGTCAATTCTACCAGACACAAGCCAAAGTGTGTACAGGAAAGAGAACATAAAGACAGATGAATATGTTAAAACTTTTATATTTTCAAACCAGAGGGATGAAATTTCACTCAGCTTTTGCCCAACAAGTAGGTGTCTTCAATCAGAGCCAAAGGAAAGGCCTTAGTTGTAGACCAGGCACAAGCAGGTTTCCCCTCTGGCTGCTTCACATCCTGGGACTGAGATCACTCTGCTCTGATGTAGCTAACACATCCATATCCATGACCAAACAAACAAGCCCTCACTAGATCTGGCCATCCATAGTTATTGCTCTATCTCTCTACCCTTTTCTTTAGCTAAAGTCCTTAAGAAAGCCACCTGTATGAGACAGCTAGGTGGGCACAGAGCCCACCTAGCCCACTAGATAGAGCACTGGCCTTGAAATCAGGATGATCTGAGTTCAGATCCAGTTTCAGACACTTGACATTTAACTAGCTGTGTGACCTTGGACAAGTCACTTAACCCCAACTGCCTTGCCTTCCCCCTCAAAAAAAGAAAAAAAAACCACCTGTACTTGGTACTGTCACTCCCTTTTCTCTTTCTCTTTTCTTAACTCCTAGAAGATGGTTTCCAGACTTGTCACTCACTTGAAACTGCTCTCTCCAAAGTCACCAACTGATTTTTTCTCAGTCCTCATCCTGATTGTCTTACCTGTAGCACTTGACCCTGCTGACCATGCTTTGCATTCTGGGATACCACTTTCTCTTGATTTTTTTTTTTCTGCCCTGCTAACTGCTCCTTCTCAGTTTCCTTTGCTTTGACCATCACCTATGTCATCAAAGCTCTCTCTCCTAGACCCATTTCTCTCTTCTTTATACTCTCACACTCAGTGACCTTATCTACACCCCTGGGTTCAATCATCCCTGCTATGAAGATAACTCCTGGATTAATATATTCAGCACAAGTTTCTCCCCTTACTGCAGGTCTGAATCACAGATTGCCTAGTAGACATTTTGAACTGGATTTTTCAAAACTGCATTTTGACACATGTCTCATGATAATAGTAATAACTGGTAACGTGTATGTAGTGCTTGAAGGTTTACAAAGCATTTTACATATTTATCGCTTTTCATTTTTATCACCACAGCCACCTTTGGAGGTGGGTGCTATTATCTCCATTTTACAGATGAAGAGACTGAGGCTTACGGAGTTGAAGTGAGCAGAATTCATTGTTTTTCCTCCAAAATATACCTTCTTCTTAACTTTCCTGTTACTGTTGAGGGCATTATCATCCCTTCAGTCACTCAGGTTCAAAACCTTGGTGTCATCCTCAGCATCACTCCATATATTTAATAAGTTGCTAAATCTTATTTCTACCATTATAACCTCTCTCAGATATGCTCCCTTCTCTCTATTCAGAGTTTTACCATCCTATTTCAGACCCTAATTGCCTCTAGCATGGACTATTGGGATAGCCTTTTATTTAATCTCTTGGTCATATCTTTCTCCATGCTCCATATTCTTTTTTTTTTATTTTTTAAAATATTTTATTTTATTTATTTTTATTTACATCATTTATTTCCATGAGATTTTGAGATACAAATTTTCTCTCCATTGTTCCCCTACCCCCCCTCAAAACAGCCATCCCCGTGTATAACCCCTCCCCCAATCTAATCTCTCCTATGTCCTCCCCCATCACTCCTCTAACTTTCCGATAGGGCAGGATGAATCTCCCTTCCACAGTGCCTGTGAATCTTAAGTCCCAGTTGGATGTAGTTAATAATAATAGTAATAATAATTGTATATATATATATGTATATATATATGTACATATATATTTTTAACATTTGATTATAGAGCTTTAAATTCTAGATTCTTTCTCTTCCTCCCTCGTCACCCACCCCCACTGGAAGGACAAGCCATCAACATGCTCCATATTCTTGTCAAAATGGTTTTCATAGAGTGCTGGTCTGATCATGTCACACTCTTACTCTATAAACTCCAGTGGCTCCCTATTACTGCTAGGATCAAATTATTTGTCATTTAAAGCTCTTCATCACCAGGTCCCTTCTTCTCTTTCTAGTCTACTGACGCCCCTCGATGCCAGTCTAGACTATTTGTTGTCTCTCATATATGATTCTCCATTTTTCTTACTCTCACCTTTGCCCTAGCTGTCCCCCATGCCTGACTAGAATGTTCTTTCCTCACCTTCTGTAATCTAAAATTTCCTTCAACACTCAGCTCTAGCGCCATCTGCTGTGGGAGACTCTCACAGCAGGCTTTTACCACTCCTACTTACTTACTGCTTTCCTTTCCTAGGTTATCTTGTATTTAATTTGTAGACATCTCCTATATTCCGATGTATGTATATACTGTCTTTATCATCAGGAGGGAGACACAGTTTCCCTTCTGTCTTGGTGCCTGACACATAGTAGGTATTTTTAATAAGTTGGGTCAACAGCATTTACTAAGTACCTTTTTTTTCCCAAACACTGTGCTAAACATCGAGATTTTGAAAAAGACCAAAACCAGTCCCTGCTATTAGTCCGAGAGGGGAAACAAAATGCAATTACATTTATAAAAAAAAAAAAGAAACTATCTATGTGCTAACTTGGAGATAATCTTAGAGAAAAGCCACTGTCATTAAAGGGGAATCTGGAAAGGCTTCTGGTGGAAGGTGCCTGAAGGAAGTCAAAATAGCCAGACCATAGATGAGGAGAGGATTCCAGGCATGGGGGACAGCCGGTGAAAATGCATGGATCGTCTTGCTGGAGGAAGGGCAAGGAGGCCCAGCTTGCTGATTGATTGAGACCTCTTCCCCAAACATGGGGCCTGTGGGGTCCCTTCTGCAGAAGGCTGGCTGTCACCTGGGAATAAACTCACTCTCCAGATATGTTGCCCCCCTTCCCCCAAACCCAGGAACTGGGCTGATTTAGGGAATTAGGGGTGTAGAGAGGTCAGGATCAAGAATCAAAAGCCTCTCTGAGTGCCTTGCAGTCAGAGATCAATGAGAAGAGGCAGACTGGAGACAGGTTTCTCTCACTTTTTTTTCTGCTGGCTCAGGCACTCAGCCTCCCTACTCCCTCCCATTTCTTCTCCCCTCTTCCCCACTCCCCCACCCCCAGCTCCTCAGAGCAGGTGGGATCCAGGACGAAAGCCGTGGCCTCTCTCTGCCCTTCTAACTCAAACAGGCTCCTAATCCCTGGGCAGAGGGTAAACAGCCTTCCAGCACGGCCAGGATTAACCACAGAAATACCACTAATGTATTCTGATGCACTTTCCCCAGGCCCCACTCCCACCCTGTGTTACTAATTAGCCAGCTGGCTTGGGGGGATGGGGGGAGTCATTGATAACATCTTTGTAGGGCTCCCAGAAGCCCAGGTATCACTTGGGGGTGGCATACGCATCTCTGGTGATCAGTCCTGGTTGAGAAGTCTACAGAGGAGACCTACCCTGGTCTGGCCTCCTCTTGAATTTCCCCTTCCCACTACTCTCCAGAGTTAGTTCAAAGGCATTGGGGATTATTTTCTCCCCACCCTGGGTCCAGTTTTCTCCCCTTGGTTCTTCACAGCTGGGAGACAGGTGGGAAGGAGTAGAGGGGAAGAAGAGGGAGGGAGAGAGGGGAGGAGGAGGAGGAGAGGGAGGGAGAGAAAAATTCGCTCAGGAAATCAAACGACCAATAAAAAATTAATTGTCTAATTAAAACCACCAGGAAGCCCCTTGCCAGAGTTTGGCTCTGAGTCATTGGGGCTATAAAGGGTGGGAAAAGGGATCTTGGCTCCTAATGAATTACTGATTTGTTACATGGTCTTCTATCCAAGACTTCTAAGCAGCATTCTGTCTTTAACTAGGAGGATTCTGGAGGTCATCCTATCCCTTCCCCAGCCGCTGGATCAAGCATTTAAACAAAATATGCAAACCCAGGCATATGGGAGACTCTCTAAAGGACAGGCAGGATACCAGAGTTCCAGTTTTGTGAAAGTACCTGAGAGCCAATCTTAATCCTTGACGTGGCATAGAATAGAATACTATCTTTGATACTAGTGTTAGTTTTTTCATCTGTAAATAGAAAGATTATACCTGTACTAATGACCTCATGGGGTGATTTTGAGCAAATTACTTTCTAAACCTTTTTGTTGTCCAGTCATGTCCAACTCTTCTTGACCTCATTTGGGGTTTTCTTAGCAGGGATACTAGAGTGGTTTGCCATTTCCCTCTCTGGCTCATTTTATAAATGAGGAAACTGAGGCAGACAGGGTTAAGTGACTTGCCCAGGCTCACACAGCTAGTAAGAGTCTGAGGCTGAATTTGAACTCAGGAAAATTAGTCTTCCTGACTCTCGGCTGGGCACTCTATACACTGCCCCACCTAGCTGCCCCCTTTTATCCTTAATGTAATACAAACACTTGAATTAGCACCGATAGAGCACCCACTTATTTCCTCAGGATCTGTCTTCATCGGAGAGAGGAAAAAGTCACGAGTTCAGGGAAAGATATCATCCCCTCCTACCTCAGAGGAACAACCATTTATAGAGTTAGAGATAGTTTTTTATAATTCCCTGGTCACATGATAAATCATTTTTGCTAAGGACCTCCTACCCATTAGACCAGTGGTTCTCAAAGGGTGGTCAGGGAGACCCAAGGGCTCATAGAGGATAAAAAAAATTTTTTTCATGAAAATATTAAGATGTTTTAATTTTTAAGACGTCAAATATCAATGGATCAAACCCATATAAACAAAAGCTCTTGGGAACATCCTGAACAATTTTTATGAGTGTAAAGAATCCTGGGATCAAAAAGCTAGACCGAAGTCAGTATCAGTTTTTGTCAAGTAGGCAGCAAGAGATTATGGACAAGACTCTAAATACCCTCTACCCCTTACCTGCAACCCATCCACCGAGGGCAGTGTAGCCCTGTCCTCTCCTGAGTTCCAGGTTAGTTCACTGGTTACATTGATGGGGGCAGAGGGAAGTGGAAGGTTGGACCATCACCTTTTATAGACAGGCACTCTTGTTCCCTAAGGCCCCTTATCCTCCTTCTCCCACCCTGCATTAATGCAGGCTGGCCTTCCTGAATTACCTTGATCACTGTGCCAACTGCTCAGTGGCTTCTGCGCATTTAAACATAGCACCAGCATCTCCACTCCCTCATCTGGCTGAGATAGATGTGTTCCACAACAAGGCCAAAGTGCCGGGTGATAGGCCCCAAATCTTGTAATCACTGGATCATGTCTCATTCACCTTCACATTAAATCCTGGTATCATGTAGGGCATAATATAAAGCCAGAGGGTAGCTATGAAGCAACAAGACTGATTTTAAAAGAAACATGTCAGAATTTATCCATCTAAAAGAGTATTGCCCCCTTCCAAGTAGTCATTTCTGTCAGTTTCAAAAGTCACCTCACCCCATCACCTCCCTGACGGGGTCAAGTCAAGCCAACACAAATTTATTAAAGCATTTACTTGGGGCGGCTAGGTGGTGCAGTAAATAGAGCACTGGCCCTGGAGTCAGGAGGATCTGAGTTCAAATTTGACCTCAGACACTTAACATTTACTAGCTGTGTGGCCTTGGGCAAGTCACTTAACTCCAATTGCCCTGCCTTTTCCCTCCAAAAAAAAAAAAATACCAAACCACTTACTGTGTGCCAGGCACTGTGCTAAGCATTGGGGATATACCAAAAAAAACGGCAAAAACATGGTTCTTACCCTCAGGGAATTCATATGTGAAGCATACAATATAAAGGGGGCTAAGTTGTGAAGGGAACAAGCATTTAGTAAGCGCCTACTATGTACCAAAACTGTGATAAGCACTGGGGATACAAAGAAAAGCAAAAAAACCATGATCCCTGCCCTCCAATAGCTCACAGAATTAACCAGGGAGATGATGTGGAAAAAATGAGAAAGGAAAAACAGGCATTCCAGGCAATGGGGCTAGTCAGTGAAAATGCTCAGAGTAAGTCAGAGGAACGGAGTGAGAATCAGAAAGGAGGCCAGGGTTACTGATGTCCATGAAGGGTAAAGATATGAAGAGATCAGGTGATAAAAGGCTTTAAAAGAAAAAAAAAATATTAAATTTCATCCTAAAGGTAATAGGGAGCTCCTGATGGTTATTTAACGAGGAGAGGTGACATGGTCTGACCTACACTTTAGGAAGAAGACTGAATATAAATAGAGAGGAGATAAAATTCTGAGTGGTGCTAGGAAATTAATGGACCAGTAAGTTTGGCCTTGGGGAGAACATTGGGTCAAAAGGAACCAAACACCCAGGAAATGGGGGAGGGGACAGAGAGAGGGACTAAAATTTTAATGTTGACTTGAGATAAAGGGTAAATCCCCTACCTTTTAAGGATCCTTTATCAAAACCCTGGTACAACTTCCTAAGGTTATAGATTTAGACCTGGAAGGGGCTTTAGGGGTTCTCTGGTCCCAAATCCCTCATTTTACACATAAGGAACCCAAAGGTTGAATGACTTGCGCAAGGTCACACAGGTAGCAGATGTCAGAGCTGGGATTTTAATCCATGTCCTCTGACTACAAACTCAAAGCTTTTTTTCACAGCATCATCTTATATTCTGTGACTCATCTTTCCAAAAGAGCAAATCTACTCCCCTTGGGAGAGTTAACTACTTTGGGCCATCTATTTGCCCTCTCTAGGCTTCAGTATTCTCATTTGTACAACCAGGCAAGTTAAACAAATTATCTCTAAGATCTCTTCAGTTCTAGTGTTCTGTGATTTTTCTATCAGACTAGGAAAGCTTGGATTGAGCTGCCCCCCCAGCACTGAGAGCCAGGAATGAGAGAATTTCACCAAGAGAAGCTAGACACCAGCATTATGCAATGGAAAAAGCACAGGATTTGAAGATTTCTGTTCAAATCCCAACTCTGCCAACTGCGTGACCTTGGGCAAGTCCCTTAAAACTCTCTGGGTCTCAGTTTCCTCTGGACCTATGACCTATGAGAGAGTCCTCACAGCTCTAAATCCTGTGATATTAATCTGTAATCGCCAAGGGCTGTGGTACATTGAATAGACATCTAGCCCTGAAGTCAATTGTTCTTCCTTCATTCTCAAAGAGGACCAATGACATCAGGAGGGTGATGCCTTGACTTGTAAGTGAATTGGATTTAAGTGAGACAGCAGTGCAGAGTGATCAGTCTCACTCTCTCCTCCTGGGTCATCAGGGTCCAGTGGCAGGTTAGGATGACCATCAATGACCCTGGATGCAGTGAGAGACCTTGGCCTTTCTAAGTTAAGGTCTTTCCCAGGTCTCAGTTTCTGAACTCAAGAAAACCTGGCCTAAAGACCCATTTTTTTACATATACTGATGATGGAACCTTGGGCAAGTTATATAACCTCTCATTGTTCTAGGCAAGTTTAAAGCCATGAAGTACATCCAAGGTGACTACTTGCATTGATAGAGGGAATTTCCATGCCCAGGAATGTCCTAAACCAATGAAATCCCAGTTCTGCTCCCAATCCCCCATAATCAGTAGGCATTTGTTTAGCTCTTACTAGAAGGAAGCCACTGTATGAAGCACTAAGAGAAAAAACATAGCATCAGAGGTCATGGTCCCTGCTCTCTAGGAGCTGACAGCTTAGCTGTAGAGATAAGAATTATAGTGTAAAAGGTATGTTAGAACATAAAGCAATTCTTGAGAAGTGACACAGAATTGGGACAGATTGTAAATTCAGGAGCCACCTAGTTGTGCAGTGATTCCAAAGTCAGGAAAACCTGAGTTCAAATCCAGCCTCAGATATTAACTAGCTGTGTGACAATGGGTAAGTCACTTAACCTCTCTGTGCCTCAGTATCCTCAGTAAAATGAGGATATTAATAGTATGTTGTGAGGATCAATTGAGATAAAAGTGCTTGGCGGAGTGCTTGTCATATAATAGGTCTTTAATAAATGTTACCACCTTCCCTCCTTCCCTTCCTCTCCCTCCCTCATTCCTTCTTTCCTTCCTTCTTTCTTCCCTCTCTTCTTTCCTTCTACATTTATTAAGTGCCTACTAAGCACCAGATATCATACTAAGTACTGGATTTTGTCAGATACATGGTACATGACTGAGTTCAAGCTTTGCATGGTTAGAATGTGGTGTCCTGCCAATATAGTCTTGGATGACAAGCCAGAGTCACCTCCCCAGCTGCACAAAATTTTAATGCCAGAAAATTCTGCTTCTGTGGCACATGTTGCTGGAGAGGCTCAGTCTTCCGTGTACCATTTTCAAACTCTGTCCAGGTCTCATAAATCCCTTATGTAGGCTCAGCTCCACGACTTTCTGAAGGATCACCATACCAAATACTGTCTGTCTCTACAGAGCATTAATCAAGAGAGCAAGAAAAAAAATTGGAGTTAGATTTAAAGAGTGTCCTGACAGGGAAGGATCATAGGTTCACCTCAAAAGATGTACAGCAGGCAGGGGCCTTAGAAATCAACTGGTCCAACCCGCCAATTCTATAGATGAGGACACCTGAAGACGTGAACATACAGGGAACAAGGAGCAGCAACGAGGGTTCATAACCGGGTCCTCGAGTGAAGATCCACTGTCCCTTCTACTGCACAGTTAAGACTCTGGAAGAGGTGCCTAAGGAATGCTGGAATCTCTTTCTGGGAGGCTTTGAAAGTTTATAGGATTGGGGCAGCTAGGTGGCGCAGTGAATAGAACACTGGCCCTGGAGTCAGGAGGACCTGAGTTCAAATCCAGCCTCAGACACTTGACACCGAACTAGCTATGTGACCTGGGGCAAGTCACTTAATGCCCTGCCTTCCCTCCTCCAAAAAAAAAAAAGAGAGAGAGAGAGAGAAAGAAAGTTTATAGGCTCACAGATGCAGAAGGTACCTCAGAGACACTCTAACCCAATATCTTACCAATGAGGAGAACAAGGAAGTTTGAATAGTCAACTTATCTATGGTCACACAGGTAGCTAAGCGTTAGAGATGGGATTTGAACTCAAGCCTACATCTCTATAGTCATTGATCTTTCCACTGAACCATATTGCCTCTTTGAGTAAATTGCCAAGTTTTACTTGTGTAGGAGTAGTTGAGATGAGGTCAGGATGATCTCCTCCAGCTGAGAAGTTGATGGCCACAATCTCCCAGAGCATGCAGTCCTTTCTACAGGCCAAGTTTGTAAGGACAGGGCCTCCTCGACAAGATCCCCACTACTGTCATGGCCTTAATTAATCAGTCTTATTGATGTGTGGCCAAAGCCCCCATTGCTTCCTATTCATCTCAGATTCCTGCCTTGAGGGTCACACATCTGGACTGGTCTTGGGCTTGGTACTCACCTTCCATGTCTAGCCCTTGGACCTTTCCCTCTCCCTGCTCCCATCCCTGCTGCCCATGGCAGGATGATGCCATAGCTTTGGATGCTCATGGCTCTAGCATTGTCCTCCCCCCTTCTCTTCTCCTCACAGCCTAGGAAGAACAAATGGAAGAATTGTATTTATAGGGAAGAGAGTAAAGTTACAGCTTATTTATATACCAGAGGACAAGCCTGTTCTATGTGCTAATGAAATACTCTGCCCAGTGCATACCTAAACAGCTCTCAAGTTTCATTACACATACGCCTTGCCTTCCTATTCCTGAGTGCCCTTGCTTAGAGCCCACTTAGTCCTGGAATGCCTCCCTCGTTCCCTCTGCCCACTGAATTACTAGCCATGCTTTCAAGGCCAGCTCGAATGTCAATTCCATTTGACTCAGCAAACATTCCTCAGGCATCTCCTATGTGAAGGGGCTAGTACCAGGTACTAGGGATACAGAGACAAACCCAAATAATTCTTGCCCTCAAGGAGCTAACATCCTGCTTGGACTCATGGGGATGTGTGCATGGAAAAGTAAAGGCAAAGCAGGGAAGAAGAGGCAAAGGAGGAGTCCAGACAACACTCTAGGGGCCTTTGAAGGGCAAGAGAACATCAATGGGGGGTTGCTGATCACGATCAAGGAAGGTTATGAGAAAAGTGGCACCAAAGCTGAACCTTGAGGGAAGATAAGAGATCTCCTGCAAGGCCTAGCAGAGGAAAAAGGGAATTCCAGGCATTCATCGAGTATGTGCAAACATTAGAAGCTTTCTCAGATCTTTCCAGCTGATAAAGACTCCCCCTTCACATAACATCTTGCATTGTTTTATGCATTTATTTTATAGGACTTACAGCAAAGGAACCTTATTGGTCATTTAGCCCAACCCCCCTGGTCTCATAGCTAAATTTAAAGACTATCTTGCCAGGGAAGGTTCATAGGATAGGATGTATAGCAAGCAGCAGCCTTAGAAATCAACCCTCTAACTTCCTGACTTTATAGATGAGGAGACCCAGTCCAAGACTGGGTAGCATTTATTATATATGTGCCATAACCCACTACTAGAACACAAGCGTCTCCTCACCTGAAGATTAATGTGATATGTTGTCAGTTTCGGCCCCAGAAGTTCACCAGAATAGCCCATTTCTTCACAGGGTCAAACTCACCATATTCAGAGCCTGGCAAGCAACAAGGTTGAAGCTAGGGGTTAGAGTAGCAGCAGGTAGAAAGTCTGGGGAACTGGAGGGCGATGAGGAAACAAGATTCAGTGTGCCATGTACACCCCAGCCCTTTCTTCAACTGAACTACATCCTCCATCCCAAGAAGAAAGCACTAGTTTCTCTAATTCACCAAGGTCACTGGGCAGATGTGCTTTCCAGATGTGCTGCCCAACTGCGTCTAACTTTGTGACAACATCTGCCAACATCCTGAGTGTATGTACTTCCTCTCAAGGAAGATTTTACAACTACAAAGTGGGGATCAGACCTAGATCCATACCCACTTGGTGTGTCTCCCCAACCCATCTTCCCTTTCCCTCCCTCCATCTCCCCCATCTCTGACCCTGGCTTACTAGCTGATTTTGAGAGTTAGAAGAGCCCCAGAGAGGCCACCCTCCATTCACTTGCCTCTCAGCCCACATTATAAACTCTCTTTTAACCATTCCCAGAGAAGATTTAGGCAAAAGGCAATTTAAAAAAAAGTCTCTAAGTCTTGACTATATGCCACCTCTGATGCCCATCTCCTAGCCTAGTTTGCAATGCTTTGCATTAACTGCTACGTCCCTGGCACCCTGATGAAGAGTTTGCTAACAGCCCCCTCCCTCCCTATTTTGGTGGAGTGGTTGGTATTGGGGTCAGCCTGAAATACTGTCTGTTTGGTCTGGATTGGTCACTTGCAAGTAGAAGAGAACAAAGCTTTGGAAAGCACAGCAAATAAAATCTTCCCCTTTTCTTCTCTCCAAGATGAACATCTGTCCCCTCCTCACATTCCCCAGAAGTTCTCAGATGGAAAGGTTGACTTCTGCACATAATGTGCAGCTATATTCTCTGTAAGCTGCTCTCCCACAGCAAGCATTCAGGCATGCAGACATCCTGAGAGCCCCATACTTGCCTTTGAAGTCAGCACGTCTTAAAGGGTCCACCTGTCCCTTCAACCCCCAGCCCCAGGCCCCAGAGCTGAGCCCCTGAGGCGCTGCCTCACTCCTTTAAATTACAGGCCACCACCACCCCCATCCCAGAAGTATCAGATCACGTCCCCCTGCCCCTCCAAAGTGCTAATCAAAGCCACCCTGCTTGGGGACATCTGTCTCCCATGAATAGGAGGAGACCCCAAGCTTACAGGGGTTTCGATGCCACTTGAAAGCCTCAAGCAGGAAGATCTGCAGTTTCTCTTGGACCCAGGCCCATGGTGAGGGGCCCCCTGGAAACCTTTGTTTGATGTTGTGCTTTCATGACTGTGGTTTGATCCAGATGTTGCCCAGTTGTGGATTTTTCGCCATACCTCCCTACCCCCATTCCTGGGGGCACTGGAGCTGGGGAGTCATTGGCTGCTAGGATGTTCCCATCATATCACATTTAGATTCTGGGATAGCTCAGAGATCTGGCATTTTTCCAGCCAATATCATTCTCCTTCCTCAAAAACGAAAGGTGATCTGCTTCACCCTTAGGTTCCCAGCCCTTTGGCAAGGAGAGAATGGAAACATAGGGATATTAGTCCCAGTTTTGCTATCAATCCATTGTGTGACTCTGGATAAGTGACTCAATCTTTGTCTATCAGTGATGCAGCTGAAATTGACTCCCAGATTGGGGAATAGAAAAGGAAGACAAATGTCCAGTATCAGAACAAATAGAATGTTTGAATAATGTCAACGAGTGAGGGAGTGCAAGAAAGGCTCACCTGACTGTGTTATCTTAGGCAAGTCACTTCCTCTGTTGGATTCTAATTTTCTTTATCTGCAAAACGGAGGGTTAGACTAGTCTAGATGGCCTCCAAGGTCCCTCTTAGCTCTGATTCTATGAGGCTGTGACCTATGCAATGACAGGATATTCTGGGGTGACCTCGAAAGTTCTCTTTTTAACAGTAAAAATTAGCTCCTTCTCTGAGCCAGGCCAGGAGGAAAAGGAGAATTAACCCATCCAAGAATCTAGGCCTGACTGCTGCTTCCTCCAGGACTGAAAGGGCTAAGACATTGGCCCAACGGCTTCTCTCCAGAGAGGAGATTCTACAATTCTACTCCATTGTTGGCTTAGCATCTCTGGCTAGGAAAGTTCTTTCTGACATCTAACTTTAGTCACTACTTGTTGGAGGAGAAGGCTCCTTTTCTATGTTTCTCCAGGGAAATTTCAACAGTAACAAGTGCATCACTAAATAGGATGCTGTGCTGGGAACTGTTCTCAGAGTGCTGGACACACAGTGATTGCTTTCTCAAAGTCATGTCTTAAGAACAGAGTGTGCTAGTAAATGTTCAATAATGGGTATGGGTAATGTATCCACACACTTTTAAGGTTAATCCACATTATTAACACTTCTTAAGTCTGGACAATCAATTAAATGATAAATCAAGCCCTGATTTGTCATCTTGGATAGGATCCTGGGGTGTAAATACATTAAAAATTTAACAATCAGCTCCGTAAAATACACTAAAAATTTAACAATCAGCTCTCCAGAGTCAGTTGGAGCTGACTCTAGCACATCTCTCCTAAGAGGGACATGAATATTAACAGCTAGTGTAACAAACCCACAAATTTGGCTCAGCCAAGCATTTAAAAATGTTTAGATGATGCCTTAAAAAAAATTGCTGTCATTGTCTAAAGATTTTGACTCCCCAATAGAAAGCTTCCTTGCAAGAATGGTGTATAGTTAAGTACATAGAATATAGTTATGCACACAACCAACCAATACATTGGATATGTCTAACCAAGTATGCCTTATTCTGCACCTGCAGTCCACCCACTCCCTGCCAAGAAGAGGGAGGCATGTTTCGCCTTTATTCCTCGGAGCCAAGAGTGGTTATTGTATTGACCAGAGTCCTGAAGTTTTTCCATTTTGTTTTCTATTGTTGTTGCTTCAAGGATTTCACAGATCAGAGGTAAGTATGCTTTTGGGGTAAGTGTGTGCAGTGTGTGAAGAGAGAGGCCATGAGAACCCCCATGCACAGAAGAGGAAAGGATGATGGGTAGAGGCTTTGGGCATGGGGTCGGGGATGGGAAACATCCACCTTGATCAGATCAGGAAAGCTTGCTGTTGGTGGGAGAGCGGTTCAGAGGAGAAAGTGCTATTTAGGATCATCAGATCATACATTTAGGGATAGAAAGGATGGAGCCCTGAGTCCAATTCCTCACTATACAGAGCAGGAAACAGATGTAGTAAGAGGCAGAGATGGGATCCAACACCAATGTTTTGTTTTGTTTTCCCACTCCAAGCATGTTGCTTCCGTTATTCATAGGAGCCAGAGATGGTTAGGAACTTAGGGTCAACCCTCTCATTTTATGGAGGAGATTAAGATCCAGAGAAAGTGATTTGCCCAAGGCCACACAGATGGTACAGATCAGAGTCATGATTTGAATTCAGTTCATCGAACTACAAATCCAATTTTCTTTCTACTACTTAGTTCCTCCCCCCACCGCACCCCTGCTTTCCTTTTCTTTTCTCTTTCTTTCCCATGATGAAGTAGGGGGAATAGGTGAGGTAACTGATGGTGAAATCTCAGGTACTTGAGAAAATGGAGCAAAAATAGGGTCTGTGAGAGAAAGGGAAGTAACGGTTCCTGTAGGAAGTGACTAAATTGGAGGCAAAAGGTGCCCGTGGGGTCAAGAGTAGGGGGGAGAGGGCCAGAGCAGAAAGAGGCTGAGATGGAAGGGATGAGGTGGGAGAGAAAACCTCCATCTGGATTATGTCCTGCCAGAACTTGAGCTGCTGTTCCCATCTCCTCTTTCCTGGCATAACCCACGGGAAATGCACGATTTGGGGATCAGCTTTCAGCTGCCGGCTCCTAAGGGAGCTATTCACAGCCTGTCTCCTGGTGGGGATCAGAGGAGAAGCCTGGACCCTTAATCCACTCAAGCCATCTTCTGACTTGAACTTTCTTCTGACTCCCCCTATAACCAATCCCCTCTCCTGCCAGCTCTAATCGCTCATCTTGCCTGGGTCTTATATGCCCCATATGTTTCCAAATTGATATTGCTCAAAGAGTTGAGATTCATTCTATCCATCTGTCCATCCATTCATCTATCCATCGATCCATCCATGCATCCACCCATCCATCCATCCCCAGAGCCAGGTTCCTGACTGCTTGCCCCCTGTATTAGAAGTCTCTTAATAACTTCCCTATAGTTGCACCTTTTACATCCAAACTAGTGTCTGCATTCTTTGCCTCTGTTATGGATGGGGAAGGAGGCTCACAGCTGGCCAGCAGCTGGAAGAACTCCGCTCCTTCTCCAGGCTCAAACTGTTCCCTTGGGAGAGGATAAGGGAAACAGAGAAAAGTACCCAGGGTAAACAGGGGGAATATGGGAAGGTCTCTGGGAACGGTCTCATGTGGTAAGGCTCCCTCTCCTGGTCTTGTCTTCTAGGTCATGGAATCTGAGTTGGAAGAAATTTCTGCTAGAATCTAGTCCAACCTGTGAACAAAAATCCTCTGTACAACGTCCACAGCAAGGAATTATCCCATCTCTCTTTGAGGGCAACCAAGGAGAAGGAACTTATTACCTTCTATGACAGTCACTTTTGCACAGGTCTAATTGTTATAAAATTTTTCTTCATAAAGAAATATTTAGGAGTTTTCCTACAATGTAAGGAATATAAAGTTACCTAAGTAACCTGCAAGATGTGAAGACGTTTCACATTCTATCAGCATCAAATACTGGAGAGGCAGTGGCAGTTATTAAAGACAGCCTCTGCATCTAAGAGTTCAGTCACCACCAAGAGAGAGGTCAGCAGAGTTGATTAGACAGTGTCCATTAGATGTGAAATATAAGATAGCTAATTAGGAGTATTACAAAACTATTTTATGCAAAAACGAGCCATGTGACCTTGGGCAAGTCACTTAACCCCAATTGCCCTCCAAAAAGCAAAAAAAAAATTTTTTTTAAATTTAAAAAATCAAAACTGTTTTATGTCATAATAAGGGTTGTCTATCAGTCTCTCAGCAGATGGCAATGGTGGTTATAAGTTCATTCTGTAATGCATACTGGGATTCTTTTTTATGATTATCATTAATTTCTGTATAGGAATAGTTCTTCAGTCAAACAGATAGGATATAGGGCAGCAGCCATTGGATGAAAGCAACTAACATATCACATAGGGGTCTTATAGTGATTGACTGAGAGGATCAGTCATGCCCCTTGGGCCTATATAAAAAGAAAGCCAGTAAACTCTGATTAAGATAGAAACAGAAAAGGTCCTAGAGAAATCCAGCTCTCTCACAAACACTGCAACAAAATTCACACACACACACACACACACACACACACACACACACACACACACACACAGAAAGAGGAAGAATGACAAAGAAAACCAGAGAAATATCAGTAAACTGTTCTCTCCAGTTCAAGACTGCAGAAGAAGACTATCAGAAGCCTGCAGGTATTCTGAACAGAGACAGGCAGAGGAAGAGGAAGTAGCCCCACAAAGTTGGGACCTAAAACTAACAGGATTTTAGCCTGGCCTGTGGAACAGCAGGACAGAGCTAGCCCCCTTTGCTTACAGGACAAAGAGACAGGGCCAGGCAGTATGTGCTCACCTGCTACCTTCCAAGAGGCTCAAACTGGCAGCCCTCAGCAACCATTATGCTAGAAACCCACCAAAAGGCCAAGCTAACCCTCAGAACTATTGTTCCCAGTTACTTATGATGGAACCCCAGCAGGAAACAGGACCAACATGGTATTTAAAGAGCCTACATCTAAGACACACTACAAGAAGCCTGAAACTGAACCCCTATCAAAACCACTGCAAAAAACAGGGAAAGCAGTCATATCAGAGCAGCCCTAGCATCAGGAACCTTGCAGGGGTCCTGCAACCAGCATAATCTATGATATCTAGTTAGAGCCTATCACAGTCACAGCAGAGAAAGAGAGCCTACTCCCAGTTGAGGTTTGTGCAAGGAAGAGGAGACAGAGAAGAGGCCAAAACCTATGCTAGATAACCAAGAGACAGTGCCCAAATTCTTATAGAAGAAGCAGCTTCCAAAGACGTAGGAATCGGGGCCAAGCAGAGACTTACCCCATCCAAGAGTTCGAGAAGGAGCAGAGTCTGGTCCTAGCACTAAGTACTATTCCAAAAATTCTGGTAGGAGAAAGAAGTAAAGAAGAGAAAATGCCAGACACAATGAAGAAATAGTAGGGATTAAGAGTTGATCAAGAGATAAATTCAAAAGACGAGAGTAAATCTACTATAAGTACAAGCAGAGACTTGGAGGAATTAACCACAAGGACTCCAAGAGTTGCTGAAAGAAATGAAGCAAGAGATAAAAAGTGAAATTAGAACTTGGGGAGGAGGAAGAAATGGAAGGAAAATAAGTGAACAGAGGATAGAAAATCTTGTTCAAGGAGCAGACTCCCTAAAAAAAAATAGAACAGAGCAAACCAATGAACACCGTGAGACAAAAAATGCTACAACAAAATCAAAGACTGAAAAAGTAGTTTAAAAAAAATCTAAAGTATTTACTATCAAAAGCCACTGATACGGCAGATAGGTCAAGGAAAGATCATCTAAGGACAAGACTTCCTGAAAACCCTGGTCAAATAAAAGAACTTAGATACCACATTTCAATATATTATAAAAGAAAATTAACCAGAACAATGTCCATCAGAGAGCAAAGTGGAAATAGAAAGAATCCAATGATTACCTTCTGAAAGAATTCTCCAGATGAGAATACCCAGCACTTTCCAATCCCCCAAATCTAGAATTTCCAAGTAAAAGGAAAAAATGCTTCTAGCAAATGGAGAAAAAAAAAAATTCAAGTACTAAGGAACCATAGCCAACAACACATAAGATTAGGCTTCAACTACTATAGTGGAGAAAAACAAAGGATAAGATATTTAAGAAACCAAAAGAGTTTTACTACTGAGAATAACTTACCCTGCAAAACTTACAGGGTAAAAAAAAAAAAAAAAAGAACTTTTAACAGATAGACTTTTGAAGCATTCCAGATGAAAAGACCAGAGCTAGGTAGAATCTTTGAAATGTAAACACAGGAGACAAAAGAAACCTAGACATGTGAGCAATCGGAAGGGGCTACATGATGATGAAATCCTTACATTCTACAACAGAAAGAAGAGACAAATGTCCCTGCAAAATCTTATAATGAGTGACTCTTACTTCTAGGAAGTAAAGACTAAGGAAGAAATAAGAAAGTGGAAGGAACTTACTATTTTCACATAATTAGAGTGATGAGAGGAGTACACAAACAGAGAGAAGGGGATAAGGAGGTAGAGTATCTCATGAACCTCATTCATTTGAGCTGGGCAAAGGTTTGAGCCCATAAACACAAAGAGTTTGGTATAGAAATACATTGAACTTAAGAGAGATACAGGGAAATAGGGAGAGATGAGTTGGGGGTTTCAGAGGGAGGGTAGAATCTTATAGTGGTAGAACCAGATAGTGTCATCAGGAGGGAAGGATACATCTGCATAATCAAATCGAGTCCAAAAGGGGAGAAAAAGTTCAGAAACTGGGCTCTTGCTTGAGAGAAGGCAGGCTAGCTCTAGAATAGATGCTCTTTCTTTCGACAAGAATACCTTGGGCCAGGATTTCAGCTAATCCCAAAGCTTGAGACAGGACATTACAATCAAACTGGCAAACTCAGTGAGAAGTGAACTTCAGGGAGCTCACAGGAATGACTCCCCCAACAAAGATGCCATGTCCTTCCAGAAGCTTCCTAAGGACATCATGAGAAGACATTCAGGGCCCTGAAGCACCAGGAGTGTGAATTGCCTTGGTCACATGAATTCCCTATGTTTGTGCTGCTCTGTTTGGGAACTATGTATATCCAGTCTTCCCACTGATGCTTTGTGTGGTTATTGGAGAATGTAACCTACACTGATGAAAATATGTTTTCTTCTACTGTTTATGCTATTTCATTTCAGTAAATGACTTTGTCTTGTACTAATTGTGTCCTCTGGCTAACTAGAGTAAAGGTAATGGCTAATGATCTATGATGGAAGAAGTACAGATCCACAAGGTATCCTGAACCTAGGTTGTTGCCTCCAGGGGTCTACAACATGTGAATGCATGTTGGGGAGGTTCTCCTATAGGGAGGGTTACATTTTTAGAGCATGCTTCACTGCAGATTGTACCCCTAGCTCCTAGCTCTACCTTTTGGAGCCAAGCAGAGAAGATCTGATCTCTCTTCTGTATGACATCCCTTTAAATCATTGAAAACAGCTCTCATCTCCTCCAGACTAACCATGTCCAGTGTCTCCAACTGATCCCCATCTGGCACAGTCTCCAGTTCTCTCATTCTAGAAGACATCATTCTCCTCTATGTAGACTTTGGTTTGCCAGCGTCCATCCTGAAATACAGAGCCTACCTGTGCATAATCTCCCCAGATCACCCCAAAGCTAGAGAGTGTATAGCCATGGACCAGATTTCTCGGGGGACCCAAATAATCCCCATAAGCTCATTGTGTTCTGCCTTTTCCACCCCCGGTGACTACTCTGGTCCCATAGCTTAGTAAGAATAGCTTGTATACGAAGTAAATAATATATGTCACACAATAGCAGTGTACAAAGCACTTTTCGCAAGCATTATCTCATTTGATACTTTTTTAACAACCCTGTGAAGCAGATTGTACAGCTCTCTGACACAACCAATTGTGTCAACTTAGGCAAATCACCTCCTCTGGAAGTCAGTTTTCTCATCTGTAAAATGGGAGCAGCTGGGGTGGGGATGGACTAGATTATTTGTAAGGTCCTTTCCAGCTTTAATATTCTTAGTCTAATAATTTTTTTTGATAGCTCATAGTTCTGTAACACTTTAAGGTTGGAAAAGTGGTTTCTTTTGAACACCTGTGTGAGGTAGGTCATTCAAGTATTACTATTTTCACTGTACGAATGAGGAAACCAAGGCTCAGAAAGGTCACACAGCTGAGAAGTTGGAGTGGGGATGGAACAAATGATCCCTTAGGGAAGCCCATGATCTATTCCTGTAGAAGAAAAAAACAGTGGTTTGGAGACAAAGCCTTGACTTTGAGTCCTGGCCTGGCTATATTGGGGAACTAATGGACCTCAGTTTCTTCTACTTGACAATGAAGGGATGCTCTCTTAGGGCCCTTCCAACTCTGAAGCCTATGATTTCTACCTGCCCCCATCAACACCTTCTACTACTGCATCACCACCAGCAAAAGGCTGAAGTGGGCAGTCAGAGAGGGAAGACATTCCATCCACTGCTTCTTTATTAGTCCTCTAGAGTCATAGTTGTCCCTTATGCTGATCAGAAATTCTAAGTCCTTCAAAGTTGTTTGTCTTTACCGTGTTCTTGTCACTGTATAGATTGTTCTGGTTCTGCTCACTTCACTTTGCATCAGTTCATACAAGTTTTCCCCAGGTTTCTCTGAAACCATTCTTTCAGTATAATATTAATATATTATATATAATATAATGGTATAGCATAATAGTATATATATACTATATATAACAATAATATACCATAATATATATAATATAATGGTATAGCATATTAGTATAATATTAATATGCCCTGGCTTATTCAGTCATTCCCCAAGTGTTAGATACTCCCTCAGTTTCTGATTCTTTGCTGCTATAAAAGAGTTATAAACATTTTTGTACATCCTTAGAGTTGGTTTTGCTTAGGACTAAACCTTGAGGTAGGGAGATATTGATCTAGATGACAGACCACTACTATTCTTTTTTCTTCCCCCATTTCCCATTTGCTGCATAAAGGAGAAAATGGATCATCTGTTCCCTTTTCTTGGAATTGCCTTCAGGATAGTGAGCTCTATGGAGATGGCACGAGAGCATGCTTGCCGTGGTCTTCCATGGCAGGACTCCCTGATCCTGCCTCCGAGTTCCCTTAGATACCAAACCTCAAAGACTTGGCAGATATTACACGGCTGTCCTGCATGAAGGAGGCCCTTGGGAAGGTGGTGGAGGTGGAGCTGCTATTGCTGTAACTTGAGTTTCCTTTTATTAATAATAATAACATTGTTGTTCTTCTGTGATTTCAGACATGTCCAACTATTCATGATGCTATTTGGGGTTTTCTTGGCAAAGACATTGGAGCAGTTTGTCATTTCCTTCTCTAGCTCATTTTTACATATTTGGAAACTGAGGCCAATAGGGTTAAGTGACTTGCCCAGGGTCACACAGCTAGTACATGTCTGAGGCCAGATTTGAACTCATGAATATGAGTCTTTCTGATTCCCAGACCACTATCCACTACACCACCTAGCTGCCTATAATAATAATAATAATAACAATAATGATAATGATAATTTATTTCCATATTGTTTTAAGATTTACAAAGTGTTTCCCCCTATAACACTAGTAATCAAAGGTGAGGTAATGTGGTACAGTAGATGGAGTGATACACTTGCAAGCAGAAAGACTTGGGTGCAAATCCTGCCTCTGTTTCTTACGAGTTTTGTGACTGTGGATAAGTCACTTAACCTCTGTGTAACTCCAGCAACTATCTAGGCATTAACTTCTAAGCCATAGACTGATCAGTTGAGAGCATTCCTTGATGAAGGATTAACTGATTTTGTTACCTGCTCGTCACAACAGGGAGTAGGGAGTGGGAGTATTTAGAGTCTACATTTTACAAATGGACAAACTGAAGCTCCAAAGGTCAGCTGGGGGCACAGTGGACTTGGATTCAGGAAGACCTGAGTTCAAACACCACGTCTGACACTTCCTAGCTGCTTGACTCTAGGTAAACCATTTAACGCCTGCCAGCCTAGGGATGCCTGCCATCTGTGAAATGGGACTATAATGGCACCTACATCCCGGGGTTGATGTAAGGATCAAATGAGAAGCTATTGGTAAAGTGCTTTGCAAACCTGAAAGCTCTATAGAAATGCTAGGTAGGTGTTGTTAGTAGTAATAGAGGCTACACAACCACCAAGTGATTCAGCAGAGAATCAAACCAAGAGCTTCTCAACTGCAAAAACACCTCCCTAGAGATGCCCAGATTGGCAGAAGAAGGCAAGAGGAGAGCCACTGGGATTGTTCTAGCTCCATGGTTCCAACTTATGGGTCAAAGACCCTTGTGAAGACCACAAACATTGTAAGAAAATCATACGGACACCAAATGTTGCCATATCCATTCTCAACGAACAGATTAAAATAATACAAACATTATCAGAGAGGGAGGCCCTTGGGCTAAAAAGGGATCCCCATGGTCACAAAAGTTAGGAACCACGATCTACCTCTTGGAACAACTGGACTATCCAAGCTTCAAATTCCTCTTAGAAGGTGTAATGAGCCAATGGATCCTATCTTAAATAGATCATGACCAGATACCAATCAAGTACCTCCTACAGTGAAGTGTATTTCATTTTGTAGGAGGCATGTAGGAGGCTACAATGTATAAGGCATGACCACCATTACATACACATTCACAAGTTCACATGCTGCAAGGGAAAGATCACTAGATTATGAGTTAGGTGACCTGAGCCCAACCCAGTCATAGTCTAGGTGAGTGATCTTGGGCAAGCCACTTTTAACTTCTCAGTGCCTCAGTTTCCTCACCTGTAAGATGAGAGGATCAGGCTAGATAGATCAGGGGTCAGCAAGCCTTGGCCTGAGGGCCAACTCCAGTCTGCCACCTGTTTTTGTAGCTTGTTGATCCCTGAATGAGATGATCTCCGAGGTTCCTCCCAGCTCTAACAATTTCTCAATCGCAAGCATCCTCTAATGTAGGTTAAACATAAGCTTTAGCTTTAGGTAAAGCTGATAGACAATAGAATGAGAAACCAGGGCAGAGTGCAAAGCCATCTCCCTAGGAAAGCTAGATATGTAGAAGAAACCCATGCATCTGGGGTGGCAGGCGGTGGAGGGAGCAGGGAAGTGATGATGACTGAGATAACCTCTCAAGGACCCACCCAGTCTAAGGCTTCTAAAATTCTAGATGCAGCCAGTGGAGGGCTAAGTGAATGGGCACACAAGAGAAAGCATGGATGGATGGACCGAAAGATAGAGGAACAGGTTGGGGGGGGGGGGGGGTGAGGAGGGAAGATGGATTGTCTTGGCTAGGCTGATGGACAGACATAAGGATGGATGGATGGTGGTTGAGGTTTGTTTACTGGCAAACCCCAGTCTGACATCGCTGAGGGAGAAGAACAGCAGCTGGCACATCAGAGAGCTCTTAGGGAAGCTCATGGGGATGATTTAGATGGGAATGAATCAGCTCCATATGGATTAAGTGTCCCTGCAAATCCTGGGATCTTACAGATGAGCGGACGGGGCAAGGGCACCATAGGGGAGGTGGGGGAGGGGAGGTGCAGACTAAAGTTGCTGCCAATACACACTAGACCCAATCAAAGCCAGAAGCCTTGGAGGAGAGCAGGCACACTCTCCACCTTTCTCTCCTCCTGCTCTTCTTTATACACTTCCTTTCTGTGTGGCCTCATTCATCTACTCTCTCTTCTCTCCACCAATCTTTGAATCCCATCTTCCTTTCTCTCTCTGCCTCTCTCCGTTCATCCATCTTCCTTTTGACCCTGGTCTCTGTCTTTCTTGGTGTCCAGTTCCAGCCTCCTATATCTCTCCTTCTCCACCTCTGAGGCCTTTCATTATTCTTTGAGACAAACATAATGAAGGTGAGGAGTCCCAGCTTGCTGGTTCCAACGAGATCAAGAGATGCCTGGATGTGACTGAGGGTCTTAAAGAGAAATCACCACATGTAAGCTAAGCTCTATGCAAGGCTTCTAACCTCACTACTTCCCATTCCACTTTTAACCCATGTTCCCCCTCAAAGAACAGTTGATTAACAATTGGAGCGATTCAGAAACAGAAGATGCCTCACTGGTAGCGTTCAAGCACCAGACGACCATTTGTTAGGAATGGTAGGAAAGGAATGTTTTTTCCAAGTACATGGCCTCTGAGGTCCCTTCCTGCTCAGAGGTTCTGTGGAAATTGTCCCTCTGAAGGCATGAAGTTAATTCATTTCTTTTTTCCCAACTATTCCCTCACACACACACCTCTTGACACACCCAGTTCTCCCTTTTCCAAATTCCTTTAATCAATTTAGATCAGATCAAATTATCCCAGATTACTCTCACTTATATAGTGTTAAGGTTTGCAAAGGTGCTTTCCTTGAAAAGGAGGAAACAGTCCCATTCTACAGATCAGGAACATGAAGGCCAGAGGTTTAAGTCACTTGTCCAAGGTCATATAATTAGTGATTGTTAGAGTTAGCGTTCAAATCCAGATTTCTTGACTCCAAGATGCCTGTTGATTTTTTTCCTCTCCATCATATTTTGCCAACTCTAATTTCCCTTCAAGCTCTTAAGTGTTTGGCTCCTTCTACGTACCTGAACCACTCTGGTAGAGAGATGTTGGAAATGACCAGAGGATTTCTGAGCCAAAGACTTCTGGTTAATCTGCCGACTGGGAGAGTTCTCCTTGGCAACATTTCTCTGCCCTAAACGCCATGCATACGTGTGCGTCCACACACACGTGCACACACATCCACATCCACACATATCTACACGCATACACATGACATTCACACAGGGCCCTGAAAGGTGGCTATAGCTATCCAATTGGCTGCCATGTTCAGGGCACCAGACACGTGTGGGATAGTCACATATGACAATCGGTTGAAATATCTCCGCCTCTCTCCCCCCACCCCCATTGGTGATCTATGGGCTGCGTGCCCTGTAAAAATTATTTATCGGGGCCTCAGAGTGTCCTGATTTAGTGCTGCTGCCTCTGGGGCCGAGGGGCCCGCCTGCCCGGGCTTGAGCGGTAAACGACGCTAAAAAGTTAAACGGCTAACGTCGGGGCTCACTTGAGGAGGCACCATAAAGCTGTCGGAGCCCTTTAAATCAGGAGCCCAGGACTCCCTGAGACATCTTCTCACCATATGCCATGAGCCAGGAAAACTCACTGCTGCATCCCATCTCAGGCTCCACCAACCCACACACCTAGGGACCCAAATGGGGCAGGTATCGGAGGGGCGGAGGCCCTGGGATGGGCAGAAGGGGCGGCCGAGCATCGTGTACCAGGCTGGAGCAGCCTGAAGAATGTGGCTGGGTCATCTAATCTTTGCCCCTGCTTTGGGAGAGCAGAATAGCGCCCCAGCCGGTCCTGTCCCTTTGCCTTCAAAACTTCCAGGGAAACGCAAAGCCTCAACAGGTTGGGGAAGTCATTCCCTGGTGTTTCCCTCCCATCCAAATACACCTCGAGCAGAGGGGAGGGGAGGGGAAGAAAGGGCTTACAACTCCCCAAAGAGACCTCACAATGAACTTAATGCCCAGTATGAGGCTTGCAGAGGGTAATCCATTCTATCCTGCGTCCTCCTCCCCCTCCTCTTTCTCTTCCTCCTCCCCCTCCTCCTCTTCTCCCTCCTCCCTCTTCCCCTCCTCTTATTCCTCCCCCTCCCCCTCTTCTTTCTCCTTCTCCTCTTCCTCCTCCCCCTCTCTTTCTTCTCTTCCTCTTCCTCCTTCTCTTCCTCCTCCTCCTTCTTCCTCCTTCCCCTCTTCCTCCTTCTCTTCCTCCTTCTCCTCTCCCTCCTCCTTTCCTCCTCTTCCTCCTCTTCTTCCTCCTCCTCCTCTTCCTCTTCTTCCTCCAAGAAACCAGCCTTCCTTTTTCCAAGAGACAGAACTCAGACCCCTTTGATCACAGACAGCCTGGTGGGGGGTTAAGCGCTGAATTTAAAATCAGAAGGCTTGGTGTTGAAGCCTGATGCCACCACTTGCTAGCTGTGTGAGGCTGGGCAAGTTCCCAGCCCTCTCTGGGCTTCCTTTTCTTTTTTGTAAAAGATCATCTGCTTAGGGAGCAGATGATCCCTGAGGACCTTTCTAGCTTTGTCTTTCTGCAAGAAAGCCCTTTCCCCAGTGATTCATGTAATGAGTTCTGTGGGTACGTGGAGTCGGGCCAGGTGGCGGAACCCTGGGGAAGGTGATGCCTCCCGAACCCCAGTCGGTGCTGCCCCCGTCTGGCCAAGTAGGAGAGAAGGCGGGTCCCAGCAGGCTGTCTATCATGATTCCTTTCAGCGGCAATAAACCTCACCTCTTAAAACCTCTGCTCGGGTCCCTAATATTTGCCTGGCCATATATCTCCGGTGATATATGGACAGAAATTGCTCATAAGAGACTATAAAACTTCCCAGCCAAGAAAGGGAGAAGGCGAGCCAGGATGGGCACAGCCCAGGCTTCCAGCACGCTCCAAGCTCTACCACCAGCCTCTACCGCCTCCACTGCCATCCCGATCCCTGGATGGAGGATGGGAATGGGGCTGCTTCTCCCACCCCCCTGGCCCCCAGCCCAGAGGACAGAAAGCCAGAGGGGAGGAGGGAGGTAAGTGGAAAGGAATAAACATTTACTTAGAAACTGCTATGTGCCAGGGGCACTGTCTGAAATGCTCATCTCATCTGATACAGCTGAGGAAACTGAGGCAAGTAGAGGTTAAGTGACTTACCCAGGGTCACACAACTAGTCACTGTCTGAAGCAGGATTTAAACTTGGGTCTAGCCTGACGCCAGGGCCCAGTGTTCTATTCATGGAATCATAGCTACTCCTAAACAAGGTAGGTAAGAACCAAAGAAATATTTCTAAGTTTCAGAAAGGTCATCACTGGATCCCACCACGGGAAAAGTTTTGGATTTAGGATCTAATTCTAGGTCCATTGCGGATTAATTGCATGACCTTGGGCAAGCGCCTTAACCTTCCTATGACTCAGTTTTCCCATCTGTAAAATGGAGATAATACCCACCCTAGCTACCTCATTAGATTATGATGCCCAATTTGAAAAAAAAAGTATAACATGTTATAGAAGATGCTTATTTAGCCATAGGTGTGCATAGAGCATGGGTCTGATGTTCTCTGCATACCTATAATAGTCATCCTCCATTAAAATCTTGTTCTGAGGCCTTATCCTGGCTCAGTGTTAAACCTGAAAGCTACAGGGACCAAGTTCAAGCTCTGGCAGGTCCCACCAAGCTGGAAGGGCCAGGTTCAAGTACAGACCTGGTGATGAACTTTGCCTCATCTTTACCAGCCTAGCTAAGTTCAGAGTGTTGTGATCTCTGTTAGCAAGGGGTACCTTGCCCACACTTAATGAAATCACAAATCCTTAACATATTAAAGTCAATATTAGAATCTTCTTCCTGGGTAGTACAGTGGAAGAAATCATGGTCTTCATGAAGTACAGTTGGAGGGATGGAGGCTAGACTCTAGAAAGGATTTCTAGGTACACATAGTTGAGAAGAGACCAGTAAGAAATGGCTGAAAGAGGGTGTGGCAACATTGGTTCACAAGGTTTAAGACTGGGCAGAACAGATGTGGGTTAAACCTTTCATTACCTATAAGGAACCCCTTCAGGTATAGGTAAGGGCAGCCTAGTGGATAGAGGACTGGAGTCAGGAGGATCTGAGTTCAAATACTGCCTCATATACTTACTAGCTGTGTGACCCTGGGCAAGTCATTTAACCCTGACTGTCCCAAAAAGAAAGGACTTTAAGTCACTTGAACTAATAAGTGGCAAGGCTAGAATTAGAACCCTGGGCTTTTGTCTTCAAGTGTCTATTGTATTGCACTCTGTAAACTCAGATTTCTATGTCTACAAGCAAGGCTCTCACTTAGAAAAGCTCTAGATCAGCAGTTCTCAACCTGTGGGTTATGTTCAATTTGTAACAATGAAAATACATCCTGCATATCAGATATTTACATTACGATTCGTAACAGTAGCAAAATTACAGTTATGAAGTAGCAACGAAAATAATTTTATGGTTGGGGGGTCACCACAACATGAGGAACTGTATTAAAGGGTCGCGGCATTAGGAAGGTTGAGAACTACTGTTCTAGATCTTCCAGCCTATTTCCCTGAGCCTGAAGGCTTCAGATTCTGCCACTCTTCTTAGCTGGTCACTAGTCATACCCTAGTCCCTGCCATCAACCTTAGAAGCTCCATTTCACCTCTGAGAAACAACTTCGACCCTGGAAAGCAGCCAGGAAGCATTATGGGAAGCCAAGACATGGCCCCTTCTTGCTTCAGGGCAAGGGATGTTATATTCTCATCATCCCAGCCTCCTCTTCCTCCTCCTCCTCCTCTTCCACCTTCCCCTGTGCTAATGAAATCTCAAATTCTTAATGTATTAAAATCAACATTAGAATCTTCTTCCTGGGTAGTACAGTGGGAAAACCATGATCTTCATGAAGTGCAAGACCCCTACATAGAGTGGATGTGGGTGGGGAGCCAGGGACTGGAGGAGAGTCACAAATACAGAAGTAGGAGAGGGCCTGAGTGATCTAGGTGGAACCTCACTGCCCTTTCCCTCAGTGTCCCACCTTGTTCGTCCCCTTCTCTCTCCAGGCTTCCCCCAAGCCCTACTTCCTCCTCCAGGGTCCTCCAGCCCTTGCCCTTCCCTGCCTAGTATTCTCCAGCCCCTTCCCTTTTCCCTCATGGTTCCCTCAGCCTCTGCCCTTCCCCCCAAATGTGCCCTAGCCTCTGCTCCTCTCCCCAGTGTGCCCTCCATCCCTGCTCTCTCCCTCAAGGAATGTCTCTTCCCTTCTTTGCCCAGTATGCTCTAGCCCCAGATGCTCTCCCCACAATGTCCTCTGGCCTCTGCCACTCTGCCCATGATGCCCTCCAGTCCCTGGTGTCCCCCCTCAGTCTCTGGCCCTTCCTCCAGTGTTCTCCAGCCTCTCCCCTTCTCTACCTCAGTGCTCCCTCATGTTTTGCCCCTCCCCAAATGTTTTCCAACCCTGCTCCTTCCTCTTTGCTGGTCTCAGCCTTGGTCCCTCTCCCTTATGTCCTTAGCCTTGTTCCATTTTGGTTCACAGTCTCCAGTCTCTGTCCATCTCCCTGAAGTGTCCTTCATCCCCTGCCCTATGGCCAAAGTTCTCCATCCCTGTCCCTCTCTCCCTTAACATCCTGGTGCCTCTTCTTTTCTGCTCTCAGAGTCCCTTTAGCCCAATGCCTTCCAGTCCTGCCCCTCTCCTTCTAATGGCCTTTCAGCCCCTGCCCTTCTCCCACCAGTGGCGTCCAACCCCTTCCCATCTCCCTCATGTTCTCATCCCACTCAGTGTCCCCTCAGCCCCTCCTCCCCAGTGTTCCCCCTTTCAGTCACAGACCAGGATGAAACATCCGGCAGACCCCCCAGGCTGCCCCATACCTCCCCCCTCAGCAGCTCCCACCAACCCTACTTTTCTTTAAGTTTCCAATCCAACCTTCTTCCAATAATAATGATAAAGCAGGAAGCCCGGCCCTAGGACAGTGCAAATTTTTCTTCTTGACACGGAGTTTCCGATTAAAGGCAAAGGGACATAAATCCTCCCTCATAATTGCTGCACTTGGGCTCTGAGCCCCAGCGTCTCCTCATTCCACATCCCTCCCCACAGCCCCCTGCTCTCGGATTCTGCCCACCCCTGGGTGGGGTGGGCCAAACTCCAGGTATTGCCCCAAGCGGCCATGGCACTGGATCAACCCACAGCGAGGCTCTGTAGGCTGCTGCTCCTAGTCTCTCTGTGTCCAAGAAGCTTCTGAGGCCCTCAGAGCAGTCAGGTAACTCCCAACACAAAGCAGACTTCCCCAAGCTGTTCCCTCTTATATAAAATGGTGGGGGTTGGGTTAGATGATCTGTAGGGTCCCCTCTGGCTCTTAATCCTGTCATTTTATGACCTCTTTTTACACCCATCATTTCATTTTATTCCCATAGTGACCCTATGAATTAAGTAAGACCAGAGCAGAGCCAAAGGTTAGGTATAGTCACAGGAAGGTGATTTAGGGTGCAGCCTGCAGTGGGATGCAAGCAGGGGCCCTTAAAATATATTATTAGTCTTTATACATGCTCATCTATTTGGAGCAGGAGCTGGGAGATTCCATTTGGGAAGCCCGGATCAAGTGCCTCAAAGCCACTGGAGGAAATTGCTGAGTGCAAGAGGAAAAGGTGTGTAAGGGTGTGCCTCTTTCAGACAGAATATTAGTCTATTTGAATATGAAAGGAGCAGGAAGGGTTGGCTGAGACAACTCTCTAGCCTGTGGGCCCATACAGCCTATCTAGGTGAGAAGTGAAAAGCAAAATAATAGAGCTTACAAATCAGGGCTGAAGTCAGTCCACTGGAGAATAGAGACAGTGTGTTCTGTGGAAAGAATTCACTTTTTACCTCTGGATTTTTGCATCTTGGAAAGTGCCACCAGCCATGCATCCTGTAGCCAAAGCCCAGGACAGAGTACAGCCCTGGAGTCAAGTCAGTGAGAAGAGTGGAGAGTTCTGGGACATGCTGATAGGATGCTACCTGGGAGATGGGAGGCCCAGAGCTGAGGCCCTTGCTGGTCTTAGGGTGTGGGCCCCAATGATTGCAAGAAAGGCATAGCAGGGCATTAGGCCAGGATAGCAGCTGACCTCAAAGCTGGAGCCAGTGGAGGCCACAAGGCTCAGTCTCAGAACTCAGACCCCTAGCAGAGCTGGAAGGTCAGGTGATGGAGGGGTGTGTGTGTGTGTGTGTGTGTGTGTGTGTGTGTGTGTGTGTGTGTGTGCAGGTAGTGTAAATCCCCTGGGATGTGTGTGTGTGTGTGTGTGTGTGT
>CM053581.1:384381069-384414565 GCA_028627135.1 Pseudochirops cupreus | reverse complement strand
CAGGTGGTGTAAATCCCCTGGGATGTGTGTGTGTGTGTGTGTGTGTGTGTGTGTGTGTGTGTGTGTGCAGGTGGTGTAAATCCCCTGGGATGTGTCCCTCTCTGTTCTCATGCTCTATGTGTGTACCCACTCTTTCTAACGATGCTGTGTTTGTGGGAGAGTGCACCCCAGGTTTACGAGGAAGATGGTTTGTTGTTACCACTCTGGCTAGGCTGGTTACATAAATGCCTTTTTTCCTCTTTTCGAGTCAATGTGCTCCTTGGCTGACCACTGAAAAGGAAACACATCAATGGGGCTCACGGGGTACACACAGTTTCAGAAGTACGGACACAGAATGACTTGAGTATGAAACAGCTGTATCCTGAGGGACTTAACTTGTGAGTTTGAATAGGGAAGGGGGCAACAAAGAGAGTACGGCATGTTTTTTAGAACAAAATTTTATTAATATCTTTTGCTTCAACATCACTTACATGTCCCCGTGTGTATTTCTCTTCCCCTTCCCAAAGCCATCCTTTACAATAAAGAATAAAAAGGGGGAGAAATAGTTCAGCAAAACCAACCAACATAAGGAAAGAGTCTGCTGCGTGCAGCGTTCCACACCCACAGCCTCCTGCTTCTTCCAAAAGGCCCAGGAAGTGTCTTCTCGTCTCTGCTCTTTTGGGACAAACCTGGTCATTATTTCAAAGCTTTCCATTTTTTATTGTCTTGTCATTCTTCTTTTCCTTTGCACCGTTGTATTCATTGCATGTTATTTTCTGGTTCTGCTTGCTTCACTTTGCATCAGTTCATATAAATCTTCCCAGGTTTCTCTGAAATTGTGCCTTTCCTTATTTCTTATTGTACAATAATATTCCATTCCATTCATAAATCACAATTTATTCAGACATTCTCCAACGGATAGGCATCGACCCCTTTATTTGTACTTCTTTGCTATAACAAAAACAGTTGCTACAAATATTTTTGTACGTATAGTGATAATAATCATAAACATACCAACTGGAATTTATAAAACACTTTCAGGTTTGCAAAGTACTTTACAAATATTATCTCTCATTTAGTCTTCACAATAATTCTGGCAGGTAGATGCTATTATGACCTGCATTTTACAGAAGAGGAAACTGAGGAAGACAGATTAAGTGATTTGCTCAAAGTTTCACAGTTAGTAAGTGTCTGAGTCAGAAATTGAGCTACATTTTTCCTGACTCCCGATTCCTTGATCTATCCACGGTGATCTATACCACCTACTTACCCTATGGACCCTTTTCCTCTTTCTTTGATTTCTTTGGTGTATATAAGCCTAATAAAATAAGCCTAATTTCTTTGGAGTATAAACTGGATGAAAGGATATACATAGTTTAATGACTTTTGGGACCTACTTCCAATTTCCAAACACAGTTGCTTAATCTCTAAAGTTAGGGACTGGATCTTTGGTTTCTTTAATATAGGGAACTTCCAGGTGAGGAAACTCCTTCTCCCCAGGTAGGTTATCTGCATTTAGAGATGACCAAACACTAAAATCATGACAAAGCTTGACCTCAAAAAAGAGATAAGAAAATTCACTTTCCTATCTTTTTTTGCAAAGATGCTATAGATATGGGATTTAGCGTATAGTGTCAAACTCAGGTGATGCGTCACATTACAAAAATGCTTTTTAAAAAATTCTTTTTGTTGTTGTTTTTTTTTTTTTGTTACAAGATAAGGTGATAAGAACTATGCTATAAACTAAAAAAGATTTTGAGGGCAGTGACATCACCATTCTAGGTGTTTCTTCACCTTCCCTTCACCTTCCTGTAATCCTCTGTACCTTCAAAATGCAAGCTTCTTCCCCCTGCCCCCTACCTGCAACACGTAGGTCTTAGAGACGCATAAAGCATCAACAGCTTAAGTGACCCGTCCTGTGTCTTGAATCCAATTCCTGGCTTCTGGGCTGACTCTACTATGCTTTTTTCTATATCACCGAATTGTGTTCTCCAGGCCCTAGAAGTGCTATGTGACCAAAACCTACTTTGCTTATCTCCCTCACAATTCTCTCAATCAGGGAGGCTCTCCTGAGGACTGATCCTGTTATGGCAGTACCTTCTTTTTCCACCCATTGCCAGAGGACCTCATGCAAAACTTTGTTCTGCTTCTTTCTAACGTACTTATGAGTTAACATTGTCTATTAAAATCACATAAACACACATCATGTTGTATATTACAACTGTAACTCCTGTCCCAAAGCCTGTCGGTATAGAACTTTCTCCCTATTGGTAAAAATGAATGCCCTGCCCTGTGTGAGTGGTGGGGCAGAGTCAGTGAAAGGCCAGAGAGATGCGCCCTTCTCAGGTCCTCCTTTGAAGGTGACTCTTCAAGCAAGAGTCTGCAAGTCAGCTTCCAGCTTTGGGAGAAAAGATGGACGAGGCCAACCCCACTTTAGGTTGCTGAAAGAAGACTCAGGGAAGATACGAGAGGAGCGGGCAGTCTTCATCAAATCCCTATTCCCAGCATGCTCCCCTAGAAACTTTGAGGAACCTTCCCTTGGGGGAGATCCAGGACCATCTCTCTTGGTTGGGCTGGGCTGAGCTGCTCCCAAAGGAGAACTCCTTCCCTCTGTATTGTTTACCACAGATCCTCCTTTGTATACTTTCTCGGATTTCTGTTTTGCTCTGATTTGGATAAATGGGTTTTCTTTGCTATATGCTATGTGTGTTCATTGTGGAATTGGTATTTGGGGAGGGGTGGGGAGGGAAAGGGTCAAGTCTTGGGTATTGAGTTTAGGGCTCCCCTTTCCCCTAGAAATGAAAATGTTGCCAAAAGTTAGCTTGGACCAGATTGTATCCCCTAGACTAGTAATATTTAAGGGAGCACACAGATATATATTCCTAGCCCAGTATCCCCTTTCTCTGAAGAAAGCAGACAGCAGCCTCTGGTCTCAACCGCCTGCTTCCCTTCCTGGCAGGAATGAAAGTCTCCTTTGGAGAAAGGTGGGAGGAGAAGAGGTGAGAGATATCTATTCTGCCTCCCTTCAAGTCACACACAAAGACAAACCTTTTGTCACACATGGGCCTCACCATGCTTGCTACTCTCCTTGCAACGCAATCATCTACATTTGCAGCTTATTCTTGTTAATTGAGTCTATGAGAGCATGGAGTGAGTCTCACTTGTATCTTCCAACCCATCAAGCACTTTACATCATGCCCTAAGTGCTCTGCAAACAGTAGGCACTTAATCAGAGCTATAACCAGGGCAGCACTGCCAGGGTTTTATTCTGGGCCAGAAAATTTTGAGGATGTTTTCTGGAAATATATAATGCAAGGAAGTCAAAGACAGAAAGAAAGGTCCCATGAACAACAAAGTAGTCAGAGCAACCTTTTTTTGTAGTAGCAAAGGACTGGGAACAAAGAGGATGTCCATCAACTGGGAAATGGCGAAATGAACTGTGGTCCATGAATGTAACAGAATGTTACTGTGCCATAATCAATGATAATTATGAAGAATTCAGGGCAGTTGGATGGCTCAGTGGATAGAGCACCGGGCCTGGAGTCAGGAAGACCTGAGGTCAAATCTGGCCTCTGACATTTATTAGCTGTGTGACCCTGGGTAAGTCACTTAATTCTGCTTGCCTCAGTTTCCTCTTTTGTTAAATGAGCTGGAGAAGGAAATGGCAAACCACTCCAGTGTCTCTGCCAAGAAAACTCCAAATGGGATCACAGAGGTTTAGACACAACTGAAATGACTGAAGACCAACATCAATAAAATTAATAATTCAGAGAAGCATAGGAAGATATCTGAACTGAGGCAGAAGGAAGTAGGCAGAACTAGAAAAACAAGATAAATAATGATTAAAATAGTGTAAATAGAAAGAACAAGAATAATATAGTAAAACACCGAACTTGTGACAAAGTTTGTCCCCAGAGAAGAAATAAGAAATTCCTATCTTTTTAGCAGAGAGGCTATGGATTTGGGATTTTGTATACAGTGTCAGACTCAGGTAATGTACTATATTACAAAACTGCTTTTTAAAAAATATCTTGGGGGCAGCTAGGTGGCACAGTGAATAGAGCACCAGCCCTGGAATCAGGAGAACCTGAGTTCAAATCTGGCCTCAGACACTTAACACTTACTAGCTGTGTGACCTTGGGCAAGTCACTTAACACAATTGCCTTGTCTTCCCCACTCAAAGAAAAAAAGAAAGAAGAAGGAAAAAATGTCTCTTTTATTTTTTGTTACCAGACATGACTTTTTGGGTAAGGTGATGGGAACTACGGTAGAACCTAAAAAATATTTTAGAGGAACATGACATTACCCTGGGGTGTGCTTCTCCCTCGCCCCCCCTACCTATGCAAATAAGCTTTCCCCACCATGACACTTGAACCAGGTGTAAAAATTGCTAGTCACAGCTCTGCACCTAATTTTTGTTTAGTTAATTGGTTAATATTCAGAAAATGGTTCCAGAGATTCTTGCCCCATTCCATTCTATCTCCTTGCCCTCTTACCTCTCTCTCTATAGATACATCTGTGTTTCCTGCTGGTTAAAATAAGGACTAAAAGATTCAGTGACCTGAAATCTTCTAAAGTACGAGTTCTCAACCTAGAGACTAGAAACTCGCTTTGTAAAATAGCTTGATAACTATATTTCAATATAATTGGTTTCCTGACCTGGAGTTTGGAAGACCTGAGTTCAAATCAAGTTTCAGGCATTTACTAGTTATATGACCCTGGAAAAGTCCCTTAACCCGCCTGCCTTAGTTTCCTCAACTGTAAGATGGGGATAATTACAGCATCTACCTCCCAAAGTTGTTGTAAGGATCAAATGAGACACTATTTGCAAGCTCTTAGCACATAATAGGTGTTTAATAAATGCTTGTTCCCTCCCCTCCCTTCTTTGTAATCTTCTATATTTTATTTTTGTCATTTAAAAATATTATTCTGAGAAGGGGTCCAATAGGTTTCATCAGATTGCCAAAGAGGCCCGGGATATACAAAAAGCCCCGACCTAAAGATGGTATCTCAGTTGAGAAAGGAGGAAAGGGAATGTGAGGACCCACTGTCTTTATTTGACAGATGAGGAAACTGAGGCCAGAGAAGGGAAGTGATTTGCCCAAGATAATCTTGAGAATTGGGGGCGATACCAGGACTAGAAGAGCACAGGTCATTTGTTTAAATCTCAATTCAGCTTTCCTTAAACCACATGTCTCACACTCTGCTTCTTCCTTCTTACTTAGGATAATAAAAGGTAACTTGAACTCAGGACTGGGTATCACTGTACTATATCTTTTGGTAGGACTGTTGAGGGCTGTTAGTTACCATCTGGCTGTTGCAAGCTAGATGGTTTCCTATTTGAGATGTAGCACTCATCTGGACTGGATGTCATTTGTTGGAATGATGGATTTTCTGGGATGGGCAAGCTTGAGAATCCCCCAGCGGAGAAAGCTGAGACCAAAGAGAATAGCCAAGCCCTAGATTCTTTGACCCCCATTCTTAATATTCTCTTCCCATCATCCATCCCCCTATGCTAACAATCTTGTTTGTTAGGACATTGGGTCAAGGCAATTGAGGGAGAAGGAGCCTTGCTCTTGAGGGAAGTCACAGATGTGATGCTGCATCGCAGAGGAAAGGGAGCAATGGTGGGAGCCAAAGGGACTGGACAGTAGGTTGAGGCAGCTGGAAACTTTAAGGATGCCTTGGGATCATTTTGTGTCCCCTATACTTAGGCCCACAGTCACATCTTAAAGCTATCTCTCAATGCCCTCCAGAGACATGGTACGCAGGTTGCTTCTGATAGACTTGAGTTGTGTCTCTGAGGTGAAAGCTATGTACCCTGGGATCTTCAAACCTGATATGGGGCTCAGAGAACCAGAAACAGAAGCAGTAATGACAGCAAAAGACTATGGAGCAAACGAGGGCCGTCATTTCAGAAGGAAGGCAGGTTAATCACAGAAGCCTGCATGGAGGAGGGGAGTACAGGATAGGGTTGTTGAAGGCTGAGCAGAGAAGTTTAGAAGTATGGTAAGAGGTGAAGACTCCTATGCTGAGGAGAAAATTAACTAGAGATGATTCTAAGAGGCAGTTACTGACGGAGGATCCTTGAAGGACAGTCTGGAGGGCTAGCAGGAGGAGCTATAGAGTGCTAGACACAGAACCATGCTTTGCCATGCTTTGCCACTTCCTAGGTATGGGACCTAGGTTACTCCTTAATAGGAATCCCATTCCATTGCCTTATATGTAAAATGGGGAACATCAAAATACTGATAACTACTAAGTTACAAGGTTGTTGAGGGGAGAATGCTTTGTAGACTGTAAAGGGATATGGAGAGGACAGGTATCACTGAATAATTGAGTCTTCCCAGAAATGCAGACCGTCAAGACCTCTTGGATTTATTTCATTCAGCCTTTTGTCACTTTACTATCTCATTTCAAAAAGAAACCCATTCATTACTATCTTTAGGACAAAAGACCAGAATTCATGGGTGTTCCTGTCTTGATCCTTTTAAGTCTCCAAATCCCGTTGCAACTTCCCTTCAAGCTCCTACCCCAAGCCATCTCTCCAAAGGTGGTCCTCTCTTCCTGGGCCTTCTTCTCACTAACTTGGCTCCAGAGATGGGAACAGCATGGGGAATTAGGGTTACTCATCTTGGAAAGCTCAACAGAAAGGCACGCAAGAATCTGGAACAAGTCCCTGAAGGAAGCTGGGCATTTTGGTGAATGACTTTAATCCTAGGATAAATTCTCAAGTGCCTGGTAAAGGCTAGTCCTGGCTGGGAGGCAGGAGAATGGGTGAGACTCTCTGTAGCCCCTAGAACTCCCTCTCCATGGTGCTCACTTAAAGAAGTAACATTTATCAGCACAAGGGTGGGGAGGGGGGCAAAGAAGAAAGGGGGAGAAAAAATAGCCACAGCCCATTAACCTACTTTTGCAACTTCATTAAAATGCGCTCCTTGACTCATAGCTATAAATTGTCTTCTGAGAACGGGACCATATCCTTCGGCTGGTTCACAAGCATTGGAGCTGTTCCCAAAGGACCTTGAGGATAGTCAGAGTTATGGAGGGAGGGAGGGAATATCAAGGCAGAACCCAATTGACCCTGCTTTGTTAAGCTGGGATGCTTCATGAGTCACACAGCAAGGGATGGGAGGTCACTGGGGAAGAGAGGCAGAGACTGGAAGGACGTTTGGATGATAGAGACAAAGACTGTGGGAACATTCAGTGAGAGGGACAGGGACCGGAGGAGATAGCAAAAGAGGAGAGAATGGGGGCTGAGGGAGGATATTGGGAGGGAGGGAGGGGATCTAGGAGGGTACCAAGACAGAAGGTTAAGGGATAGAGGGAATTCTATGCAAAAAAGATGTGACTCCTACCCTATTCAAGAAATTTTAGGAACTCCCTATTACCCCTAAAGTTCTTCCTTTGAGAGTTCTCACTGTCTACATTGTCTTTTAAAAACAAACGAACCCTACAGTGTTGACTTTCTGTTTCAACAGAGTCAATCACTGCTCTTTGTGGATACCACACTACCACTCAGCATGTTCATTGGCATCTCCATGATTTCTCAGACTCCTTGCTCCTCTTCACCAATCTATGGACCTCTCCTTCTTCCTGGAAGATTTCTGGAATGTGAGAAAGCTCTTCACAAGAGTCATTCTGTCAGAAATGAGTTGGTAGCGGTCAGACAGACCTCCCCACACCTGAAGGTTGGACTGGAATCATAGCAATAGCTCATGTTTCCAGACTGCTTTAAGGTTTGCAAGGCACTTCACAAATATTATCTCATTTTATTGAAGGTAGGCACTATTATTATTACTCTCATTTCACAGATGAGGAAACTGAAGTTAATTTAAGTTTCACTTAATTGAGTTAAATGACTCATCTTGGGTTATACAGTAAGGACAAATTCGAACTCTGGGCTTCCTGACTCTAGGGTCATTTCATTAATTTCTGTCTCCTTTTTGTCTTTGTATTTCTAGCTCCTAGCATGGCTCCTTGCCCACTGTAGGTGCTTAATAAATGCTTGCTGAACTAAACTGAACCCAAGCACTGAAAGAAGAGTGACTCCTGTAAGGGGAGAGGAAGACACTTGCCTAAAATCACACAATAAATGTCAGTCAGAGCCTGGAGTCTTAATTGGATCAAGGCATGGATGGCCTGCTTGTCAGTATTTTGGTTTTTAAGTTCCTTTTAGATTATGAGCTTAATCATTGACAAATGCAAACATTCTGACATTCAAGAACGAAAAAAAAAAAGAAGATTGCATATAAAACCACAAACTTCTGTTACACTTTTTCCTTTTTAAAAGTGCATATTAAATTTAACCCAATAGCAATAAAACCATCATGTTTGTGTCTCCCCCTTGAACTATTTGTTTTCTTCTGTGTGGTTTTTAGTGTTTTATAGATACTATTTTTGTATTTCTGTCACTTCCCAAGTACTCACCCCCTTTCAAAGAAATCCTCCCTTGGAACAATATAAGTATATTCAGTCATATGCTCATGAAAGCTCCGAGAGATAGCTAATATATTGAATGGCAGCCCAGGTTCAAAAATATCTTCATAGGTTAAAACAATGGGCCAAACCACAATGGCATTTAATATGGATAAACACAAAATTCTCTACTTTGGATCCAAAATCAACTTCACAAATAGCACCTGGGGGAGGTATGGTTAGACAACAACTCCAATGAAAGACCTATGGGTTTTGGTAAGCAAATATGGTGGCCAACGAAGCCAATGTCATCCTTTGGCACTGAGAGGCAGGAGGTTCAGAATAAAAGAAGCGTAAACTAAAAGTAAATAAATTTTTAAAAATAAAAAACACTTTTAAAAAGAATAAAAGAAGCAATTGCTCCACCATATTTTGCTTTGGTCAGGACACATCTAGAGTACTTTGTTCAGTTCTGGGGACGATACTTTATAAAAGACAAAGAGAAGGTAGAAGATGCCCAGAACATAGTAACCAGGATGGCGAGGTGGTCAGAAAACATGCCACACAAATGAGGACTGGCTGAAAGAACTGGGAATATTGAGCCTGGAAAAGAGAAAACAGCATCATAGAGTCATAGAATCATAGATTTAGATGTGGAAGAGATATTAGAAGTGAACCAGTCCAACCTCCCACTTTATAAATGAGGAAAATGACACCTGGGGATGTGAAGTGATTTGCCCAAGGTCACGCAGCTAGGCATTTGGACGATATGGAGCTGAAACTCAAGGCCTATGATTTCCAGTTCAGGACTTTGGCAGAGGTATGACAATTGTCTCCGGGTGTGAAGGGATTTCATGTAGAATGGGTATTACAGTTGTTCTGCTTTGCCTCACAGTGCAGAATTAAGATAAATGGGTAGAAATTACAAAAGAATGGATTAAGATTATGTAAGAAAAAGCTTTCAGTCCATTAAAGTTGTCTCAGAATAGAATGCGCCACCTCTGGAAGCAATAGGTTCCCCACTCTGGAGGAATCTTTGAGCAGAAGCTGGGTTGGGAACTTGCTGGGTTCCTTGGATTCCAACTAAAACATGCCCAGCAGTTTAGAGACCTAGAGGGCCATAGAGGCCCCTTCCAGCTCTTAGAATCTCTGGCTCTGTAACTCTGCCCCCTTCTGGCCTTTTGTTCATCCCATTTTCTCATGTGTATCAGTTTGTACTTGTTATTAGGTAAATTTGTAGAAGCTTGAATTCTGCTTCAGCCTTGATGGCCACTTCCTTTGGCACCACAGGTAATTAATTCACTTCTCTCTCTGCATCTTCCTCAGTTTCCTTAGCTGTCAACTGAGAGGGTTTGACTACTAGGGATAAAATATCGTAGAGATTGTCCAATAAGGTCCCTGTATTAGATGTTTTTGGTTAGTTTGTTTTCTTTGTTAAAATCAGGCTCAATTTGGTGGTAGAGGGGTGGGAGGTAGTGAAAAAAGAGTATTTCTAGAAATGACTTTTATAAAAAGACAAATGGCTAATAAAACCTTTTTTTATCAATAGAGTTGAACTGAATGATCTCACTTTAAAGTTTTATATACAATCAATCCTCTTTTTCTGTTCTATTTTTATGGAAATGTCCATTCTATCCAGTGTTTTTTAAGTTTAGAGTTTTAAAAATCAAAATAATCTTTCAAATCTCTTTTTATGGTTCTATTTTTTAAAAACATAATTTAAATTTTTAGTTAGTAACATTCCCTTTCTCTCCCACCACTGCTCAATTGCAACCAAAAAAGAGAAAAACAAAACCACTGGAACAAACACACATAGGCAAACAAAACAAGTGCTTGTCCAAAAACCTGCTTCTATTTCCAGAAAAGGCTCAGCAAGAGGAAATCGCAAGAGAGATGGAAATTAGACATCAAGAGCATCCAAAGAAAAGGGCTCGCTTCAACGGCGTCAAGAGCTGAAGCGTCCCTGCTGCAGAGGCCTCTCAGCACAGGAGAGGCCGGTGCTGGGAGCAGGGAGAAGAAGTAAAGGGGATCTTGCTCCATTAGGCAGAGTTTGACTTAAGTGCCCTCAGTTGTCCCTGCTTCCCCTCAGAGTTGCCGCTCAAGAAAACAAAAACATAAAACACACCTTTTCTTTCGTGTGAACTTGAAAACACTATTTAGCCTAGGATATTTACAACCTATTGGGACTCTTTATTAGCAAAGTTCTCTCTTGTTTTCCCCAAATGGACTCCCAGAGTTAAAGTTCACATGTGGGGTGTGTGTGTGTGTGTGGGTGTGGGTGTGGGTGTGTGGGTGTGTGTGTGTGTGTGTGTGTGTGTGTGGGTGTGGGTGTGGGTGTGTGTGTGTGGGTGTGTGTGTGTGTATGTGTGTTTTGCTGGGTTAAAAAACAGTGGGGGGGAGTTATTTGTTGTTTACATAGAGTTTAGCTCAATGCCTCGAACACAGTAGGAGCTTAATAAATACTCATTTACTTGACTTGATTGACTTATCTTTTTAATATCCAACTCAAAATCTGGGTGAGGGGTGATTGGACATGGGAAGAAAACTGAAGCTGGAGACCCAAAAAATCAAGGTTCTCATCCCAGTCAGGTGCTGTGCAATTTTGCCTAAGACACAGCCTTTCTTGGCTTTTTTTTTTTTTTTTTTTTTTTTGGTTTTTGGAGAGGGAAAGGTAGGGCCATTGGGGTTAAGTGACTTGCCCAAAGTCACACAGCTAGTAAGTGTGTTAAGTGTCTGAGGCCACATTTGAACTCAGGTCCTCCTGACTCCAGGGCCAGTGCTCTATTCACTGCGCCACCTAGCTGCCCCCTTCTCTGGGTTTTCAATAGAAGGCAAGCAGAGATGAGCACCAAGAATAAAGATTTATTACAGAACTCATGACCAAATAAGAGATAGAGAGCATTAGAAAGTATAAGATGGATAATTTTGATTACATTAAATTAAAAAGGTTTTGCACAAACAAAACCAATATAGCCAAGATTAGAAGGAAAGCCGGAAACTGGGGTGAGGGTAGGGATTTTTATGTCAAGTTTCTCTGATAAAGGTCTCATTTCTCAAATATAAAGAGAAATGAGTCAAATGTATAAGAACATGAGTCATTCCTCAATTGATAAATGGCCAAAGAAAATAAACAGGCAGTTTTCAGAAGAAGGAATCAAAGATATCTCTACACACATGAAAAAATGCTCTAAATCACTATTGATTAGATAAATTCAAATTAAAACCCAGTGGTACCAGCTCATACCTACCAGATTGGTTAAAATGACAGAAAAAGAAAATGACAAAGGTTGGAGGGGATATAGAAAAATTGGGACACTAATGCATTCTTGGTGGACTTGTAAACTGATTCAACCATTCTGGGAAGCAATTTGGAACTATGCTCAAAGAACTATAAAACTGTGTATACCCCTTAAATACAGCAATATCACTTCTAGATTTGTACTGCAAAGAGATCAAAGGAAAAGGACTCATATGTACAAAAATATTTATAGCAGTTCTTTTTGTGGTGACAAAGAAATGGAAATTGAAGGGATGTCCATCAATTGGGGAATGGCTGAAGAAGTTACGGTATATGATTGTGATAGAATACTACTGTGCTATAAGAAATGATAAGAATGATTTCAGAAAAACCTGGAAAGACTTACATTGAACTGATGCAAAGTGAAAGGAGCAGAGCCGGGACAGCATTGTACATGGTAACAGCAATATTGTAATGAAGAACAACCCTGAAAGATTTAGCTATGTTCAGAAATACAAAGATCTAAGACCATTTGGAAGGACTTAAGATGAAAAAACGCTATCCACCTCTAGAGAAAGAACTGATAGCATCTAAATGCAGATGAAAACATACTTTTAAAACTTGCTTTATTTTACTTTTTTTCTGGGGGGCAGGGGGTCTGTGTTCTCTTTTGCAACATGGCTAATATGTTTTATAGGACTGCACATGTATAGTCTATATCAAAGTGCTCGCCTTATCAAGGAGGGGAGAGGGGAGGAAGGAAGAGAATTTGGAACTCAAAAATTATTAAAAAATGTTAAAAATTTGTTTTTACATGTAATTTAGAAAAAAATAAAAACTTTAAAAAAAGACTTATTACTTTGCTCTAATCTCCAAGAAATTTCAAATGATTATTAATAATTCTTGCTGCTGTTCAAATTAATAATCAAAACAAATTTCACAATGATGTGGGCCTCTCTCCCATCACTGTCAGTCAGACCACATTAGGCCAGGAGAAAGAGAACTACTTCTGGTACCCTAAGACCTGGTTCTCTGCAACTTAACTTCTGGGTGGCCTTGGGAAAGTCACTTCCCCCTCTCTGGGTCATAGTTTCCTCATACATAAGATGAAAATGTTTCATTGGGTGATCCCTAAGCTCCCTTATATCTCTAATTTCTACAATTCTATTCATTTTAAAATGACTATCAATCTTTTCCCTTTAATACTCTTTCCTTGCAAAGGAAACCTCTTTCTTTATTCCGTCCTCACCTTCCGCATACGTTCCCCAATACCCTAACATGAGAAAAACAAACTCTCAGAGAGAGAGATCTCCAGCTATCCAGAGGCTAAGTCACTGCCCTTTCATTTCCATTCAAAGCTGTACTCTGGTTTCCTCTTCCTGGGCTTTCCCACAGACAACCCCCCTTTTTCCTGTGGCATCATGGGTTAAGAGACCGATTGGTGAGAATTTTCAAACACAATAAACATCTCTGGCTCTGCTCAGAAATGAGACATGTACAATTCCAGAATGGTCAAGGCTCAGCACAGCAAGTCCCTGGTGCAGGCTTCAATTTTCCTCAAGTGCCCAAGTCTTCTTGTCTGGGCCCCAGGAGCCTGCACTTTGTTCTGAAGAGGAGAGGACAGCAGAGATCTGGCAATGAGTCACCTTCATCCAACCTATTATCAGAGGCTGATTGGGAAGTGGGGGAGGAAAAGCAAATAAGTGATGTGGAACAAAGAGTTTTCTTTATCTATCTCCTTCTACTTTCTAAAAGTTCTCTAAGGAAGCTGTTTGGTCTTCCCAACCAATGGGAAGGTTCTCTTCTCCAATGTGGAAGAGGCATCAGAATGATCTTTTTAGAGATACCTTCTCAAGACAGAGAGGGCCACAACTATGGGAATCAATCGGTAGATAAGCATTGACTCAGCACCTACCGTGTACCAGTCTGCAAGGAGCCTATCGGCCTCCTTGCCCCACAGAACAAAGACAGGCACTAGACTAGGAGCTTCCCTGACTTTAAGAAGTTCACACTCTACGAGGAGAGATGTGTATATGAGTATACACAAGGTGACAGGGGGCCCAGGATCTGGGAATTGTCTCATACAAAAGTTGACACTTAAGGAAAGTCTTAAAGCAGACTAGAGGCTGGATGGGGCAGCGGCGAGGAAGAAGTGCGCTCCAGAAAGGCGGAACGGCCAGCACAAACATACGGAGACGGAAACGGAGGACTGGGTGTGGAGAACAGCACTGAAGGCCAGTTTGACTGAACTGTATAGAGCCGCATGGGGAGGAGAGCGTAACAAGGCTGGACAGTCGGAATCAGATTGTAAAGGCTTTTAAATTCCAAAGAGCAGTTTATAGTTGATCACACAAGTAGTAGGGAACCATTGGCAATTATCTGTTAATTTATTTACTTACTTACTTATTGGAGGGGGGAAGGCAAGGCAGTTGGGGTTAAGTGACTTGCCCAAGGTCACACGGCTAGTAAGGGTCAAGTGTCTGAGGCCCAATTTGAGCTCAGGTCCTCCTGACTCCAGGGCCGGTGCTGTATTCACTGAACCACCTAGCCGCCCCCACTGGCATTTACTGAGAAGTGATGACACATGAACACAACTGCGTGGAGGATAATTGGACTGTGGGGAGCCTGGATGTAGGGAGTTCGATGAAGAGGATCTTGCAGTCATCTGGGTGAGATGTGATATAGGCCTGAATTTGGTGGGGGGGGAGATGTAAGGTATGGCTATATCAGTCTAGTAAAAGTGGATGAATTTGAGGGGTGTTAGCGAGGTAGAAATAACAAGATTTGGTAACTGACTGAACATATGGAATGAGAAAGTATGAGGAATATTCTGAGGTTTCAAACGTGGGTTACTAGGAGGAGGTGGTACCTGACAGAAATAAGGAAGTCGGGAAGAGGCCAAAAATAATAAAATCAGTTTGAGGCATATTGAATTTGAGGTGCCTATGGGACATCTCCGTCCAAAATGTCTGCTAGGCACTTTGGGATGTGGAGCTCAGGAGAGAGACTAGGGCTAGATACAACATCTGAACTTCTAAGGAGTGTATTGGAAGAACAACATTCTAAAGGAGTATTCCAGAATCTCACTGTGATGTGTGCATAGTCTAAAGCAACAACAACAAAAGAAACAAACAAACAGAACCAAGACCAATAGCCTTGGTCTGGTTTAATTGGGGAGGATTCCAAATTCCAATTAATTATTAAGGAGAGTGGTAGAAAGAAGAGAGGCCAGAGGAGTGTAGGATGGAGAAGAGAAGGTGAAGCAGTGCCCAGAGGAGGAAAGATGGGATCACAGGGGGAGAGATGAGTACCTGGGCACTAGGGCACCCCAACCCCAGAGCAGAAACCATCCCTAGGGCACATGGCCTTTTCCTATACCCTGTGTCTCTCTTACAAGCTGAGAGCATGGAGGCTGAGCTCTGGAAGTCTCCATCTTCATGACCTCACCTCCACCTCTGCCTCCTCATATCCCCACTCTTTTTGAGTCATTCTGGATGAATAGGGTGCTCTGTCATCCTCAATCATTACCGGAAGTAAGCATCACTACTGAGTTGGGTCCAATCAGGGTGCAAAGATGAACAATACATGGCTCCTGTCCTGAGCAACTTGAACCCTAGTTGGGGAGGTGTGATATAGGGTGCCTGAATTCCTTCTCATTCTTTAAAACCCAATGCACTCAAATTTGGCCTCAGATTTATTAGTTTATGTGACCCTAGGCAAGTCATGTAACCCCACTGCCTCTGCCCCACCTCCCACCCCCCAAAAAAGAAACACAAAAACAAAGCAAATGGTACTTCTTGCAGGAAGCTTTCCTTGACTGCCTTCATGGTAACATGATAACAACGTCCACTTCTCAGATCTCACATGACTCTTTGCTTAGCACTTTTCTAATGTACTTGGGGATTTCAAGTTGGAAGATTATCTTAGAGATCATTTAGTAGTCTACTCCCTCATTTCATAGAGGAGGAAATGGAAACCCAGAGAAATTAAGCGCCCAATATGACACAAGCAGTAAGCAACAGAGCTGGGAGTCAAACCCAAGTCTTTTGGTTCCAAATCTGACCGTTTTGGTTCTATACCCTGCTGCAGTTTTAAAGCACCTTTATAAAATAACAATGCGTATTGCCATTACTGGTGTCTGTCTCTTCCCCCCTATTAGATTCAAAGGCCTTGTCTCATCTAAACTTTTTTTTTAATCTCTGAACTCCTCTGCAGACAGTTGGCATTTAATCAGTGTTTATGGAACAAAACAATGGAAAAATAACTTAACAGTCTTGGGTCAAGGCTCCTAACTTTCCATATGTCATATTCCCCTTTGGCCATTTGACGGAACCTACGGATCCTTTCTCAGAACCATGTTTTTAAATGCACACATGTGCATAAGACTAAACGACAAGCAGGATGGTTTCAGAAAAACCTGGGAAGACCTCAATGAACTGATGCAAAGTGAAGTGAGCAGAACCAGATCACTGTACGCAGTAACAGCGATATCGTAATTACGATCAACCCTGAAAGACTTAGCTACAACACGAGGGTCCGCCACAATTTCAAAGGAGCCATGATGATAACTGCGATCCATCTTCTTGGAGATCTGATGAACTCTGAGTTCAATTGAAGCACCCATTTTTACTTTCTTTATGTTTCTTGCTTTGTATTGTTTTGTTTTGTAACACGGCTAACATAGAAATGTTTTGCATGACTCTTCACAGGTATAATCACTATTTTATTGCTTGTCTTCTTGATGGGTGGGGTAGGGGTGAGAGAGATGGAGAAAATTTGGAACTCAAAAATTTTAAAATGAATGTTAAAAACAAATACATACAACTAAAAGGCGACCCAAGTATGCTGAAATACAATTGTCAAAATGTATTTTGAACACCTTAGGACAACAAGAGCCCAAAGAGGCATACTACCCCAGAATAGGAGGAGAGAGATAAAGATATTGCATCAGACTAGGAAGAGCAGAGAAGGCTTCCTAGAGGAAGCAACACTAGTGCCAGGGTCAGAAAGCTGTTTGAAAGAAGGAAAACTTGATTAGGCAAATTAAAACAACTCTGTGATACCAGCTCACACCTATTAGGCTGGTTAATAAGACAGAAAAGGAAAATGACAAATGTTGGAGGGGATGTGGAAAAATTGGGAAGAGAATGCACTGTTGGTGGAGTTGTGAACTGATTCAATCATTCTGGAGAGCAATTTAGAACTATGCCCAAAGGGCTGTACAACTGTTCATACCCCTTAAACCCAGCAATACCACTGCTAGGTCTGTTTCCCAAAGAGATCAAAGGAAAAGGAAAAAGACTGATATGTACAAAAAAAACTTATAGCAGCTCTTTTCTGTGGTGGCAAAAAACTGGACATTGAAGGGATGCCTATCAATTGGGGAATGGCTGAACAAGTTATGGTGGAATGGATGGAATCCTATTGTGCCATAAGAAATGATGCGCAGTGTGATTTCAGAAAAGCCTGGGAAGATTTATATGAACAAATGCAAAGAGGAGTGAGCAGAGCCAGGAAAGAATTGTGCACAGTAACAGCAATATTGCAATGATGATCAATGGTGAATGATTTAGCTATTCTCAACAATACAATGAATGATCCAAGACAATTCTGAAGGACTTGTGATGAAAAATGCTATCCATCTGCAGAGAACTGATAGAGTCTGAATGCAGATTGAAGAATTTTTTAAAATTTTCTTTATTATTCCTTTTTTTAATCTGTGTTTTCTTTCACAACATGGTTAATATGTTTTATATGACTGCACATGTATAATCTATATTGAAATGCTTGCCTTCTCAAGGAGAGGGGCAGGGAGGGAGAGAATTGGCAATTCCAATTTTTAAAAATGAATGTTTAAATTTTTTTGTTTAAATACAATTGAGAGAAAAAACTGAGAGGAAATAAAATAAAAATTAAATATTTAAAAAAAGAAAGATGAAAAACTGAGACAGATACCAAGAAAGACATTTTAGGCAGAAGAACCAACTAGAACAAAGATGGGAGTGTGAGCCTAATCAAGTTTTTGTTCCTCCATTACCCCCTTCTCTCTACCAGGGACAGCAATTTCCCAACCCTGTGATAGGAGAAACCTAATTTGCCTAATCAAGTTTTCCTTCTTTCAAACAGCTTTCTGACCCTGGCACTAGTGTTGCTTCCTCTAGGAAGCCTTCTCTGCTCTTCCTAGTCTGATGCAATATCTTTATCTCTCTCCTCCTATTCTGGGGTAGTGAGAAGACCTGGGCAGATAAGTTTACTTCAAGTACAGAATTGATACAGGCAAGCAGTCAGAAAGCATTTATTAAGTATCTATTGTCTGCTAGGGGCAGCTAGGTGGAAAAAGAGAGTGCCAGACCTGTAGTCAGGAAGATTTATCTGGTCTCAGACACTTAATAACTGTGTGACCTTGGGAAAGTCACTTAACCCTGTTACCTCACTTTCCACATCTGTAAAATGAGCTAAAGATGGAAATGGAAAACTACTCCAGCATCTTTGCCAAGACTCAACAACAACATCAACAATGTGCTAGTGGGAGATAGGTTAGAAAAGACAGTCAGATTGCCATGATGGATGGCCTTAAATGCTAGATTTTGGACTTTAGCCTCTAAGCAGTTGAGGCCCCAGTGAGATTTTTCAGCAAGTGAGAAACATCAGAACTGTGCATTAGTTAAATCAGTCTGGATTTGAAGCAGGGAAAGACTAGGGGCAGGAAGATCCGGTTGGGAGATTGTGGGTGGATGCCACTAATTTCAGGTAAATAGCTGTGTGCTCCTGTGCCTGTTTTTCTGTTTCCCCAATTCAGTTTATTTCTGTGTCATTGTTCCTGTGTATCTCTGTATCTGTGTCTCTTTTTGTCAGTCTGATTGTCTGCAGGTGTGTGCATGTGTGTGTGTGTGTGTGTGTGTGTGTGTATGTGCTCGCGTGCGTGTGATGTATGCATACACATAGCTGTGGCTAGAAGAGCCTGGTTGGGCCAAGCCCTTGGTCTCCTGGGGAGCATGGGGGTATGGATGATGGATTACCACTTCCCCACCCCATCTGTCTCCTTCTCCCACTACAGTTGGGAGGACCCTGACCTCTTCCCCAAACAGAGTAGCCCCCCAAGCTCTCTCAGAATCAGAATCCCAGTTCTCCTCAAGTGTGTATGTATGGGGGTGGGGGGTGTCACTTAGGGGACACTGTGTTTACCAACTCTATTGCCAATTCCACTCTCTCTCTCTTAGCCCGGGCAAAGCTAAAGCCAACCATTATTCCTGCATTCAAGGGGGCACCCAGGGATGCAAGAAAGAACAAAAGATAGGGTTGAATACTAAGGGGATGGAGGTGGAGAGTAAGATGGGCAGGACTTAGGAATGTGGACTCCTCCCGAAATTCCCAAGGCTAGAATGAACTACAACTGCACACTAGACTCAGGTGGTTTCTCCTATCACAGGGTTGGGAAATTGCTGTCCCTGGTAGAGAGAAGGGGGTAATGGAGGAACAAAAGGCCCCCAAGGGCAGAGTTTAAACTGAGTGGACTCAGTGCCCAGGAAGGGGAACTGAGGCCGAGCACTGGGCCAACCCAGATAACACAGAAGCCTCACTTGCTGGAGGCTCTGGAGGAGGGTATGCTGAGGGGAAAGGAGAGGGGGCTGAAGGGAGAAATTAGGGGGAAGGGCACTGCAAGGAGGCATCATTGGGCACCACTGTCCTTCCCCACTCTCTGAGTGTTCCTGCTCTTGCCTCACATTATGCTGGCCTTGCTGCCCCCACCCCTCCCCCAGATAGCAGGAACCCCCTGGTAGGCAGCTTGAGGGAGCTGCTCTTACCTCCTCAGCAGCCCCTCCAGCTCTCTCACATGGCTCAGATCAAACTGAGTGGCCCAGTAGAATGTAAAATCCTGGAGAGAAGGGGACCCTTATGCTTTTTGTTTCTGTATCCCCAAAGTCCAGCACAAGGGTCTGTAGAACAACATCATCCTCATCATCCTTGCTGCCAAGATTGATGCCGAGATACCAATTATTGCCCCAAGGTAGCAAGTTTTCAGCCCTTATAGCTCAGAGAGACTGGTGAGGCAGGGAGCAGTAGACCGGGGATTTGATGGCAGTGGGAATTCTGGGTTAGGAAATTCCTTCTTCCAACAAAGTTCTTTCTGCAATACCTTCTCTGTGACTGACTAAAATCGTAGAGGTTAAATGACTTGTCCAGAGTCACACAGCACTTGAGTGGATGTCTCTATACATATCAGGGGCAGAACCTGAACATGGGGCTTACCTGCTTTGAAGCCCATTCTCTAGCTACAGATAACACTGCCCTTCTATTTATTATTCATATCATTGATAATAATGAATAACATTATGATAGGGACTAGACCTCATTAGAGGTGGATCCCTAGTCTAAACTATTGTTCAGTCTAAACTGGAAAGTCCTTGAGAGTGAGGACAGTTTTTTACCTCCCTTTGCATCCCCAACACTTAGCATAATGCCTGGAACAGTAACAGGTACCTGATGCCAGTTGACTGACTGAATGGATCTGATTTCACTGGTAGAAGGAGCTTCTGTTACCATTCAGGCCAGCACCTTCTCTGCAGAGTTGCCTAGAGCAGCACTTCTTCAACTGTGGATCTTGACCCCAGATGGGGACCACAAAAAATTTGGCAACAATAAAGGGTTTCTGAATGCACAAAGACCAAAAATTAATTAAAAATCAAACATAAAATCTCAGGTGCTTCTTGTGTTGCAAAGCACTTTGCACTGCACGTACCCTTGGGCTGTGTAATGCTGAAGAGCCAAGAAAAGGGGTCTAAGAAGCCCTGAGCTAGAGTACTTCAGGGCATTTAGGTGGTACAGTGGATAGAGTACTAGGCCTGGAGTCAGGGATGCCTGAGTTCAAATCCGGCCTCAATCACTTACTAGCTGTGTGACCCTGGACAAGTCACTTTACCCTGTTTGCCTCAGTTTCCTCATCTATCAAATGAGCTGGAGAAGGAAATGGCAAATGGCTCCAGTATCTTTGCCAAGACAACCCCAAATGGGTTGGATGTGACAACAATAACTAGAAGACTTCAAGATTAAGTAGCTTGCCTAAGCCCACAGTCAGTGTTAAAGGCAGTTCTCAAACCCTGGTCTCCCTGACTTTGAGACCAGTTCTCTGCCCACTCCAGCATGCTCCCTCCTTAGTTGGTCGGTTGGCTGTTGTCCTTCGTGCTCAAAGAGGATCAAGAGGATATCACTGTGTGGGCCCAGGGCACAGTGTGTCCGACTGTGAAGGCCCCACCATAGGTTGGGCGCAAATAATTCATGTCAACATTCAAGCTGTTACCTCTTATAATTATCATCAAACCAGGGCACTGTAGGACAAGAAAGAGAAGCTGGTACTCAGGACAACTGTGCCCTAAAGTCTGTTAGGGTCTATTCGATGATCAAGGGATATGAGTAGTAAGTGACAGAGCCATGAGAGGAGTCCAACCTCTCTGACTCCAAATGCAGTGCTACACTGCAACGGACATCCCCCTATTTACCCATTTGAAACACAGAGGACTGAGTATCCCTCCCTTCCACAGCATGTATGATCTCTCTCTCTCTCTCCCTCTCTCTCTCTCTCTCTCTCTCTCTCTCTCTCTCTCACACACACACACACACACACACACACACACATATGCACACAAACATACAAACACAGACCCCTGCCAGCTCTGTCTCCTATGCCTTTGCAGGGAGAATCCAAAATGGTTTCAGCTGCCTTAGCACTCCTAAACTCATCCCATCCTTCCCTATGTACCCACATGGAGGCCTCTTATACTGAGATGTGACAGCCTCCCTCAGTTGCTCATTTCCATGTCTCCCAATCCTACCCTGCAAAATATTCCTCCTCTCATCTAACCGCCTTGTGACTAGCTGTGATCTTCGGGCATCTCCCTGGTAGCTGTCCAAAACGCAAAGAGTATCGGAGCCTTTTGGTAAGTGCTTTCCTAAAGCCATAATCCCTCTGGCCTCCCTCATGCCATCTCCAGTCAGCCAACTGTTTGTGTCTCCATCCCTGGCACTCTGGAAGTCCTCCCTATGATTTATCCTGAATTCCACTCTCCACAGTCTGGAAATCCATTTTGATCATCCTCTTGTATTCACCCCATCTGAGTAACTGTTTGTGTGTTTAAGGTCTCTTGGGGAGCTAGGCTCATATTTCCCCTTGGTCCACAGTGTCTATCCTTCCTTCTTCCCAAGGAAAGCAGGATACTTTCTTTTTATTCTGTCCTCACTAGCAGGAGATCAGATCTCTCACCTGCAGAGAAAAGAATTTGATGTTTCCTCTGAATCAGTCCACCACTTTGAAATGTCTCCTTTTCCCTTCCAATATCCTAAGTAAAACCATTCTTATCCCCTCACCCTAAGCATCTATCCCTTCCCCACCCTGACCATGCCTCAAAGAGGGCAGATGAAGGTCACTGGCCCTCTCCCAGCTCCCTACATTAATGTGGTCAGCCCTAGGGTAGGGAGAGGGAGCAATAGTTAATGAAAGACCCCAGCCCCTAACACTCACTAGAGAAGGGGGTAATTAGAAGCAGTGCTGGTCCCTGTCCCCCAAAAGGTACTGCTGAACAGCTCCATCCATCATTAGGGCCAGCTGCAGGAGAGAGGTGGGGGGAGAGGCGGAGGGGCTCAGGATTGGCTGGCTGGGCCTTGCAGACAGGAGGGCTGCAGGGGGATAACCTAAGAATGACCTTGCTGGGATTTTAACTCCTCTGCTCTGCCCTTCTTCCCGGTGTCCCTCCATCTCTGTTCCTCAACTGTCTTCCCTGACTGGGCCCTTCTGCCCAATGGCCCCAAGTCCCTGCCCCTCTTGTCCCTATTCCTTTGGTCCAACCCCCCATCCCAGACTCTTCCTCTCTCCTCCCAGCACCCTCATCCTGTTCTCTTCCCCTTTCTCTTGGGTTATATCTTTCCCCACCATTACCATCAGCCTTCAATTCTCAAGTTCCCTCCCTCCTTACAGTACTTCCTGGAGTTGGCAGAAATCTCTGGGAAAGGACAGTGTGTGCCTTCCAAGTGTGTTTATTTGATCTGAGTCCTGACCAGCTTGGATTGTGTATATTTTGATACCATAATATGTGCAAGCTGTCTTGTGGCTATAGCTAGGTCAGTTAGAGGGTAGGGAAGCATGGCATGCTTTGGTGCCATCCCATTTTTGCTCTAAGTGATCATATCTGTGCAAGGGGAGAAAGGCTCTTTGGGGGGGAATGCGTGAACATGTGCTAAGTCTGTCTGGCCTGCTGATGTACCCACTTTTGTATGTTTGTATGTCATGTTATGTTACACTAGGGTGTGTGATGGCACATATATGTCATGCCTCTGTGGATACATGAAGAGGATGCATTTTCATGAGTGTGTCTGTACCAGAAACTGAGATTTGTCTCTCCATGTTCCTCACAGGGGAAAACAATGAGTCTGAGGAGATGTACCCCCCCAAACCTCCTCCGCTTTTCAGTCATTTTCCCATTGTCCTGCAACCCCGCTCCAATCATGGGTATACAGAAACCAGAATATGTTGCAGCAGCAGGTCAGGTGGCCATAAGGAAGGGAGCTGGAGAAGGAGGGGCAACTTTCCCCGACACCTGTGAAAGTTCCTCGTTACATATGCAAATATCCTCATTAGAGATGCAAAGCGCTTCTCCAGTTAATAGCTGCAGCTTTTTCCAAGCTGATGCACTGAACTGAAGGAGAGATGGGGGAGTAAACCACCAGCAAGGGGCAGAAAAAGACTGGAAGGAGGACTCCCATTACCCAAGCCAGGCACCTGGGTGGGCAGTACTCCATCCCTCACCCTGGGCAACCCCAGGGAAAGAAAGGAAAGCACTTGGCTTAGACAAACAGGTGGAACTCAGCCACTGAGGCCAGGGATGGCCTTGATCCTCTGTCTCATTCTAGTAAGAAGGGGGACTAAGGCTCATCAGTGCTAGGCACCCTCAGGTGCTATCCCACAGTGCTGGAGTCTCATTCAGGCTGTGGCCTGGGTCCATTGCCAGGAGTTGGCCAGCCCTCCCCCAGGCTAGGGTAAGAAGACAAGAATGTTCATGGTCTGGGGGCATGGTTATTGTGTGCCTGTGCACATAGAATCATGGAGTGTTACAGGGTCCAGGCTCATGAGTTGACACCATTATCTTACATTTGAGGAAGGGTGAGCTCAAGATCACACTGAAAGTTCAATCATTCATTTATTCATTTCATAAGAAGTAATTATGCTCCTGCTCAGCTAAAAAAAAAAAAAGACTCCTCCCTCAAGAAGTCAGAGGGCAGAGCTGGGCCTCCTGACTCTAGGTCCAATGCTCTGTCCACTAGGGTATGGGGCCTTCCATTAGCAAATACCTGGTTATGACTGTGCCCTGTGGGCTCATTCTAGGTCTTGTTCCTGACAAAGGACACAAAATGATTTCTTTCCTTTCTGGCCCCCTCCAACCTGCCTGAAAATACCTCACTGTCCTCCCAGGGACTGCCTGTCATACACACTCGACTCTGTAGCCTCACACACCCAGCCACATGTCATCCTACACCTACAGTGGCAGCTCTTCATCCCAAAGAAAAAAATACATGCACTCACAGCACAGGTCAGAGCACTTTCCTAGGAGCGCCATCTTGGGTCTCCTCCTCTCTTCTCATCTCTTGGTTGCAAGGGGTGGCCCAGCCACTTTCTCCCTGGGTTTGGTATCTTCCTCACTCACAGATAAGTTTAGCAACTGGGATCAGACCCAGAAATATAATTTGACCTTTTAGACTCTAGAGCAGTGGTTCTCAACCTTCCTAATGCCGGGACCCTTTAATAGTCATATGTGGGCATATCTGCATGTGGGCGGACGTGCCTGGAGACGGATAGAGGAGCCGTGTCTTGGTTCCTAAGACCACTGGAAATATGTGTTTTCTGATGGTCTTAGGAGACCCCTGTGACAGGGTTGTTTAACCCCCAAAGGGGTCGCGACCCACAGGTTGAGAACCACTGTTTTAGAGGAAGGGTAAGGGAGATAGTCTGGCCTCTTGCTTTCCCTCCACACCCACTGGCTGTCCAAGCAGTCTCAGTAAGAAGTCCTCTCAAGGTAGAGAATTGGGTCAGCTTGCCATGGCTTCCATCAATGCACTGGGAATTTTCTGGGGGCTTTGTCTGCTAAGATAGTGATCTCTCTCCTCCTCCTCCTCTTCTTTGCCTCTCTCAAACATCCTGAGATGGAGACAAATATGTATTGTAGAACACAGAGGTTCCCATCCATATACACAGATATATACATATACACAATATTACACTAACATCAGGCTAGTTATACAAGCAGAGACCCTTACCTAGGTATACACACTTCCCTATTGTACACCCTGTTTGCACACTTCAGGTCAAACACAAATACTCCCCTGTTGTTGTTGGGGGTCTTTGGGGGTGGAGGGAGGGTACTGAGGAGCTGCCCCCATCCCACTCCCCCCTCTCCTTTTTTTCCTTGCTTCCCCCTCCCCCACTGCCTCCCTGGGCACCCGTTTGCCAGGGTTATTTATAGAAGCAGGCGATAAATTCAGTGTGTTTCTCGGTGCGCAAAGCTATAAATAATGGCACAGATCATTAAACCCCTAGAGCAGGCCCAGCCGCCGACGCCGCGCAAACAAGATGAAGTACAAACCACGGAGTGAAAGGGAGAGAGATACCCAGAGAGAGAACACAGAGATATAATGAGGCAGAGACACAGCCGGCAAGAGAGACCCAGGACTGACCAAGATGACACGCCACTCCCCTCCAATCACTCAACTCTCCAAAGGACACTGTATGCCAGGAGGCCAAGGGGAGAGTCTCAATGAAGCCAAGAGGGACTGGTGGTAGGGAAAGGGGGGAAACTGGGCCTAGAAGCCCCTCCAGAGGGGGATGGAATTGTACCCATGGAGCCCTGCATCTTCCCCACACATCCTCTGATCCACAAGGGCCCCTTCATCTCCCTTCTCTCCCCCCACTTCTCCTTCCATCATTCCCTTTATCTCTCCCTCTTTCTTCCTTTTCTCTCTCCCCTTCCTCCCTCCCCATCCTCTCTATCTCTCCTCTCTCCCATTTCTTCTTCCATCTCTTCCTTTCTCACTTCCTCTTCCTCTCTGCTCCTCTTCTTTTCTTTTGTGCCTTCCCTCCTCCCCACTCTAGATCTCCAGGCCATGGAGAGAGGCCCTGATAGCCTAGGAAGGAGCCACCGAGGCAGAAATTCCCCTGTCAGCAGAACATAGTGCTGACTGCTGATTCAGTGTCTGTGATCTCCCAGGCGGAGGCAGCAGGGGACAGGGAAGATGGATGAGGAGAACAGGGAGCAAGCACAGAGGGGACATCGGGGACTGGGGTTCGTGGCTGAGGTGAGAATCTGGGGGAACAGCCCCGACCCCAACAGCTGACAATCACATCAGTGCCTGTGGATCAGTGAATAAGGCTAAGTGAAGAGAGAAGGCAACTGGAGGTTTGGGGTGCTAGCAGGGTTAGATGAGTGTGACAAGGAGGCAGGAGAGAGGAGAGACATAGGAAGGGAGCTATTGGGGGAGAGAGAGAGAGAGAGGCAGACAGACAGAGAAAGAAAGGAGAGGGGGAGAGAGAGAGAGAGAGAAGAGAAACAGAGAAAGAGCAGGGAGAGAGAGAGAGAGAAGAGAGGAGACAGAGAAGAGAGAGAGAGAGAGAGAAGAGAAACAGAAAAAGAGAGGAGAGAGAGAGAGAGAGGAGAGGGAGACAAGGAGAGAGAGAAAAGAGAGAGGGACAGAGAGGGAGGGAGGGAGAGAGATAGTGGAAGGAGTCACAGATGGGAGTAAGAAGATAGATTTGTCAGTCAACAAGCATTTATTAAGGGCTTGCTATGCCTCAGACATTGCACTAAGCTCTGGGAATACAAAGAAAGGTGAATGGGTGAAATGCAAAGCATTGGACTTGGAGGTAAAAGACCTGATTTGGGGTTCTGCCAACTTATAGATAAGCTCAGAAAAGTGACTTTTCTAAGAGTCTATTCCCTAATCTATAAAATAGAGGTTTCTCAGAGAATTGCATGAGTTTCAAAAGAGATAGTTTGTGGGGTGGAGAAGAATGCCTGTGGAATCTGAAGGCCATCCTCAGAGGTGGTGTACTTGCAGCCTTGAGACCACATGTGGCCCTCTAGGTCCTCACGTGTGGTCCTTTGACTAAATCAAATGGATTTGTTCTGTGAAGTTTGGATTCAGTCAAAGGGCTGCACTTAAGGACCTAGAGGGCTATGTGGGGCCTCGAGGTCGAAGGTTCCCCCTTCCCCCGCAACCTCCCTCCTTCCCCGCCCTGGCTGGATCTGGATACTGGTTCTGCCACCTTCTAGTAATATGACCTTCTAAGCATTTTAAAGCTCTGTTCCATCTTTAGGATCATAGGACCTGGAGCTGGTGTGAGAGTAGAAGTACAATCATTTTCTCATCTAGATGACTCCAAGTCCAACTCCCTCATTTTACAGATGGAGAAACTGAGGCTCAGAGAGATTAGGGACTTTCTCAGGGTCCCGCAGGGACTTTGCAGAGTCATGGCAGGTGGTTGTGAGAAAAGTTTTTTATAAACTTTAAAAGGCCACATAAATGTGAATTGTCATTGAAAATACTCTCTGAAATACCAATTACTATATCAAAAAAAGTTGCTGTTTATTAGCATTAACCCTCTGTGTTTCAAAAGAGACTGCCTTCACCCACAGGCCGTACAGCCCAGCCCAGGGACTCAGATCACAGCACCTGGGGAAACTCTGACTGCTCCCATGGCTAAATGACCATCCTCAAGGCTGTCTTGGACGCTTCCTTTGGCCTATTTATTTTCAGCAGCAGGGGAGGGTAGCATGAATCCTCCAGACTCTTGGGCATCCTCATGGCTAATTAAGAATGGTGCCTTAATCAACTCTATCTTGGTCCAGAAATTCCTCCTTTGGACTCACCTCCTGATATTCAAATCTCTTCTAGGAGAGTAGAGCCTGTAGCCAATACAGAGGTCAGTGGTCCCTAAAAGCTAATCAGGGCTAATGACTCTGAAGATTTGCCATGACAAGACTAGAGACAGTGATATTTCTTCTCCATCAACGACTGAATAAGAGAAAATGAACTTTAGCCACAGCACAAATGAAAAGGGAATTCCTGGTGGTACACTAAAGGGAACCACAGCAGGCATCTGTAGTACAAAGGAGCTGGTGTGGGGCTGAACTGAGTACTGCCTTCCTTGGATGCAGAGGGATGGCCTGGATGACCTTGGAAGGGCTTCCCCCAAGTCCTACCCCCACCCCTGCATGAACGTACCCTAGCCAGCTTCATCACTAGACCTACCATCTGCTCTGGCTCTGTTCCCTTGTCGTCGGCTCTGATGCAGAGCGTGGTTATTTGCCCAGGGATTTATAGCAGGAACCCGGACAGCAGCTGAGGTAAATCAGCTGCTGCGATGGGCTGGAACGAGGGAGCTGTCGGCCTGCAAGGCAGCACGCTGGGTCTAGAGAGGAAAACACTTGTCCCTGCTTCCTCCAGGGGCAGCCACCCATAAATCCCCCCCAGCGTCAGTCCCAGGCTGGGGGACTGAGGGATTGGCCAGATTGGAAAGTCTGTCAGTGGAGGTGGAAGAATATTCCATTCAAGCGTGACGCCCACATAAACTGCAGCACAAGGTACTAAAGCCAGACACCAGGAAGGACCGCCCATGCAGCAGAACTAGACACACCACGGAAGTGGCTCTCTATCTCCAGAGGGAAGACGAGGATCTTGGGAACCTTGCCTAGAGTCAGGGGGGGAGACAAGATGTCCTTAGAGAGGCCTGGGATCCTGAGCTGCCCTTCGACATTGTCAGAAAGAAAAGGAAATGAAAGAGCATTGTTTGGTCCCTTCTGTGGGAGAAGAAAAGGTGTGGAAGATAAAAAGGGGACACATAACCTAGGCTGCAAACAGCTAAAAGGAGAAAGGCAGAAAGGGAAAGAAAAAAGGGGGTGGGCAGATTGGGAGAAGGAGAGAAGAGGAGAGGAGAGGGGAAGGAAGGGAAGGGAGGGGAGAGGACAGGAGGGGAGGGGAGAGGAGAGGAGGAGAAAGGAGAGAAGAGGAGAGGAGAGGGGAGGGGAGGAGGGGAGGGGAAAGGAGGGGAGGGGAAAGGAGGGGAGGGGAAAGGAGGGGAGAGGAGGAGGGGAGGGGAAAGGAGGGAAGGGGAAAGAAGGAGAGGGGAGGAGGGAAAGGGAAAAGAGGGAAGGGGAGAGAGGAGGGGAGGGGAGAGCACAGAGGCTTAGCTCTAGAGCTAGAAGGTCCTTGAGAAGGTCTGTAATCCATACTACTCATTTTACAGATGAAGAAACGGAGGTCCAAAAGTTAAGTGACTTTCTCTGGGTCTCACAGCTGGGAGGTAAAAGAACTCAAATTTTCATTTTCTTTTTTGGAAGGCAGAGGGCAGGGCAATCAGGGTTAAGTGACTTGCCCAAGATCACATGGCTAGTGAGTGTCAAGTGACTGAGGCTGGATTTGAACTCAGGTCCTCCTTACTCCAGGGCTGGTGCTCTATCTACTGTGCCACCTAGCCACCCCAAGAACTCAGATCTGAGCTTGGGTCATTCTCCTTTCAAACCCAGCACTCAACAATGCAATGAGCCAAAAATAAAACTGGGAAGAAGGAAACAAAGAAGAGGGGAGAGACAAGAGGACAAGGAAGTAAAGGGTGAGTGGCAGGAAGTAGAAATAATGATAAAGGGTGCTACTAGTGCTGTAGCAGTGCTAAAGCACCTTCCTTATGCCAGACACTGTGTTCAGTGCTTTTTATTTCATTTTAAAAATATTTTAATTTTTCCCAATTACATATAAAAGTAATTTTTAGCCTTCACATTTTTCAATTTTGAGTTCTAAATTCTCTCCCACTCTCCCTCCTTCCCCTCCTCATTAAGAAGACAAGCAATTTGATAAAGGTTATATATATGTGTGTGTGTGTGTCTATATATATTATAGACACACACATATATATGCTTATACAATTATTATCTCATTGGATCCTCACAACAACCCGAGGTGCCATTATTATCCCCACTTTACAGATGGGAAAATTGAAGCAAATAGAGGTTAAGTGACTTGCCCAGGGTCACACAACAACCAAGTGTCTGAGGTGGAATTTGAATCCAAGTCTTCCTGACTTCAGGTTTTATCCACTGCACCACCTAACTGCCCCAGAAGAGGGGAAAAAATGAAGGAAGAGAGAAAAGAGGAGGAAAGTTTGGGAGAAAGCAAACACTAGAGGGAAAGAGATGATCTCTTATTTGCCACATCTGATAGCTTTTTCTCAGCCTTCATCCCTCTCAACCTCTTTGCAGTATCCAGCACTGTTGATAACTCTCTCCTCTATGGGTTTTTGGGTCACTGCTCTCTCTTGGTGTTCTTCCCATCTGCCTGACTACTCGTAGGTCTCTCTTCTACTCTTTTTGTTTTTGGAGGGGAGAAGGCAAGTAACTGGGGTTAAAGGACTTGTCCAAGGTCACACAGCTAGTGTCAAGTGTCTGAGGCCAGATTTGAACTCAGGTCCTACCGACTGAGTCATTTCCTTCTCCATTTCATTTTACAGATGAGGAAACTGACGCAAACAGAGTGAAGTGACTTGTCCAGGGTCACACAGCTAGTAAGTGTCTGAGACCAAATTTGAACTCAGGTCTTCCTGCCCTAAATGACTTTGAGAGAGCAGAGAGTGAGCAAGCTATAGATATAAATATGTATACACATGTATGTCCATATACATATAGGTATATATCTATATCTCCAATTTATAGTCTCTTTCCTGAGCCCCAGCTCATTGAATCACCAAGTAGGCATCTCAAACTCAGTACATCCCCAAACTGAATATATTATCTTTCCCCCAAAACCCTTTCCCATTCTGAATTTCCATCATTCTTTAGAAGACATCACCATCCTTCTAGTCACCCAGTTTCACAGCCTTGGAGTTAACCATGACTCCTCACTCCTCCAAATCCCACATATGTAGAAAGTTGCCAAATCCTGTCATTTTCACATTTCTTGCTCTGGTTCCTTTTCTACTTGCATGGCCACTAATCTAAGTCAGAGTGTTCTCACCTCTTACCTAGACTACTTCAATAGCCCAATTGGTCTCTCCCCTCTCCAATCCATCCAACACACAGCTGCCAAAGTCATTTCCCTAAACTGCAAGTCTGACCATGTCACTCTCCTACTCAGTAAGATACGATAGCTCCCTATTCCCTCTAGGATCAAATATCAGCACCTCAGTTCAGCTTTTAAACCCTTTACAACCTGACACCAAACTATCTCTTCAACCTTATTGTACTTTCTGAACTCCATGGTCTTTCTTGCTGTACTTAACACCAGAGACTAGCTCCCATGTGTCTGTTTTTGTACTGGCTGTGTCCCTATACTAGAAATACACTCTTATCTTGGCTCCTCTTAGAATCTCATTTCCTCCCAAACTTTGCTTAAGTGACACTTTCTACATGAAACTTTCCCCAATTCCTCCAACTGCTTTTGCCCTTCCCAACAAGCCTGGTCTCTATCTATTTCATATCTATCTCTGTATGAATCTCCCCAACAGAATGTGGGTTCCTTTCGGGCAGGGGCTGTTTCATTTTTGTCTTTATATTGCCAGGGTTTAGCACGGTGCCTGGCACACTGTAGGTACATAAATACTTATTTATTAATTAATTATTTGGTGGAATGAGGTGGAAGGATGAAAGGAAAAGAGAAAGGTGGGGGGGGGGCAGGGAGAGAAAAGAGATAGATGAGGTAGGAAAAAAAAGATGGAAGGGGAATAGGGAAGACAAGCCAAGGGAGGAGATGGAATAGGTAAAAAGGGAAGAAAGAAAGAAAGAAAGAAAGAAAGAAAGGAAGGAAGGAAGGAAGAAAAAGAAGGGAGGGAGGGGGAGAAGGAAGGATGGAAGGGAGGGAGGGAAGGAGGGAGGAAAGAAGGAAGGATGGGAGGGAAGAAGAGAGGAAAGAAGGAAGGATGGGAGGGAGGGAGGAAGAAAAGAAGGAAGGAAGGAAGAAAGGAAGGAAGGAAGGGAGGAAGAGAAGGAAGGAAGAGAAGCAAGGAAGAGAAAGAAGGAAGGAAGGGAGGGAAGAAGGGAGAGAAGGAGGGAGGAAGGGAGGAAGAGAAGGGAACAAGGCAAAAAAAGAATAAAGGAAAAGGTGTTAGGGAGAAGACTTCAGGAAGGAAAGAAAGAGTAGAAAGGTCTGGACCAATAAAGGAGTTGGAAAGATAAAGATGCTCGAGAGATAAAATAGAGGCTGCTGGGAGAAACAGAGGGAGGACCACTTCTGGGCAAAGGGCACGTCCAAAAGCCTGCTGGACAAATATTATTTCCCCTGTTCTTTCTTTTCACCCTGGCTTCCTCTCAACCTTCCGCCTGACATGCCTTCTTCCATCCTCTTTTCCAATGTCTAGGCACGTGGTAGGGCAGGGAAAGAGGAGGAGGTATTTTGTATGCGTGTGTGTATGTGTGTATGTGTGTGTGTGTGTGTGTGTGTGTGTGTGTGAAAGGGAGGGAAGGAGAAAAGAGGAGAAGAGAAGGAAGAAGAAGAGAGGAGGGGGAAGAGGAGGCGGAGGTGGTGGTAGTGGCAGTACAGCCTTTAAGGTGGTAGCAGTCAACCCAAGTATCCAGGGTCAGCCTAGATGTCTCCCCCACCCACCCAGTACATCACGGTGAGGACCAGGGCCTTGAAGAAACCAGGCATCTGACGAAATAAAACTAGGTCATGGCTGAAAAGAAGTCAAATGAATTGAACAAACACTTATGAAGTTCTTCCTGTGTGCAGAGGGCTATACTAGGCACTGGGGCACAGCATTTGAATAAGGCATAGGAACTTCTCTCATGGAGATGCAAGGCTTCTGCATACACCTAGCTTTCCTAGTCCTTCCAGAACAGAAGTTCTTATCCTGGTTTTTAAATATTCTGATAACTATAATATAATTGGTGTCCTTTGTAATCCTGTGTCTTGTATTTCATACCTTTGAAAATACGATTCTGAGAAGGGGTCCATAGGAGTCAGCAGACACTGCCCAAGGGGGCCGTCACACGAAAAATGTCAAGAACCTCTGCTTTAGAAAGTGGCGAATTTGTATGGATGTATTTGCTGCAAAAAATCCTGGGGGACTCTGAACAGAGAGAGGGATGTGATGGGGGAACATTGAAACAGAGAGAGGCCCAGGGGAGGTGCAGAGCCCAGGCAGGTGGATGAGGCTTCTTCCTCAGCTCAGCCTGCCCCTTTTACCCTACAGACACCCACATAGCCTAATGCATAATCTCCCTCTTAAAACTGGGAAGTGAGCCTCAGCCTGAGGACAGTGAAAGAATTGTGTCCTCAGCTCCTGGGCCCTCCCTCCAAACTCTCCTCCTGAAAGGCTAATGTGGCAGCCTCATACCTGTCAGTCCTTCTCTGCCATATTACACAGGCAATCACTGCTGCTCTCTGAGAACCACCAATGCCTTACCTCCACCCCATCTTAAACAAACTAATAGATCTTCCAGTTTCACCTGATAGCTCTTCATTCGGGCTACTGTAGGTCACTCTCTATGGCTCATGGGAATTTCCAGGAAAGAAAGGGAGCATATTACATCATCCCTTCCTCTACTTCACTTGCTCAAAGGGGTCAAAATCCTTTATTACCAACAACCCAGGAGCTCAAGAGAACTAGAGAGGTAAGTAAAAAGGGTCGGATTAAAATGCAGAGATTGAGATTGAGAAACAGAGATAACCTGTCAATCAATAATCTTAGAGAATAGCTGAGATAAAGAAAGTCAAAGATACTTAAGAGATTGGAACAGGAAGCAGAGAGAGGTGTTGACCTCAGAGATAGTAGACTGAGTGATTGAGATACATGAAGAGAAAGCAAAGTATAGGGAGTAGGGTGGGCGAAGAGAG
>CM053581.1:384236030-384380969 GCA_028627135.1 Pseudochirops cupreus | reverse complement strand
ACACACACACACACACACACACACACACACACACACACACACACACACACACACACACACACACACACACACACACACACACACACACACACACACACACAATGCTGCTTCTGGGCTCCCAATCTCTGATGGCTGGCCCTCTGCTGCCCTCTATGAGCCCTGCATGCTTCTGGAGAAAAGAAAATGCAAGATCCTGAAACTAGGCCTACTGCAAGATTCCCACTCTCCCCTAGAACAGGAAGGAGACAAGGCTTTGCCTTTATCCTTCCCCAAGGAAGGGCATCATGGGATAGTCAGGTCTATACTGTGAACTCCACAAAGGGCAGGGAGAGAGGCGAGGAGGGCACGCTCATTTGCATTTAAGTTAGCATAGGATCTGCCTGCATGCCTCTGGTTTTTTTCCTCAGTGTGCTATCCCTCACTCTAGCCCCAGTTTTCACCTTTCAAGGGTTATGATGGAGAAGATACCACTATGGAGGCAGCCTGGTATAGAGGGGAAAGCGCTGGATCCACCTCCAGAAGATTTGGGCCTGAGGCTCAGTTTTACTGTTGGTAAGCTTGGACTAGTCTTTTTTTTTCTTCCGTAAAATGAAGGGGTTGGGTTCAATTCTGTCCTCTTTACTGATCCTTCTCCATGCTCTCTGAATAAAAAGAAGAAAGAATGAGGGGTGAGATGCTTAGAGGAATCAGAGGAGACAGAGCAGGAGGGGCAAAAGATGAATAAACCAATGTGGCCATCTTCATGGAGCCACTCTCATCAGGGGCATAGAATAACCTTGGAACACACTTCTAAGTCATGGGGAGAAAAGAAAAAGACAGACAAAAAGAGAGAGAACAGGAGAAAGGAGGGAAGAAAATGCACAGAGAGGCATTGAGGCAGAGACCAAAAGTCAGGGAGAGAGAGGGCCCAAGAAACAGTGGCAGAGAAAGGGAAGCAGAGAAACAGAGGGTGGGCCAAGATAAACAGCCAGAGGCAGAGAGACAGAGGTAGGGACAGTGAGGGAGAGAGGGAGGAGCAGGGGACAGAGAGACTATGGGCACAGGCATGAAGAAACCGACAAGAAGATTCTGAGAGGTAAGGCAGAAAGACGGGGGAAAAGTGGGAGGGAAAGGGAGGGGAGAGACAGAGGGAGACAGAGAGAGAAAGAGATAGAGATAGACAAAGATAGAGAGCGAGTGTGTGCGTGTGTGCACATGTGCGTGTGTGTGCATGTGTCTGTCTGTCTGTCTGTGTGTGCGCAGCCCAGCAGCCCGGCCGGGCGGGGCCGAGCCGAGCCTGAGCCCCACGCCAGCCCACGCTGCCGCCGGGACCCGCCAAGGACGCCGGAATGGCAGCGCAGGCAGCAAAGAGGGGGAGGAGAGGAGGCGGCGGAAGCAGGCCGGCCGAGCCGGGCCCAGCCGAGCCGAGGGCTGGGAGCGGGCCCATAAAAGCCTCACCAGCGAGCAAGCGAGCTGGGAAATTGCCGCCAGAATCGCTGAGCTCCGCAAAACGCCGCCCGCCAGCCCGCCCCGCCGCCCGCGCCCAATTTCCACTCTCATCGCGGCGCGGGCTGGTTATGCATTTAAATGTTATTTAATTGGGCTGCGGAGGAGCTGGGGGCCAGAGCGGCGGCCCCGCCGCCCGAGCTGCTTACCTCCGAAAATCTGTTCTTGCTACTCACAAATTGCGAGATTCCCGGCCTCCCCCCGCCTTCTCCCCCGATCTGCACCTGGCTCGGGACCCTCCTAAGAGGGGACCCCCAGCACAGGGCCACCGAGAAGGGCTGTGCTCCCCCAAAGACAATGGAAGCACTAGGCTGGAATCAGGCCTGCGGTGGGTATGGACACACACACACACACACACACACACACACACTCTCTCTCTCTCTCTCTCTCTCTCTCTCTCTCTCTCTCTCTCTGCCTCCAACTGCACATCTTCCTAGGAGGCAAATATGATCAATTCGGGGCAAAAAAAAATCCAGGGATCAGACTTGGACCTGCTAAAAAGATGCCCCCGGGGGACAGCAAAAGGCAAAATATGAATGAACGATGGAATGAATGAATGAATGAATGCACAGAGACAGCATGACACACGAAGTCTAGCTTCCACAATCCAAGAGACCTCACTGTAGAATCACAAATGCCCCCCAAAGCTGCACCAGTGGATGAAATCCATTCCACCTCCTCTCTGGACCATCTCTTCTTTGTGGTCCCCTTACTCCCACAAGTCACTTCCAAGACCAAGAGTAAGAGAATTTACAAAATATCCTGAGATACTCTTCTGGTTTCACCTTCAAGAATCTGGGTTCCCCAAAAGGCTAGAAAAGATTGCCTCCTAGCCATCATCTCCACCTTCCATGAAGATTTAGTATCACCGGAGCTAAGGGCCTAGTTCTCCCTGGTGAGACATCATGGAGGAGTAGAAAGAATGGTCTTGAGAATAAGGAAGAAGTGAGTTCAGATTCATGTCTCTGACACTTCCCTAGCTGTGTGACCCTGGGCAGGTCACTTCACTTGTCTGGCCCTGAATTTTATCTCCTGTAAAACATGGTTAAAACCTGAAGGAGCAGGTTCTCAGGGGTGTTGTGAGGCTTAGCAGAGAAAATGTATGCAAAGAGATTGAAACTTTAAAACCCATATAAATTTGGGTTATGGTGATCTGGGCAAGCCACTTAATCTCCCTGAGTAGCTGTACAGTAAGTAGAGTAGGGGTCTCAGAGGGCCCTTTCAGCTCTAGACCCATGAGCTGAAAACTGGAAAACCAGAAACAGGCCACAAAACTATAGCCGGAAGGACTGAGGACAGACAGAAAGGACTTCTTAAAGGCACAGAATTAGGGCTCCTATTGCAAGGGCTCTCTGGAAAGCTCAGACTACCCCCCTTCCCCCCCCCCCCCAGAGCAGCAGGGTCCTCTCTGTGTGTTGAAGGAGAGGGGCTGTCCTGTTGCATATAAGGCAGACAGAATGACCTCTAGAGGAATCTCTCCCCCTCAGACATCCCCCAACCAGGTGAAAGGAAATTGCTGGACTCGAATGATCAGGATCAAGCTGCTTCAATTAATGAAAATGGAAATTGGTAGGAGAGTTGGCAGAGGCTCTGGGGTGAGGAATGGGGCTGTTCTGGGCTCCCTGCCACTCCAGCTGCCAAGGCTGACGTGGAGACAGGGGACTGATGTCAGAAACTGAGGATGCTTGAGATGGGAATGGAAACACATGGAAGGGCAAGGGGATGGAGGGGAGTGATCCCATCCAAACCCCCCCCCCCCCCACACACACACAACATGCCAGTCTCTGGGAATGAGGGAGAGAAGGGACAGGAGGAGATATAAGGGAAAGGAGAAATTGTTTATCTCCAAATCAGACCTGATTCCCTCTGGATACAGTTGCCCTTCCCCCAGGCCAGATTGACAGGGTCAGGAAAGTGGTCTCGAAGTCTCTGGGAGATGCCCCTTAATTAAGCAATTTCCCCTTAAGCCACTTAGCCCCATGTTTTCTAACCCCCAAACTGGGAAGTCACTTCACATATCTACTCTCAGCCTTTCCTACTACAGATGGAGCTTTTTCAGGGCCTCAGGTGGGGATAGAAAACAGCTGGCTTCCATCCTCTTTAAACAGTACCCTTAGAGACAAAGATCGTTATTCAGTCCCTACCACTGCCTTCACCCCACTCCCTACCTTCAGCCTTCTCAGCTTCAGCTGTGTCTCAGGCTAGGTTTCCAAACTGTCAACAGTTTTTTTGATCTAACATTGGACACTCTTGGTCTGACCCCACCCTGACCACAGTCTCCTTTTCAAAGCCCCAGAAGTTAAAAGGACACCATTCAATATAGTAAAGGCGTGCCTAAGCCACCTCCTATCTTCCAGAGGTCAGTCACCTCTCTTCTCTAGAGGCTACACACCTCTTTTGTCCTAAGAAAGGGAGAGCCTTAAGACCAAGAGTTAGGTTTCTGGAGTCCAGTGATTCCCCAGCCACCTTCTGGGCTAGATTTTGCCGGCCTTCTCCACTCTGGACAGCTGCCTCTCTACTGTTTTTCCCCTCTCCCAGATCTCCACCTGCCTGCTTAGAGTTCAAGAACAACAAATACACTTTGAAAGACACTGTGACAGTGGGGGAAAGGGAGAGGACTCAGGCCAAGAAAAGAGACTAGAACGGGAAATCCAGGGCTATGCCTCGTCTTCCTGGAAACAAACCTGCTTCCCCAAGGGTAAAAATGAGGAAGGATTTCCCTATGAATAAGTTAGAAAGGGCCTCAGAAACCATCTGTCCTTGGATAGAATTGTGATGACTTGGATGCCTAGTTCTAAAAGAAATCCAAGAAATGCATCTCATCCAGCCCTGATTCCCTGAGAGCTGTAGAAATGAAGTAACTTACCCAAGGTCACACCTAGTATGACCCAGCAGCACTCAAAAGTCCACAGCTGTGGCTACTGCACCACACTGCCTTGGCCTCACCTCTCAGGGCCAGGGAGGGGTGTCCCATTCCCATTAACCCTTCAACCCAAGCGGTGAATCACGACCACTGCTCAAAGGTAACAACCCCTTGGGAGTGGAGGGAGAATCAACGTTCACGTTAATGGAGGGTGGCATTGACAATCCAAAACTCACTTTAGAATTCAACCTGGAGGGTTATTTTTATAGCAGCTTCAAACTCTTCATTTTGTTTGATTCAAGGGGCTTATCATAATGGGTTTAATTCACTTAAGCTGAGATAGCCCTTGAACATGCTCATAGGAGAGGGCAAGGAGAAGTCAGGGGAGGATTCTACTCTACTGGGTACATGATCCAAAGCTGGAAAATTAAGAGATGACTGTATTGAATCCTACAGTGAAGGAGAGGCCTAGAACACCAGATCAGTTTTCCTGCCATGCTGGACCAGAATGAGCTCACTGCATTAAGAAGCCCTCTCTCCAAAGCATGGAGCAAAGGGCTGCCCTTGGCTGGCTGAATTAGCTGGAGAACTCAGATATGTTATCCATTGTAAGGCTCATCCCTGCCAAGGCATCAAGGAGACCCCACCCTCAGGGGTGTCAGGGGCCTGAAGAAAACAGGAACTCCTGTATCTGTGCCTGGTTGGGGGTTCTACCCTGTCCTGTCTAAAGATGTTAAGGAGAGGGAACACCAGAAATATCAGAAACCTCTCAATATGCCTCGTGATGTTTGGGGCCAATGTGGGTTTGGGTTTATAAACAAGCTTAGGACCCACATGGGATACCCCCAGGGAAGTGATGGTAGGAACTGCTTTAAGGGAGAAAAGCCTGGAATCTGTAACCCCCAGGTGTAAAGCCCTTATGCTAAACCCAGGGAGGAGGCAAGAAGGCCATCCCACCCCCAACAGAGCTTCTCATTAACCATTTTATTCACTCAACACTCCCTTCCTTGCCCATTCCCCTCCTTCTCCCCTCCTATGTCTTTGGCATGCTCTGCTACTTCTGGTGGCATTATATGACTTCTCAAATGGTTGTGTGTCTATCTCCAACCCACCCCTCTGATAACTGTGTATCCGTTTGTTTTTCCAGAAAATGTCTTTGTTGGCATTCGAAGACTTTCATGGTCCGGTCCCTAGCTACTTTTAAAAATCTGTCGTTGGGGGTATACAATGGGATTGCTGTTTTGGGGTGGTGGGTAGGGGAAAGACAGGGAGAAAATTTGTAACTCAAAATCTCATGGAAATGAATGATATAAACTAAAAATAAACAAAAGTTTAAAAATGCAAAAAAAAAAATCTGTCATTGATGGGATGGCTAGATGGCACAGTGAATAGAGCACTGGCCCTACAGTCAGGAGGACCTGAGTTCAAATCTGACCTCAGACACTTAACACTTACTAGCCGTGTGACCTTGGGCAAGTCACTTAACCTCAATTGCCCTGCCCTCACCTCTCCAAAAAGCAAAAAACCCCAAAAAACAAAAACAAAATCTATCATTGCCCACCAGCCCACTTCCCCCCAAGGAGAAATCTTCTCTTATAAGAACTATGCATAGTCAAGACCCCAGCCAAAAAAAATCCAAGATATTGGCCACATCTGAGGATGTCCATCTCGGTCTATACTTCTAGTCCATCAGCTCTACTGAGAAGGGAAAGCTAGGGAGCCACTCTTTAATCACCCACCATTCCCCTGGGACTCCCACTTTACATTCCCATGAATGAGGCTACTTTTTTAGATTCTGAAACTGAGCTTAATAGACATTAACAAGTACAAACATTTCAATATAAGAAAGATTGTATATGGAACTATGAACTTGGGTAGTGTTCTGTAGGGTTTGTGGGAGGTTTTTTGGTTGGGTTTGCGGTTGTTTTTTTTTTTAATAATTCAAACAACATGGTAGTTCCAACATTACCCTGCCCTCATGTACCCTTCAGGACTCCTACTCTCTTTTCCTACTTTCAATTCTTTGACCACTGATGCATGCAGGATACTTTTGTAAGCCTTCAATTTCTGAATTCACTTCAGTCCAATTAGTCTGCTGAACTTTCCAAGCTCAGTATGCCACATCGGAGCCCCCAAGCCTGGAGGGCACTTCACCTCAGCTTTTTAAGGGGCTCATGCCCTAGTTTCTGTCAAAGCTGATTGTGCCCACATAGAGCTCATCAAATGAGGTAAATCACTTTATCTTTAGCTATTATCATTATCTGGCTCCTACCCAGATGCCAGGACCCTCCTCGCCCCCAAACTACTCAAGTGTCTATTTTGGATTTGCTTAAATTTCCTTGGTTATCACTTGCCCCAAGAGAGTGGAAGCTGGGGATGGGCTGTCTCCTTGGTCTTCACAACCCAGTAGTTAGCACAATGCCTGGCACGTTGTAGGTTCTCCATAAATGCTCTTTGAATGAATTTCTATAAGCATTCAAGTGCCTGTGTATGAGTTATTATGCCAGGTTCTAGGGATAGACCAGGTAAGAGCCAAAGGTTCCCGTCTGTCATTTGTGTGACTTTGGCAAGTTCTTTTATCTCTCTTGGCCTCAGTCTCCCCATCTGCAAAATACTTTATTTTGGGTTGGATATGATTGTCTCTAAGGTCCCTCCTAACTCTAAACTAATGATCCAAGGAACTATTACTATGGCTCCTGAAGATAGTCCTGAGAGCAATGGGTGGAAATTGAAAAAAAAGAAAGAAAGAAAAGTGAGACTTGATGTAAGGAAAAACTGTTTAATGATGAGGGCTATCCCAAAGTGGGATTGGCTACCTGGAGGAATGGTTCCTCCTTCCCCTCCTCCTCCCCTCCCCCCTCTTCCTCCTCCTCCTCCCCCTCCTCCTCCCCTTCCCCCTCCTCTTCCTCCTCCTCTTGCCCCTCCTCCTCCCCCTCTTCCCCCTCTTCCTCTTCTTTCTCTCCTTCTTCTTCTTCCACAGGCTGGATAACCTCACTTGTTGGGACTATTGTAGGGAGGATTCTCTTTCAGGTATGGGTTGGACCAGGGTCCCTTTTGACCCTGAAATACTGTGCATTCACTCAGTTTCTCAATTCACAATGAGTGAATTGGATGAGATGCTCTGAAATCCCTCTCAGCTCTGTTTGGAGCATAGATTGTACTTGTCATCCTTCCTTGACCCCCTCCACCCATTCAAATTCTGATCAATTTACTGACCTTTACTACCTGATCTTTTTTTTCAATGTGTTCATGACAATAAATTGTGACTTATAGACGCGGAGACATAGAGTCGTGTGGGGAGAGAAAAACACTGGCCTGGGAGTGAGAAGACAGGTTCTGGTCCCATCTCTGCCAGCTAATTAGCTGTGTGAAGTAGGCAAGTAACTTCTCTAGAACTTGGGTCCTTCTAATTACACCCTCCCATATGATTCCTCTCTCTCTGAACATAGACTCAGAACTGTGGGGCTGGGAAGAACCCTTAGTCCCAAATATTCATTTTGCAAATGAGGAAGTTGAATCCTAGAGAAGTCAAGTGATTTGCCCAAGGTCACATAGCTAGTTGGTAGCAGGGCATGGGCTAGACCCCTGATCTCCCAGTTTCTGGGCTGGCTGTCCTAGAATCCTGATCTCCCTTTTCCTGGGTTAGTGGTTCTTTCACCTGGGCCCATTGTACATTTGGCCTTTCTTAACTCAGGGATGGGTTCCTTGAGGATGGGCGATGTGACTTATTCATCCCTGGATCTTCTATGCTAAACAGAACCATATTCCATGTAGCAGGTACTCAATAATGACCCATTTACTGGACCCTCTTCTTCTCCGGTACCCACTTTGTATAGGGCTCTGAATATGGAGGAGCTCACATCTCTCATTCATACAACTGACAGCAGATAGGATCAAAGAGGGAATAGGAAACCCAAGTGTAGATGGGGGCAGGGAGTAGGGGTGGGGAGCTTGTGTGGGGCAGGCACTAGTAACCCTACTATCTTTCAAAGTTGAAGGAAGTCAGTCCCAGAAGAAGGAAGCTCAGACTTAGTCTGTTCTGGCATACACACACACACACACACACACACACAGAGGCACGCACGCATGCACACACACACACACACACCTCATAGCAACTATAAGAATTACCCAGGGCCCAGCTTGTTTTCCCAGACCTCACTGGAGGGGACCCCAACTGGCTACTTGGAAGAGCTGAGAATCAAGTTAACAGGAGACACTTGGCTGGAATCCATCCATCACCCGTTCCCGACAGTGCCCCGGAGTGCCAGACAAACAACTGGACAGGCACTTAACAGGGACATTACAGCTTCAGGAAGGTGATTAAGCAGAGAGCTATTTACACCCTCCCTCCCATACCTCAAGCACACTGAAATCATTTGGCTGAGGCAAATGAGAAAGGATGCAGCTAAAGGGCTTAGGGATCAATGCATCCAACAGGCAGATCACAGGTTAGCAGTGCTTTTCTAGAGGTCATCAGGTTCATTCCCCCACCCTTGGGAAGGGTGGCTTTTTTACTGTAACCACAAAGTATGAATAAGAAGGTACTACCTACTCTAAATGATCTTCAGAAATAAGGAGAAATGCATTCCCCCACTGGTAGTATATTTCAATATCTCCCACCTTAAAGGATCAGGAAATACACCCCAACTCTAGCTTTGATCCCTCTTTTTGCAATGATGCTCATCTCTCAAAGCCAAGTACTGAAAAGGGCTGAACCCAAAGGAGAATATTTGAGCATTCAGTTCTCTAGGGAGAGGCTTGGCTTTCAGTTGGGACTTTTCCCTGAGAGCAGTAAGTTTATCCTCTGAAGGTGCCAACATCACTTGCTCAAATTGCTCTCAGCCAGACTAGGCCCCCAGAGAGGACAAGACAATAGGGTGGAGAGGGAGGCCACCTGGGGAAGTGTCTATTTCCTGGCAATTCCATGTAAAGTATGGGTACCACACCAAAGAATTCAAAGGGAGAGGGGAGGCAGTGAGGCTCCAAAGAGGGAGTGAGTCTAATGTTATGATTGCAACAGCAAGGAAAAAGGAGTTCGGCGTGTGAAAGTCAACATTCTCCAGTTCCCCAGGAAAGATCTTGTCAGGAAATTATATATACAAGTAGCACTTTGGTACACATGTGTCCAGTCCAGCAGGATAAGACATGAGCCAAACAGCACTATATTCTTCCCCACCCCCAGCAACGGGCACAATTTGGATGCTTACCTCAACTGTGAACAGAGGCTGAATCAGCCTGGCTCCTTCAGTCATTCTGTAGCCACAGCCTCCCAGTTCAGTTGGGTTGTGGGCTTTGGGGTAAAGGCTGTAACTACCTGCTCCCCAGGCACCTTGCCTGCCAGTGTACCCTGTAGACTAGGTGCCACTCCACCAAACCCTATGCCAGCTGAACACTCAGTAGCTGTACTTCATGTCCCAAACTCTTAGGAGCTGCTTCTGCTGCTTGACTGGGACGCCAGCAGATGTGAGATTTCAACTACTGAGGGCCAAGAAGTGACCAGGGCATAGTTGGTGGACAGGGAAGGGTAAGGGAAGGTCCCAGCTTGCCCACAAAAAGCTGAGAATTCCCAAGGCAGACAGCACTCACCTCCAGCTGGAGGCATTCCAGTCTTGGGACCCCACATTTTAGGTGCACCTGGGTGGAGCTCACACTGTCCCCCCAGTGCCCAGATAAGTGCCAGACCACATAGACCTCTCTAAAGGGCACCTGTCGGAAGGAAATAGAGAATGAGGAAATGAGAATGCCAGGGATAGACAGAATGCCTAGGTTTCAGTGTACCTGCTTCTTTCCATTTTATCCACATACCAAGGATTCAATCTCCAATCTCAGACTTCTGTTCATACAGCTGGAGACTTGGGGAACAGGGTGCCTAGGTCCTAAGCTGGTACCTCACTCCCAACTCCCGTTGAGGATTAGGGCCCCAAGACACTTCCCACCAACTTTTAGCATCACAACGGGGCACAAGGAGTGCAAATCTGTAAGAGTTTCAAGGCCCTCAGCCTTCCTGAAGGCACTGAGGATACACAGTTGAATAAAAGAATGATGGAATGATGGGCAGATACAGCCAGGATTTGGGGTGGGGAGAAGGGTGTAAAGGATGGTGGGTGAGAAACAGGGTAGAGTTGGTCATCACTCTGAGCCTCCTCCTAGTCCTCAAAACTCTGGCCATCGTACCCATCTAATAATCATGCGTCACCTCGCTGGGCTCAATCAAAACAACTGAGCCTCCTACCCTTCCCCCTGACCCCCTACCAGCACACACCCCGCCCAGTGATCCCTGCCCATTCACTCATCCCAGGAGCTGCCTGAAGCCTAGCTAGCCTGAGATCCTCATTCCAGCACCTACCAATATGGTTCTGAACCTGGGGCCTGCGAACTTGCGTTTTTCAAAAAATATTTTTGTAATCATATTTCACTTATGTCAATCCAGTCAGATCAGTGCCTATAATTGGTTTCCTCTGTGATCCTATGTGCTTTTTTTAAAATGCATTTGAAAACATAATTTTGAGAAAGGCTTCATAGGTTTCACCAGATCGTGGCCAAATGGGGTCCAAGACACATGAAAAAGGTTAAGAATGCCTGGTTTAATTCAAACAAACAACCCAGCAATGTAAACATCTATGTCCTTTTCCTCTCCTTTCCACCTAAGAACCCAATTTTCCTCATCAACAGCACCACTCTTCCCTTACTGGGGTCTTCTTTCTCTTTTTGAAAAGAATTGGGGGTGAATGGCCCCCAGGTGGGGCAGAGACAAAAAGTCTTCCCTCTTCCTCTCTTCTCTTTTCTAGACCCAGCCTGGATGGGAGTGGGAGAGAAATCAAAAGACAGGGGTGGGGTTCGAAGGGCTAGGCAGTGGCGGAAGGAAGGGCTCCCGGAGGCAATTAGTGGACATCGCTGAGGGGAAATGGAACCATCGTTAATGGGCTTGGCTAACGACCGGCAGTGAAGGGAAGAGTGTCTAAGCAACCACAGGAGCCAGCAAGGGGTAGGGGAGTTGAGGGACCCCACGGCTACACACATGTTCACATGCCCCACCCCATGTGTTCATCTCTATGCGCACGCGCGCACACACACACACACACACACACACACACACACACACACACACACACACTTTTCCCAAACAACCTCAGGATCCTGATAAAAAAAGGCCTTACCTTCCACTCCCTCCCACCCAGATTCCTCACCCTAGTCTGGGCCATCCTGACCACTTGGCCCATGTTCAAACTCAAGAAGAGCACAGCTTTGGGGCCTTGATGGTATCTAGTGACAGCCCAATCTGGCTCTGAATTCTGCCTCATCCTTCTCTCCCAGAGGGTTTGTCCTGGGCCAGGCTGGAAGGGGAGGGGGGAAGCTTTCAGGAGTAGCAGATTCTTTGGAGGGCTCAGTGAGAGGCTTGATGTCATCTGGGGAGAGAGAAAGGTCCCCAAATCACTCCTGAGACATAGCTAGGGGGCAAAGCCCAAATGGCAGCATTCTTCTGCTTACTCTTCCTAATGGTGCTGTTAGATGGGGGAATGGAATGGGTACAGTCCTCCCATCTAACTTACCACCATTATCCCTAGCCAAGATCTCTCCTCCTCAGCTGCCTTTCATTTCAACATTCCATAAGAAGACTCTAGAACTTCCCTGGGCCTCTCCATCTTAGCAGGAAGTCTTTTCTCATGTTAATTTCTAAGTTACCTTGCTGCAACAGAAAAGATCTCTTTCTGGCAGTTCTGGTGGAAATTGGAGGAGGTAGAATCTTCCCACTTCACCCCTAGCCAAATCCTCTTTTCAGCTGACTCTCCTTTCATTCTGAATTCTAGGAAATGTATGTATGCATCCTAGAAACTATAATGGGAAAGAGCTCAGGTGGAGGAGAACCTGAGTCCAGTCCCACCCCTTGTAACCTCCCCTACCTCTCTGGGCCCCATGCCTTGGCATTTAGAATTTCTCTTAGCTTCTTGCTTTAAGGCAATGACATACAGTGGCAATCATGCTGGACCTGAGAATCTGGGAGATCTAGGTTCAAATTACAGCTTTGCCATTACCAGCTGTGTGACTTTGGACAAGTCACTTCACCAATCTGACAATTCTCAGTTTCCTCATCTGTAAAATGGAGACACTCCTGACCCAACTCACAGGGATGTTTTGAATAAAATACTGTGTAAGCTATTATTTTTTCATAATCTTTCCATGTCCACAGTAAGCTCCCTAGGGGCAGAGACTATCCTCTATATCTTTGTATCTCTGTGCAGTACCTAGCATGGAGTGTGTGCTCAACAAATAATTGTTTTGGATTTGCCCAGATCTTCCATCCCTTTCTCTGCTCAGTTCTGTCCTCTTCCTTCCTTAACCTATTCAGTATTTCTTTCTGCTCAAAACCTTTTTTCTAATTCAGTCTATCCTGACTGTCCTTCCCTGTGTTGTGTGTCCCCACAGCAGGCACACATTCAGTTTGTATTCTATCCCAGACGCTCATTTCTCTGTCTCTGTCTGAGGACTGGGTGTGTGGTCCGAGAGTTTCCCAAGGGCAAAGATCGGGCACTCCTCTTCCTCTTTCTGCAGCTCTCTTTGTTGCCCACGGGAGGCTGATGCTTAGGACTGATTGACAGAGGGCCCAGCCTGATCTATCTCACTCAGCTGCTGTCTTGTTCTCAGTCTCTAGCTGGGATCAGCAGGGGAAAGAGGGGGAAGAGAGAAGGGGGAAGGAAATCACAGCCCAGACATAAGACAATCCCATCCCCTGGCTAGTTTCAGAGGGAAAGTTTAAGTGATCTAGCCAGGTGGTTCTTCCCACACCAGATGGACAACTGCATGCTGAGAAGGGGTTGGGGGTGGCACTCAGATATCCTAGGGGGACCTGCCTCTCTTATCCCCTGCCCAGCTTCAGGATTATGGGATTGGTCATCCTGACTCTATGATTTTCAATGATGCCTGAGCACAACTGGGACTTTCCCTCAGTCACCAGAATGGAAACATGGGGTAAGAAGGTAACAGTGGAGGGTACAGAGGGATAAGGGCCATTATTTTTAATGATGCTGCTCTCCGCCATGAAGCCTGATGTCAAGAGCTGGAGGCTGGTGCTAAGTGAGAAGAGCAGAACCAGGAAAGACTTGTGCACAATCATAGACATATCATATGTGTGATGACCAGCCTTGATGAACTGGACTCTTCTCAGCAACGCACAGTTATAAGACAACTCTGCAAGTCTCAGGATGGAAGGAGAAATCTACATTCAGAGAAAGATCTAGAAAGACCAGAGTTTAAATGGAGACTGAAGCAAATTACATGCTATCATTCTTTGCCATGTTTGGTTTTCTTTCTTTTTTCCATTGTTCACTCCATTGGGTACAACCCTTCTATACAGCCAGACTAATGTCCAGTGAGAAAGTACTTGCAGATCGTACACATGATTGCTTGCCACCATGGGAGGGGGGGGAGAGAGGGGAGAAAATTTGAAACTTAAGGGATTGTAGAACTTAATCTCGTAAACTAAAAAGTCAAAAAATGAAAAAACAACAACAACTTGTAGGAGAATAAAAAAACAGTTGGAGGCTGGGAGTCAAGTGGTCTGGATTCTACATGTTTAGGCAAGTCACAGCCTGGCTATGCGGAGGATAAACCTAGTCAATAGATATGAAAGCATCTGGAAGTAAAAATTGATACATAAATACGAAAGAAGGATTTTATTCCATTCATTCCAGCTAATCTCTCCCTCCAGTCCAGAGTTGGAAGCAGGGAAGCCCATCCCATCTTTCTTTCTCTTTTCCCCTCCTGGCTGTACAATGAACCTCCACCTCTCCCTCTGCCACAGGATGCCCAGCATTAGATCCCCTTCCCTCCCTCCCCAGTGGTGGCAGGCTGCTTCTGGGGGGCATCTTAGCCCTCTGCCTCAGAAGCTGAGCTCTCCTACACATTTTGTCTTTCGAAGTTACAATGTGAGCTCCTTGTGAACAAGAACTGCTTGCTTTTTCTATCTATATTACCAGGGCTTAGCGCAGCACTTGACACAATGTAAATGTGCTTTTTCAGTCATTCATTCCACAGGAAAGACTGCCCTCCCTTGCAGGAGGGTTAAGTGCAGTGTAAGAGGCATGTAGATAGAGGAACGCCCTCCCAAGTTTCTGTGGTAATTAGGATCTCGTGCCAAAGAATACGAATGGACTCAGAGCCAGCACACTGATGTCTACCATATATCTGAAAGGGGTAACAGTAGCTGGAATGTATATATGGTTTTACACTCTACAGTGACTTACCTCCTAACGCCCCTGGGAGGTAGGGAATCCAGGTACTGCTGCCCCCATTTTACAGATGAGGAAACCTCAGCCCAGAGCAGTCATATTGAAGTGACTTACCTCCACTGACAGTAAGTAGCAAAACAGGGACCCAAGCCCAAAACAGGGACCCTGACTTCAAGCGTAAGTGCTCCCTCCTTCCACTGTACAACACTTCCTCTGCAGGGATGGTAGAGAGGCAACCTGGGACCAGGGAGAGGAAGGAAGCAGAGGTAGTTGTTGCTGTTGTTCACTCATATCTGACTCTTTGTGACCCCATTTGATATTGGAGTGGTTTGCCATTCCCTTCTCCAGTCCAATTTACAGATAAGGAAACTGAGGCAAACTGGATTAAGTGACTTGTCCAGGGTCACACAACTAGTAAGTGTCTGAGACTGGATTTGAACTCAGGAAGAGAAGTCTTCCTGACTCTAGGCCTAATGCTCTATCCCTAACCATCAAAATCTGTGGCCCAAAGGGAGCTGTGGAGGTCCCCTTGACCATACCCCTCCCTCCCTACTCTTGAGCTGCACTGAAAGCATCCCAGACCAAATCACCAAGCTACAAAGTGAGATCTTGCTATTTCTGCTTCCCTAACATCTTTCCTTTATGTTGCCTTGTGTCTGCTTACACAGCTATCACTCCAGGTCAGGACATCGTCACCTCTCGCCTGGATTATTACTTCAGCCTCCTAAATGGTCTCTTTGACCGAAGTCTCTCCCTAATCTGATCCATCCTCCACAAAGATAGTAAAGTCACTTTCCTAAAGTCTATGGATCAACATTCTACCCCACTCCCTCCCTGTTCAATAAACTCCAGTGGCTCCCTATCACCTTCAGGATCAAATATTACCTCATTTGTTGGTACTTAGAGCTCTTGGCTACCTGGCCTCATCTTTCCAATCTTATGACAGATCACTCCCCTCCATACACTCCAGTGGGGCCAAACAGGCCGTCTTGGTGTTCCTCATGTGATATTCCATTCCTTTGTACTAGCTATTCTATGCCTGAAATGCAGCCCCTCCTCAACTTTACTTCTTGATAGACAATTTCCTTCTGAACTCAGTCTAAACTTCTTGGATATCCCCTAGACATCTTCAATTCAACAAAATCCAAAACTGAACTCAGTGTCTTTACAAGAGAGGGGCTTACCTTCCTCAACTCCTAGCTTCCCTTTTACTGTGGAGGGTACCACCTTCTACCATTCACCCAGGCTTCTTCGAATCCATGCTCTCCTCTCTTCTCTTCTCTTCTCTTCTCTTCCTCCCTCCTTCTCTCTGTCTCTATCTCTCTCTCTGTCTCTCTCTCTCCCCCCTCCCCCCCCAATATGCTGCCAAATCCTATTGATTTGACCTTGGTAACCTCATCACTTCATGCTTCAACTACTACAATAGCCTTCTGATTGGTTTCCCTACCCTAAGACTCTTCCCACTCAAGTTCATCCTTCATTCAAACTGCCAAAGTGATCATCTTAAAGTTCAGGTCTAATCATGTCACCACCCACTTCCTCCCCTCAAGCTCAATAACCTCCAGTGCCTCCCTATCACCTCCAGGATCAATTATAAAACCTTCTGCTTGGCTTTCAAAGCTCTTCATAGTTTCCCCTTACATTTTAAAACCAGCCCTTTGATCCAGTGAAATTGGTTTTGCTGTTCCTTAAATAAGAATTCTCATTGCCTCCCTACCATGCCAGGAATGCTCTTCCCCTTCATCTCGGACTCCCAGCTTCCTTCAAGTCCTGTCCTATACAGGAAGCCTTTCCCAATCCTCCTGAATGCCCATGTCTTCCCTCTATTGATTGTCTCCAATTTTTCCCTTACGTAGCTTGTTTGTACATAGTTGTTTGCATGATGTCTTCCCTATTAGACTGTGAACTCCTTGAGAGCAGGGACTGGCTGTTGGCTTTATTTGTATCCCAAAGTTTAGCATGGTGCCTGGCACATTTTGTTGCTGTTGTTCAGTCATTTCAGTCTTGTGCAACACTTCCTGACCCCATTTGGGGTTTTCTTGGCAAAGATACTGGAGTGGTTTGCTATTTCCTTCTCTAGCTCATTTGACAGATGAGGAAACTGAGGCAAACAGGGTTAAGTGACTTGCCTAGGTTCACACAGCTAGTAAGTGTTAAGTGTCTGACAGCTAGTGTCTGAAGCTGGATTTGAACTCATAAGGAGGAGTCTTCTTGATTCCAGACCTGGTGGTCTATCTACTGTGCCACTTGGCAGTCCTTTTTTTTTTTTTTTTGCTTTTTGGATTGGGGAAGGGAGGGCAATTGGGATTAAGTGACTTGCCCAAGGTCACAGGGCTAGTAAGTGTTAAGTGTCTGAGGCTGGATTTGAATTCAGGTCCTCCTGACTCCAGGGCCAGTGCTCTCTTCCCTATGCCACCTAGCCGCCCTGACAGTCCTTTCTCAATAGAAATAGGAACATGGCATCTGGGATGGGCAAGAGGAGAAGAGAAATAACGAGTTTGGACATGTTGAGTTTGAGATGTCTCCAGGTCAACCAGTTGAAAATAAAAGAAAGTTAGTAATTCTGATTGAAACACAACACACACACACACACACACACACACACACTTATATACCACTGCCTTTAGGTATCTTGACAGTAGGGGCTATTTTATTTTCATCTTTGGATTTCCAGGGCTACCACACAATAAATGTTTAATAAATGAATTTTGATTGAAAACTGATTCTTGCCACCTGACTCTTGGTGGGCTTATGTCTTAAGCATCCAGTGATGTTGGCATCTATCTTCCTTAAAGTCTGAACTCAAAATTATCCTGGGTCATTCCCCAGCCCTGCCCAATGAAAAGTCTCTTCCAAGTCTGTGGGTTTGCAAAGTGCTATTTCCTTTGTGTAAATGTGGATGCTAGAACTCAGAGAGATCATACAGGCCTTAAATCCAAATAGGAGCCCAGATCTCTCCTAGCCCCAAGTCCAGCTTTCTTCCTCTATATCAGCCTGACTCCTTATAGCCTAACTCCTATGACTGCTGCTGTGATTTCCATCTAGTGCTTGGACCTGTCCTGGGTCTCTGTGCAGACTACAGAAGACCCAGGCGTTCAAGATCCTATATCTCGTCCTTCCCAAGAGCTTCCCCCAGTCTGCACCTGCCTCTTGCCTAAGGCCAGGGGCTCACTGTTGCCTGTGCCTTTCCCCTCCACCATCGCCCGCAGCAGCCAAGCTGTCTGCCCCTTACCTGGGCCTGCTGCCCCCTGCCAGCGTGGGCTGCTTCCGGATCCTCAGGCAGAGGACAATGGGTAATGTAGTCTGTTCCAGGGATGCTGGTGGGGAGGGCAGAAGAGGAGGCCCCTGCAGCCTCAGCCCTTCCGCCGGAAACACTTGGTCAAGCTCTGCGCAACGTCGGTCACCCTCAGCCCAAGAGGATGTTGGGAGTTGTAGTTTACCTGTTTCTTCACCAGATTCCATCACTCATGTTGATTCATAAAACTGCACCCTCCTAGACAAGGCAGGAAACACTTTCCTACTAACCCTCACTCACCCTGGGAGGCTACAGAATCCAGGTGTCCGTGCATGTAAGATCCTCTGATTTTCCCCCTCTTAAGGGATCTCTGCCACTGCCTCTGAGTGCCTCCTAAACCCACAGCAGGTCACCCACCTCAGCCCTGTCTTTAATTCTTTTTGTATACTTCTCCCCAACCTGAATTCTCCCACTCTATGGGCTCTTCACTTTCACTCCTTGCAAAGGCTTTGCCAAAAATCTCCTCTTCCAGGAAGGCTTCTCTGATTAACCCTCAGACTTTGGTTCCATCAAAACTGGAATGGACCTTAAGAGTCATCTTCGGGGTCCTGTTGATGTTCCATAAGGGGAAATCAAAACCCAGAGAAAGAGAGTGACTTGCCCAATGTTACTCAGGTAGTAAACAGCAAAATTGAAATTTGAAAGTAGAGTCTCTAACTCCCAATCCAGTTCTCTTTCCAACAAACCACAGCACCTCCCATTCCTTTCTTGTCTCTGCAGTAATCTAGGGTGGATCTAGTTCCCCCATTAGACTGGGAGCTCCCTGCAGGCAAGAATACTGTCTTTTCCTTCCTGCCACAGTGCTCTATCTGTGGACATGAGAAAAAGCTCTCTGGGAAGGTAGTAAATAGAATAATGCAGAAAACGAGAAAGTTGTACAGAAGAGAGGACATTGCTTTGCCATGCACACACACACACACGTTATATGCACATAAACATTCCTCTACAGCTGCCACACCAACAAGCTCCTATAAGCATAGTGGGTACAAGGGGTGCTTTGAAGACACACAAGCACTGACTCTTTGACACCAGGAGTGAGAAGCTGGCCCCCGCTCCATCTAGCGTACAGAAACTGAATCAATTACCCACCTCCTGCAGTCCCTTATTTCCTGAGCAGTAATTTACACCAGACTCTCCCACACACAAACATTTCCATGTCTCTGTTTCTCTTTCTCTCTGGGTGTAATAATATCTCTTTACAGCTTTCTTGATCTCTAGATGTGTCTCTGTCTCATTCCAACTACCCAGTCCAACAAGCATTTAGTACCTTCAATGTACAAGATACTGTGCTGGGCACTGAGGAGTATAGAGACATGACAAAAAACAAACAAATGAAAAAAAAACAGTCCCTGCCTTTGAGAAACATTCTACTGCCCTAACAACTCTCCCAATTAAAGGTAATTTTGTACTTGGACTTTAGATTGAAGATAGAAGCATTTTGGCCATGAAGATAGCTTAAGATTTATCTGGATATAGGTTTGTATGTTTCTTTCTCTTTATCCGTTTCTGTGGGTATAAATGATGTGAAATAATCTTTGTGAAGCACTTAGCATGGAGCTTGGAACATAGAAGGTATTTAATAAATGCTCGAGCCTTTCTCTCTCTTCTCCCCACCTTACCATGTGTGTCTATCTGTCTCTATGTTTCGATCTCTATGCATTTCTCTTTCTTTTATCACATCTATTTGTCTCTGTCTGGCCTTCTGTTCGGGAGTGACCTAAGTACAGCCATCTTCAGCTTGGAGAGCAGATGTTTTGGCTAGATCTTAAACATATCACAGCCCAGGCAGGGTGAACCTGCCAAGCAGGAGACACAAGAGCCAGGTATTCTCAGTTCCTATCTCGTGTCTCTCAGGCTGCCCTCTTTTTGTATTTGTATGTCTGTCTCTTGGTGCAGTGAATAGAGCACCAGCCCTGGAGTCAGGAGGACCTGAGTTAAAATCTGGCCTCAAACACTTAATGTTTACTAGCCGTGTGACCTTGGGCAAGTCACTTAACCCCAATCGCAAATTCCAAAAAGCAAAAAAAAGAATATCTATTTCTTTATGTGTCTGTCATATCGTATTATCATACACAAAATTACATCATATGGTACCCTGCATCACACAAGCTCCATCTTGCTGTAGAGTCTTATATGCAACCCTGCTCAGTCCCTGGCTGTCTTGGCAAGCACTAGGTCTTTAGAAGTAGTGAAAAGAGCCTGGGACTATGAAAAGTCAGGAGCCCTGGGTTTTGTCCCATCTCAGTCACCAACTTGCTATCTAACCATTGCTCTGTGTCTGAAACAAAGTAGGTGACTCCCAAGGTTGCCCTTAGCTCTGTCTATGCTTCTTCTTTGAGGCAGAGTTAAGTGACTTACCCAGGGTCACACAGCTAGTAAGGGTCTTAGGCTGGAGTTGAACTCAGGTCCTCCTGACTCCAGGGCCAGTGCTCTATTCACTGTGCCACCTGCTCGCCCCTTCTGTCTATACTTCTAAGATTGTTTAAAATAGGGTCTTTCACTCTTGACGGAAAATGCTAACCACATCCAGAAAAAGAACTATGGAGTCTTAATGCAGATAAAGCATATAATTTTCACTATTTTTTGTGGCTCTTCCCTTTTGTTTCTTCTTTCACAACATGATTAATGTAGAAATATTGTTTATATGATTGCACATTATAAGATATATCAAATTGTTTGTCATCTTGTGACGAGGGCATGGGAGGGATAGAGGCAGAAAAAATTTGAAACTCAAGATTTTATAAAAAATGAATGTTGAAAATTCTCTTTACATGAAATTGGAAATAATAAAATACTGTTTTTAAAAAATAGGGTCTTGGGGCAGGTAGGTGGCACAGTGAATAGAGAGTACTGGCCCTGGAGTCAGGAGGACCTGAGTTCAAAAACTGCCTCAGACACTTAACACTCACTAACTGTGTGACCTTGGGCAGGTCACTTAACTCCAATTGCCCTGTCTTCCCCCCTCCAAAAAGCAAAAATAAAAATAAATAGGGTCTTTCAGCCAGAAGTAGTGGTAAATGTTTAACTACCAGGTTTCCCCCCCAAAAAAATTTTAAGTACCACAATTTTAAATTTAATCTGCATTAGTAAAATTTTCTCCATCACTTCCTTAGGTCTAGATAATCAACAGAATAATAAATCAAGCCCTGATTTGTATTATTTGCTGATTTGCAAGGTGTAAATACTCACCCAGAAAATTTAACATTTGGCTCTTGAGCAGGTTTGAGCTGGCTCCAGCACACCTCTGCTTCCAGCCCATGATCCTTTCACCTTCTCTATTGCCTCTCACAGAAGGTAGAGCCACATAGTAGCAGCCCTAATGAGGGACAGATGAACTGAAATCTCTCCAACCTCCCAAATCCAGCTTCCTAGATTGGGATTATGGGAATGGGACTGAAATCCTTGAGCTGGATGAGGGAGGAGATAAGTAAATTAATGCCACCTGTAAACAGCATCTCTCTTCCCTCTACTCCCCCTTCTAAAGAAGAGATGGTTGGTAAAGGAGATGGGAAGGCAGTGTCAATCCCCCTCCCTCCCTGTTCCTCAGTGGTTTGGTGAGAACCTTTCCTACATTCTTACATTCTCTCTGTTTCTCTTTCTCTCTCTTTCTCTCTCTCTCTGTCTCTCTCTCTCTCTGTCTCTCTGTCTCTGTCTCTCTGTCTCTCTGTCTCTGTCTCTGTCTCTGTCTCTGTCTCACTCTCTCCTAAGCACACTCCCTAGGCACTGTTAGTGGAAAAGTATCTGGTCTGGGAAATGCTCAGAGATCTCTAGAGGCAGCCAGGGGAGACAGTGGGTGGAGTGGAGACAAGAAAGGCATGAGGCAGACATTTGCAGAGAAGAGAAGCAAAGACAGGCAGAGACAGAATAGACAGAGACATTCAGAGTCCCCTGTCCACTCCTAGTCCCTTCCAAAGACCCAAGGACTGGGTTTCCCTTGTCCTGCTGCTGAGGTCTCTTTGGGGGCTGCTACTGATTTATGAGCGGAGTCTGGTGGGGGAGGAGCCAGGAGAGGATGAGACCCAGACCTCAAGCAGTCTGGGGAGTCATGTCACCGAGGACCGAGCCACCCGCTGCAGACACAAGCCAGCCTCCTCTGGACCTGGGATGGGGCTAGGAGAGGGTTAACTCTAGCCGGCTTTTCACCATCTAGCACAGCTGCAGGACTGCGTTGTGCTACGGGCGCCATCTATCGGCCATAAGAGGCATTGTTGATGCTTCCCATTTTTGTCCGGGATTCTGAAGTCATCCTGTCTCTCCCTCAGCCTCCTGTCTCATGACCTATTCAGGTATTTTTGGAGTGGACTGGAGGAGGAAATCGAATAACAGATGAAGCAGAAGGAACGTGACCAGATTGACAAGAGGGGACCTCTGACTGTCATCCCATTTGACAATGGTCTAGACGGTAATGTGACTTAGTGGAGAGAAAACGCTTGATCTGGAGACTGAGGATCTGGTGTCAGATCCTGAAATTGCTACTCATTCCCTGTGTGACATTAGGAAGCTTCCTCAACCTCTCTGGGCCTCAGTTCCTTGTCACTTCTCCCTTCAAGCTCTAGATTCTACAAAAATTCCAGCCTAGACCATACAAGGTGGAGGGTGGAACATAGCCATACATCAGGAGGGTGAAACAAAGCCATTGCATCTCCTTTCCTGGAAACCTCCAAAGGCAAATCTGCCAGGGGGACCAGGTTAGGCAGCCTGGAGACAGGGTTATAATCCCTCCAGATCCTTTTAGAAAAGCAATTCTTTGAGATCCCTGAAGCTGGAGAGACTAAGGGAATCAAGGGAGAAATTTGAAGAGGAGGGGGAGGTTGGTAAAGAAACATTCTTCAGGGAAAAGAAAGATCATCCTTGAAAGCAAGGCGTTGAGATCCTGGTAAAAGGAGAGAAGGGCTCTTTGCCCTTTGTGGGGTGATCATGGGACCCTCTAGCCAGGGGGTACACATCCAGCCAGGGCCTGGGGATTCAGAAGCACCAGGTTTGGTGGGAAGCTTGAGCTCAGAGACTTTGTGTTATAGTTCCATTCCAATGGTCTGAACACTGCATTTCTGTCCTTTTCTCTCATCATATCAGATGGAATGACCCCCAACTCCACATCTCTCTCAAGGGTCTTCTTTGCTGGGCACTGTCAACCTGTTTTTCCCAATAAATTCTTCTTTTCTCTTTTCTCTCCTACCCCCTTTTATCTCTTTTTCATCCCAATCTCTCTTCTCTTTTTTCTTCTTGATTTTCTATAATTTCTACCTTTCTTCCCTCTTTTCCTCCCTTTTTCTCTTCTCTTTCACCAGTCTCTCTCCTTTTCCTCTCCTCACTTCTTTGCTGACTTCCCTTACTTACTTCCCTTTCTTCTTTCTCCTTTCCCCTCTCTCCTCTTTTTTCTTTTTCTCTTCATTTCTCTATTCTACTTTTCTTTCCCCCTTTCTATTTTCTCTTCATCCCTCCCTCTCTTCTTTTCTTCTTTACGTCCTATACCTCCTTTCTCTTTATCTCCTTTTTCTCTTTCCCCCTTTCTGAATAATATAAAGAATCAGTATTCTTTGTTTCACATATCATAATGAAGTGTCCTTATACCCCAGAGGAGAAGACAGTGGCACAAACCCAAAAGAGATTAATTTTTAAATGAGCAGAGAGACCCAAGCCTCTTGACCACCCCCACCCTGACCCCCATCCCACCCCTACCAGTCCAAACCCTGGGTGCCTTAGAACTTGGCATGGGGTAAGATAAGAAAGTGCTCAAAGCCCCCTACCTCTGGGGTACCCCCTCTACAAGTCCTGGACACCTGGATCACTGGGAGAAGAGCAGGCTGGACTGGCTGATTTGCATCGTTTAGTTTGGAAGCAATTATTGGAGGAGCTGTCAGCTCAGCAGAGCACTCTCCCCGATAATCGGATTCTGCCAGAGCCCCAGGCTTGGGGGGGCAAGTAATTTGGCTTGATGCAGTAGTGGGAGATGTCGGGGCTGGGCTGCTCGACAATCTGTCTGAGCGCTGTTATAGTTGTTCAGAGCAATTATCCTGAGGGGACCACACAGATATCAAAGTGAGAGCTGAGGATGGCCATCTCTACCAACTACAGCAGGATGGATGGAAGGTAGACATCTGGGCAAAATTCATAGAGCATCTTCAGGCTGGAAAGACTGGGAGAGGCTGCAAGAGAAGCCAACCTATCCCAAAGTAAGGAGGGGCAAAGTGGCCATGAACCAATTAAATAGGAAGGGGACCTAGGAATTTTGGCTTCTAGGTCTTCATTTGTCCAGTGTCCCCCAGGGCTACAAGAGTTATACCATAGCAACTATACTATGAGCCAAGTACAAATTGGCCTTTCCTTACCCTCAAAACAGAAGACCTTATGAGACAAAGAATACAAAGACAGAAAAAGATATTCTCCCCAAACTTATATACATGCTTCTGTTTCCTGTCTTCTGCCCCTTGGGGTTTGCTTGGGAAAGAAACTGAAGGCTCTGTATCTAAATTCATAAATCAGACAACTGTTTCTTAGTCACTTTCTCCCTATGTTTCTCTCTCCCTGTCTCTCTGACCTCCTAATCACCAGATCCAATGGCTTTTTTTTCAATTCTCATTCTACTTGAACCCTCTACTGCATTTGAAATTTTAGACCACCCCCTTCATGGGACTCAATTCTCCTTGGGATTCAGTAATACAACATTCTCATGTCTTTGCTTTTCTCTCGTAGGACTGTCAAAAGGGACCTTTGAGATTGATTGCTCCATCCCCATCCCCATTTTGAGGCCCAGAAGGGACATGACTTGGCCAAAGTCACAGAGGTAGCAGATAGAAGGCACTTCAGGAGCTCTTCTTCCCCTTAATGTCTGTGGCCTTTTTCTCTCTTTACTCTCTCAGCTATCTTAAACCTTCCTATAATTTACTCTGTGTGAATGACGCTCAAATCTCTGCCTAGCTCTGACCTCTCCCCTGAGCTCCTGACCATTTTCAACTACTCACTAGGCATTTCCAATTGAGTATTACTCCATTTAAAATTTAATGTGTTTTACACTGAATTCATCTTCTTCTTCCCCTCCCCCTAACAACAACCCCCCGAAAAAAAAAACCCAAACCAATCCCTGAACCTTTTCTGAATTCCCTGTTTCTATCAATGGCGTCACCATCCTTCCTTTCATCTAGACTCAAAACCTCAAAGTCTTCTCTAAGGCCTCTCTTTTTTACCTCCTATATCCAATCAGTTGTTAGAGGATGTCAATTCTTTCTCCGAATCATCTCCCCAATCAGCCCCTCTTTTCCTTCCACATTGCCACCAGTCTAAGCCCAGGCCTTTATTATCAGTACCCTGGATTACTATCTCAAGCTATTTCCCTGAGGTCCAGGGAACTGAAAGTCACAGCAAGTTAGTGGCAGGGCTAGGACCAATAATCCATATCTCCAGCTTCCAAATTCAGTCTTCTTTTCATTCCACCACATTGCCTCTAACTGATCTCACTGCTTCCAGGATTCTCTACCAGCCTCCAGTCTGTTCAACCTACTAATGCCTGTTAACTCACCATTAGTTCTGAATATATCCTTCCACAAAATCTTCAAAGATTCCTAATTGTTTGTGAAAGGAAATCTAGACCTAACATTTAAGGTCCTCTATGGTCTTTGAGTATTAGACTAAGAGCCAGAGAGAACTGGGTTCAAATACCAGCTCTGACACTTACAACCTGTGTGACTTTGACCATACCAACCTCTCTGAAACTCAGATTCCTCTCCTGTAAAGTGAGGGGGCTGGATTAGGTGACCCCTAAAGCAGCCTTCTGCCTCTACCTCCTATGATCCCTTTCCATGTTTATTTCTACCATTCTCCTTGTAAGTCCTAAGCTCTAGTTAAAACTAGAGTACTTACCCTTCCCAATTATGCCCCTGTGTTTTTCATATCTTTCCTTTGGCCCAGAATGCCTTCCTCAAATTCCCACATCTCTACCTGTTGAACTATACATTCTTCAAAGTTTTGGCTCAAATCAATCAACAAGCATTTATTTAACTCTTGCTTTGTGCCAGGTAATGAGTTGCAGGATATGAACACTCAAAAAACATTGCCTGCCTTTAAGGGACATTCCATCAAATGCTATCTTCTCTATGAAGTTTTTATTGGTCTCTATCTGTAAGTGATCTCTTTTCTCTGAAGGCCCGTAGCATTTCTTACAGCCGACATGATAATATTAATTATGGCTTTGCTTACAGCATATTCATTATACTTATTATAAACATCTTTTTGTTTCTGGACCTGTGATCTTATCAGTGTGTTACCTCCCCTGACAGATTGATTGTAAGTTCCTCAAAATAGGTATCTGATGTCTTCCACTTCTTTCTCTCTCCTTCGGTACCCAGCACAGTGTCCTGCACACAGTAGGTGAGTAGGAAATGTTAAATACAGCTCTAAAGATATGATCTTATGAAGAGCTTTCTCTTTCATTCCATCCCTTTCTTTATTTCTCTCTGTTCACTGCTGTGTCCTTATATCTGACCTCTCTGAGGTAAACACAAATTCAAGAAGCTAAGCCCAGAATCCTGATCTCAGCTCCCATCTACTTGGAAGAGATGAAAGGGGACAATCCAGGCAGATACTCTTATATCACCTCATATCTACATCCTGGAGATGATCACATCCTCTAGGGAAGCTTGGATTTCCTAGCTCCCACACCTGACTAATTCCTCCTTACCCTAGGCCACTGATTTTTTTTTTTTTTTTGCTGTTCTCATCCACTCAAAAGAATTTGTTTATTCATAAGGAAGAAAGCAGAGCTCGGACTAAATGACTTCAAAGGCCCCATCCAGCTATGTCATGTAAGGTGAAGTGTGGAGCCAGGGGAGAAATGGTCCTTCACTTAGCCCTTAAAGGGAGAACCAGAGCTCAGGACTCAGAAACACCTTGGGCTTGTTTGCATTTTACTTACATGATACTTGCACGTGATCTATCTCCTGCTCCGTACTCAGAAATCATCCCAGCCCATTCCTCTCCCCTCAGTGTCTCCTCAGCCCCCCAAGCGCTCCTGTCCATAGCGTGTACACCCTGTCTCTCGCTGATGTGTCCCTCCCAGCCTGTGACCTTCTCCTCGGTGCCCCTAATCCTAACCCTCCATGCCTCTCCTCTGGGCTCTCCCCTAGATTCTCAGTCCCATCAGCCCATCCTGCCGAAATGGCCAGCTCTGGTTCCTCCAGATTCCACCCTGAACCATGAGAAGAGGGTGTCCCCACCCGTTCTCTTCCCGCTCCCCATCACCCCAATCCCTGGGCCGGGTAGGAGCAGCAGACAGCAAGCGCGCCTCTCAGCAAATCCCAGCTCCATTCAGCTACGTGATTAATGGCCCTGCCCTCCCCATGAACCTGCCTTTAATACTGAGGAAGTTATGAAACCGCTATACATCAGCAGCTCCGGTCCCGATACCCCCCTTTTCTTCCCTCCTCCTTCCCCCCCACCCACTCCCGCCCCAATTCCCTCTTCAAAATCTCATTTGGGCTCTGGGCGCCCAGGTCCATCCCTCCCCTGGATACTGGTGGGAGGTGGGGGTGGGGGGGAGCTCTGCGCCCCTGTCCGCTGTCCGTAGTGAGGACCTACAAATCATTTCCCTTCTCTCCTCTCTCCCCTCCCTCCTGCTTCTGCTCCTCCCCGCTCCCCGCTCCCCCCTCCCCCCCACGGCTGCATCTCCGGCCCCATTTAGAATCGCTGACATTTTATCTGCATTACATACATCACTCCATCCCCAGCAGCCATCTCTCATGGATTGCCTGGGGGTGAGAGGTGGGGGGGGAGGAACTAGGCTGGGAAAGATGGTGTTGGGGGAAATGGGACCAGCGGGAGGGACTCATGCTTCGCTCTCAGCATCCAAGGGAACCCAGGTATGGGAGAGATTGGGCAGGGCAGGTAGCAGCAGAGCGGAAACGTCCGTTCTGATTTTCACCCTCTCCCTCACTCAATTCCCTGCTTTACATCTAGAGGGCTTTTCTAGGACTGCACAGACTTGGGGGACATTCCTGTTGTCTAGCCCTCTACCCCAGAGATCATGCTTCCACCAACCCCAACTGATCATAAGAGAAAGAAGGCTTCTCTTCTCAGAGACCCACCAAAAAGATGATCATCCGGCCTCCTTTACTGATCGCTTTTCTTGGGAAGTCCTTCTGAATATCCAACCCTGATCTCTCTGACTGCATTTATACCTATGTTCTTCTTATTTGTCCTTAGGTAAGAGGTGACTGTGTGGTGGGGGTAGGAGACTGGGGAGCAATGGTAGACTCTCCTCTGGGTCCTATCCCCTCCACAGCCACAGACAGTGATCATCCCCTTGAGCCCCCAGGATCTGGTACACCTGAAAGAAAAGCAACCGCTTCTCATCATCTTCAGAAATGAGGAAACTGAAATATGGAGGTAGAAGTCAGGAGGTACCTGTCCAAGGCCAGGAAACAATAACATAGCTAAATCCCAGCTGGCAGCTTTCCTTCCACAGGGGTATAGACAAGGTAGGGAAGAAAAAAAAAAGACACCTAGACAGGGCAAAGGGAGAATGCGGGGTACAGCTGGGATAATAAAGGCAAAGAGGTAGACAGACAAAGAGGTAGACAAAGGAAGCATCTGATATGGGGAGGATAGAAGACGGTGAGTGCACTGGACACAAACTATCCCACAGTGGGCACAGGGGAAGGGCATCCATCTGCCCAGCAGTCTCTCTATCTCTGTCTTTGTCTCTTCTCTCTCTCTCTCTGTTTCTCTCTCTGTTTCTCTCTGTTTCTGTTTCTCTCTCTCTCTCTCTCTCTCTCTCTCTCTCTCCTTCTCTTTCTATCCCTCTGTCTTTTTGTCAGCTTCTTTTTCTCCCCATTCATTCTTCATTCCCTCCCACCCTCCCTCTCCCCTATTAGGAAAATTCAAAGATCCCCTACAGGTTGTGGGGGCAGATGGAGGGACCCCTGGCCCTTCTACTACCTCTCTCTAATCCACCTCATACAAGAGGTTGGATGGAAAGGGGTTGGAAAAGGAAGGCTGGCCTGAGAGAGCAAGATGGGGGCTTGCTCTCCTCCCCTTGATTTCAGACTCAGCCAATGAAGAAAGAGAATCTACTAAGTGGAAAAGGGGGCTTGGGGGGAAGAGGGAAGGAGGACTCTCCTTTCATCCCTAACACACACACACACACACACACACACACACACACACACACACCACAACACTACACCACACCCTGTGGTGCAGCTCCAGACAAAACAGACCCAAGCTATGGACTCAGAAAAAAGAGCATAAAAGACCAATAGTAGTGATTTGCATGGTGTTTGCATCTCATTTGAATGTTCCCCATTTCACCTGGCCCTTTCCCCAGACTCTCCACTCCTCTGTGAGTTTCTAGGCTGGGAATCCCTAGGGAGCGGAGGATGTGTAGGTGTTTGTTAGATTAGTGGGTTGTGGCAATTGTATGTTTTCCTTCCACTCTCATCTCTTTCAATAGAACTCCTCTGCCCTCCGTTCTGACTCTCTGTATAGATGATTGCCAATCTACTTCTCTGGCCTGGATGTGGGCTCTAACAGCCTGCTGGGCAGTTCCAGCTGCTGTATCTCCTAACTCAAAATTCACAGCCCAAATGAAACAGCAGCTTCCTCCCCCCACCCCCACCTTAGTTAATGACTTCAGCATTTTCCCAATCACCTACCATGGATCTTAAGAAATGATCCTTCTCCTCACCCCTCATAGCTCGGCAATCACCAAGTGTTATCAACGCTTGCTTTGAAATGTTTTCCTCTTAAATACCATCATCATCCTTCCTCTCCTTTCCATTCCAACTGCCATCACCTCATCCCCTCACGCCTGCACTATTGCAATAGTCTCCTAGTTGGACTTCCAGGCTCTCTGCCCTTCTATCTCTTCTGCACACTGATGTTAGATTATCTTCTTGAAATATGCCTTTGCACGTATTGCTTCCTGCTTAGGAATTGTGAATGGCTCCCCATTGTTTATGTAATACAGTCCAAACACCTTAGCCTGGCAACCAGGAGGCTCAGTGGATAGAATGCTGGGCCTGGAGTCAGGAAGACTTGAGTTCAAATCTGCCCTCAGACACTTATTAGCTGTGACTTGACCTTGGGCAAAGTAATCTCTGCCTCATTTTCCCCATCAATGAAATGGCTTTAAAAATAGCTCTCCTAGAGTTATTGTGAGGGTCAAATGAGATCATGCTTATAAAACATTGTGAACACCTTAAAGGGCTATATAAGTGCTAGTTATTATTATTATTAAACATTCCATAACTTGATGCCAGCTTACTTTTTACCAGCTTCATCTCCAATTAAACACCTTTCTGAGTGAACCATTTGTTTCTGTCGATCTCTCCACAGAAAGGTCTTGTTTTTTCTTGTCTCTAAACTGTTGCTCAAAATGTTTCCTTGCTTTGGAACATTGTCTTCCTGGCTATCTGCCTCTATAAATCCTACCCATCCTTAAAAATCTAGCCGAATCCCTCTTCCTCCAGGAAGCCATCCCAGACCATCCCAGCCCTCAGTGACCACAGAATTTTAGGAAGATTACCATGGTATCAGATGTGGGGTCCATAGACATGAGTACATGTCTGTATAGCCTTCTCACTGCTTCATTTCATGAAGTGACCCTGGCCAAGTCATTGCATTTCTTTGGGTCCCAGCTTCCTCACCTACAAAATGGAGATGATAATGCTTGCTTTACTCTAGAGCAGTGGTCCTCAACTTGTGGGTTATGTTCAATTTGTAACAATGAAAATACATCCCGAATATCAGATATTTACATTACGATTCATAACAGTAGCAAAATTACAGTTATGAAGTAGGAACAAAAATAATTTTATGGTTGGGGGTCACCACAACATGAGGGACTGTATTAAAGGGTCGAGGCATTACAAAGGTTGAGAACCGCTGCCCTAGAGGGTTCTTGTAAGGACCAAATTTGATGATATATGTGTCAGGGAAGGAGTTCTCCACCCTCTCAATTACTATATCACAGGATAGTGACATACTTGATGAGATTTTAACGTGCTACCAAGATACAATACCCTAATCCCTTTATAAGGTACCAGCACCTCTCTAAGCCCAGAAGGAAAGGACATCATTGGCTGAGCCTCTGCTTTGGGGATGTTACACAGTTCAGTTCTGGATGGTTCTAGAGTGGGAGAGATTTCAAACTGGGAAGGAGATCCACTAGGTAGGGAGGGTGGGGTTGGAGGAGGAAGTGATTTCCCTTCCTAACCTCCTAGATCCCTCCATGACCCTGCTGCCTGTCCTCCAGCTCATAGTTCCTACCTCTCATACCTCCCACCTCCCACTCTGAACTCCCATTCTCACCCTTGGCATCCTGGGCCTCTACCTGACACCACCATGACATTTCCTGGTCGTTTCCAAGTCAATCCACCTCAAGATTAACCATCCCCTGCCAGTCTTATCTTTCTAACTCTAAAAACAGAAAATCATTACTGAAAACAGCCTGTCAATTAGGATTCAAATCACCATTCCACCTAATTTCCAGGTCTCAAACACATTTCCTCGGCAACCACTTCCAGAGATGTATTGTCTTCCTCTATTAAAACGTCAGCTCTCTGAAGGGAAGAACTGTCTTGCTTTGCTAGACGTAGAAGTGAAGAGCGCACGAGCCTTGGACTTGAAGTAAGGAAGACCTGAGTCCTGCCTCAGATGTTGGCTGTGTGACCCTGGGCAAGTCACTCAATCTCTATCTCAGTTTCTTCTTCTTTAAAATGGGCATAATGATATCACCTACCTCACAGGGTTGTTGAAAGAATCAAATGAGTTCACATATTTAAAGATTTTGCAAACTTTAAAGGACTTTATAAATGATAGCTATTTTTATCATTGCTTTTATTTGTCCCCCCAGGGCTTAGCCCAGTGCCTTGAACATATTCTGCATTTGATAAATGCTTTTTCATTCATCCCCGCCCCCTACCTTCATTCCTCTATGACATACACATTGCCCATGTAGCTTTGAGAGGAAACTAATGGAACACTTACTAGGAGACACGTCTTTGATCACAGAGCAGACACACCTTCTCAGGTAGACACAAAGGACCTAACTTCAAAGAGAATGACCCTTGATAGCAGAAATGTCAATCAACTTTGGAGAGCAAAGGACTCAGGTCACCCAGCTAAACAACCAACCCAGCAGATATGCTGCACCCCAAGGGAGAACTCTGTATGAAGAGAAAAAAGACAGCTAGACCCTGCAGCACCAGCTGTTGTGGGTTGCCTTTGTCACTCATGTCACGTGAATGTATCTCACTACCATTGTGCTTTAAATTTCAGCCCTCATATTTCATAGATGCTTGTGTGTATTTGTGGGAGAAGTCTAAAGGGGAATACTTTCTAATTATTGTACTATACTTGCTATACCATTTTATTTTGTGAATCCCTTTGCTAACAGCTAATCTAATCTACTAGCTGATTATTAATGGGCAGCGCATTGGTGGGAACCCAGGAACTACCACAGTAGGAATGACTAGCCACAAGGTTACCCCCTAAAACATAAGAGAGCAGCTATGGTCTAGGGACTCAAATCTACAATGAGAGTGCAAATTAGGGGAATATTCCAGAGGGGATGACATGATATATGTAAAATTCTGCATATGCAAAATTCTTTGGTTATCATAAAGCATTATAGAAATATAATTATTATTAGGATTGGGGGTGATGAAGAGATTAAATTTAACAAATATTTGATAAGAATCTACTTTGTGTGAGCTCAGTACTTGGCTCACAGGCTAATCCTTCCCCTCAACCCTGTTCTTATACTAGCGAATCTCAAACACCCTGACCTCCTAATTCATCAATTTCCTCAATTCTCTTCACCTGTGTTCTACTCAGTCACACACAGGGATGGTCAGTCCGTCAAACAAGCATTTATTGGGTGCCTACTGTGTTCTAGGGTGTGCTAAGCACTGGGGTCACAAAGAAAGGCAAAAACACATTCCTTGTCATAAAGACTTACATTAGGGGAGAGAACATGTAAACAATGATGTACATACAAGATACCTAGAGTGTCAATGGGAAGAAATCTCAGAGGAATGGTCGTCCTCTTGATCTCACCGTTACCCACAGATGTTAAACCTCCACGATCAACAATTCTGAAATTCTTCTTCTGACTCTATCCTCTTCTTACTCCATCATTTGTACGTCTCACTCTTCTTAAACCAATTTCCATCCTCACTGGGACTTCCAATCCTTCACTCCTCAGTGCTCTCCCCACCATCTAGGGTCTGTTTTCTCCCAATCTTAGCAGCAGGATGACACAGTGGATAGTGTGCTAGGTCTAAATTCAGAAAAATATTATTTCGAATCCAGCATCGGATACTTACCAGCTGTGTGCCCCAGGGAAAATCACTTAACTGCTTCCTGCCTCAGTTTCTCCAACTGTCAAATGGAGATGATAGTAGCACCCACCCCTCCAGCATTGTTGTAAGGATTGAACGAGGTTGAGGTCATACCTAAAGCACTTGGGAAGGGAAGAAGCATTTCGATAGCACCTACCAAGTGCCAGACACGGTGCTAAGTGGTTTAAAAACTGTTATCTCATGCCGGCACTTAGGCAATTTTAAAATGTTTGTTCCCTTCCCCGGTCTTGACCCTAAAGTCAATTGGTTCAACTCTATGATGCTCAGTACTCTGGAATTTCTTGTCTTGTTTTCTTGTGGGTTCTATTGCCCTTCATACCTTGCCATCTCCCAACCCTGATTATCCCACTTCTCCCTTTCCTTAGCTTCTACTCTAAATGGTTCCAGAGGAAGTCATACAAGTGATTATCTGATCTGATCTGATCTCAACAGCATCTTTATTGTTTACTGTCCCTGACAGAGTTGCTTTCCTTTTCCCTTCAGCTTCTGTTCCAAACCTAGGAAGCAGCAAATGACCATGGAAAGATAATGGATCTGGAGTCTGAGGGCTTGGGTTCGATTTCCACATCCAGGTACTACTCTCTGTGTGATGTTGGGGAAATTGGTTAATATCTTTGAGTCTCAGTTTCCCCATCTGCAAAAATGAGACAAATGGACTAAGTGGTCTCTAAATCTTCTTTCTAGAAGCCCTCCACACTACTTCTCCCTCTTCAGTAGAGTACCTTGTTCTCCATTTTTTCCTGAGAAAATATGAGGTCACTCTCTTCTTCCCTATCCTACAACTCAAGACTCCCATTCTATTCTTTATTCTAGTTTATGAAGAAAAAGTTTAATAGGGCCAACTCTTCTCCCAGTACTCTTAGTACCCTTGATTCCATTGCCTCCTTTCTCCTCTGGCAGGAGACAGATTGTCTCCACAATTATCCCCCTCTTTCTCTAATCTTTGATCTCTCCAAGTCTACCGATTCCATTCCAGCTGCCTACAAGCATAATCAGCTCTCCCACACAATCTTTAACAACCCTTCTCTTGACCCTCCCATCCCCTCAAGCTATCATCCTATATCTCTCCTTCCTGTCACTGCCAAACTCATAAGGAAAAACTGCCTACAGTCATTGACTCTACTTCTTTTCCTCTCATTCCTCACTCCCTAGTAATCTGGCTTCTGACCTCATCTCTCAACTGAAAGTGTCCTCTCCAAAGTTACTGACAATTCCAACTAATGAAGTTGATGGCCTTTCTTCCATCCTGGTCCTCCTTGAGCTCTACAGCTCATCACATTGCTGACTGCTCTCTTTCTGGATACTCCATCTCTGGGTTTGGGGATATTACTGTCTCCTGGTTTTTCTCCTACCTATGTAATTGTTTCCCTTCCTTCCTTCCTCTCTTCCTTCCCTTCTTCCTTCCTTCCTTCCTTCCCTCCTTCCTTCCTTTCTTAGGTAATCAGAATTAAGTGATTTGCCCAGGGCCACACAGCAACTGAGGTCACATTTGAACTCAGATCCTCCTGACTCCAAGGACGGGTGCCATATCCACTGTGCCACCCAGCTGCCCCTTGTGTGACCTTTTCTTCTGTCTCCTTTGCTGTTTCATTTTATATATCACATCTCTAACTGTGAGTAGAATTCAAGGTTCTGTCCTGGTATTTTACTCTTCTCCCCATCTTCTGTCTTGGTAATAATATCAGCTCCCAGGAGGTCAATTATCATCTTTTCAAATGACTCTTACATCCAGTTTTACCCTTTCTCCTAAACTCCAGTCCCCCATCTCCAACTGCCTAATGGATATTTCAAATTGTGTCCCATGGGCATCTCAAATTCAATTTATTCAAAACATCACATTGCCTTTCCCCTCCTTCAATCCACTGCTTTTTGGCCATTTCCCTATTTCTAATTAGAGCATCAGCAGCCTACCAGTCAAAACAACCAGGTTCAAAATGGAAATCTCTAAATCATCTACTCTTTACTCACACCCGATAGAGGCAAATCATTTGCAAAATTGTGTCATTTCTACTACCACAATGTCTCCTGAATTCCTTCCCTTCTCTTGACTAACACAGCCAGCATCCTACTTCAGGGTCTTGTCACCCTTTGCTCAATAGCTTCTTAATCAGTTTCTCTGCTTCAAGCCTCTCTTCTCCAACTCCATACAACCACTGAAGTGATTTTCCTAAAGCTCATATTGAACCAAGTCACTCAATAAACTTTTGTCTTACCCCTGGACTTCTATGAGTCTGGAGGAGAGAGCAGGGCTGATTACTTTGCAGAGCTCTGCCTCATTCAAATCCAATTCCATTGCAAGTCAAGACATCGCCTTCCTGATGTCATTGGTCCTCTTTGTGGACAAAGGACAACATACTTCAGTTGTTCTCTATCATTGCTAGGATCCAGTGGAGACTCCTGTTTGGCACACAAACTCTTCACAAGCTGGCCCCAACCTACCTTTCTAGCCTTATCACACAATCATCTCTTTCTTGTAGTTTACTGTCCAGTCAAAATGGTTTCCATTATCACTCTTGGTGACATTATCAGCTTTTATGGGTCTATGTATCATCTCTTCAGATGACTCCTGGATATATCCCCAGTCTCTCTCCTGACCTTCAGTCCACGTCACCAACTACAAATTAGACATTTACCACTGGATATTCTATAGGAGGGCAATAGATAGAGTGCTGGGCCTGGAGTCAGGAAGCCTCATCTTTCTGAGTTCAAATCTGACCTCAGACACTTACTAGCTGTGTGACCCTGGATAAGTCACTTAACCCTATTTGCCTAGTTTCCTCATCTGTAAAATGAACTGGAGAAGGATATGGCAAACCATTCTAGTATCTCTGCCAAGACAACCCCAAATAGGGTGTCAGACACAACTGAACAACAATAATCCTACAGGTACCTCAAACTCAGTATGTCCCATGTAAAAGTCCTTATCCTTTCCCCAAAGTCCACCTCTCTTCCTAACTTGCCAAGGGTGCCATCATCTTCCCATTCATTCAGGTTTGATTCCTTTCTCTCTCATCACCTTCTCAGCTGACAAAACTAATCCCTTACATCTCCACAGTTCTCAGATCAGTCTCCTCCTTCCCATTCACATGGTCACCAACCAATTTCAGGTGTCCATTCTCTCTCGCCTGAACTATTCCAATAAACTTCAGTTGGTCTTCCCGACTCAGGTCCATCCTTAACATAGCTGCCAAGCTGATATTCCCAGAGCCCGGGGCCAACCATGCAATTCCCTTGCTCAGAAAGCTCCAATTGCTTCTGAGATAAAAGGTTAACCTTGTTTCGCATTTAAAACCCTTCACACGCTGACTCCAGCTGACTTTCCCAGCTTATCATCTGTTATTTCCCTTAACGGTGGTACAGTAGACAGAGTTGGAGTGAGGAAGACCTGGGGTTGAATCTAGCCTCAAACAATTACTAGCTGTGTGACCCTGGCTTGGGCTTGGAGTAGGAGGCTAGAGGAGGCAGCCTCTCTGCCATTCATTCACCCTTTCTCAGCCTCTGTTTCTTCACATGTGAAACAATGACAATCACAGCAGCTACCCCGGAGAATCATTGTAAAGACCAATTGAAAAGTGAATATAAAATGCTTCACAAACCTTAAAACACTATATCGATGTTTGTTTTTATTATTATCGTTATCATTAATAACTAACACTCTGCGGCTGTGTATTGATTATTGTTGTTCAGTCTTGTCTGACTCTTCATGACCCTACTTGGGGTTTTCTTGGCAGAGATACTAGAGTACTTTGCCATATTCTTCTCCACTTTATTTTACAGATGAGGAAACTGAGGCAAAAGGGGTCAAGTGACTTATCCAGGTTGAACCCAACTGGCCTACTTACTTTTCCTTAAAGGTGGTAGTCCATCTCCGATCACCACGCTTTTGCAAAGACAAATGAATGTGCTCCCTTGTCCCCTGTACCTCTTGGGATTTCTGGGGCTTTTTTAAAGCTCAGCTCAAGTACCACCTCCTACATACGGCATACGGCCTTTCCTGATCACCTTTGTTCTTTGTGACTCCCTGACCCAAGTTTCTTTTTATCATCTATCTATCTGTCTGTCTGTCTGTCATCTTTCTATCATTTAACTGTCTACCTATCTATCTATCTATCTGACCATCTATCCATCCCTCCATCTATCTGTCTGTATGTAGGTATACTTTTTATGTATTTTAACTTATATGTGTAAATGTTGTTTTCCTCATTAGGATGTAAGTTTCCTAGGGGCAGGGATGATTTTTATTGTTGTTGTTTTTAATCTTTGTATTTCAGGTGCCTCCCTCAACGACTTGCCCATAACAGGCACTTAAAAATTTCCATTAGGGATTTGGGGGCAGGTCACTGAGGGGAATGACCCTGGATGGGTATATTGTGGGCATGGGCATCGGAGCCCCGGAAGTGAGCTCTGCTACGGACTCTTTGGCCAGTCTTCAGGTGTGATGCTTTATCCACTGTGTCACATGGCTGCTCCATTACCAGACAATATAATTTGACATAGTAGAAGCAGCCCTAAAGAGCTGAATTCAAATTCTGTCTTGGGCACTTAATCTCCCAGAGTCTCCCTGGCAGCAGGAGGTTTCAATTTAGGAAGAATTTTCTGACAGGGAATGAAATACAGGATGATCAGATATGGAAGCTGTCTTTCTGCATGGGCCACTAGAACAATCTCTATGTATGACTTCACTAATTCTTGGAAGGAAGGGGAAGGATAAGTTGACCTTAATGGGGATGGGAAGCTCTTTCATCCAAAAGATCCTTTTCTGTAAACTAGAAATAATACTTAGACTTCTTACATCATAGGGTTGTTGGGGGATGTGTGTGGAGAGGGCAGGGATGCTTTGGTCTATAAAATGATCAAATGATCTATGATTATTCCTGTCTTTCTGAGCATGGTACAGGTTCCTAACAATGTCTCACAGGCAGTTTCTTCATCTGCAGTATTAGAGTAATAATTCTATAGAGGAACCATAGTGAAGTGGCAAGAGCCCTGTGGGTCTTGGACTTGGGAGACCCCAGTTGAAAACTCTGCTCTGCAAATTTCTAGTCATGTGACCCTAAGTCAGTCGTGTCTTTGGGTCTGTTTCCTCATCTAAAAAATCAGGATGACGATGTTTCACTGCTCACTGCACCAGAACTGTTGTAAAGAAAATGCTTTCTAAACCAGAAGGGTGTACAAATGTTGAAGATAATTATTTTTAGGAGAAGGTCTTTGCCCCCCAAGACTCTGATAGAATTTGGGAGCTTATTCTTGATCGTAGAAATTGGCTGTTTTGCCCTTCCCAGATGCAGAGGCACAGCCGGGATGCCAGGGCTGGGGATTCTGGGAGTGTTTGCCTTCTTCAGAAAGGCAGGGAGTTAAAAAAAAAAAAAAAACGAGTCCTGGCGCCTCCCTGTGGCAATGAGGGGGAATGACATGTTTCTGTCTTATTTGGGCCTTCGCCCTAGAGCTGCCAAAGTAGGGGCAAATGAATTGAAAGTAGCCCCAACCCCAAGAGGGGAACTACACCACGTCCCAAATGTGGGTCCAACATGGGGCAGGAGGAAGGCTAGGAAGGAGGACGATGACGATGAGTGCCTTTATGTAGCACTTTACGCTTTGCAAGGCACTTTACAAATATCTCATTGATCAATGATAATAATAGAGCTTAAATAAGAGCTTTAAGGTTAAAATGAAGGAATGGGGGCGAGGAGAAGAAGAATCTGAGCTCACTTCTTTGACTCCAGAGCCCTGGTCCTGGCCCTCGGGCTCGGTTTCTGGATCTGTAAAATAAAGACATTGGTCCAGGTGCTTTCCATAACCCTTCCCGGCTCTGTTTCCTTTGGCCATAGGATCCAGGAAGGAGGACATTTCTAACAGAACCCCCATTTCTTCTTAGTAAGCTGAACAGAAGGACCTCCCCCTCCCCCCAGCTTAGTCACACAGAAAAACAGGGCAAAGTATGGACTTGCTGTGGGACCTTGGGCAATCAGCTAGTGCCCAGGAGTCCCATTTTCATCATCTATAAAAGTCAATGATGGGAAGTAATTTAGCATCAGACTTGGAATCAGAGTCAAGACTGGGTCTGAGTGTACCACTTGTGTGATCTTGTTCCAGTCACTGGCCTCAGTTTCCCTATCTGTACAATAAGGGTTTGGTCTGGATAGGTCCTTTCCCATCCAGACATTCCATGATTCTAAATGCAAGGCATTGTGCTGGGCTCTGTCGATGGAAAATGATACCTTATCTGACTTTGAGGAGTTTACTGAGGAGGGCCTAGAGTGGAGCAGGAAGAACAGAATGATTCACTCCAATAATCCAAGTGCAAATTTAAAACTGAAGATAATGCCTCACTAGGGTGTAAGGAAGCTGGAACGAGATAAAGTGAACTGGAAAAACAACACCACCTGCTTGTTTGTTGTTGTTGTTGTTTTTTACCAGACCTGTGTTTTTATTACTATAGGGAGTTCCCAGTTGGAAAAAAAAAAAAAACCCAACTCTCTACCAAAGCTTTTGCACAATCCGGAATCTTAAAAGAGTTGCCTGGGGGCACGAGGACACTAAGTGACCTGCCCAGGGTCATGCAGAGGTTGTTCTTAAATCCTGGTCTTTCTGACTTAGATGCTAGCTTGCTATACATTGTGTTCCAAAGACTCTGGGTGTGTGTGTGTGTGTATGTATATATACATATGTGTATACTCTGTGTGTGTGTGTGTATGTGTGTGTGTGTGTATATATATATATGTATATATATATACACACATATATATATATATATATTTTAAACAACAACAAACTCTAGCCCATTGGGTTAGGGGGAGATCAGCTGGCTATGAAGTTTCTGTCTGTCATCTGACTACCACCAAAGACAATTTCTGCTTAGATTATCTCTCATGTCTCATGATTTTGGGATTCCTTCCTCTGCTTGAGTTCAGGGCCAAAGGCTAGAAGTCTTTTGTTGAATGGATGGCTTGCTCTCACTGGTCAATTGCATCAGTGAGGAAGGAGGTTGGATATTTGGGAGAAATATATTTCTGTGTGCGTGCGTGCACATGTATGTATACATGTACATGTACACACATGCATGTATATGTGTGTGTGCTCATGTAAGTATATGTGCACGTGTATGCACATGCATGTATGTGTGTGCATATGTATGTGTGTGCACATGCATAAATGTATACATGTATATACATATAGTACAATATAAGGATTTTAAAACTTTTAAGATGTAGGTAGTGGGGTTAGAGATTAGACTAGGAACAGTTATCTAGTATGTATGTAATCTAAAAGTGTACAAAGCAGTTTACAGATACTAACTCATTTTATCCTCACAACTATCCTAGGAGGTAGGTGCTGCTATTATCTTAAATTTACAGATGAGGAAATTGAGGCAGGCTACATGACTTGCCTAGGGTAACACAGTAAGTATCTGAGGCTGGATCTGAACTCAAGTCTTCCTGACCCTAGTGAGTAAAGAAGAGAAGAACCACCATCCATTAATCATGAGTTTTCAAGGGGAGGGATGGTATTGGGAGGGTCAAAGCTTACCAGGCAGGTTTGCTACCCCAGTGGGATGGGAGCAGGGACCTGGAAGAAGTGGGGAGAACGCTTTTCTGTAAGATGGATGAGAAGGGACTCAATGAAGGTAACGAATAAGGAGGAAGGGCTAGGCTTTGTCACTCTCCCTGGTGAGCACAGACATGGTGCAGTGGAACAAGGCAACAGCGAGGGGGTTGTGATGGGAAGGGGGCACTGATTCAGTGTGAGAGGACCTTTGTTACCCCTGTGACCTTAGATAAGTCACTGCCCTTCTCTGAAACTGTGTTTCCTCATTTGCAAAATAACAGTGTTGGGACAGGTTGTTCCAATGGTCGTGATACTATGACCCCCACAGGGGAGAATCAGGAAGGAAGGGAATAAGCATTTAAGTTCCTACTATGTGCCAGGCCCTTTACAAATATTATTTCATTTGATCCTCCCAAGAGCCCAGGAAGCATGGGCTCTTACTGAAGCTGGGGAAACTGAGGGAGACAGAGGTTAAGACTTGCCCAGGGTCCCTGAGGCTGGATTTGAACAAAGGTCTTGCTGACTTGCAGCCCAGACAGAACTCTATCCACTGCTTCATCTACAATCAGGGAATTGGGGCTGATGCAGAAAGGAGCAGACATGAACAAAATGTGAAAACTTAGAGAGCAGCAGTTCTCAACCTGTGGGTTGCGACCCCTTTGGGGGTTGAACGGCCCTTTCACAGGGGTCACAGGGGTTGCTTAAGACCATGGGAAAACACATATTTCCAATGGTCTTAGGAACCGAGACACCCTCCTCTATCCATCTCCCTGAGGGTCTGCCCACATGCAGATACGCCCACATACTAGTATTAAAGGGTGGCGGCATTAGGAAGGTTGAGAACCACCGCTAGAGAGGGTCGGTTCCATTTTTTCATTTTACAGACAAGAAAACAGATAGAGTGGAGTCAATTCTCAGTCAGTACAGAAATTATGAAGTATCATTGACTTGCTGCTGTTAATCAGATAAAGTTTCCACTTTTTAGAGGCTCCACAACTCTCTCCCACCACTAGAGAATCATCTGGCCCAAAAGAGATACTGACTTTTGCTGATAAAGCTTTCTGATCCCTCCTAGATTCCCAGCCCATCTTAATTCTAGGCCCTTCTTTATCTCTTTCCTATTTATCCTGTGTGTAGCTTGTTTAAACATCTGTGTTTGCTTGTCTCCCCCATTAGATTGTAAGCTCCTTGCAGGCAGGAACTGTCTTTTGCCTCTTTTGGTATCCCTAGAACTGAACACTGTGCTTGGCACTTAATAAATGTTCATTGACTAAACTGACTCCTAGAGTGAACAGTGTATTCACTCTTGTCTATCTTTCTGAAAGGTCTCAGCTGGTTCCTGTGACATTTAAGTCACAGACACAAGCTCACACAGTCCCAGACATGGCACACACAGGCATACATGGATTATAATACACAATTACAAGCCCCCTTAGCCAGCACAGGAAGATCAATGCCCATACCCATTTGTAGGCACATACTTCCACAACAACTTTCATTAACTCTATAGAGTTTTATACACACACACACACACACACACACACACACACACACACACACACTCACACAGAGGACGCTCACCCCTAGCCCCATCTTGGAATGGCCCATCCCAGCCCCAAGGGGACAGACAGGAGGTGGAAGGTAGAAGCACAGGCCTTAAAGCTGGGACAATAGACCGGGTCCAGCATGGGGGGTGATCTAGGCCATCCTTCAGTGTCAGTCTGGCCTGACACAGGAGCCCCTGATCTCTGACCCCTATGTCTGGGTTCATGGGGAATGTAAGAGGGTGAGGACAGAATCGGGAACCCAGAAATGTTGGAGAAAGAACCCAGCACCCTAAGGTGCAATCATGGGGAGGAAGGATCTTGCCAGTCTAGTCAAGGGGAAAAGCAAGGCAAAGAGGAAGTTGGGGGCTGATCTTTTCCTCTGGACCCTTCTTGTCAGGACTGGATATCCTCAGGTGTCAGAAAGTCCTTCCAAATATCCAACCTCCTTCCTCACTGCTGCCACTGACCAGTGAGAACAAGGCGTCCATTCAGTAAAAGACTCTCCCAGTCTTTGGTCCTGAACTTGGTCAGAGGAAGGAAACCCAAGGTATCGATGAGACACGAGAGATAACCTAAGTAGAAGCTGTCTTTGGGGGTAGAATCTGACAACAGACAGAACCCCCATAGCCGACTGATCTCCCTCTAACCGGACAGGCTAGAATTTGTTGTTGTCATTTTTTCACTCGTGTCTGACTCTTTGTAACCCCATTTGGGATTTTCTTGGCAATGATACTAGAGTGGTTTGCCATTTCCTTCACCAGCTCATTTTACAGATGGGGAAACTGAGGCAAACAGGGTGAAATGACTTGTCCAGGGCCACACAGACCGTAGTAAGTGTCTGAAGTCAGATTTGAACTCAGGGAGAGAAGTCTTCATGACTTTGGGCCTGGTATTCCATACACTGTGCTACCTAGCTGCCCACGGGCTAGGATGGTGGTTCTCAAACCTTTGTTGCTGATAGCACAGTATCCTTTGCCATAAAGAACTGCATGACATACTCTTAAATTGGAGATATAAAGAGAATAAGGTCACTTACACACATGCCATCTTCCCTTCCATAAGAGCAGACCCTTATTTTTTTTTGGAGGGGGGAAGGCAGGGCAGTTGGGGTTAAGTGACTTGCCCAAGGTCACACAGCTAGTAAGGGTTAAGTGTCTGAGGGTGGATTTGAACTCGGATCCTCCTGACTACAGGGCCAGTGCTCTGTTCGCTGTGCCACCTAGCTGACTCTAGAACAGACCTTTGTGTTTTATTCTTTGCAAGTTCTGAATCTGTTTTGAGGTCAGTTCTTATCTGTAATAGGCAAATTTTGTTTATTTTGTGAATACTCTATTTGCCCCACTACATATGCTGGGTCAGCAAAAATTTATGTTAAATAAAGATAATTTACCAATGTTCTTTTAGTTACAATAGCATAACCCCCAAATTCCCAGGCACGCCTGGCCAAACTCACAGCCCGCCCTCTGAGAAGCGCCGAGCGAGAAGCAGAAGGAAGAGCTTTTCCCTCGCAGCCGCAGAGACTGAGGAGAGTAGACAGGAAGCTCTTCCCTGGCAGAACAGGCAAGGAATCACTGTCCCTAAAGAACTTCCACATTAGGTATTCTGGCTTCTACTCTTTCCCTCTTCTGATCCTTCCTTTATGCCACAGATCGAATAATTTTCTCATGTACAAACCCAATGACATTACTCCCAAGTAAACATGGAACTCCTGTGCCTGGGGTTCAAATCCCTCTATAATCTAGCATGCCCATACCTTTCTCGTCTTATTTCATGTTGTTGTTTAGTTATTCAGCCATGTCCTGACTCTTCATGACCCAATGCACCATACTGTTCATAGTGTTTTCCTGGCAAAGATACTGGAGTGGTTTGCCATGTCCTTCTCCAGTGGATTAAGGCAAACAGAAGTTAAGTGACTTTCCCAGGGTCACACAGTCTGAGGTTGGATTTGAACTCAGGGTCTTCCTGACTCCAGCCCTAGTGCTCTATCCACTGAGCCACCTAAGCTGCCTCCTTATTTCTTGTTACTCCTTCCTATTAACTCTAGTGTTCAGCACTCTGGGAGGTACTCAATGTCCCACCCCTACCCCCCTACTTCCTCTGTGTTTTTGGTCATCAGAGTCCTTCCTTGTGTCTGCATTGGTCCACATGCTCCTCTACCAATTCTTTAAAGCCTAACTCACATGGCACCTTTTCTATGAAAGCTTCCCTGCAATGCCCAGGCAGTAACAACCTTTCCCCTCAGACCTCACCTGGCATTTGATTTGCAGCTCTGTTATGATCTGTTCATGTAATCCTGGACATTAAAGTAATTGGTATATGTGAGTCTCTTTCCCTTGCAAGACTGGCCTGCAATGTTCTGGAGAGTCTAAACTTTGTATTTCCCTAGGGTCTAATTCAGTTCCGTACACAGTTGGTGCTTAAGAAACATTAGCTGATTGAATGAATGAATGAAAGGAGAGAGGGGAGGAAGAAAATATCAAAGGAGCAGGACAATGTTGGACAATAAAGGAGCATTTTTAATGACTGGAATTGAGAGAGTATGAGAAGAGGCATGAAAGAGCGGAGAAGGGGGAACAATGAGCCTGAGAGAATGAGGAGACAGAGATAAAGGAAGAGAAAATGTCACGGAGATAGAGAGAAAGAGAGAAGGAAAAAAGACACAGACAGATAGGAGATAGGATGGCGGCAGTAGATGGAACATCTCCACTCCCAATGATTGGGCTCCACTAGCCACATCCCAGAGTACCCATTGGTGGTCTCTAGGCCATCTGTCCTCTGACTTCCAATGCCATGTGTATCTCTAGAGATAGGGAGGGTTCCTCCAGCCTTCCCTAGCCTAGACCACTGCCAAGCAGCCAGGCCTCTTTGGCACCTGGCAGTAATGAGTTCTTCCTATGTCCCCCCCTTCAATTTTCTCATTCTATCAGCATGCCCAAAGCCCTTCTCCAAAAAACTCAACTGCTTGACAAGGGCAAATAATCATGGAGACAGGAGGCATTCAAGGTGTCCTCCAGAGGACTTGTTCCTTTTCATGCACTTTGTCTCTGTCCAAGAGTCAGGCCCAAGCCTCTTCCTTCTTTAGCCATTGCAGCAGAAGACATTCAGACTTGAAAGGATCCTTAGTGATTATCTTGTTCAATTCCCTCAATTTACAGATTGAGAAACTGAAGCCTGGAGAAGTTGGACCCTGGCATATTGGCTCACACTGTACTGAGAGAGCAAATATTCAAAATACAGGGGATGAAGAAAGAAGAAGAAAGGGAGATCCTGCTGCCCAAATTCCCAGGACCTTTGATTCTAAGAATTCTAGACACTTCAATTCAGACTATTGTAGGTACTAGGTCTAAGCTCTTGGGTGATGGGGTTCAGGTATCTTAAGCTCTGCTTTAGAAACACGTACTTCAGGGTAGCTAGGTGATAGAGCACCAGCCCTGGAGTCAGAAGGACCCGAGTTCAAATCTAGCCTCAGACACGTACTAGCTGTGTGACCCAGGGCAAGTCACTAAATCCTAATTGCCTATCTCCCCCCAAAAAAGTAGAAACATAGAGAAACATGGACTTCCCCAAGTTCCTAGTCTTGTCTTGGGATAAATCCAAATTGTTTTGAGATGCCAGAGGATCTCAACTCTCCACTGCCCTCCAGTAACTGTGGCAGACTAGGTAAAACTTCAAGCAATAGAGTCCAAAGGTCATAAAAATAGTCCATTTAACACAAGCAGAACTCATCACTGAAGAAAGAGGTGGACCCAGATTCCTAGAAAGGGGCAGGGGGGAACCAAATCTCAGTGAGTGATAAGGGAGTAGATTCTTATGTCCAAAGTCCCTTCCCCTTGTGGAAGCCCAGTTGTTGTCTTATCTCCTGGAGACTTTCTAGAAGTCATTGCAAGAAATGATTATTCATAACCAATGATTTGGGGAGATCTAGAGTTTCCCCTTTTTCTATAGTCCTCAATTCAAAGTTCAGTATCTTAAAGGACATAGAATTAACTTTCCTCAATCTTGGTCAGACCCCCACCCAACCATACAAGGGATTTAATTCCATCTTGCTCTACTCAGGTTTGGGTGGGGAGAAATTCTTTGATTAGATTGCCCAAGGCTGTGGGTAATTTAGAAGTAAATGACATAATCCAAGTTCATTAGAATAGGTCCAGCCCCTCATCCTAATAGTCATTCTCTCATTAATTGTTAACCAATCAGGGTTGATTACCACCCTCAGGAACACCCTTCTTTCAAGGGCATATAAACCTTGAGCCTGCCCGCCATGATTGCCTTTGGCATTCAGAGTGCCACTGACCTCTTTTATTAATAACATGCTGGCTTTATTAATAAAAAAAGATTAAATTACCCAGAAACTATATCTCTCCATTTTTTAAACATCATATTACCTAACCTAAGGAATTTTGTTTCAATTGTTCAGGCATGTGTGACTCTTCTTGACCCCATTTGGGGTTTTCTTGGCAAAGACACTAAAATGGTTTGCAATTTCCTTTTCCGACTCACTTCATACATGAGGAAACTGAGGCAAATAGGGTTAAGCAATTTGCCCAAGGTCACACAGTCAGATCTGAACTCGGATAGATGAGTCTTCCTGACTCCAGGCTCAGCACTCTATCTGCTAGACACCTAGCTGCCCTTTGTGCCTGACCTATGGTGGAGTGTTCCCAACATTGGTCTGAGTGAGTGTTCTCATATTGGTCTGATCAGGTACAATCAAACACACTGTACCTTGACTCCAACATAGTGATATCATTTTGGTCCTCTTTAAGAACAGAGGACGGACAGCTAGGTGGCACAGTGAATAGAGCACCTGCCCTGGAATCAGGAGGACCTAAGTTCAAATTCGGTCTCAGATACTTGACACACTTACTAGCTGTGTGACCTTGGGCAAGTCACTTAATCCCAATTGCCTCCAATAGTTTGCTACTTTCTTCTCCAGCTCATTTTGCAGATGAGGAAACTGAAGTTAACAAGGTTAGCTAGTAAATGTCTGAGGCCACATTTGAACTTGGGTCTTCTTGACTTGAGAGCCAACACTTTGTCATTTGGGCCACCTAGCTACCCTAATTCTATGAACCTCAGGACAACTCTGAGGTAGGTGCTAGTATTATTCTCATTTTACATATAAGGAAAGGTCAAGTGACTTGCCCAGGGTCACGCAATGAGTGTCTGAGGAGAGATTTGAGACCTGGCCTTCCTGACTCTAATTCCACGGCTCTATCCCCTTATGTTTGTGATCTAATCCCAGATCTGCCATTGACAGAGTATGTGACTTTGTGCAGGCCAGTGTGCCCCTCTTGTATCACCTATGAAATGAGGGGGTGATCTCCAAACTCTCCTACATCTCTAAGGTTCTGTGATTCTGTGACCTGAATCTGGAGTCCAGCTAGCTATCTCTTCAGTCTCCAAGGTACTGTTATAAATGGATACCTAATATTTCAAATGCCTGGGGGGGGGAGGAGGAGAGGAAGAGAAAAGAGAGGGAGGAAGAGAGAAAGTAAGAAAGGGAGAAAGAGGGGCAGCTAGGTGGCACAGTGAATAAAGCACCAGCCCTGGAGTCAGGAGGACCCGAGTTCAAATTCGGCTTCAGACACTTCACACACACACACACACACACACACACACACACACAAAACCTAGCCATGTGACCTTGGGCAAGTCACTTAACCCCAATTGCCCTCCAAAAAAGCAAAAAAAAAAGAAAAGGAGAAAGAGGGAAGAAGAGGAAGAGAAGAGAGAGAGAGGGAGAAAGGAAGACAGAGACAGGGAAGGACAGAGAGAGGAGAGAAAGAGAGGGAGAGACAGAGAAAGAGAGACAGAGAGACAGAAAGAGGAAGAGAGAGAGAGAGAGAGAGAAAGAGGGAGAATTCAAGTGTTTATGATACGCCCGGCTGTGTATTACAAACTTGAGTTACGAATAAGAGCAAAAAAGGGAAGAACGTTCTCCTGTGATGGAAGGAAAGGAAGCCGGGAGCTCCAGACAGACTGGCCACGGTGAGGCAAAGATGTCTGGGAACCAGCTGGGAGGCCTGGCTGGAGGCAAGATAAGGAGAAATCTCCCTTATCAGGGCCTGGAGTCCAGGGACCGAGTCCAAGGTACAGCAGGAATTAAAACTTTCCCCCAAATGCCCTCTCCAACAAATATGTAAATACATCTTTAGCTTGAGAGGTAGAATCTCACCAGAAACTCGTTGTTCTAGCAAGAAGGGGCCTTAAGAGTTATTTAGTCTGGCCACTTCATTTTACAGATTGGGAAACTGAGCCCCAGAGAGATGAACTGTCCCAAGTCCCTTAGCTAGTTAGTAGCAGAAGGGGGGCTCTAGATCCCTAGGCCAAGATGCCTTTCACTGCACTGCTGGCCTATCTCAGTGGGGCTGCGTGTGCCTAAAGCAGGGAGTGAGTCACCTTCATTTAGCTGGCCCGCAAGACTGGGTGGTGCCAGGAGCAGTTGCCAAGGACATCGCCTCTTAGGGACTATACGGACCATTGGAAAGGCACGTGAGGACCTTCTCCTGCCTGTAGATGGAAGTGAAAGAAGTTTTGAGAGGGTGGCAGAGACAGCTTTTGTGACAAGGCCTTGATTCTGAAGGGAAATGTATATACACATGCATACATACTATATGTGTGCATGAATGCATGCATATGTATTGGAGAATTACAGGTACACACTAATGACATACAACATACATGACCACATGAATAAATCATCACATTGTTACATGCATATATGCCCCTATGTGGTTGATGAGCACAAACCCCTACACACCCACCGAAGAAATAACTAGGAACCCACTTATTGGGGGCAAAATTCTTCTCTCTTTCCTTTCTTTTCATTCTGCAGTTGTAGGGGATGCCATTTGCAGTTGGGTGGCAGAGAGACAGTACTACCCAAGAGATTTCCAATGAGGAAGTGAAGATACAGTTGTTCCAGAAGAGTCTAGTCTTCTCCCCCCATGGGGGTTGAGATGGAAGGTAAACCCTGGGAGAGAGAGACACCCTCATCATGGGACCCTGGGGGTGCCTGCCAGCAAGGACAATGCTTGTGTCATGGTACCATGGGCCAGGAGGCAGCACCTCACCTAGGGAGGACATGAGCATTCCACCTCCTGGCCAAGTCCTGGCTGAAGTCTCATTTGTTTCGCGTGCGGACGTGCACGCGTGCATGCACACACACACACAAGCACATGCATACACATGCATGCACACACACACATGCACATACAGGGGCACACACACACACATGTGCGTGCACACCTCCCTCCCTCACCCAGCCCTGCTACTTCTAGGGTAGCTAGGTGGGACAGTAGGCAGAGCACTGGGCTTGGAATCATCGAGACTCAACTTCACCAGAGCAAATCCAGCCTCAGACACTTTCTGGCTCTGTGACCCTGGTCAAGTCATTGAACATTGTTTGTCTCAGTTTCCTCATCTGTCAAATAAGCTGGAGAAGGAAATGGCAAACCATTCCTGTATCTTTGCCAAGAAAACCCCAAATGGGGTCATGGAATAGTCAGACATGATGGAAACAACTGAGCAGCAAGTTCTGGCCCTGGTACATGCATGCTCCTAAACTCAAAACCATACAAGGATGGAAGAATAAAATCTTAGGGAGATCATGCTAACTGTCTCTATGTAACTGTAGGATTAACATTTGGGAGCTGGGTTAAGCTTGTTCTGCCTGGTCTCAGAAGGCCAAGCAGGGGCCAAGGGTGACACTTGGGCCTTCCTTACACCTTAGAGCCATCCAAAAGTAGAATGTCTGGGTGGCTGGTGAGCTTTCCTTCCCTGGGAAGCTTGAAGAGTCTAAGTGAGCCCTGTCAGAAATGCTTGTCCCTTTCCCTTTTCTAGTTCTGCGATTCTCCCTCCTTCTTCCCTCCCTCCCTCCTTCCCCCCCCCATATGCCTAGAAATGAAATACTACATATAAAGGACATTTAAAGCACTTCATACATGTTGGTTATTATTACCATTGCTACTGATAGCTGATATTTCTATAAAGTCCTGAGGTTTGCAAAGCGCTTTCCTCACAGCAGTACCCCCTCCTATGGCCGTGAGGTTGGTAGACACAAACACGAACACACATCCGGACACACCCTCACGCACTGCCACCCAAGCACCCCATAAATCTTCTCTTTCTTCATCCCTGTCCCCCAGATCCCCTCCAGGTGAGGCTTCAGCCTAGGCGGGTCCCCTGCCCCTGGAATCCCATGCTGGGTACCTGCTGCCCCCTGCTTGTGAGAGGGAGAATGACCCACCCAGTGAGCTGTGTCCAGCCTTGGATGTCTACCCTAACCCACCTCCCCTAAAGAAAACCTGCTCGAATCCTCTCGCAACCGCTCCCACCACAAGGCAGAGAGGGAGAGGGATGGAGAGAGGGGAAGGTGCAAAAAGATAAAGGATATTATGATTCTCTGAGGGAGAGATGAAAGAAGGGAAAGAGGGCCATAGCAAAGGAAGGAAGAAGGGGAGAGGGACAGGGGAAGAGAAACAGAGAGAGGAGGAGGAAGAAGAAAGGAAGAGAGAAGGGAGGAAGGAGAGGGGGAGAGGAAAGAATAGGGAAGAGGAATGGGGGAAATGGAGCAAAAGAGAGAGAGAGAAAAGATATGAGAAAGAGCAAGAACAGGGAAAAGGGATAATGGTGAGGAAGAGGGGAGAGGGAGGGAGGAGAGGGAGAGGAAAGGAAGCAGAGGGGATGGAGAGGAATGGACAGAGGAAAGGGGAGGGAGGCTGAGCTCCCCTTTGACCCTAGGCCCCAGAGATGCTATCAGGAAACATCCCCCCTCCCCAGATCCCTCCCCATCCCCCCTGCCCCATCTCCAAGAAGGCTGGATAATCCTCCCTCAGTCCCTCTACATTCCAGCCTTGGGGCCGGCCTTGTTTTACAGCCTGGCTGCCCCTTGACTTTTTATGGCAGTCTCATTCTCTGGCCCTTGTCTCCTGGCCCTTGATGGCATCTGGCCTGGCCAGGGAAGGCAGGAATCACTGGGATGGGGGAGGGGGATGTCCTTCCACTGCCTTGTCCCAGGCTCACATCCCCTCCCCTGTCTCCTTTGAACCCATTTGGGCCAGGGCTGGGGGTGGGGTGGGGGGAGGAGGTGGGGCAGGCCGGATTTCTGCCGTTTCCTCCCTCTCAGGGTAATAGGTCTGGAGGACAGGGCTGTGATTATCCCGGAAAGGGGGCTGGGTGGCTGGACTTCTTGGCCCCAGGGTAGGATGAGGAGGATATTCATGAGTGTATGTCCAGCCCTGGCTGTGGAGGGGATTTGGAGAGGCAGCCTCCCAGATAAGGAGCTGGGTTTTCCAATGGAGCTCGAGTCTTCAGTGTTTGGGGCTCAATCCTAAGTGAAACGGGGTGCTTGGCCCTACTCCTCCCAGACCTGCTCCGTTGGCCAGTCTCCACACTTCCCAAGCCTGTTTCCCCTCTGAGGCTGGTGTTGGGGGAGCCCCTTTGACCCCTCCCCTTCTCTGGCCCTGACACCTCAACACCTCCAAGGTCCCCTGCATCCTCAGCCCCTGGCCTAGACTGTCCAGAGCTTGCTTGAGCTGCCCTCTCCTGGCCACAGGTGGAACGGCATGCCCGAGCTTCTTGATATTCCCTGGTCTCCCAGGAATGAGCCCTTATGGTAGAGATGGAGAGAAAGAAGACGTGTTTTCCTGATGCCCCACAGGATTATAGGATTTAGAGCGGGAAGAGGCCCTGGAGATGACATAGTACTTTCCCCTTCATTTTACATATGAGGAAGCTGAGACCCAGAAAGTTTGTAGGACTTAACAAAGGTCACCTAGGCAGTAGCCAGGTCATCTGGCTACAAGTCCAGTGCTCCTCCCGTGACAGCCTTCAGCACCCTGCCATACACAGAGCTTGGAGAGCCCTGGGGACATAGGTCAACAGCTGGAATGGGGGAGCTGGGAAGGCAGACGATTGGGACTGCAGCAGGAGGGATAGGGAGCAGGCTTGAAGGGCTTCCCCAAAGTGGGAGGGACACTCTGTGATGCCTAGGCTGCCCAGGATTTAGGACTGGAAGGGACTTTAGAAATCCTCTAATCCAACCCCCTCATGTTAGAGATAAAGAAATTAGGGCTCAGCAGAGGTAAGTGACTTCCCCAAGTTCACACAGGCCACCAAGGGGTATAAACACATTAACCATAGGAGCCCTGACTTCAGAGCTGTTCTTTACACCGGGGGGGGGGGGGGGGAGGTTGGGGGGGTTGGGATGAGGTATAATGTTTCCTGTCCCAGAGATCTCCTAGCATGAGAGAGTGGTGCTGAGGAGTCAGAGGGATGGAAATAATGACCTCTAGGGAGTGCCCCCAGAATATGGAGGGAGGGTGCCTCCTCCTCCTGGAGGGTGGGAAGAGGTTAATTGAGTCTGTCTGCAGTTGAGATAAAGTCCTGGCAGAGCCTGAGCTGTTTCCCTGGAGTGTCTTCCAGATAACACTGCAAGCTGGAACTGAAAATGGACAACACCAGGAGGGGAATCTGGACAAGAGAGGATGAGTGCTGGGCTTCCAGGCTTGCACAACAGTCATCTCCTATCCCAGCCTCCCAGCACCCTGCAAAGTGGCCTCCCTCTGTCAAACCCTTGATCCAAAGTAACCAGGTTCCCTTACAGACCGTGGGAGGGATGGAGGTGAGACCTGAGCTAGAACTCCCAACCATGACTGAAATTAGGCTTCCACCTTTCTGTTCCAAGAGGAATGTCACTACCCACCCATTCAGGGATCAGGGGCTGCTGCTTCATTGAGAGAGGTACCTAGGAAGCTGTCTCCCCAAGAAAAAGGGGGGGGAGAGGACCCTGGTTGCCAAGAGCAACATATATTTTAAGTGTCTACTCTGCGCAGCCAATGATGCTGAGGAAGGAGGTCCAAAGTGAGGGAGATAAGGTGTTGCCCCTGCCTTCAAGGAACTTATGGTGTCCAAGGGGATAAGACACAAATATAAATAATTATGACAGGATAGGCACGTTTAGAAAATTACAAAATAAAGTGCTTGTGAGGTCTGGGGAAAAGGGCCATTATAGACCAAAGGGAGTCTGCCCCATTTCTTTCCTCAAGGCCAAACGAATTAGGTGCTTAGAAAGCCTCTAGTGCCATGCGTGTAGGGGTTCCAGGTGAAACCATCCATTAGCACTCCCCTCCTCTCTCCACTTTAACATCTCCCTTCTGGTCTTCGCCCCCACCCCCAAGATCACGCACTGAGAACTCTCTCCCTGCCCCCCTCCCTTTCCTTGCAGCACTACTACCTACCAGCCTGAGCTAACAGGAATTCCTAACAAGGGGCTGTATTCCCAGTCCTTCTGTTTATTCTTTTGACAGGCTGTGTCATGTTAGGAGCTGCCCCTGAGCCTAACCTCCTGCCCTCGCCCTGGAGCTCTGCAGAGATGATACACTGAACAGGTTATAGGAATGAAGGACAGACTCCCTTCTGGGGCTGAAGCCTGGAGAGGTTCCAGAAGGAGGAGGTTTAGAGGAATCCTGAGATTCTCAGGGCTAATCCTCATCTCCCCCCCCCTCACCTTTCCATGCCTAGATATGGTCACCTCCTTATATTCCTGGGGGTACATACCCCCAATATGTTCCCCACTTCCAACCAATCCCAATTCACCTTTCTAGCTCTTAAAAGTCAAAACCCCTAGCCTCCTGATTCCTCTGCATTCTCTTGGGGCCCAGTAGTCTGAATACCTGCCCCCTCTTCACCCCCAACCATCTCCTCCCTGTTCTTCAGGACCTCAGAATCTGGGGTCAAAATTTCCAGCTCAACTTCCCCCTCCTCCCATTAGGAAGGCAAGATGAGGGGAAGTAACCCTGACAATAGGTGAACACTCATCAGGAGAAAGGCATGGGAAAGGAAGTGGAGATTCACAAATGAAACTGACCAGCCACTCACTGTTCTAAGACAAAGGGGCCCGTTATAAACAAGGAGCGAAACTGACCATAAACAAAGTGACTCGGGCTGACGGGCTGACGTTCACAGAATATCCAAGAGTTCATTCTCCGAAGTCCGACCCCTTCTCGTTTTAGATGGAAAAACTGAGGACCAGAGAGGCTAAGGGACTTAGCCAGTGTCACACCCCAATAACTGGCAGTTGTAGGACTGGAACCCACATTCCTTGGGTCTTGGAGCAGTGGAATTATATTATGCCAGGTTCGTTGTTCATGACTCCAGAACTGACCATCAACCCTGAATGAAACAATGGGGATTAGGCACTCCTAGCCTTGGAGAAGAGAAGGCTGAGTGAGACAGGCCTAGAATAGAGATTTCCATTCTCTGAAAGCTCATGACAGAGAACAAGGCAAGAGTGAATGGGTCTATACCACAGTGGGAAAGATTTACCTCTAGAATGTAGGCTCCTGGAAGGCAAGGACTGTTTCATTATCCCCAGTGTCTGCCCTTAATAAATGTTTATTGAGTGACAGCTCTCCCGATTGTTAAGGGAAATAGGACCTAGGAGGGTGGGAGTGGTGCAAGGAAGATGAAGAGGAGAGTTTGGAGGTAGAAGAGGAACAGGAGTCCCAATGTAATTACAGACTTCTACCCTCTCCCTCGATCTGTATCGCTCTTCCTCTGTTTCTTCTTACCCTAACTTCTTTCTTTGCTCTGTTTCTATTTCCTTATCTCTACCAATTCTTTTCAGTCTCTGGTTGTATCTATATCTATTTGCTCAACCTCTTAATCAATGGACTTAATTGTCTGGGCATTATGTATTCCCAAACTACTCTTCCTTTCTCTGTCTCTGTCTCTCTTTGTTTTTCTGTCTCTCTCTCTCTCCCAGTCACATCCCAGTTATATTAGGCCTCACACAATCTCATCACCTATTTCTCTTTCTCCCTATGTCTGTCTGTCTTTCTCCCTATATCTTTTTCTTTCCTTCCTTCCTTCCTTCCATCCCTCCTTCCCTCCTTCCCTCCCTCCCTCTTTTCCTTCCTTCCTTCCTTCCTTCTTTCATTCCTTTCCTCCTTCCCTCTCTCCTTCCCTCTCTCCTTCTTTCCTTCCCTCCCTCCCTCTCTCCTTCTTTCCTTCCCTCCCTCCCTCCTTCCTTCCCTCTCTCCTTCTTTCCTTCCCTCCTTCCCTCTCTCCCTCTTTCCTTCCTTTCTTCCTCTCTTCCTTCTTTCCTTTCTTCCTCCCTCCCTCCTTTCCTTCCTTCCTTTCTTCTTGACAGAGGTTAGGTTTCTGAGGAGCCTGTTCCCAAAGACATAGGCTGGTCTCCCCACCTACAAAATGACAGGGATTGTCTCTCAATATGTTCTCAGATGAGGAGAAAATTCATTTGTTGCCAGAGGGGAATGTGAGCCAACAGAGGGAGCTCTTCTCCTCTAAAGCCCTTCTTCCCCATCCCCTTACCCCTTAACCTCCCTATCCCCTGAGGTAATTTCTATTCCAAAGGCACAGCTTAGTGGTGATTAACGACCTGGTTAATAATTACTCAGGCTAATAAAATAATTAATTAATTTGCTGAGCCATTTTTTTTCCCATTCTCAGTCTGAAACAAGGAATTTGGAAATATCATCCTCAGGCTTATTTGGAAATGTGACTTTTGAATAAGGGTGGGTAGGTGGGTGGGTGTAGAGGGCAGATGGAAGAGCAAGTCTAGGAGACTGAGGCTACTTTGGGGTGGACCTGAGATTGGCCTGCGACTCTGCCGAATGAAATATAGGGGAAGAAACTGGCCGTGGAGAAAATTGGCTAGGAAACAGCCACCAGCCACCTCCAGGGGAGATAAAAGCAGCTTCAGAGCAGAGCTGGGCTGGGGAGCAGAAGAGTGAAGCAGGGTTCCAGGTTGGGGAAATTCTTGCATGTGCTCATGAGGTGGGTGATGGATAGTACGATTTTCAACATAAGATCTTTATCTCACCAACTTGTCTCCCAAATGTATTATTTTGCCCTAAGGACCTGTGGTTTGGAATGGAGAAAGTTAGGGAGGCCAGTGTGAGCCCAGAGGTGTGGATGCTGGTCTGGGAGAAAAAGAAGCTTTGGCATTGCTCCAGGATAAATGAGTCTTCCTCTATCACTTTTATTCTGAAATTCCTGAAAATGAAAGCCCAGGAGTCAAATAAGAGGCGTCAGAATAATAGAATCTTGGACCATCAGAGCTGGGAAGTGTCTCAGAGGTAACTGAGTACAACTGTATTTTGTAGATAGTTTTATAGACAGGTAAACTGAGGCCCAGAGAGAGGGAATATGATTTACACAAACAGGAAGAGGGAATCATCAGTCCTTCTTCCCTGGATTTGTGTTCCCACAGCAGTAAACCAACCTGAGAAGCCTTGAAAATATGCATGCTGTGTTTGTGAGTAACTATATATATCTGCACATAAGTGTGTGTGTTCATGTGCTCCTGGAAAGGAATAAAAGCAAGATCAGCATGGTTTTGGAAAAATTCACCTCATCCCCCCCAATAGTAAGACAGCTGGAATTTTTCCAGAGTCTAAATAATCTGTAAGAGAAGGGTGCAGGTAGAAGGAATTATGGTTGTTAATGGCCAGCAAGATGACCAGATGCTGGGAACTCCCAAGTCCAATGAGGAAGATACGGCATTTCTTTCCTGGAAGGTGGGGGTGGGGGGTGGGGGGTGGGGGAAAGAAAGAGCCTGGGTAAGAAACGGAGTCTTAGGGTAGCTAGGTGGCCCTGGAGTCAGGAGGACCTGAGTTCAAATTTGATCTCACACACTTGACACAATTACTAGCTGTGTGACCTTGGGCATGTCACTTAACCCCAATTGCCTTGCCTTCCCCCCTCCAAAAATAAAAAAATAATAATAATAATAAAAAAGAAATGGAGTCTCCTGGCCCCTTCTGTTTTTTAAAATACATTTTCAGTGACTTTGTGTCTTTAGTTTTCATATCACTTACATTTTGGACGTATCTCTCCTCTTCCCACAGAAACATCCTTTATGAAAAAAGGATTTAAAAAGAAAAAAACATAATTCAGCAAAACTAACACATTGAAAAAAATTGACACTTGTCCTGTTTTGAGAAGGCAGAAGTGGGGGTGGGGGTGGTAGCAGCTTGAGTAAGACATAATTGAGGATGTGAGGATTTCAGGGGGAGATTAGGATGCTTGGGTTCCCATTGAAATTTCTTGGGGAGGGGGAATGAAGTAGAATCACCAGAAAGCATTATGTGATGAAAAAAGCCCTGAATCTGGAGTCAGGAGACCTGAGATCAAATCCAGACTCAGCTACTTACTCTGTGACCTTGATCATCTTACTCAGGGGTGGGGACCTCTAGGTCCTCAAGCATGGCCCTTTGGTTGAATCCAAATGTCACAGAACAAATCCCCTTAATTAAAAGGATTTCTTGTAACCAATGAAGTGAGCAATGGGAAAAAAGAAAGAAAACCAAACATGAAAAAGACCAATAGCATGTAGATTGCTTCAGTCTCCATTTAAACTCTGGTCTTTCTAGATCTTTCTCTGAATGTAGATATTTCCTTCCATCCTGAGACTTGTAGATTCTCCTTCTATACAACCAGACTATTGTACAATGTGAAAGTGTTTGCAGATCCTATACCTGATTGCATGCCGCCATGGTGGGAGGTGGAAAGGGAGGGGAGAAAATTGAAACTCAAGGGATTGTGGAACTGAATCTTGTCAACTAAAAGTAAATAAACAAATTAATGAAAATTTTTAAAAAATCATCAGAGCAGGACTTTGATAAAAACTGGTTATAGCTATGTTTAAAAATACATAAACTTTTAAATTAAGAATTAAGAACAGCTTTCCTGACACAAAAGTAACATCTTGTACTGATTTTTGCAAACCCGTTCCAAAAAATATAGTATTTATAGATTAAAAAAAAAAGGATTTCTTCTGTAATTCTTAGACTCAGTCAAAAGGCCACACCCAAAGACCTAGAAGGCCACAGGTTCTCCACCCCTGATTACCCTCCAGTGCTGAACCACCTCTCTCACCTGAAGAATGGAGATAATATCTGAACTACCTCCCTCTTAAATGGTTGTTGTGGAAAAAATCACACTACAGAATGTAATGAAAACATAGCTGTTATATTATGAGTTGGAGGCCCACGTACTACATCGTTCTGAAATTGCTAACTACCTCTGTCCATCAGCACAAAGCAGGGAGGTGGGAGGGAGAAAGGAGAGCGGTAGCTGCTATGCCTCCTATTTCCAGCAGAGGGCATCTGTGGGAGGTGAGCAAGGCCAGCCAGAGGGCAGTGTGGACGGCAGCGCCCTCTGCTGGCTTTAGAGGCAGGAGGAAGAGCGGAGAGGCGTGCTTGCTCTTGACTGTCTCAATGGGGTCGTGCATCTGTGTCTGTGTGTGCATCTGAAGGCAACATGTTTGCAGTGGAAGAAACTATGGCTTTGGAATCAGAGGGCCTGGGCTCCAACCTGAGGTCTATCACTTGCTACTTTGTGACCCTGGGCCATCACTTTTCCATTTGCAACAGTTTCCTCCCCTATAAGATAAAGGTGCCTATAGGATAAAGGTACATATGTAGTCTAAGCCTTGACTCCCTTTGACTATGACTACGTGTTAGTTTTGCTGAATTGTTTTTTTTCTTTTTAAATCCTTTTTTTCATAAAGGATGTTTCTGTGGGAAGAGGAGAGATATATCCAAAATGTAAGTGATACGAAAACTAAAGATACAAAGTCACTAAAAATGTACTGACTATGACTATGACTTTGTACAGGTCTGAATGATTGTGCATTTGCAAGTCTGAGTGTGTGTATATGTATGTATGTATATCACTGGGTTTGTTATGGGCCAGTACAACTTTCTTCGCTCACTCAAACATTTGCTGGGCACCTACTGAGTTCCTAGCCTTGTGGAGGAGACAAAAATTAGTTTCTGCCTTTATCTCTGACCCCAATCAATACATACTTATATGTGCCAGGCAAAAGATAGTTCCGGTTCTTAAGGACTTCACAATCTAATGGCAAACAACTGTTTTTTTTTTTTTTAATCTACATCCAGGATAAACTGGCAAAAATCAACAGAGGGGAAGAAATGTATATGCTCTTTGGCAAGTGAATGACTAACTGAATGGCTAAATCAGCAGATCTGAGGAATGGGAGAGCACTGACAGGGACGGTCATAAAGGAAGGCTTCTTGGAGGAGGAGGGGCAGGTCTTAAAGATAAGTATGATTTCTGTAAGTAGACAGGAGAAAGGGAGGACATTCCACAAAGAGTGAAAAGTGTAAGCAATCCCACCGGAGAAGGTAAAGAGCAAATGAATATGACTTTGTGTGTTTGGCCATACATCTGGGCCCTTAAAGAACGGAATACCCACAGGGGCAGGAGGTGTGTGTGTGTGTGTGTGTGTGTGTGTGTGTGTGTATGTGTGTGTGTGTGTGTGTGTGTGTGTGTGAGTTCCCAAGTATGATGACGAGAGCGGGAGGAAAAAAAGCACCTGGTTGTATGCCCACCTGTCCCCTCTGGCACTATGACCATCTGCCTTTATGTCTTCACCTGGTAGTCTGGAAACACTTTCTGCACCTGTCCCCATCTCCAGTGAGGAGTGGTGTTAGGCAACCCTCCTTTTTTGCTCCTTCCCCCACCTCCCCTCTTTATACGCTTCTCAGACTCTCTTTCTTCTCATTAATTGGTCCTTCACCTTCCTCTGTTCTGGCAGCCCACACTAACCAGCAGGGATAGTATTTTTTAGTGCTTTGGGATGGATGAATTAGCTCCATCCCTTCCCCTAGGAAGGATGCCAGTGCTGTCATATCTCCCTGTGGGATCTCCCCTCCATTTCCTCAATGAAGGAACTTCTAATTCTCCCCATCCAGGAAGTTCTTCATGGTGTCTAGCTACCACTTCTCCTGCTGCAGTTTCAGCCATTCCCTAGCACTGGTCTTATCTAACTCTCTTCTCAGGAGAGGTCCTTCCAGCAGGTCTTTCTCTCCTTAAATTAGATTTATCTAGTTTTAGATTTCAAAGATACTCTAAAAATCACTTAGTCCACCCTCTTTTCTTATACAGTTGGGGAAATCAGGGCTCAGAGAGCGGAAGGTGCCCAACCACACAGTAACTCATCCCTATACCCTGACCTAAAACCCCAGTCTCTTGACTTGTCTCTATAGGGTAGGTATTGCTTTCCCATAGCATCACTTGCAGACAGCTCCTCAATTGTATTTTCTCTCCTCTTCAAGTCAAACAATGAAAACCCCAAGGATTATTCCTTCTCATTTTTTCAAATCCACCTAAACACTTTCCCCTTGGCTACTGGTACTCATCCCTTCTCTCTCAGATCCTCACCTGGCCTCCTTATCCTTTTCCCCATGGAGAAGGCTTTTTCATTGCCATGGTAATCCCCAGGCTGCCTTTTAATTGGTTGGTCATTCTGAGGTGGAGGGAAAGAGATGAGGAGGGCTAGGGAGAGGGCTAATAGGTTCTCCCTTTCCTGACCCACTGCCACAGCCCTTTCTCTCTTTCTCTGAACTTCTCAGCTGTCTACATCCCATGAGGCTCAGAGAATCAGAGATCTCGGAGCTGAAAGTAACTGTAGAAGGTACCTAATGCAACCTAATCATTTTCTAGTCAGCAAATAAACATGATTATCCAATTGAGTGAGGACCAGAGAGGGCCAGTGACTTGCCCAAGGTCACACAGGTAAACTGCAGAGCTTCTGGCCTCACTTTCTCACTATGAGAATAATAACAACACATTTCTGAAGTGCTACTGTCAGATTTGCAAAGCTTTCTTCATAACCTACTTCTGTGAGTGGGTAAGAGCAAGCATTGTCTTTCTGGTTTCACAGACTTTCCTGAGGTCCCACAGATTGCCCAGACCCCCCTGATTCCAAATCCAGTGTTTTCCCCCTAATTCTCTGAGCCCAAATCAGTCCCTGTCCCTGAGCTCTCTCTTTCTCCCTACTCTCTCTGGAGGGGGAGGCAGAGTTAAAGGATTTAGACCAGGGAGAGTCTCTGGAGATCATCTAGTCTAGCCCTTTTTTTTGTATAGGTGAAGAAACTGCTTGTCTAAGGTCACACAAATGGTAAATACAAGAGCCTAGATTTTACACCAGGTCCTTTATCTCCAAATTCCATCGCTCTGGCCACTTCAACAGAGACAGGAGATGGGGGGTGGGGGGTGGGGAAGAGTCTTGGGGAGTAGATACCTCTTTCCAGGTATGCTGGCTCCCTGTCCCTTCTCCTCTTTCCCAGAGGCTCCCTTCTCCCTGGGGCCCAGACAGCTTGGCTCCAAATGCTTCAGGTTGTATCCCAACATTCCCTGGTCCCAAGGTCATTTCTTCCATCCCCCTGCCTCCAGGTCAGGCAAACCTCCTCCCCCTACTCGGTCCCTTTCCCACATATAATTTTCTTTCCTCAGGCCATTGAGATTGGGAGAAAGGTAGTAGGGATTTAGGAGATGTCAGAGGACACAAGAGTCCATATTTCCCAAAAGGGGGTGGAGGAAAAGAGAAGGTGGTTTCCCACTGCAGTGCAAGTGTAAGGGATAGGAACGGACTGAGTGAGTGGATGTGCCCTTCTGTCAGGTCAAAGCGCTCAAAGGTCCCCATTACAGAAGTCACATGTGCCATCCCCCACCCGCAGCCTGTTTGTCTCCCCAAAAGTCTCCTGTCTAGATAGTTGCCAAAGATTTTCTATTCATAGCACAAGGGCGACCCCTTGTGGCCATCATGGGGAATCTCCCAGCTGAGGTTGGAACTATTAAGATTGGGAAGGGGAGCCCCTGCATGTCCATCATTATGGGGAAGAGAGAGAAAGCAGCGCTGTCTTAGCCCCCCCTCTCAGTTGGATAGAGCTTAATGTCTGTGTTCATTTGCCTAGTCTCCTTACATAAAGTGTTTCTGCTCTTTTCAGTATAGAAACAGAAGATAGGAAAATGGAGAGGACACAGGAGGAACAGAGGTTAGACTTTGAGGGAGGATTTATCAATATTCACATTGGTAGATCAAGGTAACAGTTCATACTGTTTGCCTACATTGTCTCAGCTGATTCCAACAATAGAAGAAACTGGATGAATCTCTCTACAGAGAGACACAGGGATTTGTTCTCGGGCACACAGCACCCTTAGATGGTGCTTTGGTATATCCCTGGAGAGGGGTCCTTCCAGAAGGAGAAGTGGGTCAAGGGTTGTCTGGGCTGACCTCTGCCACACAAAGAATTCTGGTTCTATCACTGTGATTTCCTCTCGTCCCATGTGGTAGTAAATGAGATTTCTCCTACCTAGGGATCCAAGATTCTGGACCTATTATGGCTCCAATGCCTTCAGCTTGTCTATATTTTAAGCATCTTAGGGAATGATTTGGATGATGATATGGTTACTATACTACACAGTCTTCCCATGCCATGCCTAAGTGGAGACTCTTAGGAGAGGGAAGATGCTTTGATTATCTCTCCCCACTCCTGTCTCTGTGCTAAGTGTGGAACCCAAGACCATCCTCTTTAGGGGAGCCAGGAGACCCTGGCAATATTGTCTCCCTTCCCCCCATCTCCAGCTCCCTACCAGGCCTGGGCACAGACCAAGTGAAATTTGCATAAATTTGCATAGCCAGCTGCACACAGCTGCATCCAACTCTGGGCTATAAATCTGCCCGCGGGCAGCACACAGGCTGTCATGGAGCCCCATGCAGAGCTGCTCACGCGGCTCCACACGCCTTCATCTGTAGGCATGGCATTACACACACCATTCTGCAGACTCGGTTCCCTGTGACACTGCTTCACCTGAGCACGCAACGATTACATGCATCAATCTCTTTGCCCACACTCTCCGTGCAGCACTCTGCATGGACTGTGGACTCTATGCAGTCTGTGCATGAATCTGCAAGTGCTACCCCAGCCACATGCATGAACACTTGTGCACAAATGTGTGCTTTTCCAGGATTGAGTGGTACGTGTGTGTCATGAGCTGCCATCTATCATGAGAGGCAGAGTGGGGTGGCAGAGAGACTACCAGATTTGGAGTCAGACCACCTTCTCCTACCTCCTGCCTGTATAGATTTAGGCAAGTCCTTTTCTTCTTTGTGATTCATCTGTAAAAAGAAAGGTTTGTGCCATCATGTGCTGAGCTCTAAGTCTTATGCTCTTAACATTTGCATCCTGCATACAGGCCCAATGCCTGCTACTCCCTCCATATGTTTTGATCCACTTGGCCCTCAGGACACCCCCATCATACTTGGCCCTACATTCCCTCCAAACCAGCTGGATTTCAGGGCAGGAATGACAAGCTGGGGCTTCAGGATTCCTGCCACTGGCAGATCCTGAGATCATTTTATCCACCTCTCTGACTTTAGGCAAGAGAACAGATCTCTAGGAACTAGGGACAGTAGCAGTTCTAGCTGAAATTGCCAGGGACTGAAGAGGTAAAGAGCTGAACCGTAGAGGACGTCTTTCTGCGCATGTTTGTGAGTCTGTTTCTATGTATGTGTTTGTGTGCTTTTTATCCATGTGTTTTTTATCCATGGAGCAGCTTGGAGGAGTGGGCTGGGGTTTTCTCTCCCTGCCCCAACATTCTACTGTTTCCTCTCTGTCCACTAGGGGGCAGCACAGTCCCCCTAATGATTGCCTCCAGCCTAGAGCTGCCCAAGGTCTACCCCACTGGAGACCTCCTATCATGGTGACTGCAGCTGGGGTCAAGCCTCTCCTGGTTCTGCTGACACCACTGTTTAAACTATCTTTTGGGAAAGCTAGGAGCTGACGTCTCTAAGGTCAACTGAGTTGCAAACGTCCCTTCTTTCTCCCTGGCACTATCCTCCCTATTGCCATTCGGATGCCAAGACTCCTGGATCCTCATCTACAGCTGCTACAGCCATTTTCATTTCTGTCAGCCTCTTGGTCTAGCCAACTCAATTCTAACTGAGGCCAGATCCAAGCCAACTGCTGACCGCTAGCAGCAGCCAGCTTACTGAGCTCCCTACTATTGGGAATCCCAATGCCCCCACAAGATGTATATTGCTAATGGCTGACCAGCTGAGCTGAAATGAGCCAGAGGATTAGGTGGGGTGGGACAGAATCCACCCATAATGAGATGGGAGGATGTAGAGGGGAAATTGAGAATGGAGTGAGATGAGGTGAGAGACCTTACAGGGGAAAGAGTAGAAGAAATAAGAGGAGGGATGCAGGCAAGAGAAAGAATGGAGGGGTAAAGATGGAAAGAGAAGGAGGAGAGAGGAAGGAAGAAGAGACTGGCAAGATGATGTAGAGCCAAAAAGAGAGGATGGAGAAAGACTAGCAAGAGGAGAAAGGAAGGAGAGGGGAGAAAAAGAAGACAGGGTGTGTTAGATTGGAAGAGAATGAAGAGAGAAGCAAGAAAAGGGAAAGACAAAGCTTGGACCAAGGGGAAGAGGAGAGGAAGGAAAGGGCAAAGGAAGATGTCCAAGTCGGTGTAAAGGGAAGCAGCTTCCTTGATAATTAACAAATGATAAACCACAAACATGGAAAGGGCGTTCACTTTTAGTAGTTCCCCTGTTTTCAGGGGAATGCACTTTGGGGGAGCAGTGTTATGTGTTTGTCTGCTATGTCCAAACCAAATGTAGAATATGAAAAATAAAGCTGTATCGTTTGAGCACGAAAAAGGGAAGACAGGAAAGAGGATGGGGAGGGACAGAGAGGGATGGACAAGGGATGGAGAGAGCCAGGAGAAAGCCTGAGCATAGCAGGCCCCACAATGCCCTCTGTGAGCTAAGCGGCTGGGTGTGGGGCAGGGGGAGGGGCCCTCACTGCTCGGGGCTTAGTTCCTCACCCCAGCTGCCCTGGGATATGTACCCAGGGACCTGGCCATCTCTGGCCCTCCAGTTCTTCCTGTACTGGTTGCAGGCCTTTAGGTGAGGACCTTCCCCTGATTGAAGAGAGGCCAGCTCATCGACCCTCCCTCCCCATTCATCCTAATCCCTCTAGGCCCGATGGTTTCCGCTGGGGCCTTCAGCAGGAGAATTTGCAAGTCATCTGAAGGATATGCACATCCTCTGGCTCTCCACCTCCCCCCCCCCAAGTTCCCCCTTCCCCTACCCCAGTCCCTCCCAGTCCCCTGTTTTGCCCAGCCCCAGAAGCCTAGGCTCTGGCTGGGGGCAGTGCTGCTCCTAGGGTGTGTCCTCCAGGCCTCCATCTCTCCACCAGGGAGTGGCCGGAAGTTTTCATCCAACTGGCTAACCCGAAGATCCTGAGAATCTTGGGCCTGGCTCTGCGAGCAAGACTGCTCAGACTATTGCTCCCATGGCTGAGCTCCTACCTAAGGTCAGGCTGGCCCACAAAAGAAAAGGCATGGCCACGGCCAAGCAGGTCCCAGTATGGCTCTTTCCAGGTCCCACGATTGACAACAGCAATCCCCAAAGCCACCATTTAGGTCTGAATCTGAGAGATTCTGGAGGGACTTAGGGTGGGCCTGGGGAGTTATGGAGGAAGCAGACATTGGTAGGTGGTAGGCTTCTCTCTAACACACGGAGTTCTGCCTTTTATCTGCTGTGAATCTCTAGTGGTCTGTGCCCATGTCTCCATATCCCAAAGGTTGAGGCAGATGCTGGGTATGTACATATGAGTTGGCTGGGAGCCCCACATGAAATCATGTCTTTGGATACACACAGGTGTCTTGGCAAATATGGACGTGGACTTTGATATATCTTCTTGCATGGGTGGAGGTCTTAGAGGGGTGAGTTTAGAGGAACCTCTAAATTAGTTTGGGAACAGCTCTCTCTTGCACAGAAGCACCATCACAGTGGATCTCAAACCAAACCCCCCAGGGAAGGGGAGCAGGAAGTCCCAGGAGGGCCATCCTAACACTAGGATCTTCAAGACCACAGCCCCTCCAAAGAAGAGCACCTCTAACCATCCAGAGAGTCTGCCCCTACCACCTGACTCCCTAGAGAGCCTCTTTGACCCTGTGGGACGATTAGATATCCCTCGACTCCGGAGGATGGTCTATCAGAAAGGTCAGTAGGAAAGGGGGACCCTTCCACAGGAGTCTTTCCTTCCTGCCCCTATATTACTGAGGTCCAGCAATTCTTGAGGTTAGGAAATTTGCACAGCAGTATTCTCTTCCTGCTCTCTCTAGATGCCACTGATCAATCAAACATTTGTTAAACACATGCTATTACTTGGCACTATGCTGTGTATTTGATGTACAGTCTGCATCAAATTTCTTCCAGAGCCCAAAAGAGTTGCCCAAATTGGCAGTTGGGATGCAAAGACACTGAAGGACAGAAGTTGAATTCAGTTCCCCCCCCTTGGATCCTGGCTCCTGAAAGTCATTTGGTCGGCCCCAGTGAAGCCTAAGAAGCCCCCGTGACTCCTTTCCCTCTTATCTCTATCATTCAACCAGTCATCCATTCTCCTCCCACAATCTCTCCAATCAGCACTGTTCCCATTGTTACAACCTCAGTCATACCCTCATTAACTTTGACCTGTCCTATTTCATTAGGATTCATTATAGATTCATAGAATCTGAGAAATGGAAGGAAGCTTAGAGATCATCTAGTTCCAACCCTCTCATTTTACAGATGGGGAAATTGAGGCACAATGAGGTTAAGTGACTTGCCCAAGGTCACACAGCTAGTTAGTTGAAGATCCAGGGCTAGAACAGAGGTCTCCTGACTCCCAGTACAATGTACTCTTTCCACTGCACTATCACGCCTCTCTTGGATTTGCCAGGAGCCTTCTGGAATCTCCAACAGATTCCCAGTGTCCAGAGTGAGTTTGCTGCCCGGGGGATAGGAACGAGCACCAGTGACTGACTGTATGCAGAACCACCACGCCATCTTGTGGCAATAGCTGGGAACTGCACCTTCCCCTCTGCCCAGTAATAATTACCACTTCTTCTATGGGTCAAGGAACAATTCAGTTCAATGTATTAAGTGCTATGACTTGTGCTAAATGCTGAGGGTACAAAGACAAAAGCAGCATCCAGTCCAGCCCAGCCCCAACCCACAAACTTTTCTAGAACAGGCCCCTCGCATGCTGCTAAGTCCAGCCATGATATGCGTATGTGTGGGCAATGCCAGGTCCAGAGGCTGGGGAGAGGAAGCTGGTATGGAAGTTTCTGTTTGGTGTGTACCCGCCCAACTCCACAGCTGAGGAGCGACAGGTGCTGGATACTAAGCTGGAGGCCCACTACCACAGCATGAAGTGGGCCTGGAGAAGCCGCTACCCTAAAGCCATCCGCCTCAGGGTACCTGCAGATGGTGAGTATTCCCTAGGCCTGGAGGGTGCAGAGGGAATAAACGGAGCCTTAGGACTGCTGTGTATATGGGGCAGGGGAGGGGAGCAGTATGGCTTTTTCTAGAGGTGGAAATGGGGACTTGGAGGCCTGACTGGTAGGAAGCCCTAGTCTTCTATTTGGGGTTTTCTCAGCAGAGATGCTGGAGTGGTTTGCTATTTCCTTCTCCAGCTCATTGTACAGATGAGGAAACTGAGGAAAATAGAGTTAAGTGATTTGCCCAGGGTCACACAGCTACTAAGTGTAGGAGGCTGGATTTGAACTCAGGTCTTCCTTGATTACTCTACCCACTGTGCCACCTAGCTGCCCATAGCATAAAGAGCCATAAAAATGTTAACTCTATCACTATTAGCATCTAGTTCTTGGACTTTACTTGGGTCCTGGGAGTATGGCTTTCTTCTTTCCAGGCACTGGAGAAAATGACCACAGCCCTTTTCCTAAGACATTAGGGGGCCAAGTCCATTAGCAGAGAATGGTCATCTTCACTTTGCTGGGATGGGGGTGAGGGCAGAGTAGGCCAGGCTTCCCTCCTCCCCATCCTCTGGATCTATAAAGGCTACATTTCTTCCTCTTCTCCCACAGAGGAATTTTCCTGGGCCATTGACAAGTATGAAGTGCTACAGACACGGATAAGAGAAAATGCATCTCCTTTGGAAAAACTGGCTGAGGTTGGAGAGAATTGTTGGTCATAGTGGTAAAGAAGGAAATAATCCCTGGAAGAAGTTTCCCCTAAATAATTCCAGGGGAGACTCAATAAGGGTCATAAGTCAAATGGTAGATTCTTTAGAAAAGGATTTTAACCTACTTCCCCCACCACAAATGGGGGCTGGCTAAGTCTGAGTACACATCCATCCCATAGGGAAAGGTCCATGCCAAACCCATCTGATCCAAAGTCAGAGGAGACGCTAGGGGGAGGGACTCCAGCTAGGGCTGCAGTCAAGGACAAAGAGGCTTTCTCTCCCCTAGGAGGATCCTTTTGGTGGGGTTGGGGGTGTCTTTCCTCTCCTCTTAGTTCTTCATGTGCGAGGGGAAAAAGGAATCTCTTCTTCCTTTCCTCAACCTCACCTTCTATAAAAATATGAAGGGTAGAGATTCCCACGCTGAAAAACAAAGCAAAGAAGTCTTTACCTCTTGAGTCATAGAAAGGGAAAGGGCTGATGGATGATATACAGGGAAGGGGAACTGGGAGCTAGAATGTCCACTGACCTGAAGACCAGAGCTCTCCCCAAACCTTTTCTCCTCCCGGCCTCCCAGAACAACCTTCGATATCACATCTTCAATGACCAACTCTTCAGGAAGGCCCAGAAATACATAGATGCTGATGTCCCCCGAACTGATCGCCACCGTTCTTACTTCCAGTGAGCAGGCCATGACCCAGGGGAACCAGAGGCCAGAGCAGGGCAGGGATAGGTCTCACATTACCCAGACTTTGGATACTCATGACAGATTCTGTAGCTCCCACTAACTCTCCCTCGAATCCCATTCCCCTAAGCCTGCCCTAGGATGTAGAAAGGATATGAATCTCTACTCCCTTCAGGCTCAGCACCACAGAAATAAGGGAGGCCTACTGTGCCTGGTAGTCCTTAACCTAAGCTGGGCCAACCACCTAAATTCTGAATGAGTTAAGGGAATGGGGAGCTGATGTTTTTAGGGGACCAGGGGAAGTCAAAGTCTTGGAGAGTGGGATATTGGGTAACTGGGGGCCTAAGTGTTGTCTCCCCATCTCATAGGGAGGAGGGGTTAGTCAAGTTGCTGTCTGTCCGGGAGATACTCCTCACCTATGCTGCCTTTCATCAAGGTAAAGCTTCCTGAGGAGGGGACCTTCTTTCCTCTCAGGCACCAAAGTCTTCACTGTCTTACCATCTGATTTTAGCTTCAATAATTTCATCCTTTATACAGATCTCTCTTTCTTTTCTTTTCTTTTTCTCTTCCTTCCTTCCTTCCTTCCTTCCTTTCTCTCTCTCTCTCTCTCTCTTTCTTCCTTTCTTTCTTTCTTTGTATTTTGGAGGGGGAAAGGCAGGGCAATTGGGGTTAAGTGACTTGCCCAAGGTCACACAGCTGGTAAATGATAAGTGTCTGAAGAATTTTAACTCAAGTCCTCCTGACTCCAGGGCCGGTGCTCCACTTACTGTGCCACCTAGCTACCCTCCCTCCCTCTTTCTCCTGCATGCATCATTCTTCTCTCTCATTTTTTCTTTCTCCAGACCTGAATTTCTTCTCTTCTCTCCCTTCTTATATCTAAAATGCCTCCTCCAAACCTCAAACCAGGTCCCTCTGTCCCCTCCCCCAATAATCCCAACCTGGTCTCTCTGCTCCATCCCCCAGACACACCAAACCAGCTCCTTGATTCTGTCCACACTACCACCTGTCTTCCACTTCCCTTCCTTCCTTGACCTTCCTCAACTGAAAGTGATCTCTTCCTTCTTAAATTTCTCAGTGCTTGGTCTGGATTTCTCTTTGTACTTACCTTGTAACTTTAGCCTATATTAGCTACTCGTTTACACGTTCCTCTCAGTCCCCAATTAAGATGCTAAGCTCTTTGAGAAGTAGGGTCTTTGTCCTGTCTATCTTTATATACACAGTCCCTTATATATGTTTAATTAATTTTGCTAAACTGAATCCAAATACAGGAAGTTTCTCCCTTCCCCCTTGCCAGACTTGGGTTACTGTCAGGGCATGAACGATTTTGTGAGCCGATTCCTGGAGACCCTGGATTCCGAAGCTGATGCATTTTGGTGTTTTGTGGGCTTCATGCGCTGGGCAGGGATGAACTTCACAGCTGAAGGCATCAAGAGAAAGATCCGTGAGAGATGAACCCTAGGGAAGGGGAGGGGAAGGGCATCCATCCCCATGTCTGGGCAGAGACAGCTCCCGAGTGTCAGGCCCTGGTGTCGCTGGTTCTTGTACATCAGACTCGGAATTGGCCATCTGTGGTGGTATTAATGATGTAGCTACTTTTCTGATCTTTTCATATCTTTATTCTCTTTTATATTTGACCCATGCAAGTGTTTTTTCTTACTAACTATCCTGTCATTGTCTTTAGATCATAAGCCCCCTGAAGGCAGACTCATTTAGGGCAGCATCAAATGCAGATGGGTGTTGAATGAAGGTTTTGGGGTGGGGATGTTATCAGGGACAGAACAGGGAATGACCGTGATGACACCTTTGACAATGAGGGTGTTGGTGAGGTGCTGGCTGTCAAGAGACACCAATTGAGGAAGTGGAAGGCAAGGGGGGATGTCCCTGTGATCATACCAACGATGTCCCCCCTGCAGATGTCTCTGAAGAGCTGTTGAGACATGTGGATCCAGAGCTCTCTAACCATATTGAGAGGGTCTCCAAGGAAAAGCTGCTCTTCTGTCTCCGGTCAGCCTGGAAACCCTGGAAGGCTGGGAGGGATGGCAATGCTGAGAGTGGAGGGCTGGAAGGTGGGATTTAGAGGGCTCAGGAAGGTGGTGGTGATGATACAGCAGGCTGGGCCTGGGATTAGGGATTAGAGGGAGCTGGGGATGGCTGTATAAGGGAACCAGGGCTCTGACAAGGATCTGACCAACGGACCCCATACTCTCAAAGCTGGCTGCTGCTGTGTTTTCAGAGGGACCTGGAGCATCAAGATGCCCTTCGAGTGCTGGAGATTAGAGGGCTGGAGGGTGACAAGGCCAACCCCCTTAACTGGCAGTATTCAAGGACCAAGGATGGTGAGCAGTCCCAACTCCTCTCCCATAAATCCTTCAGGCCATCTGAATTCCTTTTCAGCCTTATACACTGATCCTTTGCCTTCTACTACAACGAACTCCATAACCTTTGATGCCAAACCATCCTTTGACCCTTCCATAATTCTTCATTGCCTCATGGTCTTTTTCTGTCAATGTCTCTTATGCCAATGACTGTTCAGCTCCAGTGGAGGTCATCGGATGCTGTGCTCCTGGAAAAGACCTGACCTTCGACGTCTTGTTGTGTGTGGCCATTCTGGTACAAAACCGAGATCAGCTACTATCATTCCATCATGCCAATGACTTCTTCCTCTTCTCCCAGAGGTATGCCCTGGCACTGGCCCTGGGCCTGATCCAGCCCAGTTAGCCCAGAGGCTGCACAGACCTTGAAAGGCACCTTCTAAACTCTCTTGTTTGTATAATTCTACCTCAGTGAGTCAGCATGGGAGCCACAAAAGGTCTTGTCTCTGTTATCCAATTAATTCTAGAGTGGTTTTCTCTCATCTTTCTCTTAGTTCTCTCCCCAACCCTTTCCAACACAGACTCCTAGAACACCTACCTTCTACCATCTCTCAAGTATGTGTTGAGGAAAAGGAAGTGGTACCTTTTAGTATTCGCTTAAACACAACAGAAACATCTGCTGTGGGAGAAAGAAAAAGTACCACACATCCTTTCCAAATGTATGTTGATGCTCTTTCAATCATCACCCATTTGAGGGTCCAAATGGTTGCTGCCACCTTCACTCCTGTAGAAAATTGAGAACTGAGGCTGGGATGATGACATTGGAAGGGGAGCAGCCCCCTTCCCTCTGGAAACAAGCTGGTTGCTCCTTCCCTCCTCAGGCTCCAGGGAAAGCTGAAACTGAACACACTCCGGGGAGAAGAAAAGGAATTGCCATGCCCTGAGCTATCTTCCTTGGGGCCTGGGGTGATGCTTATACCTGGCCAATAAAACACCTCTTCTATGGGCTCATACCTTTGACTCTCAGGCCCTATCCTAGAGCCACCTATTTTCAATTGGGAGTGGAGGGTAGCAACGCTGGAATTTCAGGTTCTACCACGAGCATTAAGCCTAACCCCAACTAACCTTCCTGCTACTTAGGGAGATCTTCCTTGGTGAAGGCTGCTCTAATGGAGGAGTCAGAGGGGGAGAAGGTGATTCTTCCTCTTCCCTTTCCCTTATCGATCTGATCTCCCTTCATCCCATGAGTGGGACATGCCCTGTCGCCCCTTCCTCTGACTTCCTCTTGTCCAGAGGTTCCCAGCCCTTTTGTGTGTGTTCTGGACCTCTTTGGCAGCCTGTTGAAACCTACGGGACCCTTCTCAGAATAATGCTTTTCAATGCATAAAATAAAGTACATAGGATTACAAAGGAAGCCATTATATTGAAATACTATCCAAAATTTTTTGAAAAACAAGTTCATGGACCCCCTTTATCTAGCCTAATTCCTAGCCTATGCCTTGATTCCCAAGCCCCCACAGATAGCTAATCTATGTTGGACAAGAATAAAGGTGATATAGGGAGTTGGAGTCAATTTGTCATTCCTCCTTATTATCCAGAATCTGCCCCTCGATTCTCTCCCTTGAAGCCAGCAAGGGCCCCAATAACTTTGGTCTGGGGAGAAATTTCCAGCCCTTCTTGTCTACTTGTCTGAGTGACCTTTTAGATTATGGGCTGGGGTGGAGGAGACCCAAAGGGAGGAAAGAAGGAATAAGTCCTTAGCCTTAGGGGGCAATGGGAAAGCAGAAGTAGAGAAAGAATTGATTAGATTAAGAACCAATGGACAGACAGATTTATAGGCCAGTGAGTCCCAAGCCTTGGTTTCAAAACACTCCTTAGATATCATCAATTACTTCAAGGGTTATTATGAAATTTTCTAAAACTCAAATTACTACTTTGAGAAATAAAAAAACACTGACTGTGCTTGTCTTCCAGGAGGGGTTAGTCAACTATCATTAAGTACCTACAGTGTGCTTAAATTGCTTCTAAAAGGGAGGAACTGGTGGAAAATGGGATTCCCAGGAAGAGGATGATGAAGGGAATGTCCTTTCTCCTCCAGGAAGAGCCAGACTAGGGAGGATTTTCTGTTCCCTAGTTTTTGTCCCTCTTCCCCTCAGCCTTCTTGCTTTCATTCCCTCTCCGCTGTGCTCCCTAAACTCTGGTCCCTACTGCTCCAGGACCTGCCCCTTCTCCTGGCATTCTTTCACTGTCCTCCACTGCCTCTGACCTTCCTCATTATTCCCCATCCCACCCCCACCTCTCCACGTATTCCCCAACACTCTAGCTGAGAGGCCAAGAAAAAGAACAGGGAAGGAAGAGGAGAAAGAGCATCTTTCAGTTTTTCTCTTGGTCGTCGGACAAAAAGAAAGGAAACTGGTCTTAGCCCAGGAACTATCAGCCCCCATTCCACAATGAATCGAATCCCCAGAGCCCCATCCCCTTTCTTCCCCAGCTCCATGGTGAGCTGACATGCCTGGAATGCTAAGAAGGGTGATGATAAGCTTGGGGGTGGGGAAATGGAAAGCAGTCCCTTGAAAACCAAGTATTCTTGTGTTCTATTCAGAAAACAAAGGGACAGGTTTGGAAGCAGGGGGTTGGGGCCTCCAAGAGGGAATGAGGAAGAGGGTGAACCCAAGAACTCCTGGACCAATCTATGGCACACTACAACTCTCCCTCCCCCCGCCAGGGTTTGGTGCAAAGGGAGGAGCAATTTCAGAGGCTGCATCATCTGTGGCTGATACCTCAGCATCACACACACACACACACACACACACACACACACACACACACACACACACACACACACACACACACACACACACACACACACCCACACACACCAGGAGACAAGGGGAACAAAAGAGAAGGGGAGAAAATAACCCCAAACATTCCTATTTCGATGACCCCCAAATTCCTCATTAAGCTCAGTTTTCAGCATTTCTTGTACTCTCTCTGGTTCCTAAGCAAATAAGGCTTTTCTCTGGTTAGGAATGATGAGGCTGTTGAGACACCACCATCTCTCCAGATCCAGGGTGTGCTTGTGTGGGGAGTTCCATTTACATGCTGGAAGAGATGCACCTGTTTCTACAGTTGAATGAGAAGGGGTGGAGGGATCTCTTAAAGGGACCCCAGGTTGTTTTGTTGTCAGTGCTTTAGAGATTGGAGAACAGGAAGGGATAAGCATAAGGACAAAAGATAAAAGTAAATATTTCAAAATAGGATTAGTTGTGAAATTGGGGGAGGGATGGGAGGAACGAATACCTGGAGAGATCTGGAGCTCAGAAGCAAATGAGGAAATGAGTAACACAGAGATAGGCAGGAGCAATAGGGACCCAGAAGCAGAGAGAGACAAAAAGCGAGAACAAATACTCAGGCACAGTCAGAGAGAACGGAGGGAAGGGGCAATTGGAAAGTAAAAGGCTCCATCTGCAGAGAGAGAAGAAGAGGGCTGAGGAGGGTCGAGAAGGAGAAAGATAGGATCAAAGGTAGTACTGACCCTCAGCCTCCCTCTGCTTTTGACTAGCCAAAAACAGAGGTGTCTGTTCCTTCCCAGTAGGTTGGGAGTTTAAAGTTTCCTCTGAAACCCTCCTTGTCACTCTCACTTGGCTCCTGAGCAGAGTGGACACACTCATGCCAGGATATCACTCATCCACCTGTCACACCCACAACTTTACCAGCTGCACCCACATATACAACCACTTTTGACGGACTTAGACATTGAAGTAGCCCCAGGCTCTTAAAACTGTGTCTGAGGGCGCAGAGTTTTCCTGTTATTTATTTTTGCTTTTTGGAGAGGGGAAGGCAGGGCAATTTGGAGTTAGGTGACTTGCCCAAGGTCACACAGCTAGTGTTACGTGTCTGAGGTTGGATTTGAACTCAGATACTCGTGACTCCAGGGCCGGTGCTGTATTCACTGCGCCACCTAGCCATCCCCATTCCTGTTATTTTTATGGCTATAGTTGGGGCAGTCTGGAGCCCCATCAACTCATACAAGGAGACAGACAGAGCAAAGTACAGGCTTCTCCCACCACCATCATGCATCCTGCACTTCCCAAGCTAACATTTCACTTCTCTTATTGGCTCTCGGGGAGTGGGAGACTTTGGAGTAGACCTAAAGGGAAGATGGTTCAAAATGACTACACATAGTAAAAAAAGATCTAAGTTTGAGGGAGAGGGGATGCACTCATTTCTGACTTGCTGGATAGTGCATTGGAAGGAAACTAAGACCAACAATATGTACAGTTGTCTCCAGGGAGGAAATGAGCCTCTATTGTACATCTAGTAGAGTAGGCATTAGATTGTTCCAACATCCAATGCCACTTCTCCACTCCTACTGCCCGAGTTGGTCAGGTCCTTATCAGCTCTTACCTGGACCACTATAAACTACCAGCACATCTAGTTCTTCATGTAGCTGAACAAATCATTCTCCCCATGCAGAGATCAGCCCCTCATCACCCTGCTCAAAATCATCAATAACTCCCTATTACCCCAAGGATAAAATATAAATTTTATTTATTTATGGTACTGAAAGCTATCCATGACTTGGCTTCAGTTAACCTTTCTAACTGTATTTCACATTACTCTACATTCTTTGTCCACTTTACATTCTAGTGCAAAGTATTCTCTGCTCAAGAATTTTCCCAAGTTCTTTTCTGATCTTTTTTTTTTGCCCTAATCACATTTTTCCTTATACTATGCCAGTGTATGTGCCATAATCCCTCAGTAGGTTATTAGAAGCCAGTAAGATCCTTGAATATTTTATTCTTCGTAATGTGTCCAATTCAATGCTTTGAGCATAGTGGACACAATATATTCATTGAATATTTGAACTGTGAGGTCTAGATGGTCAGGAGTCCTTTGTTCTAGCCCTGGGTTTGGTCAAGGACTAGAGATGTGTAATCGGATGTTTCCTTACCCTTAAAATAAGAAGGGTGTGGGATCTAAGGTGGTAGTTAGTGGGCGGGAAGGGGAGGCTTCTTAACTTTATGTCCTGGATCCCTTTGGCAATCGAGTTAAGTCTATTGACTCCTTCTCTTTTAAGTGGACAAAATACATAGGATTACAAAGGAAAACAATTATATTAAAATAGTCATTAAAATATTAAACAAGTGTCGAGACCTCAGGTTAAGGCATCCTTTCAGCACCAATATTCTATTACTCTAATGGAGTCCTTTCAGAAAAAGGCATCAAGAGAGCCTCTTACTGGGTCTAAGAGACCATAAGACAAAGGGGCCAGCATTCCCAGGCTAAAAAAAACCAGAATATGAATAATATCCTGAAGAGTCTTACTCTGAAGTGGACCAAATGGCTCTCCCACCCCATGTTTATGGGGTCTCAGGTCATAAAGCTAGCCAATCTACAGATGTCTCCATAAGACTTTATGAGTCTAGGCCAGGGAGACACTTTAACCAAGCAGTAAGACAAGAGGAAGGGGAGAAAACATGAATCGTTGAGGGGAAGTCAAGAAGTGGATGAGGATGTGTGGGTTGCAGGGGAAGCCTGCTCATTCTCCCAAATATTCCTGCCCGCCTCCCAAGATGCCAGAATACATCACAGGCCTATGGAGAGCAGCACATTCTTAATTATCTGCATTTGAATCGTCCATAGCATATGTTTACTCCTAGGCTGGCTTCTCACTGCCACCTAGGAGGTTCTTGGCTATGTTCCCCAACAGCTAATGTGCACTCAGGGAAAGGAGTCATTTCACTATTTTTCCCAAATAAAGCAAGACTGTAACCTAATGCAAAAAGGGAAGTGTATTCCATAGTCAAATGTGATACATTTTATTCTTTTCTGTGTACTGAGTTAGGTGCTGCCTTCCATCAGTGTGGATAACCAGTGCTACTTGGTGAGCTCAATGTTCTAAACCCTAGTTATCAGTAGTTGAGTCCATGAATCCTTCTTCTCTCATCAGAATTTATACCTCTCCCTGAACTCAGTTGGTATTTATCTTATCTCTACCACACATCTTTGTGGACAGGGGCTGTCAAGTTCATCCCCATTTCTCCAACAGCACCTGGCACAGTGCCTTCCTTGGATCTTAGAAGACAGTCAACATGGAAGTTCTGCACTCCTTAGGTTGAGGCTACTCTAAGAGACAGCGAACCCTTTTAGAAGACCTATCGGCTTTCGGGAACTGTGACAGGGTATGCCACAACATAAGCAATGAGTGCAGGGCTACATTTTGGCCTGGTCTCTCTAAAATATTACTCAAGATACAGATTTGAAAAGCAACCATTTATTAGAACCAATACAAGAGTATGAAAAGAGGGAGAAAAAGAGGAAGGTGGTGGAAGGGGAGAGAATGAGGTCTGCATTGGATGTCAGTTGTGGAAACACATAAATGCCTATTTTTTTAAAACATTTACATTTAAAAGGTGTAACATACATAATTTTCCTTTAAAAAATTAGCCAGACTAGGCTAAAATCAAACCAAGAGAGCATACCCCAAACTCCCCCACAAAACAAAGTCCATTAAAAATTCAATCTCCCATTTTCCATCCAGACATCTGGCTCCAAACTGTGATCCGATCTGCTTTGGATGGTACAGAAAGCCACCTTGAAGTCTGGCGCTGAGAGATGCACCAGCCTCTTTGGCCAGCCTGGCACCCAGTCTGGGGGTATGGCAGGGAGGGGCTACAGTGCCAGTACTGAAGTTCTCATTCCTGGCCTGTGGCAGCTGAGCACTCTCCCATTGTCCAGACTTCCCACGAGCTGTGCTTGGCATTTCCGATGCTGGGCGAAGAGTAAGGAGAAAAGTCCGTGTAACACAAAAAGGAACATGTAACAGCAGCAAGGGGCCAAGACCTTGTGCTTTTTTGTGGGTTACAGATCCAGGGATGGGGGTAAGGGAAGGAAAAAATGGGTCTTGTTGAGGATAGGGACTGGATGAGTCCCCTGAAACTGAGAAAGGAGTGTGGCCCATAAGCCCATGTCTGGGAAAACAAAATGGGGCCCAGGGAAGTCATTCCAAACTGGACCAGTAAAAACATGTCAAGTCCACGTTGTGAACCTGGGGAAGAGAGATAATAGATGCTGAATATAATGGCTTGGATGAAATATAAGGGAGCATCCACACTCTAGTTTGGGAGTGTTAAATGTAACAATACTCTAAAAATGGTTATTTCCAATGTGGCAATATACATATTCTTCCCTTACACAGGAAATAGGAAGGGGAGGCACACAAGATCCCAAGAGGAAGCTTGGGAACGGATTCCATAAAGATGGTGGTAAGGATGTTGCTGTCCTAAGATCAGATCAGTTGTCAATGTATGGATACAGTCAAGAGAGAATGGAATCAAAGCTGTCTGGGTCATTTCTGCTCCGGGGGCAGCCTGGGCCTCTGTTCTCAGAACATGGACACTAGAATTCAGATACAAGAGAAACACCCCCACCCTCTCTGTGGAAAGACAAAGAAAGCAGATAGTGCCTCCCCCTCTTACAACTCCACAATTATTCCTTGGCAATTAGACTCCAACATCTATGAAAACACTGTCAGCATCTGAATTAGCAGCTTTGGTGAAAGGGTGACTATAGGGACAGGGGAATATGGGGTACACAGAAAACTGGCGTGGGTTGCTAAGTCATTCCACTCTCGGAGACAGTTCAATGAGGACTAAAGCCTGGGCCAGGCTTAAGACTTCGGCTCCCAGCATCCTCCATCTAAAGATCCTAAGTGCTTTTTGAGCAATTGGCAATGCCTCACACCCCTGTGAGGTAGGTCAGTATTATTGCCCCCATTTAGCAGATGGGGGAACTGAGGCAGTGAGAGAAAATGACTTGCCCAAGGTCATCCATTATGAGTCAGTTGAGGGGGGTCAGCAGACACCAGACCTAGCATCCATGCCCAACTCCTGTGCCGCGTCCTATTTGATCACACTACTTCCTAGAGTGGGCCTTGGATTCTGAAGGTTTGCATGATAGAAATGCGTGCAGATATACCTCCCTTTGCCAAAAGATGTTCTCAAACAACAAATATTGAGCACCTCCTGAGCACCTCGGACAGGTCAGGAGCTAAAGGGCACAGCAGATCGGTCCTTGCTCATAACAACTCTGGCAAAGCTGTGCATGTCTTCTTAGGAAATCAAATATTTTAGACTAAGCAGGTGTTGGTCTTTTATTTCTTTGTTATTTAAAGAACCCCTTGGTAAGGTGACAAATTGCCCTACCCCCATTTAGCTCCAATTTATTTGCTTTTAACATCTACCATCATGTATGACTGGGTTTGCTTGAATCAAGGCAAACCTGCACCAAGAATTGGGGGTAGGGAAGAGGATCGAGTCACTGATTCTTCAGGGTGCTAGAGTGAAAGGCTTCAGGATCAGAAATCATGTGCCAGTCAGAAACCAATGGGCAAGAAGATGCTTCTTCTGAGAGGAAGGATGAAGAGCTTGACAGGGGTGGTCTGCAGTGCTGAGCTGCCAGCGCTTTAAAGAAGGCTGGTATCATGAGTCACATCTCTGGACAAAGTTGAGCATGGCAAGAACTGCACCAGCCAACACTGTCCTCATCCTGCACTGCCCCCTCCTCTTCCTCTGAGTAGAGACACCTTTCTTTCTGTAACATCTCACCTCCAATCACTGTGGCATTTTCAAAACAAAGATCAATAGTATATAAATACAGCTTATAATAATGGCTTAAGCTGCTTTTAAATTTATCTGGGGTCTTTGACCTAAATTTGTTACAGGGGGTTATCTGGTCCAATCCCTTCCTAAAACATGAATCCTGTCCACAACAACCAAGATTCCAGGTAGTCAATTGACTTCAACTTGCATACCTCCAGTGACAGGTAGCTCACTAGTTCATGAGGCAATTAATTTTTCCCAACTATATACAGTATCTTGTTTCATTATTTCCTTCTCAAGCAATCATTTAGCAATAGAAAGCCAGCAGGTAAAAAGAGCAGCTATTCTTGGTTCTTTGAATCAGCAAGGTAAGAAATTTTATCTATGGTAAAAATCTCATTTCCATAAGTTTGATTTAGAAATAAATGTTCAAACTGGGAACACCAGGGCCAGCCTCAAAAAAGGCTGCTACACGTCAAACTCAAACCTAGCAATTCAACTATACTTTAGCTGCTTTGAGGGAAAGGGTGAGACTTTCTCTCTCTTTAAATTCCTAAGTATCCAGCTGGGGTTTGTACACAGTGGATCTACTTGGGAAACACTAGTTCCAACAAATCCTCGAAAGATCTGGACATGAACATTTTGAACTAGGTGTTTGAGACAAGGGTGACCTGGCTAGTTTCAGTGGGGAGGATAACACCCCTTACTTACTTGGGCTTGCACCGGCCTCAGGGGTCACACCCCAAAACAGAGCATAACGAGATAGGCAGTTCATTGGATTCAATTTGGCCTAATTTCTTGATAATAGTTTCCTATTAGATTTTCCGATTAATGCTGACAGCTCTTAGCGAGCCTGTGATAATGAGGTTTTGATCTATTGTGACATTAATGACCACAATCAGTTGACTTTGAAATGTTTTAATTAATGGCTCTCTGTGTAGGCTGCCTTTGAGCACAGGTTTCTCCAGTGATGGCCCTCGCCTTCCTCAACACCTTGCTTCAAAACTCCTTCCCTTGCTAACCTCAGACCAATAGGTTCTAGGAGTGCTGCCTCCCACAAACTGAGAGTTAGATGGAAAAGACTGCTCCAGGAGAAGGGCTGAAGCAACAAGAAAACAAAGATGGGGGGAAAAGGCAAAAGGACATGTGTTTATGATGAGGAAAAACCACCACTGAGGAAATAACCAGTCACTGATGACATTTAAAGCAGCAATGACAACAAGCTGAAGAAACTTATTTTGATAAAATGAGGTAGATTAAAACCCAAGAAATTCAGCTGAAGGGAAAAGAAACTGGAAATATTTTTGCAACCTTCACCCATTCAAAGAGCAGAGCAGCTTACTTGTGGCTAATCCACGGTCCCATTGACTCTTTCCTTCTTGTTTTCAGGCCTTCTAATCACTCTTAAAAATTCTACCAATGAAAGGAATTTTTCAAAGGGTATCAAATAGCTCTGGTAAAAGGTCTGTCAAAGAATATAAGCTGTTCTAGCTATCTACCAATGGGACCCACTCAACTATTCAACAACATAAATGGTTTTTTTTAACAAGAAGGATATCAGCTCAAACAAGGTTCAGGTCAATCTGGCATCACTCATATACAAAGCACTATGCTAGTATTATGATAGACACACAAAGTGTGGAACAAAGGCCCTGTGTGTAAGGAATTTCTATCCAATTCTGCCTGAATGACCCTAAGTCATGGAGGCTCCATTGTATCAGGAACTCCTTCAGTCAAGACCCTAAGCCAAAGACAAGGTCAAGGACTCCCATTTCACCAAGAAGTTCTCTCTTTTAGAATGAAAACATCTTCTGGTCTTGAGTTACCTTTGTTTTTTAGAAGAGAACAAATGAATCACTCAAAGATATGGTCTATGACCAGCTTAGCACAACTGAGAAGAACATAACACTCAAAAAAAGGCCAGTATCATAGTTTGAATTCCTGGTTAGGATAGTTAATGTCCCTCCATTCAAGGTTACAGGCCATGATAACCCCTGACACAGAGCCAACATCTTGCAAATAAATCTATACCACTGGTAACAGAGGACTAGTCAAGAAAATGGATCAGTGCAGATCCATCACCATGACTGGAGAAATTAAAATAAAAAACCCTCAAAATGTAGATTCTACTGATAGAAGGTTAGTGACTAAATTCCAATCACTGCTGTTCAAACCAGAGTCCTCTGGCCCCTGAATACTCCATCTGGTCCATAAGGCACTCTTTCATCACCTCAAAAGCTCAATGAGTTGGGCCCCAAGGAGACAAGGCCAAAAATACCTTAAGGAACACATGAAATCAGAAATGTGAAAGGTTTCTCTACAAACAGTGGGAAGTACTGAGCTTGATCTCTCTCCCTGCAAAGGGAAATGACAAATGCAGTTCTCAGTCCAGACTAAAAGGAATCTAGCGCAGTGCTACAAATGGAAAGACCTGTAATCTGAGAAGCGAACAAGCCACACTACTCATCTGTCCTTGGAGTGGCGGAGCGGGGGCAGACCCGTTACCAGGCCTCCTCTAACCTCTAAGATGGGACTAGATAACCCTTTAGCAAGGTTGGCAAAATAGTGTGTTTCCTCTAACCTCAAACCGAAGCCCCGAGGCAATTAGGAAATGCGTCCCCTCTGTACCCCTCCCCCCCCAACAAGCCCCTTGCCCTAACTTCCTCACTAGATCTAGAGAGAGACACCCACCACGACATAAACGCACAGACTCATGTTCCCCCAGAGACAGATTTCCATAAAGACCCAAGTTCAGGGAATTAGGGATAACTACCATATTTTGGAGGGGCCTAGTCTTACCACCTAACTTGCAGCTACTCTAAACTGTAGTGGTTAAAATCCATCATTTCCTTAGGGTCAAGAAAAACACAAGAAATAGGCTTGAAGGATTCCTAATGCATCTGGCACAAGTGTTTATGCATGTCCAAACCTTTATGATTTGTTCTGATGAGAAGAGATGACAGCAGGGTGGCCTTTGCTAGAGAAAGAGTGAACAGAACCAGTAAATAAGGTGAGGTCCTTACAAAGATGCAAGTTAAGAGTACAGGGGAGGTAGACCTTAAAGACACAACCCACAATGTCCAGACATTCTTATGACTTACTCATAGCTTCACACTAAGCCCACCTGGGCAGAAACACCAGGCTGCAACAAAGAGATGCTGATTCAAGCTGCAATCCCATCAGAGGACCCCTCCCTTGGCTCTAATGGAACATCACTCAAGCCTGGACCTCTAGACCCAGAGCAGACTTTTGTGGGCTTACATTGACTCCAAAACCAACTAGTAGTACCACTGAGCAAATTAAGAGGAAGAAAGAAGATGCATGGCTTCTTAGTGATACCAACTACTGACCCTACATTTTGACATAAAGGCTGTTAGGGATGATACTGCCTCAGCTCTGGGGACATTAACCGCAAAGATGGAGGATCTGACACCTCAAATGTCACAGGTTCTGATCTCTGGAAGAGAGTTGGCAAAATCCAGGCAGACACAACCTTCTTGTCAGTGCCATGCAAGACTTATGGCAACATCTCAAGCCTCTGCCTGCCACAAATGTCATCTACAAAACAGGTTCCCAGTTATCAACCAGCAAACAATTAAAAGCCAAAAGCACATCATTAGTGACCATCTAAGAACACACCACAGCCTTAGATCGAGAGTGGTCCTCAATGATCATGGGATCTGTCCCACCCTAGATTGTGGGCCACCTTCATGGTCCTCTGTACCAGAATCGCAAAACTAGACCAGAGGCATTAGGCACAACTCAGATGATCTAGTCACAACTCATCACAGTTTCACATGAAATCAGCTTTTTAAATCCATAAACTGTTCTTTTAATGATTTTAACATTACTATCACATTAAAAAAAAATTTTTAAATGCCAAGGAGTGTAAGGAGAGAGTAAGAATCTCTATGACTTAAGATACTCTGAGTGTTGGGCAATCATGAGGCTAGCAGCTTCCTAGGAAAGACGGGAATGGATTTCTGTATAGAAGGGGGAAAGGATTATGTTGCTCTTCCTGAAGTCAAGGGAGCTGTTTCTATTACTGCTGATATTCCCAGCAGCTGGAACAGTGTAAGATCTCAGCATGGGGCACAGAGGGAGGGAGGGGACAGACGAACACCTGCCTATGCTGTGGCTTAAACTGACTGCCCCATCTCCCTCCAAATCTATCCCACTTGGGGGAAGACTGGGAGATTTAAAAGTTATTGGGAAGGATCATGATTTTTGAATGACAATTCCAGAGTTCAACAAATATTTTTAACATCTAAGACCTGGGCATGAAAATATTTAAGCCACAGCTATTAACTCCTCTGAGGGCATAGGATTCCAAGGAAACATGCTCCTACTTGAAGTTACTTTCTCAAAGACTAAGAAAGCCTACATCAATTGCTTTACTTTAAAAAAAAAAAAAGAAATCCTAGGGTGGTGTGCAGACATCTGCAATTGAAGCTCTAACAACAGTCCTATAAAAGGAGAGAGGGAAGGAAGGCTGAGCCAGTCACCTAGCCTGGGGCTATGACCTCCCTACATTCCTGAAAAACCAGTTATCACAGAGTTGGGGTTTACGGGTGGGGGTGAAAGCACTACTGGCAAAAATCCAGTGTGGCATTGGTGTCTAACAGAGGGAGGAGAGAATAGGTAGGAACGAAGAAAAGGGCGAGAATGCAAGAGACGAGGAGCAGTGCGTGATCTAGGAATCATTTCTCAGACAGAAAACATCAGATTCTGATGAACTTTTTTTTCAATTTCATTCAGATTACCTGACCCAACTGTTGTTGACAGCAGAGAGCTCAGAGGTAGCCCATACATCAGAGGCTTTGGCCTACCAGTTTCCTGCTACTAAGGAGTAAGTTAATCAATGCCCACAGGTACCTACTGATTGATTCTCAATCATTTCTTTCTTCTTTCCCTCCTCCCAAGTCAAGTATGATCAACCCTTAATTGTTCTTGTGCCTGAATATTTTAAGTCTTTGCTGTTCAGTGGAAAAAAAGGGAGAGAAGAGATGAAAACCTTCCAGCCACTGGAGGTACAGAATTTGCTGATTTCTTATCGAATCACACACTATAAATAGGGACCCCTTTCTGGTGACCAACTCAAGCATCATCATTCCTATCTATTGTGTTGGGTTGCTACAGAAAGAAACACTTGTCTTCTCTATAGTTTGGTACAGTATGGTGTTTGTGATAATTTATACAAATGCACAGAACTCAAACCAGTAGGTGAACTGCCAGGCAAGTGAGTTCACAAATACTATGAATCAATGCATGATTTAGATATGATCTGAAATCTATAGATTAGAGAAATATATCTATTTGCCTTTACTCTGAACAATCTAGCAATATAGAACATTCCTGGCCAGAGAGCTAGGTGTGTAAAAAACCAAGACCAAAACCAGCCTTAGGGGCAGCTGATCCCTACAGAGTAAAGAGTAATTCTAACGTTTATTTATATTTCTATGGAACTAGGACTGTTAAGATCCCGAAAGTCTTGCCTTTTCTTTATTTGATCTGCTAAATCCCAACCACAAAGAGAAAAAGAGGCGACTTGTTTCTTAGGCTGGGAGGAAGGAGAGAAAGGTAGGATCAGGACATGACTTCACTGTATCAGGAAACCAAAGGGGAACCTGTTTTGATGGGAAAGTCAACAGGAAGTTGTGTCAAGATACAGATGTCTAGCCACCTTCTGCCCAGCTAGGGCCACATTCCAGAAAACAAATGAGGAAATCCCATTAAAAAGATAAAGAAAAAAAATACAAGTGGAGGCCAAAATCAGAAAGTGAGGATATCTGGAACCTTAAATATGATGCATCTTTGTAGCTGGTGCTGTAGCCAATGGTTTTTCTGAGAGCTTCCCCTTTATCCACTTTAATGATGGTACGTGGAGAGAATGGGGAGTGTCAGAGACCTAGCTTCCTTAGCAGTGGGTAAGGAGAACAAAGAGTGCTAGGGGAATGGTTTGAAGCCTCTTTGGTAGTTAAGAAGAATGCTTTGGGAGGCTACAAGAAAGAATTGGCAGTGATGGAGAGGGAGAAAGGAAGAAGGAAGAAAGAGGGAGAGAGAGGAGGGGAAGGCAGGGAAGGGGAGAGATGGGGAGAGAGGGGGAAGGAGGGAAGGGGAGAAAGAGAGGGGGGGGAAGGAGTGGGGGACGGAAAGGGAAAGGAAGAGGGAGAGGCAGAGGGAGAGAGAGAAAATGAGAACACCCAGGATCTTGGCACAAGCACCAGGTAGTCACTCACACCTACATAAATACACAGTCCAGATAAGGGGAAAGGAAGGGAGTAATATATATACTGCATGTTAATAAAAAAAAAATGAACTAGGTTTCCTCCCCATCCACATGCACTACAGCTAACAATTCAAACCGTTCACAATCCTGTCACTTTGGACTTTTTTTTTTTTGCAGAAACAAACAAAGCCCGCTAAAAGACATGAGTTTAGGGGTCCGAGGTACTTGAAGAAATATTTTTGTAATGTTTTCAGGGCCCTAAGTATTTCTATTGGGAGGTCAGGGAGCAGGGCCCACACGACCTCACTGGGCACACTGCATTCTTAGGGGCTGGAGAAAGCCTAGCAGGTAGGTAGGTGCTAGTGGCTTTATAAAAACCAGGCGAAGTACAGCCTGCAAAATCTCCCAAATTCCCCATCCTATCCCAACACCTCAATTCTGAGGCCTGTTGGTCATCAACACACTGAATGAAACCAAAGCAAATAACTAAAATTATCATCATTGTAACAAAACCCTCAAATCCAATCCTGAAAAAGATCAAGAGTCTAAGCTGATTAACAAGTTAAACATCATCTTGGGGCAAAGGTGGGGTGGGGGTGGGGGTGAGGAGGGAGGAGTCGGGGCCAGGGGAGGATGGGGTGGGTTACACACAGTATGTAAATGGCTGGTCTTCACTAGAGACACATCATGAATCAGACCATCAGTTATGTTATGAGAACCAATACCAACATTTCTTCTGTGTAGCACAGTAATAAGCACATTTTTTATGGATGTGTTTAGGACAGAAGGGGCAGTGGGGCTGGAAGGGGCAGGGAGGCAGTGGGAAGTGACTGTGTTATATATACAAAGAGAAATGACAGAGGCCACCCTTGCTTTAGCTCTTGGCTGTTTCTTTCTCTTTGTTTTCCGCGTCCTCAGGATACGCGTGCCACGTCAGTCTCTCTTCATAAAATGCTATCACGATCTGTGGGCATTTTACATTGGCTTCCTTTGCAAGGACCAGGTCAGCTTCATCAGTGTCTTTCCTAGAGAGAAAAAAAAGCTTGAGGATACTGACAGAAAAAGCGTGCCAACTGCAAACAACTTCACAGACGGGACAATCTCCATTTCATGAATAAGAAGAATGTGGTTACGCAAGGAAAATCTGACCCCTTTGTCCTTTATCCTATTAACTTAAAATATTATTTCAAAGCAGAAGGGAAAGTCGAGGTTTTATATGTTGAAAAGCAAATTTAAAAGGGGGAAATTCAAGAAAACACATTCCAAACATTTCACGAGCCTTGCACTGTACCTAGTTTCTGGGGGGAGAGGGAAGGAAACCCAGGGCTGTTTGCAAGTTAAATTCAAGGCTGTTCAAATGAAAGAACTGAACATTTCAAGCTCACTGAACGTACAACCTCATCACAACAGGCTTGCTCCAATAAATAGAAACAAAGAATTAAGGCCTGAGCCCCAAATTGTATACTTCATACCGAACATTCATCATTTTCTACCATATGGGTTGTGATCTTTTAAACATAAGGCTGACTTCTGATTATTAAATTTCAGTTCCCCTACATCCTGGACAACCCTTCTCCTGCTGCCATGGATTGCTAGCCACAGCATCTTAGTATCTGTCTTGCGCTGTTATCATGAGGGCCAGCTGAAAGGCCAACAACTGCTACACTTTCCAGTTTTACAAGAGTCAACTACTAAACTGGGGTTGCAAGAGGTTAGGGAGAATGTAGACATTTGTGCAGAAGGAAAGCCTACATAGGGCAGGGATTTTAAGTCTGGACTTTGAGTAGAAAAAGTAGTTAATCTGACTTAAAAACCACAGGGAGTAGATGTGGTTGAATAAGCAGGGACAGTCTCTGCCAGTTCCTCTCCATAGACTGCAGCAGCTCTTCAAACACAGGCCACTTGGTAATTTACTACCAGCTCTTCCATCAGATAAAATATTAAGCCTACTGATTAAACCACTTTTAAGGTAATTAGCTTCCTTCGTGGTACTCAAGCTGGAGCCCTCCAATGTTTAGAGACCAGACTTCATCTTGAGCCCAGAGCACTTGGAATCCGAGAGAAGGCAGTGTCCCATAAGGGACATATCATAAATCATCTTCGTATCTTTAAAGCAAGGCTGGAATAGAGGTGAGGGGAAGTCCTCCTCTCTCTTCTAAGAGCCACTCCCTCTTCCAGATGAGATAACTTTGGACAGTACTGGACATAATAACGCTGATTGCGAAAACAGTTGTCTTCTTTTTAATCTCAAAATTTGAAAATCTCTTCCTCAATAATGGCCAGAGGCCTCAGTCAGCCACACCAGGTCGCATGATAGAGTATGACTTATTCTGATCACAAAAAAAGACTAGTTACATAATACTACACAAATAACATCAGTTACTCTGGTAAATAGCATGCGCTGTATTGGAAGAATCTGTCCTAACAGTGAGGCTGGAGGATTTCCTTTTTAACACTCCTAGACCAGAACTGCACTGTCAGAAAAAAAGAAATCAATTTAATTTAGAGGACTTTCTAGGGATACCTAAAGGGTTAAGGATCCCTAAAGATGATCAATATTCCTGAGTTCAAAAATACTGAATGTTTCTCTCTTTTACATATAATTAAAGCCTGTGACAAAACTGGTTTCTCTTTTGTCTCTGTATCCCTAAACATAGGACCATGCCTGTGGTACAGTGACAGCAGAGACTCAGTAGGTGCTTGCTTGAACTAAAGACACAAACTCTCACCATTTCATTAGGAACATTAAGTCTCCACAGGAATCTGTTGCCCCGATGATCTTTTCTGGCTCCAGGCCTCTCTCAAAGCCCCGGGCAATATCATTGCTCTGCTACAAACACAAAAATGGAGGCATTATAATTTGGGTGAAAGAATACTACCAATCATTTTCTCTCATCTACTGAGAGCAACCTAGGTTATGCTAAAACATTTTCACCATCTCAAGTTACTTGAAACTTCTTTTTATTCCTACAATTCTGGGGAAAGGCTTGACTCCATTCAGTTGTCAGTTACATCTGACTCTTTGTGACCCCATTTGGGGTTTTCTTGGCAAAGATACTAGAGTGGTTTGCCATTTTCTTCTCTCCAGCTTATTTTACAGATGAGGAAACTGAGGCAAACAGCATTAAGTGACTTGCCACAGAGTTAACTAAGTGTCTGAGGTTGGATTTGTACCCACAATCTTTCTCACTGTCCAGTGCTCTGGATCAATGGGCCTTCTAGATGTATTACGGATGGTACTAGGGCACTAAGACATTTTATAAGAAGGGCTGCCTCAACAGGTTAGAGACAGGTGCCAGATAGCCCTCAATTCCTCTAATAACAAACTGAAAATGTATTATGAATGTGCTACATAATGAGCACCTTTTATTTGTTCTACAAGGACCTCCTCCCTTAGTGGTCACAGCACATTCCAACGTCTTGTTCTGAACTTTCATCTTTCCAAAAGGGAAGGTCCTGACTAAAAGCCATTTCCCAATAGAAAAGTAGTCAAAGGATATAAAGAGTTTTCAAAAGAAAAAAAAGCAAAGTATCAAAAATCATATGAAAAAATGCTCCAAATCAACAATAATCAAAGAAATTAAACACCTTTGGCATTCCACCTAAAATCCATCAAACTGACAAAGATGATAAAAAAAATAGTCAATGTTGGAGAAGCTGTTGAAAAGTCAGTTTTCCTAATACGATATTGGCAGAAGTGTGAACTAGGCCAACCATTCTGGGGAAACAACTTAGAATTACATAAGAAAAGTCACTACACTGTTCATACCTACAGATCTTATTTACTAGGAAAAGACCCCCTTCAGAGCAGGACCTTTTTGTAGTAGCAAACAACACTGGAGACACGCATTACTGTGGAATGGCTGAAAAAGTTGGGGTAAATGAATGAGAATGTCCTTTGTGTTGTTAAGAAAATAATATGAGGAATTCAAAAATTTGTTTGAACTGATTTAAAAGTTTAAAGTCTAAAGCAGAATCAGATCAACAATATGGACAATGATCACAACAATGTATACTAAAAAACCTATTTTCTAACACAAGAATCAGATTAAATGCAATGACGCACCTAGTTCCGGGGAACCAATAAGAAAATTCATTTCTCAACAGAAGTGGCGGACTACTGGTGTGGAATCTACTGTCAGACACTTAGAAATAATATCTGCCATTTCCAATATTACTTTTCTGACAGTCACCTAACAATTAGTTGGACTAATATAAGAGTGGTCACAGGATTTATGGCACTGAAATGCAAAGGGACTTCCCCTCCTCACCTATATCCTATTACACCCCATTCTCTCCGTGTCTAACTGGCCCCGGCCCCCTCCTGCTTCAGATCGTATAGTCTACATTCCAGGATGGAGATGTGTGTAGGGTAGGAGGCATGAGGGCACTGTTAATTCACTAGTGGATTATTCAGAGGTGACTGAAATGCAAATGTTCTCTTCAGTCCATCCTCAATTGTCAGCCCTAGTTGCAAACTTGGCTGTTAGTTAAGTTGATAGTTGAAATTCACAGACCATGAATTTTTTAAAAGCTCATTTTCAAGTCTGTTACAGGATTATAATTGTTAACCTATTGAGTAGCAACATGTAACCAGATTTGAAGAGTCTACCTGAAAAAAAGAAATCTCTAATGCTTCATTTTCATAATAAAATCTTTAATTTGATACTCATTTCTCCCTCTTCTGGGAGAAACAAAGCATAAAGGATTCAGAGGGTCCCAACAGAACCCTCATTTGAGAAGGAAACTCCATGGATCAAGGGAGATGTTGGCTCTTAGAACATAGCTCTTTTTTGGGGGGGGGGAGAGGGAAGTGAAGGGGAGAAGGTTCCCAGATGTGCACACAGCTGCTCACAGCTGGAATGCTGGCACAGGGACTGAGCTGTAAATCATAGCAGGCGGCTGAAAATAGTTTGCCACATAGGGAGGGAAGGAGAAAAAAAATGGAAGAAAAATGTTCAAGCTGCTAAAAAGGAGTTGAGGCGAGGAAAATGCTAAAATCATCACACAGGCAGTAATCTTAAATCAGGCATAATGCCGACTAACAAATTTCTTCTGTGGTGGTTTAAGGAAAGAAATGCAATCCCCTTCTGTACCTTTAAAACATACATTCACCGATCATTCCAGCTGCCTGCCATGTGCTAGCACTACTGAGAATGCCGCCAGGGGCCTCCAAAGGAGAATCGAGAGGCAGAGGGTTGTTCTCAAGGTCGTCTGTCTCCATTCTGAATCTGGCCCCGCTAATACCTGGTGCCTTGGCCAGTGGCCTCAAGCCATTCCTTTTAGCATAGCCACACTGAGCAGCTTGTTAAAAAGCTCAAAGCTAGGTACTTTTTGCTCCCTAACTTTATCTAAGACTAAGGCAGGTTATAGGAGAATCCCCCTCTGCTAACTCTTACCTGCCATGAGATATGAAAAAGAGGAAAAAAAGGGCACAAGGCTTCCCCTTCTAAAGAGAGAAGGAAGACACAATGAAGTCCCTAGTACCATGTTCCAACTTATTAGAATAGGACAAGTATGGCTATTCAAATAAAGCAGTCAAAGTGGGGAAAATAGAAAGAGGGACATTTAACCCATGGCCCATCCCTATTTGCAAGAGCCTCATCTTTCAAATTCATTTCAATTCTGGGTAAAGGCAATCTCTTTTTCTGTCCTACCAAGAGGCAAGAAATACTTTGGCCCTTATGATAAAGGCCATCTAAAAAGGTAAATTTCAGCCAGGTCACCTAAAAATGCTGAGGGCTACAAGTGCCTAAGAAACAACCTTTACCATTTTCTTGGAATAAGAATTGGGGGTCTGTAAGATACCTGCCCGGCTCTTATCTAAGCAGCATTTGGGGAGGAGGGCGGGCTGCCACGATTAAAACCACACACTCAGAGAGATGAGGAAGAGGACAAAAATTGCTTTCCTCCACAGAATTCCCAAATTAGGAAGCTCTTCCACTATCCTTTACTTCCTTCAAAGATCGTTAACCAAACAGACCGGAGATCCATGGAGCTATTAGTGGAGGTAGTATCAAAAGACTTAGGGGAAATAAACAAATAATGTACTTTATTATCTAGGAGATGTGATGTGTGTCCTCGGTTTGGGGGAGTTGGGAGGGAGCAGGGCAGTGAAGCAGAGATCCATGCAAAGATCAGAGCATGTGATAGGATGGCTTTTCAGGTCCCTCCCAGCTCAGAGATTTTAAGACCCTAAGGTGTGTAGGGTATGAGGTCAAAACCCAGCTTGTGCTAGCTATCAGGGAAAATGAAAGGCTAAGTAGATGAAATTCAAAAGGACTGAGCTGAGCAAACTGAAACAATATAACATGAACTCCGGGAGTAATAGTTAAATAGCATCAAAGAAGGAGAAACACCCCCAAAGGGCAAAGCATAATAATAACCTTTGCAACAAAGCAAGAAGGCGAGCAGAGTGAAATTCTGGACATTTTCAAAGCCCTTTTCTATCATCAAAAACTCACTAGCCCACACCCTCCCACGGACCATCATATTCTGCCTTCTACAGAAGAAGAACCAGTACAAAGAGCTGTGGCCAAATGGGACCACAGTGCCTCTCTCAGCCAGAAGGGGGCACTAGCAGGAGCCAAGATTCCTCCTGGAAAGCTCTTTGTTCCTTTCAACGTTTCACCCTCAGCCAGGGATTCTGGGAAGAGAGCTAATAGGACCGAAATCAGATCCCGCCAAACAAGTTCCAAAGAGAAAAGGAAAGAAGGAGAAAAAAAGACGAGACGTCAGCTCACCTCTCTCTTTTTTTTTGACTTGATCTCTTCAGCACTGTTGGCAAAGCTGGATTTTCTCTTGGTGCTTTCTGACTTCTCCCGGGGCTTGTTGTTTTCACCTTCCTTCATCTTTTTGTACTTTTTCATAAACTCTGAGATCAATTCAGGGCAATCCAGGTTTTTCTCCGGCTCCCAGGTATTATGTTCCCTAGGACAAAAGGGAAGGAGAAAGAAATCAAGAGTGAGAAAACGGCACTATGGCTGGAGAAGAGCTGCCGCAGGGAAAGGACATGCTGTAAGACGATGGCCACGGATCAGTGGCCCATTGTGTCTGTGCCCACACCATCTCCCCGATGTTCATCGAGGAACACCAATAATAGTTAAATTAACAAAGGACTGTTAAAGGGAGTGGTGATTAGCACACACAGCGGACCTCACAGAGTATGCTGTAAGGGGGGTCACAGTCACACTCTCCATCACACCGAGCTTTGCCGCCACTAAGTTCCTGAAATCATTCGGTGCCCACCGAGGGAGCCTGACTAAGTTTTTACATTAGGAAAATCAACATAATAAATTAGTTCCATCAGCCAGGACTGGGGGTATTCTGTATAATGAATTTTTTGCCTACTGGCCTGGCAAAGAACTCTGGTCACAGGAGCTTTGAAATATGTGTTGAACTGAGTGCACAACTGAGAAATAGTCTCTAGCTTTCACTTACTTAATAAAATCCATGGTTCTGTCTCAAAGAAACAAAAATCACACACATAACTAGTATTTGAAAGTATAAAGAATCAGAGCAAGGTTAAGTCAAACTAGGCATTTTTCTATTTCCCCTAACCAAAGCTGGCATAATAAATTACCATTGTTTTCCTGTATCAAACTCTAATATCCACACCTAGTTTGCATTAAAAGGTTGCCCTTTAGTGCTTCCCAATCAAAGAAAGAATGACTCCAACCAGCACAGGTTTTACAGTCTCATCCTATAGGGTACTGAACACCTGCCATCGCTCCCCCCCCTCCCGCCCCCTCCAGCCGTGGGCTCCAGTAACCAGGCTCTTGAAGGAAGCAATGCAGTGATGCCAACTAAGAACCCCTCTCTAGCTTTGCCCTATGGTACGGATAATAGCCCAAGAACAAAAAAGAGTTCAAAGACATTTCAGAATCATTTGGGCTTATTCTCCTGGTGTGGACTAAAAGGTACACTGAATCACCCGTCCTCAATTTTCAAGTTTTTCACATCATAATTTTCCCCCCAAATTCAAAGACCTTAAAAGAGGCTGATTAATCCCAGATGAAATGACGCATCAGTAAGGGGTTTACCAAGTATTAAACAAACCATCGGGCTAAGAAAAGATACCTATATGAATGGGCCCAAATTTCTGTTGTCAGAAGACTACCAGATCTAACCAGTCTCCTAAAGGGGCTGCTGACAGGGAGTTCACCAAAGACCTTATTTATACATCCTAAACTTCATACAATCCTTGCATTTTGTAACTATTAGAAAACCTTAAGTATAATTTCCAGTCGGGATGAAGAAACTAAAAAAATAAAATGCCCACCTCCTCTCCCTTTATCTGGGCTGAAATGTGGGATAGAAGATTAACGTCTGGAGGTTTCAGATCGCCTATCAATGACTACAAATGCATTTCTATCAGTGTTTCATTGGATTCATAATCATCCTAAAAATATCCAGTTTTGGTATTGTCAGAAAACTCAAGCAATCAAGTTACACATTCACTCAAACCCTTTATTTGGAGGAACCAACAGTAAGACCTAAAACATCACCCACATCATTACAGCAAGGATAGCACCTTATGGGGCAGCTAGGTGGCACAGTGAATAGAGCACTGGCCCTGGAGTCAGGAGGACCTGAGTTCAAATCCAGCCCCGGACACTTAACATAAAACTAGTCATATGACCTTGGGCAAGTCACTTCAGTTAATGAGTAACTAGAAATGTGGCCACAGAAAGAGCCTTCAACTTGGCATAAGAAGACAGACTTGGGCTTGAGTACCAGACTTGACTCAAAAAGTTCTATGTCTAGTCCCTCAACCCCTCTAAAGTTCAGTTCCCTCTCCCTCTGTAAAACTGACAAAACCCATTCCAGCATCATTGTAAAGAGAGCCCATTTATCACTCTTGAAACTGGGGAGTCAAGGAGGCATGCCTGCAATGACGAAGGGCTTCAGTGGAAATCGAGGACCAATGCCTGATGGGAACAGAAATATCTCCCCAGATTGCCCCCCTTTTCCTCACGTGCACCCAGTATTATGGGCTGAATTCATACAAGCGCTAGATCCCTGCTGGAATCTAGTAGACTCAAAAGGGACATCAGACAGCTACCAAACTTGTTACTCTCAAAACATACCCAAGGGAACACGGAATAGCAAGAGGTGGCAAAACTCCCAAGCACAGCTAGAACTAGATGAAAATATAATTGGGAAATGTTTAACGAAATAACTAATCTGTTTTCTTCAAGTCTGACATCTCTGGCAGAGTAGAAAGTTAGTCAGGAAGCCCAGGATTCCAGCCCTGCCTCTGACATGTCCTGGTGGTATGACCTTGGGTAAGTCTGGGCATCCCTAAAACTCTTCAATTGTAAAGAGGGGGCTGACCCAAATGGAGTTTCCTAGACCAATGAAATCAAAGCTCCAGTCCTTATCCTTAAAACATATGGGGGGCGGGGGGAGAAGACAGGTGGTGCAGTAAGTAAAGACCAGTCCTGGAATCAGTAGGATCCGAGTTCAAACCCAGCCTCAAACACTTGACACACTTACTAGCTGTGTCACCTTGGGCAAGTCACTTAAATCCCAATTTCCCTGCCTTCCCCCCTCCAAAAAGACAGAAGAAAATAAACACCCCAAAACCCAAACCATATGGAACCATGTCAGCCACTGCTACAAAACCTTTAGAGGCTCCCTATTGCCTCTCTGAAGATACACAGTCCTTAGGCTTTAGGGCTTTAAGACCCTTCCCAGTCAGCCCCTCCCACTTTGGTTTTTTGCACACAAGCACTCCTCTGGTGCTTAAGCTAACCCCCAGCCTCCTCTACAATTCAGTTTGGGAGCCCCGCCCTTCCCTGAGAGCCAGCCCTTTCTGGATGCTCCCATTGAATTACATATACTCACACGGACACAGGTTAGAGTCATCTAACTGAACACAAACCCTTGGAGGGCCAGGACTGCTTCTGGTGTCTACGTGCCCAGCACCTAGGGCATGGCTCACACAGAGCAGATTCTTGATAAATATTTGGTGAAGTAAATTTTCACAACTGGCAATGGCTCAAGTCTTTCCTGAGGTTGAAGCCCTTTGGCTTTTAACACTCACCTCATGATGGCTATAACACAGCTTGAATCAGTAAACTAAAATGTTGTTGGGGTATTTAAAAATATGTTAAAATGAACATCTTTATCTCCGTAGTGGTCCAATTGAATAGTATAGGCTGATTCTAGGAACTATCAACAGCTTTCTCCAAATATGAACAGGTTTTCTATTTGGTTTACTGGATCAGTTCCCACTTAATCAAGGAGAGAAATGTTGGGAGTTTCTCTCTCCAGAGTTCTTAATCATTATAGCAATGCATCCACCCATGAACTCCAGGTCACCAGGCAGGTCTCAAAGAAAGGGTAATGGTCAGGAAATGTTACCTTTCTATAACCACATATCTGAAATCTGCTTGTCAAGCATAAAGAATCAGAACAGGGAGGACATCTGCACCCTAGGCCTGGATGTTCACCTTATCCAATCAGAGGAACAACTCCACTGCCTCTTCATCCTCCCTCCCTCCTCTCCTTCTTAATACTTGAGGCAGCACGAGGATCAGATATCTGAAATTCAAAGGGATTTCATCAGAGGTGGGATCTAAACTGGGCTCCTCTGATTCCAGAACCAGAGCTTTCCCCAATGAATCTTGATGTCTCCCCCTCTCTTTTGATTCTGCCCAAAGGTTGTAGCTGATTGCTTTGGACAATCTACAAAGATTCATTATAAGATGCCATGGTTCCTGGTCATGTCCAATCAAGAAAAGTGGCTACACCTACTCCAAGTTCTAGCCCTCTTGTGAGTGATGTCCTCCCTCGTGGAAGAAGGGTTGTTTCAATGTAGGGTAAGGACAGGTATTGGTTCAAACATTTATTGATCATCTAAGAATGTGCTAAGGAATATATAAAAACTTGGAGATCATGGCCCCTTGCCCTCAAGAAGGGAGGTTATAGTTTAGTTGGGGGGGGGAGAGAGCAAGGGGTTATTAGTGGAAGAATAGGTATAAAGAGAGCATTTTAAGTGCATAACGGAAGTGTAACCCCCCCCCACACACACAAATTCTCTTATAAGCAAAGTTCCTTTAAAGAGAATTTAATTTCAATTCAATTTAACAGTACCTAATGAACTTACAGATATGCAACATCATTTCCAAGGGGAAGGAAGGCACAAGCAACAGGGTGATGAGCGATGTAGGAGAGAGCACTGGAACAGAAGTATGAAGGACTAAGGAGTCTAAGAGACAGAGGTGAAGAGGGAATAGTGTGATAGAGTGGGAGGGGTGGTAGGAGTGAATATTGGTTCAAATCCTGCTTGGGCCACTTTGGGTAAATCACTGAATGTTTCTGAGCCTCTGCCTTCTCCTCTGTAAAATAAGTGGACTGGAAGAGATGGCTTTGAGGTCCTCTCCAGCTCTGGTTCCACGATCCTAGGAATGCATTCTAGGCATGGGAGACAAGTTAGGGCACAGGGATGGTAGAGTAAGGTGACCCATTTAGCTGGAACATAAGAACATGTGAATGAGATGAATATAAACTAAGCCTGGAAATGGAGACTGGAGCCAGACTGTTAAAAGACAAACAGAAGAGGAGTTGACATCTGATTAAAAGCAAGAGCGAGGCACTGGAATTTCTTGAGCACTGTCAGACCTACATTTTAGGAATATCAAGCTGGCAGTAGTGAGGAGGATGGACTGGAGGGAGAAGATACCAGAGGCAGAGAGACCCGTTAGGAGACTCGGCAAAGTGTAGAAGAGATGCCTGAGAACCTGAACTGGGGCAGTCAAGATGTGACAGAGGCAAGATCTGTCTGGAGATAGGACAGACAAGGATCTGTAATTGATTGCCCATGAGGCTTGGGGAGAGGGAAGGTTAGAACACGGTTGTGGTTAGGAACCTAGGTGACTGGAACAATGGTATGCCCTCAAAAGAGGGAAAAGGTTTTATGGAAAGATAGGTAAGTTTTGTTTTAGACATGTTGAATTTGAGACACCTATGGGATGTTGAGATGAAAACCTCTGCCAACTTGCCCTGTGGTGTAAATAACAGGTCTAGAACCATTTTGTCTACAAAGAACTCTCTAGAGTGAGTTCAAATTAATTTTTAAATCACTTGGATAGCAAAGATTTTTCCTGGTGTTGGTTAAATAGAGACTTCCCTACCTGAACTGACTCCCCATTCCCAGCAAAGAAAAATTCCTCAGATGGTTATCTCCTCAAAAGTTCATAGTACTTAATCCCAGTTATCATTTCAGAGAAAACTGGCACTCACACCAAGGCTGATGCCTCAAGTGAGCTGAAAAAAGGAAAAGTCGATTCTTTTGATTCCTAATCCAACATTCTATTCACTACACTCTTTGACTCCCAGCAATCTGAAAAGACCAAAAGAAACCTTTATCAATGCAGATCCCTAAGGTACTACTGCCAGAGACAGAGAGACAGAGAAACAGAGACAGAGACAGAGAGACAGAGAGAAGGGACTTACTCAGAGAAGCCTTTCCACTTGAGTAGGTACTCCACTTGCCCCTTAACCACGCGTCTGTCTAACACCTTCTCCACGACGTACTCCTCCTCATCCTCTGAAGATGAACTATCGGCTGTTCGCTTGGTTTTCTTTCCCATAGCGCACGATGTTTCACCTGAAGGACTAAGGCCACCCGGTTCCTGCAAATGGGAAGGGTAAGGCAGTTAGGACCCACTGTGAGGGTTTAAGCTTTTTCCATCTCTGCCTCCAGGGAAACTGAGCAATTCAGTCTTGTGTCTCTAAAGGAATAGTTTCAGAGATAAGACCTAAGAAATCCATAGATAAATGGGTCAACTCCAAACAACTCAACTCTCAAACCCTATTCTCCAAAACTGCAGAGATTACAAAGGGCCCTGAAGGCCAGCCTAGTCAGTGCTATTGGCTTATATTCAGGAAGCGAACATTTGCTTAATTTGGTGTTTAAATTCAAGCCAAGAAACTAAAAAAAGTACATGAAAAACCTCCACTCAGAAATAACTAGGGCCTACAAGCCAGATCATCTCAAAACCTGATCAGGGGCAACTTAAGCCATAATGCATTTAAAGAATGCAAATCTTTAAAAAAAATTAATGCCACTTAATAAATATCGTTTTTTCCTACTCTAATAATTTTGACCAGGCCCTTAATTGTAGAACAATGGCTCTTCAGCAATACAATTTAGGGACTCCCTTAAACAACCTAAGTTTTGTTTCCCTAGGGATATTAACCTATAAAAATGAAGCTGATATCTCAACACCTCTCTCTACCCTCACCTTTAAAACTCTGCTTGTGGCAAGCCTACCTCTGCTTGGGTAGAGCAGGTGAGGGAAAAATGCTTAGATATTAGACACAGGAAAGAAATTCAAGTAGAAGATGATCTATTTAGTAATTCCAAAGGCTAATTAAACCAGTGCAAACAGCTAGGGAGGCAACTCTCCTCTCCTCAAATGAAATTGACTCTTGAGCCACAGAGGAAAAAAAGAAGACCCCCCAGTTTAAAGCTTCAACACGGGAACTAGAAATACAGAGAGGCTTTTCCTAAGTTAGACTCTAGAGTAAAGGCAAAGCAAAGGAACACAAATAGAAATTGAGTGAAGCTGAGAAATATGTACCCTAGGGGGGGGTTCAACAGGGAATCAAAATTTTAAACAGCCAGGTTGTTGTTGTCCTGGTTGTCACCATCATCATCATCATCATCATCACCACCACTACTACCATTTTGGGTTTTCTGAAATATGTACCCTAGGGGGGGTTCAACAGGGAATCAAAATTTTAAACAGCCAGGTTGTTGTTGTCCTGGTTGTCACCATCATCATCATCGTCATCACCACCACCACTACCATTTTGGGTTTTCTATTTGTGTTAAATGGTCCCTACTGTCTGGGGTAAAGGAGTAAGAAAAACTGTTTCCTTGCCAAAACTCCATTTTGTCATCTTTAGAGGTGCTTCCGTGTGCCCTGAAAAAGCAAAATTTTCTTTCTGGCCAGAAGATCATTCCAGAAAAGTGGAGAAGACAGCTCTTAAGGGTTATGCTTTAAAACAGGACAATCACTATGACTTGAGTTGATGAGGGGAAAAAAAACCAGGTAGCTGTGGAAATTGCTTTTATGAATTAATTTCAAACAAACAAGACTGAGGAAGAAGTAACCTATGGATATAGTTAGAAATCATAGCTCCTGGGATTTAAAAATCCAGCCAGAAAAGGAGTCCTGGTTTGCCCACAAGTACTCCCCACCCAGCATTATTCCTGGAGTGTAACTCAAGAGTTGTTTTTTTTTTTTTTTTGCATATTAGGGGTAAGGGAAGGTAGGAAGGAAAGGAAGAAGAAAAAGAAAAGGGAGCAGGGACATTTAAAAATTCATTCTCCATCAGTTTGGAAAAGCTCCTTCAGCTTCTCTAGGGGGAAATGTGGTTTATTTGAAATAAAAAATGACCAATAAAAGCAGACACCGACCTCAGCAGACAGGAAATGTCATGTTCCAGCAGAGCACCCCCCTGCTCCCCCCACTCACCTTGGAATTTCCGGGAGCATGGCAGTTTGGGTCAGAGCGCTGGGGTTAAAACCAGCTCTGTGTTTAACTGCATGGTGGCCACGGCCTCTTTTTGCCTCACCAGGGAAAAGAGGGATTTACGTTTGTTTCGGTTCAGTTTGAAGAGGGAGCATTGAGAAAAATCTCCCCTCGCACATTCAGGCAGGAAAGAGGCCCGAATGGGGCAAGAAGAATGATGGCCCCCTCTTTTACCTACCGGATCTCCCCAGCTCTTTCTTCCCCTCTGGGCTAATAGGAGGGGCCTCCCCTCCCAGGTCTGGGGCCTGGCGGGGTGGCAGCTCCCCACCCCCACCCAGCTGTCTAGGCGCCACTGCGCAGCTGCCACGGTGCGTTGCCAAGGCAACTGGCAGCAGCACTCGAGGGGGAGAGGCGGTCGGAAAAGTTAAAAGGCTGAACTTTCCTTTTCAGTGAAAACTGGGAGGAGAGGCTGGCCTGCGCCTCCTGGGGCCCCAGGCCGCAGGGCGGCCTCCCGTCTACACCTAAACTCTCTTCAGAAGGCAGTCACCAAACCAAACGGTGGGGAAAACACAGACACAATTTTGTGTCCGGACTTTGGGGGAACGATCAACTAAATGTAAATAGGTTAGCAGCCGGCCCGGCGAGCACAGTGAAGGTCTGCAAAGGCTTTCACTCTGACTTAGGCCTCACACTAACCCTGCACGGAGGAAGGCAGTAGGTCTCACTCCCAATTTATAGGCGGGGAAGCAAAGGCTCAAAATGGGCCAGAGACTCCCAGGGAAAAAAAAAGAGAGACAGAAGGGGGGAGGGGAAGGCGAGAGGCTGGGGCAGGGGAGGGGCAGGGTCTGCACTCCCTGTCCCCCCTCCTCCAAGCCCCAGGCCGGGGCATTCCAACCGGGGAGGTCAAGAATGCGGCCGAAGGGGGTGAGGACCACCCTGCTGCCGCTCTCCTAGGCCGACCCACGGCAAGCACAGGGTAAAGCCTCATGAAGCAGCCTCCTGACGCCTATCATTTACAGGTGAGGAAACTGAGGCCCACAAAGTCGAAAGGCCTGCCCGAGGTCCCAGAGACAGAAATGGCAGAGCCAGGTCCTGGGACACGAAGTTCACTGTGGAGAAAGACAAGCTAAGGCTCTAATAATAATAAAAAAAAAAAATCCCCAAACAGACCTCGGATATACAACTTCATCCAGTTACGTTAGCAAAGGAAGGAAACAAGGAAAAAGAGCCTTCGCTACAGCGCCCACTCCGGGTCAGGCTCTGGGCTCCTCCGGGAGGAGGGCCGTCCCAGGCCGGGCTCTCAGGCCCCGCTGAAAGCCTTCCAGGTACAATCCCGGGCGTTTTGTTCTAGCTCAAAGTGGCGCTTCTGATATCGTCATAAAATCACTAAAACAGCGGACAAGGAGATCAGAAAAGGAAGGCAAGAGGAAAGCTCCAGCTCCTCCAGCGTTCCTCCTGGCTCTGAAGGGGCCGTCCTGTAGACTTTGCGGGCTCAGACCCCTCTTTAGAGCAGGGAGATGCAGCCAGGGTCAGAAGGGAAGAGAAGTGAAGGTACACGGACAACAGCAACGCTCAAAAGTGAGTGATTAGGGGCTAGTGCTTATTTACTGAGGCTACTTATTAAGAAAAAGAAAATTACTCTGGGGCAGCATAGAAATTACAAGATTTCCTCAAATTAGGTTGGTATCAAAAGGAAATCCATGGAATAAAAATTGCAAAGGTTTCCACTTAGCAGAAGTCAAACAATTGTACCAATCTTGCCTTTTCTTACTAATTCTTCTATAGTTTTGATCTGAGGAATGTGGGCAAAGCACTGCTTTAGAAACAAGAATTACTAACTTGAGGGGCCGCTGGGTGGCCCCACGAATAGAGCACTGGCCCTGGAGTCAGGAGGACCTGAGTTCAAATCGGCCCTGAGACACTTAACACTCACTAGCCCTGTGAGTCATTCAACTCCAACTGCCCTGCCTTCCCCTTCCAAAAAGCAAAAAAATAAATAAATAAATAAAAACCGCAGTGTGAGTACAGTCAGCCTCAGCTCCAGATTCCCTGCCTATAAAATGAGCCCCCTGTCTCCCACTCCCTCCTGCCCAACAAGGCAATGAGTTTAAACCAAAAGGCCGAAATAGAAGAGTGGGGTTAAGGGTATGCCAGGATCCTGTTGGAACAGCAGCAGGAAATCTGACCTTCTAAATTCCAGAACTGCTAAACTGTATCACATGCTGAGGGGTAAAGTAACCCTTAGAGCTAAACAAGCAAAGGCAGCAACAAAAGAGGAACAACAGTAGATTTGGGAAGTGCTGCTCTTTGAAGCAGCAGGAGCTAATAAGCCTTCAGAGAACAAGCCCAGGTATGTTCAGCTCTCAAAGGCAAAAACACTCATCATCACTACTGGAGAGTCAGAACTGCTCTGGGGACTGCAGGCTGAAAAGAGTAACTAATAGCAACTGGTAGTATAAGAGAGTAAGAAGGTGGAGGAAAATGTTGGCAGCAGTGAATGTCTGTGGGATCATTCAAGAAAGGAAAAAAACAACTGCAAAGGGAGAAACACAAAGCTCCCAACCCCCTCTCTGTTCCCCTGTCCCTCTCCCCACTAAATCGGAGGGAGGAAGAGGCAGCCCCAGTCATTTCACTCCTCCAGGGGCATCTTTAAGAAATGCCTAAGGGCCACAGGGGCAGTAGCCCTTTCCTTTTGGGAAACAGGTTCTGCAACAGCTGACGACAGATCAACTCTTGAGTCTTTGCCAAGAGTCAAAGTCCAACCCTAATATGCCATAAAGAATGGCATGCAGTTGTCCGGTAAATCTCCAGGACAGTCACAGATCAGAAGCTGGCAAGGATGACGACATGGTTCTGATGGAATGTGTCTTATCTTAACCTTGAAGTTACAGATCTGCTCAGGAGCAGCAGTGAGAAATGAGAAACGCACTCAGACAGCCCAGGGGACATAATTCTCTCTTGGACAGCTCGACCCAATGTATTAGGGTCAAATGAAACACAAAGCTGGATGGACAATTTAAGGGCCGTGGCCTGCACCAGATAAAGCAGCAAGACTGGTGGTTCACACTGAGCATGGGAGGAGGCGACTCACCAGCATGAGAAATGAGACAGTTGCTGGCAGGATGATGGAGTGATTAAGGTGGAATCTAGATACCATGCAAGAAGAAATTGAGGACAAGCGTCCAAGTGCAACCTTATCCTTGTGGAAATTGCCATGGGATGGGCCTGATGCTTCTCATGTTTCTAGAGAAAGTCTTTCAAGCAAAACGGCTCTCGACCCTCTCTCTCCTGAGCACTGGTAGAGAGCTTTCTGGTAAAGGCATCATCCATAGATCAATTCCGGCAGCTAGGACCTCAAGGGACAAGAGAGGCTAGGGGTACTGTCAGGTTTTATCAAGGCTCTGGTTCAGCAATGAGGCAAATTTGCCACACAGACGTCTGAACACTAGGGTTGTTCCTTCCAAGAGTCTGCTGGGAGAAAGCACTTGAGCCAGATTGCCGGTGAGCTAACCACCAGAAAGATATCAAAGCGCTTTTATAGTCAGGCAGTCAGAATTCACATTCCAAGCTGCTGACAAGCAAGATCATTCAACGGATGAATTCTCTGAAAAGGAAAAGGGGGTAACTGGGGAGGTGTGGGGAAAGGAGGAGAACCTATAAGACAGAAAGGTAAAGAATTTTTAAAATATCAGTTAATCCTCATCAATCTGACATAGGGAAGATTGTAGAGAATGCTGGGGAAGTTAACAATGAATTTCATGGTTGGTTCTTTCCACAGAAGAACAAGCCAATCCTTGAACTTCTGAACTAACCACATTGGACCTCTAGTATTTATACTAATTTTGCTTTATTTTTTTTGCTTCTTGGTCACTGCTTTCAATGCCAGATCCTTTTGTAGCTTGTCTTGGGCCACATGTGGAACACATTTTCATTACCTCTCCATGACTGATGGCAGACAGTGTATGTCCTTAAGCTTGCCTTTGGGGCAAGCTTGGTAGTGTTTAAAATAAGGCATCTGTTAGTATGCTTTGCACCACCAGGCAAGTCAAAGACAGCCCTTTTGAGGAAGACAGGCTAACTACCATAAAAGATGGACTACAATGATGCCTTGGTAGTTTTTTAAAAGTTTGCAATAAAATCTCTCCTAGCCCACTAAGAATACAGTATCTTTTCTACATCATCATTAGTGAAAAAAGCCCAAAGTTAAATGTCAGGAAAGGAAAAGGTTGTAAATAAAACCTTTTTACCACATGGGAGAAAAACAACAACCAAAAATCTTGGATGGCTAAGTTAGACTGGGGCCTCCATCTCCTCTAGGGGATAGAGAGCCTGCTGAACTGGATGCAGACTAGCAAATGATGTAGGTGAAGATTAAACATCATCCACAACACCAATAATATATAACCAGTCCTTCACTATGTCCCATCCAGCTTTAGGACAGGGAAACGAGCCCAAATTTGAAAAGTGCTTTAATCTGTTTCAAACCTGTTCTTTGTTCTTACGGAATTGAGTGCTGACGGTCTTGGGCATGTTACAAGAACGGCACAACCATTTATAAAGATGTTTTCTTCCACTGGATTGATGATTTCCAAAGCAGTAGCCGTGTGGCATTTTAACAAAAACATACCACAGAGATGCACATTACAGCTGTCCTGGCTGTCTCAGGTTTTGTCAGACAGGATGATAACTATCACTCCACCTCGACCAAAAAGCCCAGGAGCACCCAATTCAAGGAGTTAAAAGCTGTTTAAATGGCTGTTTAAAAGACTGGACTAGGATAGAGTTGGGGAGAAAGATTAACTGTGGCCGTTAAAAACCCTATCATTAAAAAGTCACATACAGACTACACCAACTTTATTAACAGAGGAGTGACACGAAAATAAAAGTCATGCTAAAACACAGCTTCAGCTACAGTTGAAATTCAATTACCCAGGGACTAATTATCTTTTTCTTAAGTTTAGCTAGGCCTTCTTTCTTGGGCCACTTCCTGGCATATTTACACCTCCAATAAAGGGTGGAAGGAACGACCAGGAATAGCCTAGTTTACTTTGCTTATTTTTTAATTAGCTGAAAGAGGAGGTTCACTTTGAAGATTTTCACTCATCTCCTCTTAAACTACCACAAAAATTGGTTGAATTTGTAATCCCAGAGTCTGGTTTGATAAAATGAAACATTTATCAACCAAATTACTAATTCTAGAAACTAAACAATTATCTGGATATATTTTTTAAAATCAACAATAGTATTAGATCTTGTGCCTCATGAGTCACTTCGGAAGCAGTGATGGAACATGACCCCAGGATGGGCAGACCTAAGAAGTAACAACTTCACCATGGCAGAGACTTGGGGAACTATGGAAACAGACACCTGTTGAGCAGAAGAATATGATTCCCAGCTGCTGCCTTCCAAAAACCCCAGCTTTTGGACCAGTTAAAATTCATCTAAAGTCATACCCAGTTGAGTATTAAATGAAAAACTTATTTCCCCTCACAATCTTAAGGCCAAGACAGATCAAATACTGAACCCAATCAAATCAAGCAATTCCCTTTGGTATTATATTTCTCCACAATTAAAAATTTTTAGCAGGAGGAAACTAGCTGTGTGGCCTTGGACAGATCCCTTAACTTTTCAGGGGCAGCAGTGGCAACTTTTGTGAGTCACACATACTAGCTGTGTGACTGAATGAGTCACTTCACCTTATTTGCCTCAGTTTCTTCATCTGTAAAATAAGCTAAACAAAGAAATGGCAATTCACTGCAGTATCTTTGCCAAGAAAACCCCAAATGGGGTCACAGAGAGTCAGACACGTAGAAGTTATTTTTTAAAAACAGAACGTAGTGATCTTTTTGAGAGCAGCGATCTTTTTGTCTTTATATCCTCAGTACCTAGTAGATACTTTTAAAATGATTTATTCTGTGCTTCAGTTTCCACTACATTTTTAATTAATCTTGTGAGAATCAAATATACTTTGCTCACTGTGAAGCTCTATGGAAAGTATTAGTGATTATTAGGAATTTGTTATGTGACACTTTTGTTTGGCTTACTATTTTATTTAGGGGGAAAGGCCACTTTGATAGATTACATTTTCATATACCCAATGTGTTACAATAGAAGTCGAGAGTCCACTGATATGTCATCAGAACCATTTCTCAAGCACCAATCACTATACAATAAATAATATGACTTAGTATCTGCTCTCACGTCACATTACAAGCACGTTTTGAAAATCAGCAGCTTTGGGGTGAAGATCAGCCAGGTCATTACACTCAATCCTTCTACTTCTAAAAAGAGGTCTGCTTAAGACACTGCACACAATTTGGGATTTCTCATTTTATTAACCAGTGACAGAAGTGCCACAAATATAAAATTCATTTGTATTTACAACCTGGAGTTTCGAAAATAATTAAACCCTGATTTGCAGATGTTGGTGAGGCGAAAGGAGCCTGATATAACCCAACTAAGAGAGATGTAATTCAAAATACCGTAAAACTTCAGGGATGGGGAAAATGGCCAACATTCCTTCAATGTACAGTATAATTTTGTGCTTTGCCATCACTTTGGTGTATCTGCAAGATGAATTATATTCAACCATAGCCTACAATTTAGATAAACAGAATCAAAACAGTATTGAACTTTTCCCTAACCCATACAAGGGTATCCTTGGCAGCTCCTTAACCATCCATTACAATCCAGACCAATTTCTCTCTGTAGCAATCTAAAAGCTGTAAAAAAATATAATGGGCGATGACAGGAGAAACAAACCCACACCAGAACTTACTGAACCTTGCAGGTCTTTCCAAGTGTCTCTATTGACACTTAAGTGTGAGTTACCGTGCCACAGTCTCATAAAAGTGTGCTCTGTGCTCCAAATGGGTTGATATTTAAAACAGCACACAAAGGCCACTACTAGACAAGCAGGTTACTGGGATCCACAATTGGGTATTCCAATGAATTGTACTTGCCAAAATCTACTTTTTTATTCTGAATTATAACTTAATCCTTCTGCCACCATGTCAGGAAAAAAAGTGTAGTTAAGCAGTCAAGTCTTTAATATCCAAAGGTTGAAGGCTTCCTTTTGACCCCCCAATTCTTCCCTTATATTGAAGGACTCCCAATATACACGTGAGATGTTCCTTCAGATCTGTCCCAATTACTCAATCTTCTTACCTCCTGAGATCTGATGGTTGTTTAGCTATTTTTCAGTCACTGACTCTATTTGGGTCTGCCTGACTCCAGGCCCAGGTCTATGGGCCCTTTCCAAGATTTACTTTCATTTTACTTCAGCCACACACAAGGATGGCCACAACCTTCCTGTCATGCAAAAGTATTGCACTTTCTTGATTGAAAACCTTGAAATCATATCATAATCGCCCTCCCTAAATCTATTTAGGCCCCACCCAGATCTTCAATCTACCTACCCCTCTCCCAGGCTACAAATTGGGGTTAAGTGACTTGCCCAAGGTCACACAGCAAGTTTAATGTGTCTGAGGCCAAATTTGAACTCAAGTCCTCCTGACTCCAGGGGGGTACTCTATTCATTGCACCACCTAGCTACCCCTACTGATTCTGATTTAATCACTTCTCCTTTCTTCCCAAACTTAACTCTACAATCAGTTCAAGTCTACACTGACCTTTCAGTCTCTTAAAGCCCTGCTTTTTTCAAGTTCACACCTTGCTCTGGATTATGTAATTATATAATCCCAGCTCTGGATTACTCCCATTACGATCATTCTTTGCTGGTACCCATCTTCATTGTCCTCACCCAGGCCAGTCCCTCTGTCTGTATCCTTGATCCAATCTCCTTCTTCTCCAGTAGCAGATTAGCCCAATTAGGTACTCATTCTTTCCCCATGCCTATAGACACAATCATCTATCCCATACCGAGAAAACTCTTCACTAGCCCCTACCCCCACCATCCACACAAACACACATATACCCTCCTCCTTTTAACAATTACATTTCTCAAATTCAGTGTTTCCAGATCTTTTTTCACTAATTTAAAGAAAACCGCTCTTTCTAAAGTTACCAAAGGATCTTGTAATTGCCAAATGCTCTACCTTTTCAGATGGGGGGGGAGGGAAGGGAGCGGCCCACAAACGTCAAGCCTCCATTTAAGGAAAGAGCTCAGCTCCCACAACTCCTCATTTCTAACCAGGCTGCACTAGTCTGGGACTTCTCCATGTAGGGTACCTCCTCCTTCCTCTCTCTTTATAATATAAACTCCTTGAGGGCAGGAATTCCCCTTCACCCCATTTGGGCCAGCACAGTATCTGTGCATGGTAGGCACCTAGTAACTGTTTACTGATTTAGTTGCCAAACTTAACGGTAACTAAACACTAGGTCTGGGATTAGGAAAACCTTAGGGAAATACTGTTAAATTCCTGGCAGTGGGACCCGTGAGTCTCAGTTTTTTCAACTGTAGAATGGGGATAATAACAGCAGCTACTTAGAAGGGATTTCGATGAGATCATTTTTGGTAAACAGTTCAGGGAAGTGGTTTGTAGGAGGTGGCACCTAAGTCCCCTCCCCACTCTGCCAGGGCCGTACCTTAGCTTCTCTGAAGCATTAACATAGCAGACTGACTCTTCCTCTGGGGTTCTGTGACATTGCTCTTTCAGGGTTTTCCTCCTACTTGTCTGATCATTTCTCAGGTTTATCGTCCACACCACACACCCCTTTACCATATGTGCTCCCTAGGCCCTCTCCAATTCTCCTTACTTTCTTTCTGAGGGTGACCTCCTCAGTCCTCGAGGGACTGATTTTCTCTATGCAGATGACTCCCAAATCTATATATCCAGGCTCTTCAGAGCTCCAACTGCCTGCCTAGCCAGTATTTCAAACAGAATATTCTACAGACATCTCAAAATGTCCAAAATTAAACTTAGTGTCTTAGTCTCTGAATTCCTGTTTTTGTTGAGGGCATCATTGTCCTTCCAGTCACCCAGGATGGCACTGTAGGCACTGCTGAGTCCTCACATACAACCAACTGCTTCACCTTGTCTTTTCTCCCACCCCATCTCTTTCATCCATTACTCTCTCCCTAATCATTGGGTCGCTACCCTAATTAAGGCCTTCAGCATCTCTGGCCTGGACTATTTCAAGTGCCTCATAACTGGTCTCTGCCCTCTCCTATCTAATCTCCAGATATCTGCCAACAACCAGGACCAACAACATCCCTACTCTGCTAAATCAACTGGATCTCTTTTTTGAGTTTTAAAATCCCTCATAACCTGTTCTCTACTGTCCTCTCCAATCTTACATACATTACTCCCTTCCTCTACTCTCCAGTGCAGTCAAATTGGTGTTTTAGGGGTTCCTCACATAGGACACTGCTTCCTATGTCTGAGCTTTTCCGTTGGCTAGCTACCATATTTGCAATGTATCCTCTCCCCCTTCCCCCTCCCTTAGAATACGTGGCTCAAATGCCACCTTCTTCAATAAGGCCTCCCCCACCAGCTACCCCCAAGTACACGGCATTTACTTTGTATGGACATACTTGAGTACTTGTCTCCTTGGATAAACTGTCAAGTGAGCTCACTGTATAGCAGGGAACAAGTTCATTTTTGTCTTTGTGTATCCCCAGGAGACTGGAACACAGTAGGCTGATTAATGAATGCTTACTGACAGATTTAGTCTTTCTGGCCAAGCGGCCTTCTTTTAGCACCTCCACCAGCAGACATTAAGGGTAAATAAAAATACAACCAGGCAATTGTGCACAAGGGAAAGGGGACTTACTGGGCTAGGGATCCAGAAAATGAGATTTCTGTTCCCCTGGGTTACTGAGAGTAATACCTGTCCTCCAGTTCGATTCAAGTCTTCTCTCAGCCAAAGAAAAGTAAAGTTTATTGAAAGTTCATTAAAAGTTTCCCATATGGGGTAGACTCTTAAGGAGCCCAGGTATCTGTGGTGCTTGTATTGGGCAAGCAGGACAGAGCAAGTCTGTGCTAGGGCCTTCTATGGCGCTCTCACACCACATGGAGGGAAGATGGGCCTTATGTACAGAGGAATCTAGGGGTGGTCTAGAGAAGTTTGGGGAGGGTCTTGGGGGGGGGCAGTCAATGAGGTCAGACTCTAGTAATGACTTTGGGGAGGGTCTTCAAGAGGAGTTAATGAGGTCAATGCAAGAGTGGATTGATATTTTGATAGGCTCAAGGGTGGGAAGTAGATGGACAACGGAGGGCTAGGCTAGTAACAGAGGTTTGGGCCCAGCCACAATGAAAAACTTATGGCCTCTGCAAATGCCTCATCAAGTGGGAAGATTTAATCAGACTTCAAGGGGTTTCCCTGAGCCTGTACCTTATCAGGTACCACTATCCTTCCAGTCACCCAGGCTGGCAATGTAGGCATTGCTGACTTGACTCCTCACTCTCCCTGAGAGTGAAGGACTAGGCTATATGACCTGGGTCCATAAAGATTGAGGGGGAAGCCTATGAACCTGGATGGGAAGAATAAATGCATCTTTATTCTTACTAACCTCTAACTAAAAACAGCAATTCCTTCCATTTAAGAATTTAGGCAGCAGCCATTACAATCAACAGGATTCACCAGACTGCCATAGGGGTCTATGACACACAAAAGGGTTAAGATCCTATGTCCTAGAACAGTGATTAAACTGTGGGTCTTGACCCAAAAATTTGGCAATAGTAAAAAGTTTCTGAATGAGTAATGACAAAAAATTAGTTAAAAATTAAATGCCTAATGAATCCGACTTGTTTCTGGCAGCTGCATCAAGCAACTTCCCTGAAGCCTAGGTTCTGGACACAGAGCATGTTCACTGAGAACTCCGGAATGCCCTCAGGCCATAACTCTAAAAGGAGTCAGGAGTAGAAAAAGCCCCAGAAAAACACAAGTTAAGATGTGATGTCGAAAGAAATTATAACTAAGAATAAAATCAGGTTTCTGATTTATCTCTTGGGTTTCCTTTACCTATGCCTTTGCTCCCCATCCTCTTTCATTTTTATCAGATTCTTAAATGCAATCTATTGTGAAAGACCACCCAAATTAACCATCTGCTTCTACACTGCTCTCAGATTCTCAGGGGTCAAGGGGCTGGCCTAAGGACTGAAACTCAAGACCTCTCAGCAGAGCCTGGGTTGACCTCTTAGAAGGCAGGGCTTCCATGTGCTAACTGGACCCTGGATTACTCTTTCCTTTTTTTGGCCCCAAATATACACTGATGATCCCTGGGAATTTTCAATGACACCACCAGAACAGAAAAAAAAAACTTCTGAAAATTTCCCAGTGGTCAGGAAACAGTCTGAGGGGGGCCACAAAATACACCTCCTTCCCCCATAGCCCACGTTTACTACAGCTCTTCTGCTAGGGTGTGAGAGCAAACTCCATGGCCTAAAATGCATTCCACTCTTCTAAAACAAAATAAATGCCACGGAGGCCAAAACTAACTTTAACCATGGCCTCATTAGTTTAAAGGCATATTTTCAGATTTGGAGGACTTTTGGCCTTTGGGAAGTAAAGTGAAAAGGCCTAGCAAGCCCATTAAATTCTATTTAGAAAGCCCTTACTTTAAAGAGGTTAAAACACCAAGATTTTAAGCACTGGTTTGAAAAGGTCAACAAGTGAATTTAATTATCTATTAGCAAGGGGAATGCCTAGAGCTTTGGTCAGAAACACCTAGTTAAGCTAATCAAAGCTATTGTTTTTTAAACTTCCCCAAAGACTCTGATTAACCAATCATTCATTGAATCACAAGTTATTAAAGTGGAGAACTGGACCTTTAGGGTGGGGTGTATTAAACAGAGTACCATAGATTTAAAACAGAAGAGCTGAGTGACAGACTACAAAAAGTTACCGGACGCACCCAGGAAAACTGTAAAATGGATACTACTTACCTCACAGGAGAAGAGAGCCTTTTGCAAACTCTAAATATATAGATATGGGCTACTGAGCTTACCATCAAGTCACCAAGATACAGACAAGGTCCCTGAGGGGCAGAGAGAACTTAGTTAAATAACTTGCACAAAGAGAGCTCAGCTAGGGACCAGGACACAGGGAGGAGGGTCCTCAAGCCATTTCTTCACTTCACCAAGCAGAACAGACCTACCTCCAAGCTTGACTGAACAAAGGTTTTCAAGAAATTATTAAAATACAGATTTCAATTTTTATTTTTAAATTAAATTCTTCTAGGAAGGTGGAGATGTGAGGGGAACAGATAAAAAAATAAGAAGGCAAAAACAACATTCTTAAGTTAGATGCAGAATTTCACTTGTGAATCAACCATCTTTTAATCTTATCCTGGGCACATGCTAAGCCAAATACTGAGCTTCCCAAAAGTCTTAGTGTAGTTTAAAGATATTAAAATGTAAAACTGAACTAACATTTTTGGGAACATTCTGTATAGATGCCTAAGGAGACAACATCCATCACCCCTGCTTACTCAGAGGTAAACTGAGGAAACTTTCCAAAGAAACCTTGGCAGACTCAAAACAAATCCAGAATGGTCTACTATTGACATAGCCGCTGAGAGGAACAGTGTAGGTTTTTCCCCAAACATGCTGGCGGGCAAAGCTCCTGGACAGACTAAACATAGGCAGTTGTCACTGTGGGTGTTCTGCCAACACAAGTGTAAAGTTGTCATCAGAAATGAGTATGTGCCTCACAGTGGCTTACAGAAATCCCAACCAATCTGCATCTTGGACTCTTCACAAGCCAACTCTCCTCTGGATGACCTGGATTCCTTCCCATTAGTGCAATTACTAGGAAGATTCATCTTTTACAAGCAGACAGGGGAAACCAAAGTTTATGTTTAGGAGAAGAGATGCTTGCCCAGAGTCCAAGTTCATCAATAACAATGTGTAAATAGTGGCTACAAGAAAACCTTGCAGCAATTCTCCCCTTACTTCTTTAATCAGACTACTCCCTGCCACTACAGAGTTAAAACAAGGCTTCAACTATTGATAAGCTAATTGGTAAGAAAAGTAGTCCTTAAAAAGAACAGGCAGTTGGAGACATCTGGAGGAGGTGGTGGGGAAAGGGATGAGCTGTTATTAGCCAACTACAATATGACTAATAAACCACTTTACGTTTGAAATGCAGTGATCAATGAGCCTTACTGCCTCAATATAATCCAAGGACCTTTAGGTAGTTAGGTGGAGCATTGTGGAGCAATATGGAGCACTGTGCCCGAAGTCTGGAAATCCTGAGTTCAAATGTGACTTCAGACACTAGTTTGTCACCTTGGGCAGCACGTCATTTAACCTCCTTCAGTCTTCTCACCTACAAAATGGGGCTAACAACAACATCAACCTCCTTCACAGGTTGTTGAGAGGATCAAATGAAATGCAGTAAAACACTTAGCACATTGCCTGGGACCTAGTAGAAGCTTAATAAATACTTATTACTTCCTTTCACCTCCCTTTCTAAGGCTCCTACTGAGTGTCTATAGCTTTCTTTTCTTTTGTCTTTTTGGAGGGGGGAAGGCAGGGCAATTTAGGGTTAAGCAGCTAGTGAGTGTTCAGTGTCTGAGGCAGAATTTGAACCCAAGTCCTCCTGACTCCAGGGCCAGTGCTCTATTGCCACCTAGCTGCCATGTCTGTAGCTTTTTACAGGATGGCAAATCAGGTCATCCTTCCTTTCTCCAATATCCTGAGACAAGCTTTAAGTTTTAACAGTTATCCTGCTCTCCAGTTTCCCAAATACAGAGGTCTTCGTTGGTCTTTAAACAGTCTTCAAGATAAATGGTTTTTTAAAGTGTGTTCAATGTTCAATACAATTAATAGGATCTTTACCAGCTCCTTACCCAAACTGGATTTTTCAACGGCAGAAGCAGAAAACTGAATCCCTGTATGTTAGACCACTAGGTCAAATGTGAATTTCTTTGGCACAAAGAGCACCTCCACTCCTTAAATTTAGGGTTGACCAGGTTAGCAATAATAGATGGAAAATAAGAAGTCCCCATTTGCATAATGGTAAGGAGTTAACAGGGTATTATTTACTTAGCACCTTTGACTAGAAGTCAATTCATATTAAATTTACAAATTCTATCTGTAAAACACACTAAAATATTCCATGAGGAATAAACTGTGTGGTGGGGGGGGGGGGAGAGGAAAGTTGGATACAAGTTAAAAGAATTTCCTAAAAAATACAAGCGAGTCATTCCCAACTGAAAAATGGTAAAATGATATGAACAGGCAGTTTTTCAAAGAAATCAAAGCAACATATAGTCATATTTAAAAATGCTCTAAATTATTGTTTAGAGAAATATGAATTAAAACAACTTTGAGATATCATCTCACACCTATCAGATTAGCTAAAATACAGAAGAGGAAAATGACAAATGTTGGGGGGATGTGGAAAAACTGGGAATTTAGTGTACTATGGGTGGACTGGGGAATTAACCCAACCATTTTGGAGAACAATCTGGGATTGTGCCCAAGGAGTTATGAAACGGTATATACCCTTTACCTAGCAACACCACGATTAGATCTGTTTCCCAAGGTGATCAGGGTAAAAAGAAAAGAACCTATATATACATTCTAAGATATTTAAAGCAGCTCTTTTTGTGGTGACAAAGAAATGAAAAATTGCAGGGATGCCCATCAACTGGAGAATGACTAAACTAAAGAAGTTGTGATATATGACTGTGATGGAATAGTACTGTCCTATAACAAATGATGAGCAGGTTGATTTTAGAAAAACTTATAAAGACTTGCATGAAATAACAGTGAAATGAGCAGAAACAAGAAAATGTTGTGTACCGCGACAGTAATGCTGTTTGAAGAATTAACTGTCAACAACTAAGTTATTCCGAATATTATAAATACTCAAATCAACTACAATGAACCTTTGAAGGAAGATGCTATCTGCCTCTAGAGAAATAAATACAAGTATGGTTTTACATATATAAGTATGTGTATACATACGTATATATATTACATGTGTATGTATGTTTTTACAAACACAAATCTATCTGAAATGGTGGCCTTCTCTAGTTCAGGGTGAGAAGAGAGGGTGGGAGGGAGATGGTTTGGAACTTAAAATGTAACCAAAAAAATTTTTTAAGTGAAAAACTAAAAAGAAACATACTAAATCAAAGACTGTTGCTTACTTTAGCTGTATAAACCAAGAACTTCTGGGGCTTGAACCTGAAGCTATTCCAACCTCCCAGTCCTTACTCACTTAATTTGTCATTCAAACTCCCATGTTCACAAATTTCATATTTAACAGGCTGCAAAGATGAATCCCCACAGACAAGGTAAGACACCTTTCCCCAAAGATAGTAAATCAGCTGTCCAATCTTGACAGAAGGAGGTAGTAATTTGGGGACCTAGTTTCCAAAGGAAAAAGTGTGAACAAACTACTTAATTAAAATGGCTTCTAAGAGGTCCAACCTAGCTGAAAATAGAATAAAGAATGAAATAAGGCCCGCTCATCTTAAGCGCTCAAACATCTGTAAGCACAATACAAATGTATAGCAAGTTAACAGGTTGGTAACGATAATAAAAATTTTTAATGAATTTTTGTTTTTATTCAACCAGACATGGAAAACACAAAAAAGCCTATGGATCTGATTTATCAGATCTTTAAAGAGTTCACACTTGTTAATCTGGTTTTCAGTGCCTATCAAATGGGAAGATTCAATCAGGGCCTGTCCACCATCATTATTACTAACAAAATACGACATATCTCTTTTTCCCTGTTTAACCTCCAGTTTATGAGAGGAAAATAAAGGTTCAGATGAGATTCTCATCAAATGTGGTATTAAATCAAATTATTCATTTGCCCCCTAACTTTAAAACAAATGATGGAGAGATTAGTATTAATTCACATCATACTCTGTGGTCAAATACTGAGATTATGGTTGATTAGATCACTTCGGATGCATCCTGTTATTGTTGATAGGGAGCTGGCCTTTAGGAAGACATGCCCAGTCTTCGGTACATATATCCTGGTTGGGTGATCCCCTGCAAGTCACTTAATCTGTGTCCCAGGAACTACGACACTTTAAGGAGTTTATTACTCCGCACTTCCCTAAACCAATGAAATTACAGGGCCTCCTCAGAACACTTCATCCTTAGCATAAATCAGAGAAAATGGGAATTAACAAGGAAGCAAATTTTGAGTTTTGATTTACCAAATATCTTTTTAAAATTTAATTTCTTTTGTTGTACAAAATCAAAAAGGACTATATAATAAAATTTCCTAAATTACACTACTTCCAATGAAGCTCAATTTTTAACTCTTACTGAATTACTTAACCCCTTCAGAACAAAGCATTGGAGGACCCTTTCTTTCTTTCATTCACAGAACACGGGAATAGGGAAGGGTGGGCTAGCAATCACCTAAATTCCTCAAGGTTATCAATAGGCTTCCCGATTCCCCAAGGCATGGCTACTAGGGCAGTTTCTTCATTTTCCAAGTGAGGCACTTTCAGATGACCAAATGACCGGGGAGAGAAAGGTCTGAAATTCCCTTCAGTGCAAAAGGAAAGTGGTGAGGTGGCGGTGCTGTATGTGTATACTCGTGCCTTAAAAAGCAAGTTCCAGACAAATATGTATGTTGTGTTAAAAAGAAAGGTTGAATTGGTGAATCTGTGTTAAAAAGCAAAGTTCCAGAAAAATGTTATAGTCTTGAGGTGTGTGTGTTAAAAAGACTCCGGAAAAACATGTGGTCTCGGGGCCTGTGTGTTAAAAGGAAAGGCTGCAGACAAATAAGCAGTCTTGGAGCGTGGCATGGGGGTACAAAGAAAGGTTCCAGGCAAACATGTGCTCCTGGCCTGCACTGGACCCCAAGAGGGCAGAAATGCCAAAGTCTGGCAGGTCCCGATGATCAATCAGGCTTGCAAGCACCAAGACGGGAACACACAGAGGACGGGGCAAGCCCACAGGCCTCAGTGAATAACAAGTCATCCCCTGGGGATCCCCACCCCCAAAAGGCAAGCCTCCTTCCTAGAACCCCAAATCCAGGCCCTCCCCCGCTAGAGCGCTGATTGGGCCGCCTCCCGCGCGCTTTCCTTGCTTTGACCTCCTATTGGCTACTGGCCTCGTCCGTCTATCTGAAAGGCCCGACCCTCACGTCTCACATTGGGCGCAGACCCTTGTCTCTCTGGCAAGCCCAGCCTCCCCGCGCACTTCTCTCCAATTTGCTTAGAGCGTCCCAGCTCAGTGAAGAACCCGCCTCCCGCCTTCCTGTGGCCCAAGCCCCGAAGTCAGTTACTAGGAACCACCAAATGGAGGCTCAATTGGTCTATAGTCTTGTCAATCTTATTCATGCACTGGGTTCCCTCCTATACAGCCATTGGAGAAGGGAACCGGCCATCAGGACAACTACACCCGCCCCCTGGTCTCCTATTGGTTGACCAACCCTGTCGCTCTTCCTCCGCCCCCCCCCACCCCAGCGGTCCATTCATTTCACACAATAACGGGCCCGATTGGAATTGCTCCAAGGGCCTAGAAGTGTAGACATGGTTGTTTTCCACTTACCCGGGACTGAGAGCGTTCTCTCACCCTAACCTTGTCCCCGTTCCTCTGCGAAGAGGCCGGACCACAAGGAACCACCGCCGCCTTCTGCGCAACGCCAACCGCCCGCCAAAACGGATCCGCCGCTGCGCTTGCGCACGCGATCTAAGGAAGGACCTTTCCTCCGCCCACTACGCCTGCGCAGAAAGGGACAAGACTCCCGCCACTGCGCAGGTGTATTACATAGGTCCGTTCTTCCCCGCCATTACACGTGTTACAAATAGCCCTCAGGTTTTTTTTTTTGCGCTTGCGTTAATTGGCTGTGGCATGACGCATGCGCTCTGAGAGCCATGGAAGCCCAAAAAGTAATTTAGTCATTCATTATTTTTCTAATCTTTCATGTCTAATCGTGTTTTCCTCCCTAAATATCGTGTAATATTTTAAGGAATTAGAAATTAAAGTTATCTAAAAAAAACTCGTTACATTCAAACAAGAGTGACTGTCAGGAGAGCCAATCGGGCGCTTTAAAAAAAAAGAACTTCTCGGAAGCCAATCAGTAGCCTCCTTGGGGCGGAATTTACGCAACTCATTACGTTACGCAAAGATACGCTACCATAGACCAATGGGTAGGTAGAATGATTGAAGCTATCCAATGGTTGCCAAGTAGGGGCGGAGTCTACCAATGCTGAACGCGAGGAGGCGGGATTAAAAAGGGGGGGCCGGAGGTGGGAAGGCAGATACGCTAGTCAACTAGCTCCTTTCTGTCCTCGACGCCGTTGGAGAAGGATCGCTGAAGGTCTGCTGCCGTTCTCGCCATGTCGAAGTCAGAGGTAAGGGAGTTGCAGCCCCTAGATTGTGCTTTCTCGGTCTTCACTGCTCCGTTCCCCGTACCCTTTTCCGGAACTTAACTCGATACGGCTCTGATACGACCCGTATTCGTGAATTTTCTAATTCTCTCGCTCCGGCCTGCTCCTTTCTACACCCCCCTTCTTCGGGGTCGCCATTTTGTAGGCCCGGCCGCCATGAACCTCTAGCTTTCGCAGCCCTTTTCAATTTATAGTCTCTTGAGTCGCGCGGGCCCGGACCCTTTGTCTCGGTTCACTTCACCTCCCCTGATTTGGGACCGGTTTCGATCGCCTGGCGACGATTCTTTTTTTCCTCCCGTTGGGTATTCGTGGTCGTCGCTCTCCCTTTTTTTGTTGCGCATGCGTTGCGTTTCCTTTCTTTTCCTCGCCCACCCGCAGCCCGGCGTCTGACAGGCGGCCCGGGCGGCAGCGCCGCGCTCGGGGCCCACTCTTTGTCCTCTGCCGGGGGCGCGGGGGAGGGGGCGACACGTGTCCCTTTAAAGCGAGGCGACCTCCCCCGCCCGCCGGCGACGACTCTCCCAATCCTTTGTCTCCTGTCCTGCAGTCACCCAAAGAGCCCGAGCAGCTTCGGAAGCTCTTCATCGGAGGCCTGAGCTTCGAGACGACGGACGAGAGTCTGAGGAGCCATTTTGAGCAATGGGGCACGCTCACGGACTGTGTGGTGAGTGCGGCTTCCTAGTAGATTGTCACCGCGCCCCTGGCCTCCTTTCGTGATTTAATTAAGCATTAAGGCTGCGCCTGTGCTCTTGATGTCCCAGGTGATGCGGGATCCAAACACCAAGCGGTCCAGGGGCTTCGGTTTTGTCACTTATGCCACCGTGGAAGAGGTCGACGCAGCCATGAATGCCAGACCTCACAAAGTGGATGGCAGAGTCGTTGAACCAAAGAGAGCTGTTTCCAGAGAGGTATGTCTCCTCACCTTTGGGGAGGCTTGATTAATAATGCAGATCAGTGTAGCCCTTCTTCATGGCTTTCGGTATTTCAGGACTGTAAATTACTTTACTAGCTATTTCCACCTTTTTTTTTTTTTTGGTCTTGGCTAGGACTCTCAAAGGCCAGGTGCCCACCTAACTGTGAAAAAGATCTTTGTGGGTGGCATTAAGGAAGACACTGAGGAGCATCACTTAAGAGACTATTTTGAACAATATGGAAAAATAGAAGTGATTGAAATCATGACTGACCGAGGCAGTGGCAAAAAGAGAGGCTTTGCTTTTGTTACTTTTGATGACCATGATTCTGTGGATAAGATTGTCAGTGAGTATCAGAAATAGAGTTGGCAGAAACCAAGCTTTGTGAATCTATTTTGTTGAGATTTTCAGCCATTAGAGATTTCTCATGGGAGTTTTTTTTTCCCTAGTTCAAAAATACCATACTGTGAATGGCCACAACTGTGAAGTAAGGAAAGCTTTGTCTAAGCAAGAAATGGCCAGTGCTTCATCTAGTCAAAGAGGTGAGTTTTCCAAACCACTTGATTGGTGGTCATTTTATGCCTCTTCTCTCCAGTTTTTAATTGGTTTTGGTTTTGTATATAGGTCGAAGTGGTTCTGGAAACTTTGGTGGTGGCCGTGGAGGTGGCTTCGGTGGAAATGATAACTTTGGCCGTGGTGGGAACTTCAGTGGTCGTGGTATGTGTTTTCACAATAAGCAAATAGCAGTACTTATCCAGCCAGCTTTGTAATTTGTCAGTCTCCACTTAAAGTCTTATGCCTGTTTTATATGGAAAAGAGAACTTGACTGCTTCCTTTCCAGTCTGGTGACCATCCTTACTATTTGCTTCTAGACTGTTGTCAGGCATTTGCTGCCCGTTTGGTAGCATTCCTGTGATTTGTTCGAATTTTGGGCTATTGCCTTCAGGCAGATAGTTTATAGTCACCGGTGTTTTTCTTGATTTGGTACTTAAGTTGGTTACAGTGAATGTGACTTGGCTGGTTGAGGATGGCAAGATTTATTTTTAAAAATTAGTTTTTATAGTTGATACCCAACTGAATGCCCTTTTTCTTGCAGGTGGTTTTGGTGGCAGTCGTGGTGGTGGAGGATATGGCGGAAGTGGAGATGGCTACAATGGATTTGGAAATGATGGTATGTGCTCTTTTTATTTAGGTATAAGTTGGGTAAATGGAGGATTCTTGGCCCTTCCTCTCCCCCATTAGAACAGGCCTAGTTTTGCTTTTTTTGTTTTCTTTGGTTTTTTTTTCCAAGTGCTGCATGTGCTGAGCTTGACCTGATTTTCCCAACATAACATGCATGCTGTGTATTGGCCTTGAGCCATTAAGCTTGCATGGATTTTTGACTGTCAAATTTGTCTTACTGAGAAGAATTGTATTCTTCTGTAGGTGGTTATGGAGGAGGCGGCCCTGGTTACTCTGGAGGAAACAGAGGCTATGGAAGTGGTGGACAGGGTTATGGAAACCAGGGCAGTGGCTATGGCGGGAGTGGCAGCTATGACAGCTATAACAACGGAGGCGGAGGCGGCTTTGGCGGTGGTAGTGGTAGGTATCAAGTGAACCCAAACAAGTACTATGGTATGGTAGTCTAGATTAGTATTGTAGTTTTAAAAAAACATACTCAATCTTGTTTTGGGGTTTGATGCTCTTAACAGCATTGAACAAGTGCACTGCATGAAACCTGGTTTTCAAAAGCTACCTCCTCCCAGCTTTAAGCTGGGCCGCCTCACTCCCTGCCTTTAAGTTTTTTAAGATAAAGCAGGATGGTGTCTTAGGTTACTGAGTCACTTCCATAGCAAGTTTTAGTGTTGACTATTTTGGGTTCTTTGACGTGACATTTTCCAACAGTGTTAGGCAGTGGTAGTCTGATCAGATTATTTACATATATATCAGTTTTTTCCTCCTCAAAGCCCTGGAGAAATAGTTATATTTTATTTATCCAGTGGCATTGTGACTGATTAGATTACTCAACAGGCTGTCTCATCCACTATGGAAAGTGAGTGCACAAAGGGCATAGGCTGTCAGTGACTCAGAACTGTGGGAGGATGGCAATGATTTATTGACTTCTGGTTGCCTTCTAGTAACTAGTAGGGTGCCTTTTTTCGTTCTAGGAAGCAACTTTGGAGGTGGTGGAAGCTACAATGATTTTGGCAACTACAACAATCAGTCTTCAAACTTTGGTCCCATGAAGGGAGGAAATTTTGGAGGAGGCAGGAGCTCGGGCCCTTATGGTGGAGGCCAATATTTTGCTAAACCACGTAACCAAGGTAGAATGTTTGCTTCATAATTTTTGATACTTTGCCACCCTCAGGTGAGGGTTGAATAAGTTGGATTGAAGTAGCCAAAGATGCTTGTGCACGGGACCATGTTTAAGGGTCTGTCAATAGTTTGGTCTGCATGGGGAGGTTACTGGCATAGGTTAATAAAAAGCACCGAGCATTCTTTAATCCTCAGGTCTACAATCCTTAGAATTAGGAATTATACCTATAATTTCAGTTGGTAGTAAATGGAGAAAGTTCCATTATCAAAAGCACCTTTGAGTGGCTGAAGACACTAGGTTAAGTGACTGGCCTTGGGTCACAGCGGTTAACTTGTTATGTCCAACGCATAACTCCTGAGCTAGTTCATTAAATAAATACTGGTATAGGTGAGGTTTTGACCTGGGAGAAAAAATATTGGGAACTTGATAAACTAATGGAAAGGTTTTTGCCCCTAGGTGGCTATGGTGGTTCCAGTAGCAGCAGTAGTTACGGCAGTGGCAGAAGATTTTAATTACTGTTAGGTAAGTATTAAGCCTTCTCACCTCACACTTGAGCTTTACAGTTTATTAATGAACCCAGTAATACTAATGTAGCTAGCAGTGCAACCATAGTTAACATTTTTAATTGCAGTAAATTTGTTGATGTTAATAATTCAGATCAGCAAAATCTATGGGGAACAAAACTTGCTATTGGATTATAGCTTTGAGTCTTAATATGTGTTTAGATTAACAACTTTATTCGTATTGTTCAACAGGAAACAAAGCTTAGCAGGAGAGGAGAGCCAGAGAAGTGACAGGGAAGCTACAGGTTACAACAGATTTGTGAACTCAGCCAAGCACAGTGGTGGCAGGGCCTAGCTGCTACAAGAAGACATGTTTTAGACAATACTTTTTGTGTATGGGCAAAAAAAACACCAGGACTGTATTTGTGACTAATTGTATAACAGGTTATTTTAGTTTCTGTTCTGTGGAAAGTGTAAAGCATTCCAACAAAGGGTTTTAATGTAGATTTTTTTTTTGCACCCATGCTGTTGATTGCTAAATGTAATAGTCTGATCATGACGCTGAATAAATGTGTCTTTTTTAAATGTGCTGTGTTAAGTTAGTCTACTCGAAGCTCCCCCTAAACTTCCCCAACAAGCATGCAGTATCAAGTTAGACCCAAGGTGATGGCAGGTCCCTTTTATTCTAAAATAATCATATCTCATTGTGATTATTCTTATAGAGTCATTGTGTGCCTTATTGATAAGTCTTGCCACGGTGAGACTGGCAGTTTATAGTGCCAGAACCTCTGACCCCATACTTAACCTCTAAAATAAAGAAATTTGTTTTCCCCCTGCAATTTGGCTCTTGGATCCCTTAAACTCATAACATCTCTCACAAGACTTCAGTTAAGAGTTGGTTTGAAAAAAAAAACTTCATGTCCTCCAGTATTCGTGATCATTGGCATTGACTTGAAAACCATTTTTGTATATGAAAACTCCCAAGGCCCCTTTGTGTTGAGTCTGAATTCTCCCTTCCCCACCTGGCTAGCAGAACGCTGGCTTACTAAAGCCTCACCCCAGTGAAGAGAAGGCCCTGGGGGGTGGAGGGGTAGTTTGGGGGTAAATCTCTTAACATTCCTCAGACCATGTTCATGATTTGGTTTAAGAGGGGCATGTACTGGCTTGAGGCTTGAGAGTCATTCAAAGAAAACTGCAGTTGTATATGTTTTCCTACTTGATTTGCGTTTCATAAGGATGCATGGATTTAGCATTAGGGTGGTGGGTTCATAGGGTCATTCCTCAGTATTTCAGGGGTTCCAAATTATTTTTTGGTTAAGTGGGGGAGGGTGATACTTGAAAGTAGCTCATTGTTCATGTTGAAGCTGTATTAAAACTGCAGTTTTCTTTGAAGTGCAACTGTCACCCAGGCTCATCCAATTCAGGTGGCTGCCTGTCACAGTGTAGTATGGAGTTTGGGCCAGTTTCGATCCCATTTCCTAGAAGAGACATACTCTTAAAGGTCATTTCTTAAAGCCTTTTGGTTCCCTCATTCAGTCAATTTACGTTCTGTTTATCCCAGTGACTTTGTATCCTGTAGAATAGAAAAAGCTTTTATTTAATAGGTTTGTGTATTCCATTCCATTGGTTTGTTACCCTATCCCTTAACTAATCTTTGGAAAGATGGGGGAGGAAGGGTGGGTGGATGGGATGAGTCGGGAGGGGAGGGCATGGGGGAGGGGGTGGGAAGAAGCATGGTTATGCTGTTAAAAGTTTTCCAGTCCCTTGGGTTTGATATTGGCTGAGTTTGCAATGGCAGGTGGAACCTTAACTGTTCAGGGAGTTTGCAGATACCTCAGGAATCCTGACAATCAATGGCTTTAAAGATCCAGGAGATGTTCAGCTACTAGGAACTGCTAGCAAGTAGAGCGCGAATGGCTCCGCGCTTAGACACTTGTGGTATGGAGTCAAGTGTACAGAGATAAGCCAGGGGCAGGCCTCGGCACGATCCCTGAAAGCTAGGAGGGAGAGAAGTTTCAGTGCCCATCGGAAGGAAGGAGGCAGACAAGAGTAAGGCACATCTGACTCTTAGGACTAGCAGTCAGAGCCAGAAGGAAAGGTTTTATTGGCTATACTGGTAGGTAAGAACAGATTTTACTTATGTCCATATAGTTTGTCTGAAATTATAGTTGTTTTCTGTGTTTTTGTTTTGTTTTTTGTTTTTGTTTCTTTTTGCTGAAATACCATGTTGAGCCCAGCAAATAAAAATAGTCCAGTCTAGTCGTACTCATCTAGAGTCTTAAAACCCCATTCCAGTGTCTTCACTTGCCCTGATGATGAAATCTAATGTAATTAATACTCATGAGAGCCAGTAGGCACTTTAAATCTTAACATAATTATAATGGTTGATTATCATGCTTGAAAGTATTGGCCTCTTGCCCTCTTTCCCATTTCCCCTTCACAGTGGCTCACAATAATGCCTTAGGGAATACCCTTTAAGAATTTTTATTTTAAATTTTTTGATTTTTTGCAAAGGGGTGGGGGGTGTATTCCTTAAGGGGTGGGGGTGGGGGGATGTTTTGAAACTGGCTTTAGCCTAGGGAGGAGGTAATACTGAGAGTTTCTTACTTTTCCAGGAAGCAAGTTGCTGTCCCTACCTGTTCAGCCCTCTAAAAACTAGAGGCCTTTGGCATATTCAAGTGGCTACTTAAAATGTAAGTTAGCTAAAATGTGGTGAGTAATAAGGCTGGGAAAATGAATGGTCATGGTGTGTAAGGTTACAACTGGGGAGACAGAATAGGATTCAGGTGATGTTTTTGATGCCAGCTTTCTCCATTAGGAAGCCCAAGGCAGTTGTACACAAGTAAATCATCCAGGTTTTAACTGGGCAGGGTTAAATGGGATATGAGGGTACAGGGCTTTTTGTACATCCAGTAGGCGCTTATTGTTTAATGAAGTCTTTTCCTTTTTTTGCAGGAACATCATTTAAGATCCAGAATTGAAGCCACTTAAAAATTTGGCTGTTATGCAGCTGACTTGATTCTTGACTGCTGTGCAGCTCACTAATTTTTTTAAGAATGGAAATGGTTCTAGTAAAATGTTCTTCAAATGAATTACCTGCTTTTTGTCATAATTTCAACCTTCTGAACTAACTTGGAGAAGTTCACCCTATGTAACGCTATTTAATATAATGCTGGTTTGGGGAAGGCCTAAAACTTAGCACTCACCTGAACCCCCAGGCCAGTTCTTTTACTACTCTTTGAACAATAACAAACATAGCCCTTAACTATCTGCCAGCAACTGCTAAGCATGTTACAATCATCTCATTTGCTCCTGGAAACAATCTCAGGGTGTAGGCGCTGTTATCTCCATTTTGTAGATGGGTAAACTGAGGTAAAGTGACTTGCCCAGGTCACAGTTAATGTCTGAAGTGTTACACACTTTGTCCTCTAAGCTGGCTTTAAGCCAGCAGAACCACGGAAGGGTAGGAAAGGAAGGGCCCAGCTTTCCTGGAAAGAAAGGTTCTAGATTTGGCATTTTGCCTGAGGACCCCCAGGTCTCTCTGATCACATAGATAACCCAAGTAATTAGAGATAACTTGCTTAACTGGCTTGCCACACTCTTGCTCACTCTTAAGAGTGGCACTTTAAATTGCTTCTGGAGGCCAGCCACCCATCTGGTCTCTTGCTTCATTTGAGTACGTGTTGAACTGCAGTTTCCTGGCTCCATAAGTAAGAGCAGCTATGTTAGGCTGGCCTGACACATGAGCGCAGATCTCTAACCTGAATGTATCAGTTATTGGGGTAGTTTTAAATTTGGTCTTTTCTTTAACTCTTGTCCCTGCTCTCCTTTTGGATAATCCTTTGATAATTATAATTGTGTTTGGGGTTGTGAGTTTGAGCTCCCACGGACCCTTAGGTTATACTGATTTCAGGTGAACAATGACATCCGACTAAAATGTATGTTTCTGTTAAAACAGTTGATAAGCCCAGGGAAACCAAATAACTATAATTGGAGTCCAGGTTGTGAAACAGCTGCCTTTCCCTGCTGCATCTTGTAGCACATGGCAAGGATAGAAAAGCCTTGTGCCTAGAGTAAGAGCCCAAGGAGATTGGTCCTGGTTTCACATTTTAATAAGGTAATTGGAGCTCAGAGATTTGAAGCAATGTATTAGGTTCATTAATAGGCTTGAGTCTTCTGATAGACTTCTATAAATCCTAATATGATAGTTACCTGGTCTGTAACTGATCCTGGGGTTGCTATGAAGCCAACTAGGCAAAGGATAGAATTGTTCATTACTATGGTTTTTGTAAAATCATCCCTATACCTAGATGCAAGTTTTGGCCTCCATTCTACCGTCACAGAGAACACCCAGCAGTGTCCAGAGGTAGTGCTGGAGCCAAGTCTGCTTCCAGGTCCTCGCTTGGGCTAGCCAGCTTTTACACTAGGCTTTTTAACTTTCAAGGCCCTTTCAGCAGCCAATATCTGTCAAGCTCTTCCTATCAACTTCATTTTTTGCTTTTTGGAGGGGGGAAGGCAAGGCAATTGGGGTTAAGTGACTTGCCCAAGGTGACACAGCTAGTATGTCAAGTGTCCGAGGCAGGATCTGAACTCGGGTTCTCCTGACTCCATATACTCTATTCAGTGTGCCACTTAGCAGCCCCTCTTCTATCAGCTTCAAAATAATCTGCCTTAGCTCACTGTTTCCTATGCCTTTGAATAGCTTTTCCCTGACGCACACCTAGTAGAATAATACTTTAAACCTCAAATTAGATGCAGCTTCCAAGCAGTTTTTATATCTCAGCATAACAGCCCTCTTTACCTCCACCCCCTGGGTTTACACCTAGTTTATTTGCATATATCTTCTTACTAGATTAAATAGTGTATTATGTCTCCCTTTTGTCTGTCTACCAAGAAAGGGGTCCCTTACATAGGTCCAGAAAAGTCCTTCGATCATTTATCAAGTTCACAGGTTAACTCTTTGCACCTTAGACATGTTCTCAGTGGGATTACAATGGACCAATTATGTCAAGATAGAGATGGAATTTTCTTCCATCTATGGCACCCCAAGTTAAGAACCCCTATCAAGGTCTGAACCCAGGTCCTACCTATGCTAACTGGGAGCAGCTAGGTGGCACAGAGGATAGAGCTCTGGACCTACAGAATGGAAGCCCTGTGTTCAAGTCTCAGACACTGTGTGACCCTGGGCAAGTCACAACTTCTGCCTCAGTTTCCTCATCAGTAAATCGGGGATAATGGCATCTCCTGCCTAGGGTTGTGAGGACCACATAAGATGGCAACACTATATAACTATTAGTTACTAATGAAATCTTGTACATGAAGCATTTTGCTTTTAGAAATTAGTAGGACAGAGAACTAACTGGTCTTGAAGGCAGGTAAATGATGTCTTTATCTGGGAGCTACCCATACTAATGAGATCACTGGTCCAGTTCCTATCCTGGTGAATGACTAGCTCTCTAAATTAATGAAATCAGATTTCAGGAAGCTGAAGGTCAGGCTTTCTAAATAAACCCTCCTGCCCCCCACCACCCCAAGGTGCATCAGCTCCATAAATATCAGATCTGAAACCCCCGGGGCAGTGGAGGCTACCCAAATAGTTTCTGAATCACCTTTCAATGGAATGGAGCACTTGAAGTTATCTAGTGTCTGAACCAATGTTTTAAAAAGAAAACAGGTTAGGATTGCAACACGATGGATTTAGGGGAGACCAACCCTGGAATGCGTTGGTTAAAGATGGTGACTTTTTTTGGGATGGAGGAGAGGGAAGGTGAGATTTCAAGATTATAGATGGTTAAGACTATGGCTTCAAGGGGCGGCTAGGTGGCGTAGTGAATAGAGCACCGGCCCTGGAGTCAGGAGGACCTGAGTTCAAATGTGACCTCATTCGCTTAACACAAAACTAGCCAGTGTGACCTTGGGCAAGTCACTTAACCCCCCTTGCCCTACCTTCCCTCCTCCAAAAAGCAAGACAAAAAAAAAAAAGATTATAATTTCATCCTCTGCTTTCCCGACCTGGTGGTCAATCAATTTTCTTTTTTAAACAATTCCATCATCTCCTGTTCAAGGTCTGGATCCTTTTGTCTAATTGCACTCTCTTGCTCCGATTCAAACCTCCCTCCCTTTGGAAATGGGAGTTCACACTTGAGCTCCTTTGAATAAACTATTCTATTCCTCTTTCTACACTCCCTTCAAGCTCAACACCTCTACTTCAGTTAGCAGGTTCTCCATTCTGCTTAATGACATTGTTAGTCTCTTCTGCTCTACCCCCAATACCCACCAGCTTCTTTTTTGGGGCGTGGGGATAGAGCCCATTCTGGCAGTCTGGGATCCTCTTGGGGCCACCAAGTATTTCTTTTGTCTAACTTTGCTAGTCTTTTCCTACATCTCATTTTGTGTGCGGTTGTCTTTTTATTATAAACAGAGCCGTATCTTTAGAACCAAGGCATATTCCTAGACTAGCTTTCTCTCCTGAAATTCTGAGTTAATTTGTAGAGAAAGTCAACTAGTGTGTGAATTCAGGGAACACAGTCTTTGATCTAGGCCAAACAGATTTAGCAAACTCATTATAAAGTGATGAGAATTTTATCACACCTTTTTCAGTAAGGATCAGTGGTGGTGCTGAGGGCCCCTTAAAATTTGCTCATTAGATCTGTTTGGGCCCTCTGTTACAGCTAGGCTCTGGGCTGATCTCATTAGAATTCAGGCTGGTGGATTTTCGTAGATAGGGAAGGATAGGATATATTAGTGCCTTTTTCCTTCCCACTCCCTGATACCCCCACTCCCAAGCTTTGGAAAAATCACTTGTCCTTTAGGGGTGAAATGTCCCTGGGAAGTAGGGAGATGGAAGAAGGATTATACCAAGTGCAGTCCCCTGTACCAGCAGGGTTTTCTGGGCTGGAAGGGGCAGAGATTGATCACAACTGCTGGACATCAAACCTTCAGAAACTTACTATTCTCTTCCTTCTGTTACTGGGGAATAGAGACAAGACCTATTCTTCAGGATCCAACCAGTATCTTCTCCATTCATCTCCTAACCACTTCCTTACAACTCCACCCCTGCTTTATCCTCAGCAGCTCTGGATATGTTGATGCCCAGAACCGACCAAATTATACAAATGAAAGAAGACCAAATAAAGTTTTCTATATCATGCTTTATCTTTCAAAGCTTCACTGGAGTCCTTGGAGGTAGAGGGGCCTGTCTGGGGACCTGAAGGGAGGGAGCCTCCTAGGAAGAGAGCAGACAGTTTCCAGGCCTCCTGCATACTCCAAACCAGGCTCTTCCAAAGTTACCACAATGCCATTCCTAGTTACACCCCATATCTTTCACTTCCCTAGAGATTTCCTTCTTTCTGAGCTCTCCAAATCAATTCTCCAGCCTCTGTCCTGAAGGGCAAAGTTTGAGGAGCACCTTTCTGAGAAGGGCAAGTGAAGGGGAAGAAGGAAATACACACCTTACTATCTCCAATTTTTTTTCCCTCCTAATTTCTTGCCCCCCTCCCCATTCAGTCTGATGTCTCCATCTTGACCCCCCTGGGCACCAAGAAGATGGTGCCATCAGCAGCCTGTTGCAAGGCATATTCTTCTGGGGAGTAACCATTGCCAGCTTCGTCACGCAGCCTCCGGAAGACATCTCGGTACAGCTCTGCCAGCTGCTGGCGCATGGTCCCCAGGGTCCGGTTGGCCTCCCCTCTGGCCCTGAGTAGCCGTTCCCGCTCATTGCCCAACCTCTCCAATTCTCGTTCTAACTGCACAATGGTCTCCAGCTTCCTTTTTCGACAGTTCTGGGCAGCCACTTTGTTCTTGCCCCGCCGTCGGATGTCCCGGACCAAGGCAAGCTGGCTTTCACTCAGTGGATACCTAGCCACCAACTCATTAAAGTCATCCACAGGTAAGTTGACAATTTTCTCAGTGGGGAAGGGGATCTTCATGGCCAGAGCCCTACGTTCATCTCTGCTTCCTGACTCTCCTCTCCCTGAGGATTTGGCCCTTCCAGGGCACATTGTGGGTTCAAAAGTCAAGTGAGTCTCAGGAGGTGGCAAAGTATAGTTGGAATGAACTAGAGAGGTAGACATGAGTGGATAGGGGTGCTCCACTGGGAACATCTCCACATACTCTCCTCTCTGTCTCCCAGCCTCTATTCCCTCCATCTCTAGGGATTCTGCATCACTGTAGTTGAGGGATAAGCCAGAGTCAGATTCAGGATCTTCTTGAGGTTTAGTGGGTCCCACAGGCAGCCCCATGTCCAGCAGGGACAGGGACTTGGGGAGAGGTTCACTGAGGAGTCCTGAGAGAGTCATGGGCTTGGAAACAGGAAGGGCCAGGCTTCCATATGCATAGGCAGAGTCTGGAACTAGGGCAGAGGGTGGGGGGAAGTCCTGGTAGAGACCCTCATAGGGTGAGGTGAGGTGGTTGCCAGAGTCAGGGAGAATTGGGCAAGGTCCATAAGCAGGAGGAGGTGCAGGTCCAGAATATGGTACCGGAGACTCAAAGGTTGGCTCATTTTGGATATCCAGGCCCTGTGGAAGGAAAGACAGGTTAGTTTACTGTGAAAGAAGGCTTAACTATCTAGGCTTGAGTTTTCCCAAGAATGCCCATTTTCAGCACCCCTTACCCTTCTTTGTACTCGTCCTTACCTCCATTCTACTCATCTTCATATTCCTTGCACCCATTCCCCCATTTATTACACACAGTTCCCCATTCCATTCAGCATCTCCTATCCCCTACACTCAACTTCTTTTCTGCTACACTCAGCCCTTCATCACCTATATTCAGCCCCCATCTCTTACATGCAACCTCCCTTCCTTATACTTATCCCCAATCCCACAGTGTCCATTTGCCCACATTCAACCCCTATTCCAATCTCCTACTCCTATACTCAATGCTCAGCCAATATCACCTATAATCATTCCCCATTTCCTTATACTCAGCTTCCTTCTCTCTGGGATTAGCTTTGGATTCTCCACACGTGGGCTTCCCAGGCATTACACCCAATCTCACCCCCTGGTACATAACAGTCCAGAGTCCTAGCCTGCCTAGAACACACATCCAGGCACTTCCTCCAGGGAGTTGGGCGGGGAAGACTTCTAAAGGGTGACCTCTCCCAAACCAGACTCCTATAGGCACTGGCAATCCACAGAAAGGAAGTAGCGCCCTTGTGGTATATTTTACCCACTACTAATTAAAATGTTTCTGGGAGGAAATGTGGGGTCTAGGAAGTAGGTCAGGATGGGAGAGAGATCATATCAAGACCCATATTTTCTTCCTGGAAACTGGAGGCCAGCACTACAAGATAAGCTTTCCATAGGTATCTATCTACTCCCACCCCCAACACATACACTCCTAACCTGTAGAAACATTAGGGAACACTTGGGGGAAGGAGAGAAAGAGATGAGGGAGAAACAGAAATTAGGAAGATGGGAGATGAGAACCAGGGAATGGAAAGAAACTCTGAAATTCCCTCATCTTTCCTTAATCTGTTGTCATTCCCCTTCTACTTCTGCCTGATAACCCTTAATACAGCTCTTTGTGGTCATCAAAATTTCCAACCTTTCCACCCCTCTGTTCTTTCCCAGACCATCACCCTTGCACTGGCTACACTCTCCTCCCTTCCTCATCTTGACTCTTTGGTGAATCATTTCAGCCCTAGACTTTCTTCTTCTCTAGAGTCCCTTATAATTGTCTTTTATCTTTTTGTCTGATTGTCCGTTTTGCCCTGCCAAACCTCAGCCGTGGATTACTCTCACCTTCCACTGTCTTCACTCCTACCCATGTGCTGCTGAACAAAGCTGGAGAAAATCATGAAACTGTATTGACTGGGTCCACTACAAATTTATGTTACATAATCTCAATTGGGCTCTCACTGTGGCAAGGCAATCTTTTTACACTTACTTAAACTGTTTCCCTATCCCAATCATCACAGTGATTTTTATAAATCTTTTCATCCCTCCTGAGAACTCCTGTGGCTATCTAATCTGAGAACCTTTGTCTTATATTTCATTGAAAAAAATTGAGACTATTCATGGTGAACTCCCTCTTCTGTGCTCCTCTTCAGAGGTGGTCCTTCTCCTTGCCAAAGTAAACAATTTTACATGGACAAGTGATGCTATTCCATCCTGTCTTCTCCAGCAGATTGCCCCGTCTCATCCTTAGCCTTTCACTTCTCTGTCCCTGTCTATTGGTTCCTTCCCTACTGCCTACAAACATGGTCACATCTCCACCGTCCTCAAAAAATCCTCCCTTAATCTGTCTATCCCCACTATATCTTTCTCTTCCCTTTTAGGGCTAAACTCCTTGAGAAGATTGTCTATAATTGGTGCTTCCATTTCCTTTCTTCTCACTCTCTTCTTAATGCTCTAAAGTTTGGATGTGACCTCATCATTCAACTGAAACTACTCTTTCCAAAGTTACCAGTGATCTCTTAATGGCCAAATCTAATAGTGTTTTCTCTCTCCTTATCCTTCTTGACCTCTCTTTAACCTTTAATGTCATCTATCATCCTCTTCTCCTGAATATTCTCTTCTCTCTCTGGGTTTTCATGACATTGCTTTCTCCTAGTTCTCTTCCTACCTATCTGACTGTTCCTTCTGAGTCACTGGATCCTCTTCCAGATCACACCCTCTAACTATAAGTGTTCTATACGGCTTTGACTATAGGCTCTTCTCTTCTCCCTCTGTACTGTTTTGCTTGGTGATCTCCTTAACTCTCATGAAATTATTACCTTTATGTGGGTGTTCTTTGAACCTTTTTATCTATCCTTGTGTCTTTGCTGACTTCCAGTATGGCCTCTCCAACTGCCTATTGGATATCTCCAACTGGATGTCCCGTAGATATATTAAACTCAACGTGTCTAAAACTGAATTCCTTATCTTTACCCCCAAGCCTTCCCTTCTTTCTAACTTTCCTGTTACTGTCAAAGGCACCATGAAGTCACCCAGGCTTGCAACTTCAGTATCATCTTTCCTCAATTCCCATCCGCCTCTTCCCCCCCACATTCCCAATCCAATCTGTCCTATAAATTTTACTCTTGTAACATCTCCGCCAGTGCCTCCTTCTCTCACCACCCTCATGTAGGCTCTCATCAGCTCATACCCAAACTATTACAACTGCCTGCTAGTTCGTCTCTCTGCGCACTCCAGTCCATTTTCCTCTCAGTTGTCAAACTGATCTTCCTTAAGCACACTGGGCCTCTCCCTCACCGCTCCATTCGGTCTACTCTATACTGACTTCCTATGACCTCCAGGCTTAAATATCAGATTTAAAGTCCTTCATAACCTGACCCTTCCTGCTGTTCCATTCTTCTTACATGTTTCTCCCTTTCATGTACTCTGTCATTCAGTGACACTGTACTCTTTGTTGTTTCTTGAACAAAACACTCCATCTCCCAACTCTATGTATTTTCATTGTTGGCTCTACCTCCCCTCCTGTCCCTCCAACTCCCCCAATGGAATCCTTTGCTTCCTCATCTCCATCTCCTGCCTCCTTCAAGTCCCAGTTAAAATCCCACCAACAAAAAACCTTTCCCGAGCCCCCTAAATGTTAGAGCCGTCTCTCTGTGATTATCTCCAATTTGCCTTGCATGTATCTTGTCTCTGCATAGTCATTTGCCCGTTATCTCTTCTACTGGACTGTGAGCTCCTGGAGGGTAGGGACTGATTTTTCAGATTTTTTTGGCCTTTCTTTGTATTTTTAGCATTTAGCACGATGCCTGGCACTTTAGTAAACGTTTAATACGTGTTTGTTGACTGAACGACTGACTGAAGGCTCTGAAATGATAAAGTCTAAAGTCAAGAAGTTTGAGGGAATAGATAGAACATAGGACGGGACAGAAAATTTGGCCTGTTCACTGAGTTCTGACTAAAGCAGGGACTCTTAACCTGGGGTCCAGGAACTTCTTTTTTAATAAAAATTTGGATAAATTTATTTCATTATGACTAATTTCCTTTGCAATGCTACAGATATTTTATTTTGCATTTTTAAGAACATGATTCTGAAGAAGGTTTCACAGGCTTCACTGCACTGCTAAAAGGGTCCTTGACACAAATAAAAGGTAAGAGGATCCCTGGACCTTTAAACAAAAAATGCAGATAAAGAGGCAGCTAGGTGGCGCAGTGGATTGAGCGCTGGGGCTGGAAGATTTGAGTTCATATTTGACCCTAGATACTTGCTGTGTGACCCTGAACAAGTCACTTAGCTTGTTTACCTCAATTTTCTCATCTGTAAAATGGGGATATTAGCACCTGTCTTCCAGGGTTATTGTGAGGATGAACTGAGATAGTATTTGTAAAGCACTTTGCAAATCTAAATGCACTATTTAAATGCTAGCAACATTATTTACCATTGTTGTTAATTACAGGAAATACTGAGTTTAGCATCAAAGCAAGACTTACCCAAAACTTTCAGTTTGTGCAATCTTTTGGGGGAAGGTTTTAAAATTTAAAAGAGATCCCCATGGTTCTAAGATGAGATATAGTTTCCCCTGTCTCTGGAATCAGAAGACCTAGTTTCATAACATGCCTACTTGTGTGACCTTGGTCAAGTCAGCCTCCTTGGGTTTCAGTTTTCTGTAAAATGCGTGGGTTGGTCCAGAGGTCTTTTCCAAGTGTAGATCTACTATCCTATAATCCTATGAATCTTTCTGTATGTGTGTGTGGGTGGGTGGGTGGGGGGGGGGATGTCGAGTATCTTCTTCTATAGTCAGATTCTTTTGGGACAATTCTGCCAACTGGTTAGGACAGTTGCCGAGTGGACGGCAGTCTGGTGGAGGTGGTCTGAGATAGAGAAGCAACAACAAAGGCAGGTCCTGTGAAGCCATGAGGGACCCCTGGGTCTTATATTGAAGTTATTTTTATTAACATATGAGGGCAAAGAATGAGGCAGGACATTTTAGGACTGGATTATCATCTCCTCCCTAGGATTTAGGGAGATGGGGATGTAGTGGGGGAGGCATTGATGAGCTGGAAGAGGAAGGAACAGAAGAATGGAGCATTCGGAAGAGAGGGATCTATTGGGGGAGAGGGGAGGAGGAGGCAAGAACTAGGGGAAAGAGAAATAGGTCTGGAAAAGGAAAATGCTGGGGAGTGGGAGATGGGGAAAGTCAGAAAGGGGCAAAGAATTGGAGGTGAAGAACCCTGGGACAATCCAAGACTGGAGGATCAGAGCGATTTCTTCCTGCCCTTCCTTCCATCTGTCTCTCTCCCATCTGCCAGCCAGTCCAAGCAGCGATGCAGTCAGCCTGCTATGAGAACTGCCCCCAGCCCATGGCCAGCGGCCACCTCAGATCCCTACCCACCTAGGGACAAAGAAGTCATTGTTCTGTTCAACAGATGCCCTTTTGTCTGACCAGCAGGAGGAGGGGACCCCTGCATCGTCCTCCCTCAAAGGCCCCAGACTCTGTTACCTGGGAGGAGGGGCACCGGTGAGAAGAGGGTAAGGGGAGACTAAGGCGGGGAGGTTGAGGAGGTGAGAGGATGCAGGAAGTAAGAAGGTATGGGGAGGGGGATTAAGTAGGGGAGCAGAAAAGGAAGGGATAGAGTGACCCGGAGGAGCAAGAAGAAGGGGAAAGGAGGTGAGCAAGGGAAAAGGGGGAGATGGAAGAAAGCAGTGGAGAGCCTGCTTCCCTCACCACCGACAGCTACCCCCTTTCGGTCCCCACCCCCCTTCAGTACCTCCTCCCTTGTTTACCCAGCCCAAAGCCCTCCCCTCATCCCCACCTCCTGACCTGGGCATGTCTGATTTTTATCTGATCTCCCATTCCGCCTACTCCTGCAACCACACCCTTCTAAGGGCCTGCATTTCCTGGCCCTTCTCTTCAGACCCCTGGCCACCCCTGCTGCCCAGGCCATCCTTCCTCTTCTCACCTGCAGCTCTGTGATAGACATAATTTCCTGCCAGGTCAGCTCCATCTCTCCCAGCTCTGGGGCAGCGAGCAGCGTAGCTCGGTTCCTGCTCTGCTGTGGAGGACACGGGGGCATCCTACCAGGCCAGGAGCCAAGGAAGGCTCCCCCAGGCTGAGGTCACCCAAGGAACCTGAAATGATGAAGCAAGAAGGTGATGAGGATCTCACCTACCAGAGTGCATCCTGTCCCTCCACCAGCTTGTGTGGGAAGGGGTGTCTCACTCCATACCAACTCTGACTTCTGAGAGATCTCCTGAGAGGAAAAGGCTCCTGTTCCCCTCATTTGACCTCCTAGTTTTATGAGCTGGGCAGTCCTGAGATCACAGAATCCACCTTCCACTTGCTAAAAACAAATGCTTTGTCTTTGGAGAGGCAGTAGCAGGTCCTTGACCAAACCTAGGCTAAAGACCTTCTCTCTTTCATTCCTCCTCACTCCCCAAAACCACATCCACAGTCAGGGAAGAGAACCAGGACTCTAGGGTTTTTTCTCTGGGGCAACATCAGGGGTTTACTTCTCTCCCCCATTTTGCTTCTCATTTCCTGGATCTTAACCTTTTTCTTTCTAAGACATGTAAGAACCTAGAGATCCTTAAAGGGCAGGGCCATGGAAAGAGTCAACCACCTCTACCCCAGGCCTGGTCCTTGATAATAGCCTTAAGCTCTCCTATTTCCCCACCCTAGGCTCCTCCTGTCTGGGGAAGATAAGAGGTTATCAGCCCTAGGGTAAAGAGCAGAGTAGGAAAGAAAGATAGGGTTTCTAGGCATAACTTCTGTGCCTGTGGCCCCAAGGGGTCATTTTAGTCATTCCCCAGCCCACACAAACAGGTTTCGTTTTAAACCGAGATCTTTTTAAAGCAAAGCTGCTTCCAGTTTTCCTTCTTTCCTTCTCCAGTTAGCAGAGGACAAATCTGGGATTTGAAAACTCTCCATCCAGTGTTCTCTTTCCCCACTGACCCTCACTGCTCTCCTCCAAGTATTTGTCCAATACCATTGCCTCCCCCCCCAACCTCTCCCCACAAGGCCACAGTGTGAAGAAGGAATACATCAATACATTCTTCACTGTGGTATTTCCAATTGTTCCATCCATTGAAGAATCCTTTTTGGAGACCATTCCCAATCTGCTTTTCTCTAGTCAGCTCAGCCCTCTTCTCCCCAGCCCACATTCCTTTCCTGCTCATCCTTTCTCTAATGGGAGTGGTAGGGCAAGGTGAAGAGATCTGAAGAGAGGTAGTTGAGAATGGGTGGGAGGAAGAAATTTGTCTTTAGCTCTAAAAGTTGTCAAGACAGCCTCCTCCCATCACCTTCATTGGGTTCTCCCCAGATTCAAGCAATAAGAAACAAGAAGAAACTTGAGCAGAGTGGGTTTGAGGGAGACATTGAGAGGGATCTCTTCATTCAGAGCCAGTGACCTAGTGGCAGCAAGGAGAAGGGAGGACAAACTCACTTTTCTTAGCAATCCTCTAGCATAGGAGAAACCCTCAATAGGTTCTGAAGACAGAAATGCTCTAATGATCTCAGCAATATATATGGCCTTAGAAGATGACATCGCTAATCAACCATGGTTAATTAACATAGACTCTGCTCTTTAATTAGGCACATAAACTCAGAGAGTCGTAGTCAATAACCCAATTTAGTAAGAACCAGAAAAGGAGCTTACGTATGCATAAGGTATTGTTAAGGTTGATTAGTGATATTAACAAAAGTAGGAGAATTATTTAGAACATTAGTAACAATAATGCCCACCAACATGAGGATCACCCAATGCCCTTACCTTCTTCCCCTACTGACCTTCTCTACTCACATTCCTCTTTACTAGCATCCCTGTCCCCTGCATCACGGAATGGTAGATTTCCATCTGAAGGAACCTTACATTCGTCATCTGGTCCAGCCCTCTTCTTTTATAGTGGAAGAAGCTAATGACTGAGAGAGCTTAGATTTGCCCAAGCTCACACAGTTAGCAGAGGAAAAATCTGGGATTTGAAAACTCTCCATCCAGTGTTCTCTTTCCCCACTGACCCTCACTGCTCTCCTCCAAGTATTTGTCCAATACCATTGCCCCCCCCCCAACCTCTCCCCACAAGGCCACAGTGTGCATAGGCCCGACCCTGGAGAAATGCCTACTTGGGTTCAGGCTGGGTGTAGTCATAGGATGAATCCCCATGTGTCCCAGGGCCAAGTGGGTGGGGTGTTTGTGTTCTGTTCTTGATGCCATTTCGACACCGGAACCCCCAACCTCTGGCCCCCTACTTTGGGCTCTGGCCGGAAATTGTGTAAAAGCAAAGTGAATGAAGAACAGTCACTCCTGAGTCCCTTTAAGGGAGGGGTAGGGGATGGCTCTTACTTCATAGATTTGCCCCCTCTTTCCCTTAACCTATCCCCAGGCTAACCCTGACTGCTTCTCTCTTTCTCTCCCTCTCTTGGAAGGGGCTTCTGCCTTTGCCCCCTTCAGGGTGTCATCAGGCAGAAGACCTGTGAACTGTTTCCCTCTCTATCAGTAACTGCCCATACGAGCTTGGGCACTTCACTGAAAGTCTCTGACTCTCTATTGCTTCATCTTTAAATACAGATAGTGCCCTACGTGTAAAAAGATACGATGTCTTGAGGTCCTTTTGAGACCCAAGATCTATAGTTTTATGGTTTTTCTCTCTCCCTTGGCCTTAGAATCCTTTGTCTTTTGACGCCTTTTCCTGAGATTCTGTATCCCCCACTCCTCAGGAAAGTAGGAACATATCTCTGGGTTGGTTCTGAACCATCTCTGTAAGGGAAAATTAAGGGATTTGTGCCAGGAGGTGGGGAAGGGGTAATATTCTCTCCCCCCTAACCTGGTGATGGTCAAGAGCCCCCTCAAAACTATCCTTATCCTCACTGGCCCTTAGGACTCCCTATTTCAGGAAACAGCTAGTTGAGACCCAGTGGAGTGAGGAGAAAAGAGAAGTGGATGGATGTTGAAAAAGATCACTCTGAAGAGAAAGGCTGTGGGGTACTCTGGAGGAGAAGGCTAAGGATTAGTGGGGAGATACTGGGAGATATCTGTGACTATGCCATAAAATTAATTCCATAAAAATGCATTTAAGTTGATTTCTTAGTGACTTTCACCTGAAGGAGGACTCCTGAGGGAAATCACCCTGTCTCCTTACCATTTTCCAGGTGGTCATTCAATAGTGCATACAGCTAATGTCTAGGGCCATTTTTTTTTCCATCCTCCTGCCTTCATGTTGAATGGTCTCTTTCTTAGCCCATGCAAATAGAAGTTTAATATACTCAGCAGAATACAGAGATTTCTAAGGATGGAAACACTGTTCCCCTCAGACTACCCTTGCCCTCCCCCCACTCTTCTGAGTTCTGCTCTGCACATTCTTAATGGGATCTCTAAGCACTTATAGAAACTTCTTGGAGGAGATGAGGAATAGAGAATTAGGATCATCTAGGGAGGGAGCACCAAGACCCGAGAAATGAAAGTGATGAGGAAAGGAGGGGAAAAACACCCAAATCCTGCTTCCCAGGGTTTCCATTCTGCCCTAGGACCCAAGTATCCCTGAGTTCGGGTTTTCCTGATGTGTGTGTCTTGGTTTCAAGGTCTCTATTTTTGACTCTCTTGTGGACTCTCAATCAGGAGGTGAGCTTACCTCTGGTGGTGGTGGTGTGGTCAAGAAAAGTTGTCTAAAACTTGAGAGAAAAAGAGTCAGAAAGAAAGGAGAGAAAACAAGAATAGGACTGTGTTCCTCAGGGGCTTCAGTAACAAGTGTGTGTGTGTGTGTGTGTGTGTGTGTGTGTGTGTGTGTGTGTGTGTAGGGGGAATGTAAGCATATAAGCATATAAGCATAGCTGGGGAAGGGGAAGGCCAAATACTATCCAATCTGTCTGTCTGTCTCTTCTCCAGCTTCCACCCTGCTTATTCCTTGGGGAAGCAGTGAGAAAAGAGGGAAAGGGAGGAAGCCCCTTGCTCTCCATAATGCTCACTTTCCCCAGTCTAGTCTCTCTGACCCCAAGCCAGGTTCCTCTCTGAAAAAAAAAAAACAATCGCTTTCCTCTTTCCCCTTTCACTCTTCATTTCTAATTCTGAATCTATTTTTCTCTATCTTTCCAAAGGGACAAAAAGTAAACTGAGGCGGGGAACTAGACATTCTGAGTGGACTCATCCTCTGCACTTCTTGCATATACCTTCCTCTGCCACACATACAACACCCAAATTTAACCTATTAGGAACCTTGGGTTGGGGCAGGGCAGTGATGTGACTGTGTATGTATGTGTATATACATGGATGGATGGATGAGTGGGAGGAGAAGAGTGGTCCATACTGAGGTCTCTCAATTCTTCAAGCGTACCTAGTAGGTTGTGAGGACACCACTATTCCTGGGTTTTGCCCAGTTATTCCCATTTCTTCCTCTCTTGTTTCCCTCAGGCCCCTCCAAACCCTTTTGGCCAATCCCTCAAATAATCCATCCTACTGTCTGTTTCTTGAGACATCTTCTGTTCTTTGTGTACGCTGTCATGTGAGGATCTCAAAGTGTGTAACCTACAACCATTTGCCTTTCCAAAGATATTTTTGGACCCAAAGATCTGATCCCAGGACTTGGAAGAGGCAGAGGTTCTCCTGGAAAGTTAAGAATTCTTCTTACCCTCGTTTCTGCATCAGAATCCCCCTGTGATCAGAGTCCCTTACCTGTGGCAGTGTCCAGGCAGTGGAGAGAGGGAAAAGAGATGTCTCTCTTGGTATTTCTATCTCTGAGAAGTCAGAGAGATAGGGCAGACCCCACTGATGTCACTGGGAGGAGAGGTGGAGATCTGTTCCTTGCAGCATATCCAAGGGCTGGGCTCAAGGGCTCAGGCCATAAGCCAGAGGATCCCAAGGCAGCTGAAACCTCCTCTCCAAACCCCAAGGCTGTGGGTTATCTGTCCCTCCTCCTAGCCTCCCCTTTCTCCCTGGGCCCTCCTCTCCTCCTGCCCCTTCTGGCTGACAGAGGAAATTTGAGCCCTGTGTGGTTTCTGCCCACACCTCCTACTCCACTCCCCTGCCCCCACTTACTGGGCAGACAGGGGTGCTGAGGGCCAGGCAAACACACTCCTTGCCCACCGGGCCTCAATTTCTTCCATTTTATGTATATACTAGATTCTAACTGTAGAAGCCTCATCTGAAAATGACCTACCAGCCCTTATAACTGGTTCTGACCTCTGGTAGTCCTGAGTGACAGAGATGAGGGATGGAGGAAGCCTCAGAGACCTGGCAATTACCCACCTGTCCAGCTTCCTGTTCTCCTGGGCAGGTGGAGGTGTGCGGGGTCAGAACATCTAAGAGCCTCATTTCAGGATGCCTCATTGTAGCATGGACTGGACCATAGGAGACTGATATGCAAGAGAGAAAGGGAGAATCAGATGCTTTGATGTTTCTGTACTTGTAACCTTCCCCCCCTCCCCCTCTGCCTCATATGGCCTGGGACAAAGGCCTCTTTCTTGGCCAGGGTGTGTGTTTGGAAGGGGTGGGGGGAACGGAGCAGGCTGACTCACCTGCCTTAGAGGGATGCCTTTGGCTTCTCCCACTCAGCTCCACTGTCCCAGGCTGGATGACCCCTGTAGTCTGCTGTCCAAACACTCCAGAGAGGTCAGCACAAGTGTGGAGGGTATTGCATTCTGCCTCTAGAAAAATTCAACCTCTTCTAGGGTCCTAGAATAAACACTGCATCCACTCCCCTGCTCAGACATAGACAACTCTTGTTCCACCCTGAATAGGCAGAGTTCATGTGGGGAGGAGATTCTCGGACCTTTCCTGCTGTCCCCTAACCCTTTCTACCCCCTCCCCCAGCTTTCTGGTGTGTTGTAATTGCTTTACCGGGAGGAATACTGGATTTGGATTTGGGAGACATGTGTTTGACTCCTGGCTTTCCTATGCGCTCTCTGAGTGGTCTTGGACAAGTCACTTAACTAAACCTTTCTGGTCTATAGTCCTCTATAAAATGAGGGACTCCGGTTGAAATCATCACTCAGGTCGCTGCCCGCCTGCAGATCCTAGGAACTCTATTTATCCTTCCTGATATCTTACCTCAGTCCTTCAAGCTGTACTTAAACCCTTGATTCATGGATCACAGATTTAGAACCCAAATGGAACTCACGAGACCAACTGGTCATGGTATCACAGGATCTTAGCTGTAGAGGTAGAAAGAAAACGACCACAGAGGCCATCTCATTTTATGAGGGCCAGAAGAAGAGAGTGCAGTTCAGGCGGCTGAATCACATCAGACATCACACAGACAGTAGGAATCAGAGCTGAGATTTGAACCCAGGTCCTCTGACTTCAAATCCAATACTCTCTCCACTTTGCTATTCAGAGTCTTCTCCAGTGGCTTGTTATGTCTGTGAATGCCTTGGTGGGGAGTGAGAGGGTAGAGTAGGACTTTATATGTATGTTCTGTGTAGAACAGGAGGCAAAAACGCCAAAGGCTTGTGTCTTCTCGGGGCATCATAAAACCTCTTTGCATCCCAAATTGGTGCCAATCTAGGTCACACATATATACCTGTTACGCTCTGCCAGCTGGTACCGAGCAGAGGTACATTCTGGTTTGTCCTGACATTCCATAAACTGGTCACATGTGGAAACCTTCAAGGCCCCCTATTAAAACTCCATGCAGATGATGCGAATGGTGGGAAATATAACACTTGCGGCTTGTGGCAGACTGACTGTATCACATGTCACAATCAATCCACAGGCATGGGTTGACAGTTTGGTGGGAAGGCCTAGGTGGGAGGTCAAAGATCTATACTGGAGGGCTAGATCTGATGCTAAATGTCTGTGGGCAGTTTATTCAATTTAGCAAATGTTAAATGCCTACTCTGTGCAAGGTTCTGGGCAGGCCTTGAAGTATGCAAAAAAAATCTAGAAAAAAATTACATAGTTCCTCCTCTCAAGGAACCCATACAGCAAATCTCAGTTGTCTCATCTTTACAGCACTAGTTTGGGAATCATGATGTCTATCCTGAGTTCAAATCCAGCCTCAGACACTTACTGGTTATGTGACCCTGGGCAAGTCATTTAACCTGTTTGCCTTAGCTTCCTCGATTGCAAATGGCTCTAATATAATAGAGGGCCAGACAGACACACTCCTTGCCCACTGGGCCTCAGTTTCTTCCATTTTATGTATATACTAGATTCTAACTGTGGAAGCCTCATCTGAAAATGACCTACAAGCCCTTATAACTGGTTCTGACCTCTGGTAGTCCTGAGTGACAGAGATGAGGGATGGAAGAAGCCTCAAAGACCTGGCAATGACCCACCTGTATTGTTATATAACATATAAAACATAACATAACATAATATAACATAACATAACATAATATAATATAATGTAACATAACATAACATAATGTAATATAACAATATAATGTAATATAACATAATATAATATAACATAATGTAACATAATGTAATATAACATAACATAATATAATATAATGTAACATAATATAATATAATGTAACATAACATAACATAATGTAATATAACATAACATAACATAATATAATATAATATAATTAATATAATAATGTAGTACCTACATCCCAGGGTTGTTGAGAGAAGATCAAATGAGACAATATTTACAGAAGTGCTTACCATACTGCCTGGCACACAGCAGGTATAATGTAAACGTTTATTCCTTTCCCTTCCCCTTCCTTGTAAAGTGGGCATAATAATGTTTGCACTACTGTCCTCCCAGGAAAATATCTAATAAGATAAGGCTGGATATGAGGCTTTGTCATCATAAAGTGTGACTGTGATTATTGAAGGAAGGAAGGAAATAAGTGTTTATCGAGTACTAATCTGCTTTACAACATTGTCCCATTCCATCTTCTCAAACAACCCTAGGAAGTAGGTACTATTCTTAACCACATTTTACAGTTGAGGAAACAGGCAGACAGAGGCTAAGTGACTTATCCAGGGTCACTCAGCCAGTAAGTGTCTAAAGCTAGATTTGAACTTGGGTCTTCCTGACTTCAAGTCAGTGGCACAACAGTGCCACTATCTGCCTCTGCCTATTGATTGATTGTGAGTAGGAGTGCTGGGGATGCAGGTAATTCAGCTTGACAATTTAGTAACAATTAATTAACCACATTTCACATGACGGGGATACACAAATGAGCTTACATTCTACTAAGGAAGGTCAGAATGTATAAGCAAATATGTAATACAGAGTCAACATAAAGAATTTTTTGTTGGCCTGGGGGAAGGAAGCACTAACAACTAGGGGATCAGGAAAGGCCTCATGGAGGACGTGGCATCTTTGGATAAAGGTTGGTCAAGATGAGGAGCGAGAGCATTCCAGGCATGTCCTAGGACAGCCCATGGGATAACCTGGGCAAAGGCATGGCATTGGGAGATGGTATGTAGTATATGAGGAAAGAGAAGTAGTCCAGGTTGGATGATAAAGTGAGAGGGGAATGATGTGTAAGACAGGGATCCTCACCAATAATAAGAGAGGTGCTGGTCAAAACCAATCTGAGGTTTCACCTGGGAAAATGGCAAAGAGGTCAAAAGATGGGAAGAGTCAATTGTGGAGGGGCTGTGGAAGGAGAAGTCCACACCATTATTATTACTAAATAATATTTGTTATGAGGGTTTTCTT